>JAFREQ010000017.1:2400000-3000000 GCA_025331565.1 Holacanthus passer
GGTCACAAATCTCACAAAACCGCTTGAGCTCCAACAACAAATGAAAAACAGAAGACGAGAACCTCGGAAACGATGGCCTTAGGTTTAAACTAGATGAGGACAATGCAGCAAAAAAACATCACATAACATCCGTTCTAGGCCAGGCAGAAGGATATCAGAACACTCAAACCAAGTGTGCTGAAAACGTCCTTGAATGGAGGATGTTGTAATGGATCACTCTCTGTGTAAGCAGTCATCTGTGCCTGTGGATGAACGATGAAAGGACAAAACTGTGCCATTTAGTTCTGTACCGTGCTAGAGATGACTAACCAACAACACATTACCAAAACCATACGGCTGGGATTATAGCACAGTCAAATATTTGGCATTTTAGATTTGCAGCATGAGCATCATTTAGACAGGATCAAAGCATCACAGTTCAAATAGTGCGCAGGAGTCAAATGTGCCGTATCACCTGGTCATCAACAGGTCCAAACAAACATCAGTCACATTCAGGCTTTCAAACAAGAAGGTTCATTTGATTTAAGCTGTGGTTTCCTCTTAAACGGTTCTGACCTGCCTGCACAGCTGTCCTCTGATCTGCGGTGCTTTTCCCACATTGACACAGACGTTAGTCACAGATGTTCCACAAAGCCCTTGTAACTATGACACAGGTCTGTAACATCATTAGAGATCGAACATTTGTGTTAAAGGAACAACACTTGAGAAAGGCTGAGCTAAGGAATGGGAGCATGAAGAAATGGTTTCTTTTCAACATCTGCAAATGTTTCTTAAACATTTTTTTGTTTTTTAACACGTATAGAAATAGAAATGCAGACGTTGTAGATGTGAGAACAACTATCTTACAACGCATTGGATTTCTCCAACAGCTGGGTGCATCTCATCTCATCTCATCCTCACAGTGAAGTGGATATATTTTCACCTTTTTATATCACTTACCAAAATGCAGCGAATTTATTAGCAGCTAACCTTCAGCTAATAAGATACAACATATACATAAGACATATTTTCTCACATTTGATATAAGCTTAGCTGATATAAGGTAAGCTGTTTGCTCGCTTCCAGACTTTGTGCCAAGATAGGCCAAACACACCCTGGGGCTCTGGAAGATGTCAGACAAAAAAAAAAAAAAAAATCCCCAAATGTTTGCACATTCTTTTAATAATGTCATTGTGCAACTGTCTTTATCAGGTTTAATTAGATACATAGATCTGGAAGCAATAAACAATAAGGATGAGTATCACAAGGGAAAGTAAACCAACAGTGAATTGTCTGCTTGTGTGTGATAATTATTGTTGCAGTGTTTCCCCATTGGACTCCACACTGTGTGGCACATGCAACACATGAGAGAGAAAACAGACAACGGGGGATTAATTAAACCTAATCATATATCATATAATATACACAGAAAGAATAGAACATGCTATTTTCCTCATGACATTACTATGCATATAAACATATCCATGGGAGGGAGAGAATACTGATACCAGGATCAGTGAAGTCCACCCACATTCCCAAAGGTGGTCTGCTGCAGATAAAGCTGTGTGTCAGAACCTTT
Source organism: Holacanthus passer (assembly GCA_025331565.1). NCBI lineage: Eukaryota > Metazoa > Chordata > Actinopteri > Pomacanthidae > Holacanthus > Holacanthus passer. The sequence goes on from JAFREQ010000017.1 coordinate 2,401,559, forward strand.
TGGATAAAAGGTTTGGTCACAATAGTCTGTTTGCATTAATCGGTGAGCTCCTGTGTTTTTTTAAAATTACATTTGAATGAAGCAACTTGTCTGCAACAACAAAGTTCCACTGCTTCATGATTTCCCATATTGAAACTCAAAAATTTATTTAAAAATTCAACTTCCGGTCTTATTTGCTGCACAGCTTGTTATTGATTTTAGCCAGTAATCATATGTTACTGTTCTGTCATATCAGCATTTGTCGAATTCTATCAATTATCAATTGATAGTTTCAGTTTATATTGTACTGACCTACTGTTCTACAAACTAGGTTTGTGTGTTGCTCACCATGTTTGCAGTGTGATGCTTCTAGAGGTCTGCAAATAGAAAATCTTGATTAGGCAAAGGGCAAACTTTTGTTAAGGTTACATCATTGGGATGAGCTAACATTGCTAAGCAAGCAGGTGTCAATTAGGTAACAATAGGTAAGAGTGAGTGCAGAATTTGAAATGTGCTGGTGTCGACATGACATGACTATGTTTCTGAAAAGGCACATTGCTATTATGGTTTCCAAAAAAAGCATTGGTTGAGGTTCATTTTTTGTTTCATTAGTCAGATATGCAAATGTTGAAATTGTACCTGTGTCTAAAATATGTGTTGCTTTCTGCTTTCTTTAACTCTTCATTGTGTCAGTTTGCTACAGCCCATACACTTTTCTATCACAGCCAATCTGCAAATTCATTGAGGTTAATGTTCCAATCATAGTGACTGTATTAAAATAAACAGAGGAAAGAAACAACTTTTGATACCAACAATTATCTTTCAAGTTACATAAGATAAACTTTGGATCTTTGAATGGTCATAACTGTAGAAAAAAACAACAACCTGCTGAAACTAGAAATCTTGTTTTGACAGGAATTGAGTTGTCTGGGCCAAAAATCGTGTCGATCAAACTGTCAGAGCTCCACAGCACGTCTACAGAAAATAGATGAACTCCGTGTGACCTATTGATCATGTTGCAATGTGAATGCATCGTAAGATAACATTGCGGGGGCAATCATATATATATATATATATTTTTTACTTCTTTTGCTTCAGCTAAAAGTACAGATTTTCATCTTAATAAATAAATTCCTATGAGTCAAGTGCACAGGCAAATAGCCCCTTTATTGCAGAACCCAGTGTAAATTGCGTGCTTCAGCCTTAAGACGCGTGCATTCAAGAATGCCCTTTAAAACTGATACAGTCGCTAATCTGAGGTGAGAATGAAAAGCTTGGCTGACATGCTGTTGACAATGCCTGTATCTGACAACACTGTTAGTTGCCTTTCTGAATGTCCAAATGGCACTCTGTATTTATGTCAACTTTTAAAGTCTTAAATATGCCACAGAGTGAACATAGTGGAGCATTCACCAGCTAAAGAGACATAGAGTTCACTCAGGAGCTGGCGGAGACCAAAAACAGATCTCAAAGAGTAAATATTGAAAATTTACCTCCTGGCCAGAAACATGACTCCAAATGAATCCAAAGTGTTGCTCATATCTGCTGGATGGGTAATAAAGCAACCTACCAAGCTGGTCAATGTTACAACTTGTTTTTGCTGCCCCCAGGTGGCCAAAGTTAGCAGGCTTAAGCAAACTGACTCTCCTTTGGAAAGGAGTGTTGCCTTTCACTAGAAATGTGTTTCAGTATCAATTGTCTGCACATAAAAACACATTGCACACCTTCAGTATATTGCTGCTCGTGAAAGCCTTATAGTCTAAAATAATGTTTGCATAGACCTGCCAGGCTTCCTGAAGGCTGACATGCGAGTAGCCAAGTGCACGCGCAGGTGTGAGAACAGCATATGACAAAGTTGCAATTACGAGGCGTTGAAATGTTTGACTCGATTCCCAGTGACTCATAAGTGCAAAGGGCTATAATGCTAAACAGTATAGGATATAGCTTTTCTGCAAGTAAAGCAAATAAAACCTGTCACAGGAAGTATCAGTAGAAAATAAGCTGCAAAAGTCACAACGTACATTTTGAAGAGCTGAACTAGTTATAACAAATGAATGTTGAGAACAGCAGGAATCCTGGAGCTCCTCTCATTCAAAGGGCGTAAACTGCAGCGTGAAGTCATTTCAGTGGGTGTAAATGCAGATTATAAAAATGCAATACATTTAAATACATCAATTCGAACAATCTAATTCCAACATTTTTACTAAATGCACTGTAGGTACATGAGCATAGAAACATTTGAGTTGTTTTGAAACAGTGAAGAATCTCGGGATCTGTATGAGTCAGAACTGGTCTGAGACGAGGGGAGATATGTTTTTAGTGTAAGCTGAAAGATGAGCACTGCCTCTTAGTGTTGATAGAGAGGGAAGATTGAAATGTAATAAGAGAGTTGGGAGTCGTGAGGAGAGTCTCCGGCACATACAGTGATTACAGGTTACTGCACGCCGAGATGTGCCGGGCGTTCAGTCGCTGTGAACTGCAGGTCATAATAACGAGCTTACAGGTGTTTTAAGACGTCAAGCGGTTCATCCAGCTCTTTTGAAAATGTAAAATATTTGCATCATGTAGCTTTTTAAATAGTTCTGACATATCCACGACTGATACTTTTGGCAGCTCGCCAAAACAACAGAAGTGGATTTAATCGTGTTTTTGGTCCTTTAAGTATCTAAAAATGACATTTGAAAAATTTAACATGTCATTTTAGACCAAATTGCAGACAGTCTTGACACTGAGTTACTTACTCTAATTGTGGTATCGTCACGTAATCCAGCTGACTGTGGGGAAATAGATATAATGCATTTTAGACTTTGTGCCGATTTTGCAAATTTATATGAGATCTTGTTGAATCCACTGGACTCAACTAATGGGCAGGTTTGAAGAGTGGGGTGAAACATGCTTAATTCTAGATTGGTCCTCTTCTTATTTTGTTGGGAAGACAGTCTATAGCTTTTCCAGGCTATACCCAGGGTGAAATGGCAGACATTTTGAGATATATGTGCAGAGTAACAGTGACAAGAAACACATTCCCTTTCGCTCCTTTGCTGCTAAGTTTTGAATGTATTTCAATTTCTTTCCATTTTGTCCTGTTGTCTCCTGCTGGTTCAGCCAAACTGTACACCAGATGTTCTGTATTGTCTCAGGTTGTGGGTGAGATACAATTTTTGACATGACAATGTTGAAAAGTTTCCATGTAAGCTCAAACACAAGATACACGTAGGTCACCTGCCTCTGATCTGATTTTGTAACTATCCACATTAGAGATGAAAAATGCATCTGTATTTTTTTTTGCTGTTTGCACTAATTAGAAAGCACTAGAGCTTCTAATATGTGGGCACTCATTTGTACTGTTTTGCATGTGCAGCACATTCCTGCTAGTTGACACACAGCAGCAGATTCAGTGCAGCTGGCTCTGAAAGACAAAAAAAAAAAAGCTCCACTAATTTAAAGTAATCAGCTTTGGCTGAATGGTAAATGGACAGCTCACCAAACTGTAAGGCCAGCCACTTCCTAAATGATGGGAAACCGGTTTGGCTGTCGCAGGCGGGTTTTCATGATTGGCACGTTGGCAGGGTCATTATGGAGCCTCATTGCCCCCCACTGTAAGAGGGTTGGTGCTCCCCTGTTCCTGGCCTTGTTTTGGTCATCCTGATTATTATCGGAAATGTTTGTCATTTTTGTTGGCAGTGGTTGTGGTGTGAAACAGACAATTTGTCACTTTGGGCGAGTCAAGATGGAATTGGGTTGGGTAATGCCAGCTGTCCTCTGACAAAATATTGTCCAGTCTGTGTCTACCATAAACTACAGCACGGGCTGGACAATAAAATGATCTTGATATGGAATTAGATTGGAAAGCAATTTGTTGTTTAATCCGTATTGTTTGTACCTTTTAAGACAAATGTTTAGTCAATAAATTTAAGAGGTTCTTAGATGCATTCCATTAAGTGATATGTCTCCGAGGTATGTAATGGTTTAACTACAGTTCTTACTGAAGGTGACCATTGTTGTACAATCTCCAGAATTATCGGAAGAATCAAACGTGAGATGTTTGCACCCTTTCTCTCTCAGACTAAAAAAATCCACTTGGGTATTATTAACAAAGCATCATGTGCACAACATGTCACTGTTCACATCATCTGCAACCCTGGGACTTCAGTCCTCCTGCACAATGCCACATTTCAGCCCCAAGAATTGTGTCCATGCTCTACAATGCTCATAATTTATTTCATGTGTCACTTTCTATTGAGTATAACTACCTCATGATACGCTGATCTAGTGCACCACTGGACAGTTACTACATCTCGTCTACAGGGGCAATCATGGTATATGTCATGCTGCCTGAATGCACTTGGTGATTGAATATTGAATGTGTAATTGTAAAATGATTTGAATGTACCTCCCTAGCATAGAGTATATCTTGCAAGACACTTGTGTGGTTCAGTATATGAGAGGTCTTACCTCCCTTGCACCGTGGATGTATTCACTTAAACACAGAAATGTACTGTGAGTTGTTTCTGCACAAATGCTGCTTGATTCACTCACTTTAATTCTACCATTGTCATGTGGCAAACCTGTTTGGTATTTTTATAATTAATAAATAGTTTTGTGTGTACTACGGAAAGTCTATATGAAAGCGCAGATATTAAGATATTCTGTGCAGTTATTCAAAAGAGCTTTGTCGTGCTTGCACACTGAACGCAACATTTGCAGGGGGTCCACTATATTAGATCTGCAGAAAGATTAATATGATAAATTAGTATTTCAAGTCATAAAATATTTATAATTTGGGAACTGGGATCGGTGCTTGTGTTTCACGGTTCCATATTGGATACTGCCTTGCATCAATCCAGCAGATAAAAAGTTGTATATCTTTTTCTATAATGATTTTTAGTAATACTTTAAAGTCATCACGGTGCACATAATTAGAGTTATTACTCTGCCACCATTACACGATATCAGAAATTATTTTGTGTCAGGGTCACATGGCTACTCTCCCCTGGCACCTGGCACCTGCAATGGATAACCTTTGCAGGTAGCAGATCATGAATAAGTATAAGTTCAATTTAACAGTTCAGTGAACGTGTATGGAACCTGGGAATAATGAAGTGAATGAAGCCATTGATGGACTAGATTGTCCAATTGTGAAGTCATTATTCCAGTATTGCAAACGTGACTAAATCTGTATTAGTAACACTCAAAATAGTGCATTGAATGCATATGCACAGTATCCCTGCACGTGGAATATTGTGCTGGTGAGTATTCTAAATCCAGGCACTGTTCATTTTGGCACCTCGGGGATAAAATGTTCTTGGACACATATCCTTTTGTATTGTTGGAGCATTGAATGTCCTTCAACTTGCTGGATCCTTTTGCCGCTGATGTTCTGGTGGAAAAGGCTGACTGATGGGGAGGATGCGTTGATGAGTTTGGCCTCTTTATCTGTGACGGGTCAGGATAAGCCTACACATAACATTAGCACCAACAAGGTCACAGTCACAAGTATAGAGGGGAACTTTCACGTCATCAATCATACATACACGCCAGTGCTGCAGAACCATTTCCTGCCAGGCGGTTTCACTCACTCCTAACAGCTGTTGGAAGCTGCGAGGAGAGAAATAAGTATGGATGCTTGACTTCCTTAAATATTTTTATTTATTAGTCTTGCTTTCTTATGCCGAGGTGTATGAGCATACGTCTATTTAAACACAGTTTTATTTGACCTGGCATAAAACTGTGAGGATAAATGAAACTACTTTGCACCAAACTCAAATATTTACCCAAATTCAATGACTGCGTTTGACTAATTCAGATAAAAATATTGAATTATTTTCATCGGTAGAGAAGCTGGCTCCCACACAATCTTGCAGTTTTCCTGCCAAGCGAATGCAACTGCATTTGTTAATTGAAACGACAAGTATAATATTTAATGTCCGGCTGAATTTATCAGCAGTGGCAAGGCTATAGACGGTGTTATAAATCAGAGGTAGCAAAAAACAGCAACACAGAAGTTTGGTTGCCATCATCTCCCCAGTGCACTAGTACTTTTATAAAAGATTAGTGTTTTTATACAGCAATAACTTTAAGAGAATAATAAATATAAAGAGACTGGTAAAGATACAAGCAAACAAATAGAAAAACAAAATAAAGCCACATGTGTTGGCCGGAGTCATAATGACAAACAGAAGACAACATTATAAAAACTGCTCAATAATAGTGTGTGTGTAAATGTAGTGAACACGATAGGACACACCTACATAAATGTTATATTTCCCTCTGGTCCTCCGATGTGGAAAACAGCGTGAAGTTTACTTCACTGAGAACGGCGGAGCTCAGATCAAATTTATTCTTTTTCATCTGCATTTGTGTTTGGATAACAAAAGACACCAGACCTCCGCCGTGATATTCGATCTGACGCGTGACTTTATTGCTTGTGATCACATAGTACTTTTACTAATATGTAAACCTGTGAAATAAGATACTTTGCTTGTGGCGGTTTCCAGTTCCTGTAACTTTAGCCAAGCGTGATGGATTTGTCTGTTTTCTTTACTGTAATGTGCCTTGTGCTTTGCATGCTGTAAACATCAGCTGAAAACCTTTGTAGAGTTCATAGCTCTTAAAAACAGCATTTTCCTTTGTTTTGGCCAGATTTCATTCTTATTCTTGAAAAAACCGTTTACTAGGAGGACTTGTTGGTGTCTAGTTATGATTATTTAGTGCCACCAAACCTTTTCATACATGCTCAAAGAAATAAAAGTAAATTACAATAGAACTGTTCGTACAATGGTGTGAACACAGGAAGAGACAGGAAACTAATCTAGGCTTCATCTAATCTCGCACGGTACGTCTACATTTAAAGGTGAAAGTAACACAGCAAAAGCCATTGTGACTCGGTCTAGTCGTAGCAAAAAGTTTACCTCAGTGTACTATTGTGAAATAACACACTACACATGGTTTTGTGTTAGTGGATACATTCATGGAAGTAATTACATGGGTAATCATCACTCACAGGCAGACCATGAGCAGAGACATGAAAACCATTCCTCTGGTTTTATGTTACACTGCCCGGTAAAACCCTCTGGTAGGACATATGAATAGACTACTAATAGCCATATACACTGTTGCAGAGTAATTCATCTTGAAGTTATCAGCGACCTGAGTTACCTTTAGAAGGAATATGAGAATCTATGAATAAACATTTCCAGACAGTCGCATTGGCTGGGAGAATTACTGATTAACAGTTCAAAACAATATTCCCTGTTGTGGAAGACATAGCGTTGTTACACAGCTATTATAATCTGTAGCAATGGCTGCTTTTCATGTAAAGCTATAGCAAAAAAAATAAGCAGCTAGCTACAATAAAGTCCTCAGTTGTTTTTATTCTGCAGCACCGGGGAAGCAACATCCAAATACAAGAGCACAGCTGAAAAAATTTCTATGGTGACAGATCTATGACACTTGTGTTGACAACATTGAATGCAGAATTGCACCTTCAGACGGCCTTGTGATATCATGGGTAAACACTGTATTTTCCATTTTAATAATTCATGAGCCTAACTGTAAACAAATTGCTCAAGGCAAAGTGGTGATGCATGTTTAAAATCCCACATAAAGTCAATTTTTTTTTACTTTGCATTGTACATGGAGGACAGAGAGAACCGCCAGCTAATACATGTGTTTTATTACTAGGGAGATGGAATATTTATTGACCCATCAGTGAATTCAATTGTCTTTCAGGTGGAGAGAAGTCGCACAGATATTGTTTTGTATCTTCAGTCCCTGTCTGACAGTGCGTAAACAGTAGAAGTGCTGCAAAATTAAATGCCCCGCCAGCCAAGACCGACCAGGTCTGTTCTCATTTTTGCCAAAAGAACCAGCTCGTAATGAGATTAGATCCCTCGGCTTTGGAAGACATCTTGAGTTTCATTTTTATTTATCAATCATGCATGAGGTCGCGGAGATAAGACCAAGGTCAGCGAGGCTCCTTGGCAGAGGGACACCCATTAATACTACTACACTGATCTGTCTTTCACACTCACGCCGGCCGTGCACCGCTTCATTACCGTGACTGCACAGTGCGAGGCTGAGGCCGTCAACAGACTAACCGTGCCATTACGTTTGTGCAGCAGCAGCAGCATTCATTAACAGTGAATAATGTTTATTAATGTTTCAAAGAAAATCTCATACTAGATGAATGAATTTAATGATTAAAATATTTTTAGACCTGAGATTAAAAAAATATTATAGATTGCTGGTTTAAACAAAGCCTCATTCTACTCATATCAGGTTACTTATTAGACAGTAACTGATTTTTTTTTTTTTAAACTCTGAAAGTTAGATTAATGTCAGCAGAGCAAACACAACAAGGACAGCTCATTGGCCGGATCAGTGTACAGAATGGGGGACAGTTGGCCTGGCCCAAATCATGACAGGTTTTAACCTTCTGTGGAAGGAGGAAGCCCATTTTTCCATGTGACAGACAGCCAGCCTGTCTGAACAGAAGGTAATGTGTGCATACCTTTAAAATATGCAATTACTTGCAGATTAATCTCACGAGAGTGGCAGCGAAGATTGCAAATGTAATACGAACTCTGATGATTTTCTCGGTGAATTTAGCCTCAACACAATGCACTAAGTTCACCTGCCTGTGGATTTGAAATATGCCACATGCCCAGACGCTAAATAAGTCTGACTATTCATGCAAAACAAGATATGCTTGAGGCAGCGCCGTCTGAATTAAGAAGTAGGACATCCTCGACTACGTTATAATTGAGTATATATGGCAGTCATTTGATTGATTTGTTTATTTAGCAGCTTTGAGCTTAGCATTAGAACAACCACTGGAAATTATATGGTAAATCTCACCATACAGCGTGCCTGACATTTGGGTAGTTACATCAAATCTGTCTGGAATAATAATAATAGAGAGCATCTCTATTCAAACCACTGGAAACTAACACGAATGCTAATTTACTCTGATGCATAGATGCAGTGATTTTAAACTTGTCCAAAGTATAAGGAGTGACTTCTTGAGTAGTTTCTGTGGTGTATAATACTGACGTTTTTCACCGGCCTCTGAGTGTCACAGAATGACAGTGACTCCATCAGAGTTGAATGAAGTTTCAGAGGTGAGGGCCTGCAATTGAGAGCAAGGCCTGTCTCTACCTTTACTCAAGCAATTTCACCACCCTATTGAAGATACTTCTTCTGTTTTCCTGAAGCCTGGAAGGTTTTACCCGCCATCTATTTCCAATCTCCAACACTGTCAATATCTCCACAATTCCTCTTCCCCTCCTCGTGTTCTCTGTTTTTCTCTGTATCTCTCTCTTCCCCTATCTCTCTCCCTCTCGTATTTGTGCTTCGGAAATCACTGATGTGTCTACAACCAACCAAACACACTGCTGGTGATTATCCTAAACCACTGGAAGCAGAAAATCTTAAAATGGATTTTTGTTTCACATAAGATTAAGCTATAGATGGGTCCAGGTCTAATAAAACCTTACTCAGTAGCCAGGAGTGATGCCACAGCGAAATGACCCTCAGATGCACACAATTACAAGATATAGAGATATAGAGGATGGAGCAGAATGAGATGGGAAGGTGAGCACACACAAAAGTTTGTAATATAGTTTTCACTCAAGTAGAAGTTCAGATTTGACACATCTGAACCTGTAACAACCAATTTGTCTTAACATCCTGAATCGTCTAAACTTTGCCCTCACAAACCAGCATAGCCTTTTATGCGATCACAGCACTTCAAGAAGCGTCTGTCTTACGACCACATTAGACACAATGATCCTAATTTGACATTCAGCCGCGTCTCTTCATGGATGTCCCTTTTGTTCCTGGCCCTTTAACATCCTGTATAAATAGAATTCCTTAAATATGGGCAAACAGTAGATCATCAAGACAAAGGTTGAAAAATCCATTTTCTGTCCCTTAATTACATTTTGCCTCTGCTCTCATGTATTTATTTCTCCTTCTTTGCTCTGTGCATGTCTATTTGGCCAGTTTAATAAACCATGGTCTCTCCCTGACCTACAAGAACATGAAGCTCTGAATATATTCCCAATGATCTATTTTGCATAGAAAATAATTAAAAAGCAGCGCTCTCTTTCTTCACATTTAATTTGCCTTTTAACTCTCTGAAGAGTTCTGTAATGCACTTACCAAAACGAGCACTTAATGCCATGATTTTCATAGACAAGTACATACTGTTGTATTTTGTCATCTCTGTCCATCAGAGGAGAGTTAAAAGGTTTGTAGCACTGGCTATGAGCATCTTGATGAAGATGAACTCGATGTGCGAGTAATTTTCTGTGTCAAGGGACCCGGTGACAGTTTTTCATTCAGTCTCCCTCTGGCCCATCAGTCTGCTTTCCGTGTACGTTTTCCAGCCTGCTAATGCAGTCTTTCAATTTGTGGATGCAGAAATAGTCCACTGATCAGACTGGGGAGCTTTCTGTATTTAAGGGAATATAGCTTGTGGATGATACAGAAAAAGGTAATTGTGCATGACGCCACACACCAGGAGCAAATTAGGTTGATAGGCCAGTTACTGACACCAGTGTGTTATTTGGTGATTTATCTTCAACGACTAGTCCTGCAAATATGCACATTTTAGATCTCGTTATGGGTCATGCTGCTGCTCTCAGCGCCTAATTTAACCATCAGTCATAAATATTTTCAGATTTTCACTTGATCAAACCTCAACAATTTGACATCTCTATGTTTTAATTGCACTAATGCTTGGGAACATTTAGGCTGCTGATCTGATGATGAGGTGAATTTGGACGTCATTGATGATCGGCTGCCAGTCACAGAAGCATCTAATCCTTGAGTACATTAAAATTATTAACCATCAGTCCAACCACAGTAATTTCAATGAAGCAGTAAGCAGACATGCACACTGATGCAGTTTAACATTTTTGCTTTCAAAGTTTTTTTCAGCCTAACAGAATAATGCCTGACATTTTCAGATAAATGTTCAGTTTCCAACTCTTTGTTGCCAATTTATGTAAAGCAACATTTAAGTAACATACACGCTGTAAAAAAGCCTTTCTGACAGCTGCTGGCTTTTCTTGTTCTGAATAAATACAGGGATGCATAAAGAACAGGGTGAGATCTGATAGTAACCTGAGCTGAAAAGAAAACAGAAACAGCGCCCCCCCCCAAAAAAAGCACAAATTTCAGAAATATATGACAAGATGACAACAGCAGTGATAATTTATCATAAAAGAGCAGTTTTTATATATATTTCCAATTTGGGTTATAGTGAGGTTTTTCTGTTTTAATATCTTAAACATGAAACTGTCTCTGATGTTGTTTGATTTAAAGATCTAATACATGACACAGGCTTTGCTCTTCTCTGATATTTTCCCTACAGTCTAAGATTATTTATGTTCCTCAGAGGGAGATTTAAACCACCTTAAATCAGAGCATTTATTATTCCAGCTGTTGGGAAAGGGCAGGTTTGGTCTGTCTGTCTCCAGTGAAATGTTTTCTCAGCTGCTCTGTCTGCATTACACACGCCTCCCCAGGCAGTGGACAAGAAGCAGGACCGACCCCCCTCTGTCAGGACGAGCCCCCGCTCTCCACCCACGGGAACCGCTGGGATTCGGGAGGCTTCTCAAACCGGTTTAGAGGATGTTGTATTTTCTGTCTGAGGCTAAAATAGTCCTGCGCTCTCCTTGCGAGTTTGGTAACCTCACGACTGACACAATTTGTTGGGCAGAGCCACCCTCCTCCTGAGAGTTTGACCTCATCATGACTTTTGTTTCCCCCCTCTTATTCTTTTTGAGGGAGGAAAAGTATTAGTAACACTAAGGGATTTTTCTCTGGAGAAGGGATATCATCTCCAGGGAAAGTGCTTGTGTATTGGATATAGGTTTTTTTCTCCCTCCATTTGTGCTTCCTCCATATTCTTTAAGCTGTAGGTTAAAGTTATGGCGATACCCTGTTATCAATAGCAGTGTCTCTTGTGTGTTCTTGTTGTCCTAGTGCCAGGATTACTTCCATTAGATGTTGAATGGAAGAGATGTTTTGGATCACTGTAAAAAGAAATATCCATGTCTGGTAATATTCCCGTTTAATAGTGTATATTTAGTTTTGCAGTCGTTCACAATTCTTCACTCGCCTTATCAATTTTTAAAATTGCTCACAAGCTCTTATCAAATGACTATTTCAGCACTTTAATTGGTTACAGCTTGCACACGTTTTCATTCTCATTTTATGGCAAAGTCATTTACACCTTAAAAATACGCGACCCTCTTTCCAAATGACGGCCTGATGCTTTCATCAATATCGCACAGCATTTATGTTTGCAGAGGCCGACAGAAAAGGTTTCAAAACAATTTCCTGGAGACCAATGAACGCTGCTGACAAAAAGACACCTTGGGAACGGCTGCAATCACTCCACTGCATGAGGATAGAGCCTGTTTGTGAGAGGATGGCGTGAGCATCAACCCTGCGGGCTGTTGTCAGAGGAGAAGGATTATAGTAGTGTTTAACACATTCGCACATTAGTGATAGAATAGAAAAGACTCTACACACTTGATCTTGATGAAGATAAAAAATATTAGGGTGTAAAATGATATTTGTGAAGGCATTTATGTGCTTTAGTAACTTTCTTTGAAACACATTCACAGCATTGGCAAAGCACAGTATAAGTACACAGTTTTCAAAGCCTCTTTTCATTTTTGGTCTTCAATCTCTGACACTTTAAAAGACAGACAAGAGAAGTACAGTACATGAGTCGAGTCTGAAATCAAGATTTTCTGAGATTAAATAACGCAACAGTCCTTTACACAAACATACAATCATGTTTACTTGTAAACTGAATATTAAATACCATGAAACAGTGGCTGCTGACGCCTGGAGTCATATACTTCCTTTAACAAATCGCTTCTCTGACTACACAGCCTGACCCCTGTGATTCACTTTCCTCTATAAGACTTTTTATAGCAGCCTTTTCAATACAGGAAGCTTCATCTGGAGTTGTGAGATCAATTCAGACATCAATGATGAGAACATTGCAAGAACTAAGAAATACAGCACAAACTCTGTATTAGAAAAGGGAGATTCACCCCAGAGTAATTAACACGATTCAAAATCAACTGATGCATAATACGGGGCAGATTACTGCATTTATTATATAGCATTTATATACTGAGCGTTTAGTTTACACAAAAATCCAAACTTTAGTTCCGAGATCACCATCATTATAGCAGCCGTCATAATGAGAGCAGGGGTAAGAGGCATTTAAAGAGGTGGAGAGGAGGATGTAATTTCAGTGCAGTTCATAGAGCAGCCTAACCTATAATCCAGGGCTCAAGTTTATTGCTGTGGTTGTCACAGGACCCTATACTACAGGATCATTACCCTGTGTTATTCTGGGAGCACTGATAATTATTTTTGTTTCGTTATTGAGGCCTGAATCACTAAAGATAGTCGAGTTATTGGGAGGCACTTCATTATGATATTATTTGGCCTGTGCATTACTGTTTCTACAGACTACACGGCAAACAAAATGTATTCAGGTCTGTTTCCATGAGGTCCCTGCGGCTTTGGAGCAGCCTGCTGGAGGAGGGAGATCTCACCGGACCAATGAATATCCTTCTTAAAGTAGTTTGTGTATTTGTAGACTAGTTTAAAGTGTTCTTCATGACTTTGGAATGGTTTTATGAACATGGTTTGACCTAAAATTTTATTCTAGTCAAGTATTTTATTTATTTATTTTAGTTTTACTGCTGTATAATTTGTACTCATTCTGTTTTAAGATATTCTGCTTTTTCTTTGATATTGCGCAACATTTTTAAATATGGCAATTAAAGCTACTATTACTATTATTACTACTATTATTATTACTATTATTAAAGCATTATTAGTGATAGTGGTAGGTGTAGTAGTACAAGTGGTAGCAACAGTAGCCATATTGTTAGTGTGAGTACATGTAGCACAGGTAGTAAAAGCAGTAGATGTGCAGAATAAGTGCAGCAGTTAGAATTAGTGTATATGCAGCATCAGTCACGGCTGTGGCTGAAGTGGTTGTAGTAGTAGTAACAAGTACAGCAGTAGTAACTAATGGATACTGTAGAGGAGGAGAAAAGGTTCAGAGAGAAACACAGTTCAGCAAAATGTACCTTTGTTGTGATCATTCTCAGCATGACTTGGCATTCATTAGATACAACACCATTATTACTATAATCAGTTAGACTGAAAGACGTTGCTATAATGTCCCTGAGAGACTCTGCAGTGTATGAACAACACATTCCTCACATGGTTTCTGTCAGGAACATTCATCGCACACAGCTCTCTGAACCACTTTCAGGAGAGTGCGCCGCACATTTGACATACGACGGCCACGCTGTTTTAGCAGCGGTGACGAATCCCGGTGTGATTGATCAGATGTGTGGTTCTATTGCTGGGACAGCCTCTGTAACAAGGTGGTGTTCATGGTGTGTCATGTAAGCTCCCAGCCATTATCTCCCGGGCAGTACAGAAGACCTCGCTGTAACCCAAGCGGCTCTTTTGACCCGAGGCGTTCGGCTTGCCAGTGCCCAGCTCCCACTTGGAAATTAGTCACTCTCTGACAGGTGGGGATGGATGCCTGTGATCCCGGCCAGATTCATACGCTTTTTCACCCCCATCTATCATCACCCACGGCTCCTTTTGTCTCAGACTCCCTCCTTCACCATTCCACGTCTGTTACAAACCGTTTACTCTCTACATATTTGATCATCACTGGCTTTGGCACATGAAGTAATGAACATAAGGATGTTCATACACAGATACTGTCCATCCTCTTATATGACGTTGAACTCTTACAAGTATGTAACTTTGCAGCTTCTCACTATCTGCGCTATTTTTCGCTCTGTGTCTTCGCCCGTTTCACTGTGAAGCTGTGTGGGAGACAGATTGTCAGAATCTGAGAGAACTGCCACAGTATATAAGCCAAGTATGTTCTGAACTCCCGAGTATGAAGCAGACCGTCTGTTTTACTTCGTGGTCATCACTATAAGCACACTTGTGGTGTGCGTGTGGGTGCACTTGTGTGCGTGCAACTGTGAATATGAGTGGGTGTGAAATGAATCAAGTGCAATGTGAGTAATCAGTCTTTTTTTTTTTTTTTTCCTTTGCTTTTATTAATGAGATGTGTTTTAAGTAGCTGAGATGGATTTGTCGTTTTCTAGCTCGACACTCGCAGGTTTCACGGTGCGTTTTCTCCTCCACCTATGGCAATATTGCTCTTTTGAAACTTGCAGCGTGTTGGGCTGATTGTATAGAATTGAGTGTTTCACACCTCTGAAATGAACAGTTGTAATCAATCTGCTTCTAGTAGTAATACACAATAGCATTAATACAAGACATGAGAGAACTAAGCCATACAAATAAGACAACAATGTCTGTCATGGCAATAGATTTATAATGTTTTTAAGTTTGCAGCATTGACAAAGCAACATTAAAGTGATGCTCCACCCAACATGTATGAAACACAGTCCCTGTAGACGTAAAAAGTGTGTTTAAATTTATGGTTTGCCGCTGTACTTTACAGATAATGGATGTTGTGGTCAGCTTGATTTCACCACAGTTACCATGAATGGATCTGGATTCCAATAGTCTTCCCTCAGCTCCCTCAGCATCGTCCACTTCTCCACCATCCATCCATATAATCAGTATGTTCCAAATGGTCATGTTTTTGCCAGACATGTCTAAATACACTTTTCTCTCAATCCTCAGGCGCAACCATGTCGAGCATGCGAGCAGGCGCATGATTGCTCTTCCATCAGGCTACAGTTCAGCTGGTGAGTGTTTAATTCTCAAAAGATACATTTTGGGTGGAGTATTACTTTAAGGCATAAATATAACACATCTAAGGCAGTGAAGTCATGCATTGGGATATGACTGCAAAAGCTGAGCTCAAAATCAAATGCTAATGAACTGTGGCACCATTAAACAGGGAGCACATTTCTTCTTTTCACCAAAGGGCATATAGAGAAAGCCTTTTTTTTAAAATTCACTTGCAGGAAAAAATTACCCAAAAAGCTTGCTTCAGAGCACAAAGAAAACCACCAGAGCTGCCTGGTTTTTAATCACCTGGTCTAGTTAGGCAGATGTAGTGAAAAGAGAGCGGAGGAACCTAACCCTTTGACTTAAAGAAGCCACAGATGCAAAATCTCCCTCTCCCCTCTGTCCTTTTGGTGCGAGGTTCCCTGCATCTTCGGCCAATATTAACTTGATCAAAAGACAGTGGCTGGCCTCGGAGCAAACTAATATGCTCATTAGCATTGACGAGTGTGCCTGGGAGCAGTTCGTGTGCATTAATGAAGTAAAGAAGTGATCCAAACAATCGTACCCAGCTAGCGTTGGAATGCGGAGCCAGCCACAGTCGGGCCTCCCTAATGACCTGAGGATCTGAACTTGGGCAGAATTCAATAGGCTGTTGTAAAACAGCTTTGTTCAACAGCTCTGTGCTGTTATCATATCTTGCTTATGGTGCTTTGGTAAATTCTGTGAATAATGTTCAACTGCCCCAAGTCGGATTATATTTTTAAATGCAAACAAATGAAAATAGAACAGCCCCCCCTAACTACATGTTGTTCCACTTGCAACGCGAGAAAACACTGAAAGAAAAAGAAAAAAAACAATTTTCCCTGCATATTTAGATATGTTACCCCAGGGATATGTTTAATTTCCATGGATGAATTGCCCCTCACATTTTCCCTTCCTCAAACTGACTCACTGAAGCAAATGAGTTTTCACTCTTTTTCTTGCGGACAAGGGGTCATTTCATTACATTTTCTATCAACACCATGGATATGCTGCGCTTTATATTCTGCAGCCAAGATTATTTGAATTGATTGACCACTGACATTTTGCAGTTGTTCTCTGTGATGCAAATTTTAACTGCAGGAGATGGCAAAGGGCATTATTTTCAAAGTATTCACACCTGCCTCCTCCATCTACGAGCCAGTCTGGGTTGCAGATTGGCTACGGGGCCATAGCTTGCCACATGACCATTTGAAAGATGACATTTTATCAAGGCCATCTTCAGTTGTGAGTATGGGTGAGTGCAGACAGCGTTCAGGTCAATTGTCCCCTGTGTCCATATGTGCTGCAAGGTGTCTGCACTGCCATACAAATTGTACTCCCCCTCTTTTTCTCACCCCACCTCTTCCTGTATATCTTCTCCCTGTGGCTCTCTCATGCATACACATGCTCACAAACATATATATGGAGAAAAATATAGTATAAGCAAGGAAGATTAGAGCCAAGGAGCAATGTGCAGATATCACCACAGCAAAGGTGCAAAGCTGACAAAATATTCTTGTGCATCTAATTGGAAAAAAAAAAAGAAACAAAAATCCTGTTCTCAGCTATTAAAAATCCCTCTTCTATGTTGAAAGCGATCTTCTCCTCTAAAATTAGAGGCTTTATGATATTGAGAGCAATCTTAAAGAATGCTCAAACCCTGTGTGTGAAGTGGTGTTAAAACTCAATGGGTGCATGAAAGCAAAGTAGAAATACACATCAAGAAAAAAAAAAAAACCCCACAACTGCTCTGCATGCTTCCAGCATCTATTGCTACTAACCACCCTGTGGGGCCTTGTTAGTCAGAAGCTACACCTAAGTGCAAACAGCATGCAACCTAATTTGGCAGATGCACAGTGCACTAAATTAGATGCCTTCCTTTTTTTTCAACCAGTGTTGCTTGAACCAACAAGTTGCATTTGAACTCCAGCTAATAGAAAAGGCAGAGTCTGAACCAAATGATGGATTTTGGTTCCGCCACGCTGAACTTTGGCCGAGGTTATCAAGCATTTGCAAAAGGTGGTGTGGGTCCAAATTGAAATGAGAGAGCAGAATGGAGCTTCCCCAAGCATCGTGACCTTTGCTAGCCACTCCATCAGCTGCTCGTCACCGCAGACTCATTTATCAGGCATGGCGCTCTCTGAGGAAACTCACAGGTGCTGCCCTGGATGGGGTCACATGACACGTCGGGTCATCTCACACGATCTTTGCTGGAGGCAATAAGCGTGTAGGTGGAAACGCAGTCCTCACTGGTCAATACTTAATAGGATAGAGCTCTTCTGCATCGGTGCTAATTTGGTGCAGAACTCATATGATGATAGATGCTTTTCGTGTGGTTGAAAATAGTAGCTCCTGCCAATCTCTGACTGGTTGTCAACACAAAGACCTTTCAGTTGTTCAAGGATTTGAACTTAGTGAAGGGAAGCTGATTGAAGAGTGAAAAGTCGTACCTCTTTCTGACAATCTTACAGCCTCTCTGGATGTTGGGACATTGCTTTTTTGCAGCACACCTTGCTTTGAAAGTCAAATGTAAAAGATAAAACAAAACCGCAGGAGAACATATTGTTATTACAAATGAAGGAACAGTCAGTTTGTCGCAGAGAGGATTTGGTTTCTTTGCATTTAGTCTTATACAAAATACTCTGCATTTAGCAGTTTCAAATAATAATTTCTAAAACCTGTCTGCTGACTATTTTATTTTACTCTTTAATGTCTGCCACTACAGTCTATTACAGAATATGTATTATGTGTATTATGCTGAGTTGTAGTAGTGAGAATGGCTGAGCAGAGGATATCTGTACATACTGTCCATAATATTGATCCATCTCGTATAATACCTGCCCACTGTATACTGGAAGAAGCTTCTACGCAGAAAGTCGACCTCCCCTTGATAATTAAAGGTTAAACTATAGTATTTATGATGATTTCTGTCGATGACTTATGAACCGTTTTTTCCAAGTTTAATATTTACAGCTTTGGAATAATACTTGACAAAGGCAGAAAACACTTGTGAAGCTAACACCACAGAATACAAAAACCCGATCATAGATACCACATATATACAATCTATCTATCTGCATTACAATACAAATTCATTAAATGGCCCATCCACGTCATCAAGTCCTCTTTTATAATGCTAGATGTTATATTTGAACAGCACCAGTCAAAACAGCCGATTTTACTCAACACTTAAATGATGATCTATCTTTCAAAATAGTTTTAACCTCTGAGAAAAACTTTCAAGCGTTTTCCTTCATTGTATCATCTCAAACTCAGACATCAATAGAAGTCTTAGAACTCTTACATCACCTGCTCATGTCAAACTCCTTATTAAGCTCAGACAATAATGAGAAGCTCAGAAACTGACGAAGAGGACAGAGCTCCTTAATGGGTATTTTTGGCTGTAATTTAAGAAATTACTGACAGGAATGACAATTAGCGGTGACCCCTCGCAGTTTGAGAGTATCAAGATGTAAAAAGTGAAAATGGCTGCTAATCATGTCAAGAAAATGATATTCAAAACCATTTATATCTGCTGCTGGCTGGCGTTTTGGTTTTTCACGGTGACGCTGTATATTGACTGATTCACACACAGTGAAAACCAGTCACTCACGCAGCACTTTGTCTTAAGTGCAGCAAAGAGTCTTTTAGCCAAACCATTTATAAAACAGCTTAATTACCTCCCTGAATGCTAACAATGAACACAATGGGGAAAGCTTGAATTCCACTAAACCCCTCCCTCGTGTAGCCTAATACTCATAATTGAAGTTAACATCTGGACTAGCACTAAATTAAATACCTCAAATATGTAAAAGCCGAGTTATTAAAGTAATTCAAAGATGACAAACATTGCTCGGTTTCAGAGCATCCCCAAAGGCTGGACATTAAAATCATTTTTTGGTGACTGGATCAGTTTCTAAAGATGATTTAGAAGCACTCACCTTTGCTGAACATGAAAATAAATGCCGCTTGCACCAGACCTGTCTCTGGGTTGTAATTCAGGTTTTCAAACTGGAAAACACACTGAAATATTATGCACTTTTATTGAAAACAGGAGTTTGTCTCTGACACTGTTGAAAGTGAGAAATGGTCCATGAACAATTTTGGGGTCTGCAATGCCAATATTTGAAGTAGTTGCTCATGTGTTTGGAGCGTTTGGAGTTGAAAAGTGGTTTAATTCAAAATGCAATACTAGTAATTGTCATCTAACAACCATCCAGCTTGCTGCTGATTGGACTGTCTTGGGCTGCCAAGCTCAGTTGATTCTTTGGGATGTTTTCTGAGCAAATGCTTCATGAGAATAACTGAACCTGCAAGATTTAGGTTGGCTCTGCTAGGCTGTGTTCAAGCCGCTTTGGGCAAGAATTAAATGTAAAGTTATCCTTGTCTTGCCAGACTAAGCCACCAAGTAGGATTGCATTAGAGCTAAGAATCCCATCTCTACTGACTGAGACAGATCTAAGCTGCTGTGGACACTTAAATGAAGTAGGTAGCAGGTATGGACACAAATCAAAATGTATGCGCAAAGTGAGCATTTCATCCAGAGAAAGCTGAAGTCACAAATGTGTAATTTAGTTCCTTAATTGTTCTTTTAGTGCAAATAGGCTGTTTGCTGAGTTGTGTGTTAAGTGAGGTTAACTGCTACCTAGTTAAATAATTTGTGGTTATAGAAATTACTTTTTCCTGCTGTTTGCTTTGTAGCGTTTAAAGAGAAAGAGATGCTCCGTGAAATTTGCTGCGAGACTTTCGAGGACCTCAATTAAGTTTGAAACATGTTGCTGTGTGGTTTTATTACACTGACACAGAACTCCAGTTGGTGTCTGTGGAGACTGTAGGTGATAACGGTCAAAGATGGATTAGTTGCTGCTGTGTTTAACTCTAATGTGAGACGACTGAAATGTAAGACATGTATATTTATAGTTAATGCTAAATACTACCTTAAGGCAAAGTAGTTTGAAAGTATAGCATTTCAGAATATTGTTGATTTACTCAATATTCAATCGGTAGATATCATCTATTCTGCCAATTAAGTGGCAAGTGATGTGACACGTACTGTGTGGCTTCAGTGAATGGGTCGTGTTTATATTGTACTTAAGGCCTTAAGCAAAAAAAATCATGCAGTAATATGAAATACTGTGGCCTGTGACATAATCTATGTTGTGCATGATGAGATATGTCACAACAAAATCAAATGATAGTTTAAAAAACATAACTGGAAAAATGAAACTTTGAGAAATCCTTCCTGTGCTCCTGCTCTCGGCTAAACATTCCTAAAATGTAGTGTAAGTCCTGCCTTCCCTATTTACATTGCACACACGGGCCTCGGTATTGTTTTTGGAATACATCTGTTTTTATAATACACACTCCGTCTCCGGTCTGAGGCATCATAACCCATATGTTAGGCTGTGACTCAAATCAACCCCTGTGGAAGTAATGATGGGCGGTTCGTGACACGCATGAAGACTCTGTTACGCACCACACTCATTTACAAGCGAGCGGCTCAGCTCCCCTCTCTGCCAGTCATAACTCAGCCATTTTGTGAGGGACGGCGCAGTGGATGAGGTCAGACCACAGACGCTGCTCACTGGCTGATAATAGCTGATGGCTTTGAGTGGTCTTTAGAGTGGGATCCAAGCAAAGAAAATCCTGATTACATTCATATTCAGACCATATGCCATGAACTGATCAAGGGCTTTTTCTCTACCTCTGAATGAGGCAGTGCTCTGCTTGGAGATTGTCTCTTTCAATTGTCTCTATCAATTGCAGAGGACTCAACATGGATCTAGTCTTTCTTCTACAATTGAAGGAAATTGGACAAAAAATGTTGCACTTCTTACACTTTATGATGACGTACGTCTAAGTGTCCACCCCTGTATGAGTGTGTAATTTATTGCAAGCTAAGCCTACTTTATAATTCATCGCTGTATAGCATCCAACATATTTGCATGTGTCGGTGCATAAGCTTAAATAGCTTGTTTCTGAAGGTGTCTCTGGTGACATGTTTCAGCTATTTTCTGCTTAGGGCCACATATTAATAAATGTCAGGAGTGGTTAGCTGGCTTAGGCGCTGACTTAATGCACTGCTGAATCGGTGAATTGACCTTAGACCCTGACACCACACTTCATCTCGTATTAAGACAACACAGTCAGGGCGCTGAGCTGCAACTTGATTTTGACGGACATGCAGTCGTTATCTCTGTTGGTCGCCACTAATCATATGCCGCCTCCACAGAGCAATGGCTCAGGTCACAGGGATGACAGAGTTTCAAGGGCAAATCTCACCCGGCATTTCTGTATCGTACAAATAAGTCGGCCAGTGCGCTAGCCTTCACACGAAGCACAGTGCGACCGCTTTATGAAGCCAATAAAGACATTAAGAAAGTGCTTCAATAAGGTAAATCTATCCAACTGTAATGACTGGATGACACTTCAAGGTGCTTAAGTTATGCTATGCCTCGCATAATTGCACACATCTGAGAACCTACTCTAAGAAAATAATACATTACCACCTCATTTCACTCAGCTACAGATCTTTATTTAGCAGTGTGACCTCTAATTACAGGATTCCTACACATTCAACATGACGTGGATCCCCAGCGGGAGAACAGAACTGACAGCTGACCATATGTGTTTCACATTTAAGAAAGAAAATTCCTGTCAAGCTAAATTCTTCAACCCCTGTCTTTAATAGGTGAATGTTAAATATATATATATTGAGATTGTGATGGAAAGGGCAGTTGTTCTAGATTCTATTGTTAACGCTGTTGAAATTAAAGAAAAACTCACGAGGTCCTTGTACGCTGCATAATATAAATGAAACCTCAATGTACTTATGCATGAAGGACAAAGGCACTTGGGAATGCTCGTGACCGCCACAGCTTCTAGAAGAAGAAGTTGATAATTGGGTTTGTGTAAGGCCATTTGTCTTCGATCAAGAATCTGTCATATGTTTCCTGAGGGGTTAAACAAGTACACGATCACTAACAGCAGAAATCAGCGCTATTATCACATAAATTCGCCGCCGTTTGAAAGCTCACATTTCTTTTCTTCTATTTGCACTATTCTTCCTTTTCAGCGTCTTATTTTTTCCCTCACCTCCATGAGCATTACTGACACTAGATCTCCTGAGGAAAGAGAATAGTCCGATTAGAAATGATTGCCTGCTTGTCCCTGTTGCCATGTCTCCAAGACTTTCTCACAACCGTTTCACATTATCGTCATTCACTGCAGTGATCTTCTCATCTGCATGGTGGCAGCCCTACTGCAAGCACAAGGACAAGAAATTGGACCTCAGCAGGGAGCTAAATGTGCCTTCAATCTCAACAATCCTTTTAATCTTTCATCAATCATGTGGAAGCAGCTCGGAGCCCTGATCCTATTACAGTTTGAGGGGAATAGTTTAGAACTGACAAGCATGAGAACTGCAGGGAAAGTTTGCCACGCAAGAAAGTTGTTGTGGGAGCTGGGTTTGGCTTGGTAATTTGACGAGAAAATCCTCAAACTGGTTTGCTAAAATTGAAAGCAAACAAACAATTGGAAGTGGTATTTCACTTGCTGTCAACACAAGGATCTTGAGAGAATATCAAAAGACGGAGAAGGTTTTGAAAATTGTTTTCTTCAGCTGCACTGAAAGTGGCAATCACAGAGGCGGCAGGCTTAAATGAAATGCAAACCCTAAACAGGGTCTGAATTTACAAAGACTACTCAGGCCAAGTTGCTCTTAAGTGGCCAATTTAGACATAAAGCTGAAGAATAATGGGAGCTTCATCACAGCTCAAAGTTTCTTTAATAGTAATTTACCAACATTTTAGGTCCAAATGTGCTCCCAAATCAAGACCAACGAGCTGGAAAGGTGATTTAGAGTAAATAAGGGGGCTCTTATCACAGAGCTGGTGTTGCTGTACTGCAATGAGCCCTGCATCACATCCTTGTTGCCTCAGGTTTGTGCAGCAGATTGTAATTGAGATAATGGTGGTTCGTTTAGTGGGTTCTGATACTGAACCAATTAATAATATGAATTCCAAACCTAATCAGTTTAAAGTGGCAATAGCAAAGGTCAAAACATTATGCAAGTTTAATTCTCATTATTCTTACGTACTAAACGGTTGCACACTGATAGTTTGTCCTCTCTTTGAGCAAAGCATGTGGTTGTGCCTCATAGTTTCGAAGGAACTGTGGTTTTGGTTTTTAACAACAAAAACTAAACTGAATAATTTTGGCTTCAATTTCAAAGCTGAAATAACTGCTGGGAACAGTCTGCCTATTTATTTATTTATTTTAGGCATCCTCTCTGATATAATACTTATTACAGGGAACCTCTTTAATACTGGATTCTCTGTGCCGTGGTGTGTCTCAGTTATTTTTCGGTATCGTCATAAAATGTGCTCTTAGTTTCTTTTCTCACAACCGTGAAGCACAGTTGTGTTCAAACTGACATTTTAGGCATCCATATAACTACCATCTAAAATTGATATAAAATATGAGTCAAATAAAAAAAAAAAATTTTGCGAGTATCTTAGTAGCAGAATTGGCATATTGTGATAATTGGTAGCCTCATACTGTTATCAACATTCCTGCTCACAAACAGTGAAGCAGCCGTCACAGTTTTGACACTGATACACCGAATCATGAGTCAGATTCAGTGTATCAGCGAGGAGAGACTTTAGTTTATAAGTGATTTGAGGTTTTAGTCCTCAGGCTGAAGAAGCAATAAATCCTGTAACTGTTCACAGTATCTGCACATGTACAGAGGTCTTAACCTTTTGAGTCTTAAACTTGAAGTTACTATATACACCAAACATAATGGTGACTCCGACAAGAGGTAAACATTCGAGGTAAATATATGTTTGTTCGGAGTGTTCGGAAAACACGGAAGGCGGTTTGAGCATCGTTCAAGCTAAGGTGATGTCTGTAAACTGCCACAACTTGCGCTCAAATGCTACTCAAAGGACAAGAGAGGCAAAATATTTACTTCAACTTGACACCGAGCTGCTGTTTTTTAGTGCATAGTTTATATTCTGCTGGTTTGATTTGCCGCTTGCTGTGGGCGAATAATATGATAAAATAGTTAAATGTACACAGCTGCAATTATGGGTAATTAGAGACTTTTCTGTATTTTTTTTGATTTAGCCTGATGAGGCATTTGTTTGCTATTTTATGCAACAACAAAAAATACCAGTCCAGTAAAAGATATACAGTATATTGAAAGTACTCGCCTTCTAAAAAGCGTTGGGCTGTGGCCGATAAGATACTATACAACAAAAAGGTCATCTGTGCTTTATAACATTACTAATATCAAGAATGGAGACGACCACATGCGGTATGCCTGTGTTTTCTAATCGTTTCCTTTTGTTCATTAACAAAGAAATGGGAAAGTGAAGGGAAAAAAGAAGGCAGGGGGAGAGAGAGTACAGCATAGCCAAGCATTCCCTAATTAAGAGTTTTATGGGGCATATAATTTGAGTTACAGCACAGCCTTGACTCAAAAGCAAACACACTTTTTTCTTTGGATATTACACGAACACAGTGCTGCAGACTGAAATCTCATAAGTTCACTTGAGCAAGTTATTCACACACACACACTGAAATCTATTTCATGCTATTGATTCACAACAGTGTTGATGCTATATGGCTTAAAATAGTTTATAATTTATATTGTTGCCACAGATCAAATAACTCTGTCAACAGAGATCAACAGAATGTTGTTGATCTGATATTTGATAATGTCCACTATCTCATTACAAAGAGATGGATCCATAGCAACACAGTGAAAAGATTTTTTGTGTATATGTCTCCATCCATATATACAGCGTGTTCTAATTACAGCAGTGATTATGGGAGCAGACAACCATATGCATTCACGTTGCATAATTGTCACTTCTCTGAACAGGTACTGTATCTCCATCTGGGGTTTTGATGAGAAGAACAGCTGTACAGCTGTGATCTGAATGCATTTGTTGTTGTATATGTTCTTGTTCTCCCTTTTGTATAATTTTGAAGCTTATTTCACAGAGCACCGATTTCAAATGCTTAGTATAGTACATATATTTAATTCATCATAGTCTTAGATTTCCACTGACTCAGGTAATTTCACTTTTGTTTGTTAGTGCTGTAGTTGTGACTGCCAACAGGACGTTCTCAGGCCGAGGTGGAGGACTTCCAATAGACAACATATTTTGTAGCCATAACTACTGAACTACTGAAATTAATGGACATACAGACTTAATTCTAGTTCCTAAAGGGGATGATCAAGAACTCAATTAAAAATTAAGTGACAGGAATAATGTGCAGTGTTGGCAGAGGTTTGCACTCTGTAAGTGCTGTCTAGTTTCTAGTCTGGACATTTCATACTTCTTAAATGAAGCATTGCATTACATCTGACCATGTCACTGTTGTGTACATTCATTTTTATCATTTGATTCTAAATTTTATTTTCTGTGCTTTTTCTTTTCACTCTTTGTTGCTGCAGTCGTCCAGTTTCACCACATGAATCATTGATGTTGTATCTTATTTTGCCTTAAACCTTCAATAACATATTTTTTTTTTTGCCATTTGGTTGCAGCAGAAACAAGCAGCAACAGATAACTCTCATATCATCACCTGTTGATGGTGATGAAGTAGATTAACCCAACAGATATAAGCAATATTATCATTAATGTGGGGTCATGTTTTGGCAACGTGTCAA
This sequence comes from Holacanthus passer, assembly GCA_025331565.1. Classification (NCBI taxonomy): domain Eukaryota; kingdom Metazoa; phylum Chordata; class Actinopteri; family Pomacanthidae; genus Holacanthus; species Holacanthus passer. Next base: position 2,428,026 of record JAFREQ010000017.1, read on the forward strand.
ATATTCACCATGTTTTAGCTCCATGTTCGGTCTCTGCCAACTCCTGAGAAAGGTATCTGCCTCTATAGTTGCTAAATGCTCCACTAGCTTCGCCACCTAGTCTCTAACAGTATCTGTCTGCTGTTTATGGTGCTGGGCAGTAAACCGTGGGGTTTAAGAGCTTATTGGCTGAAAACAGCTGCTGTGGTCAAAACGTCACTATGAGGGTGATGAGAGTGAACCAAAACAGTAAAGCTGCAGGTCAGACTCATAGACAATGAGCTGAAACTCACTGAGGGGGGCTTTGGGTGATTGTTAGTAGGTTAATCACAACGGGTGACCTCTTTCACAGCGTCACATTGTTTACTCGTTGTCATTAATACGTGTTATTCTAAAGATAATGGTTATATTTAATGATAGGTCTACTGGAGTTGAAATAGCAAAGTTCCTTAAAACATGTGAGGTTTTGATCAGACAAGAGCTCTTAATTGTAATAAGTTGTTGGCTGGATGAAAACAGCACAGTTGGTGCATCATGCAGGCCACATTAGAGAACTGAGCTTTACAATATGTGGATTTGTTCTGTGATTTACAATATGCCACCAGCTCTGTTTGATGGTTAAGTACCAACCACCAATGTGACCTACAAGATGTAACCTGCATCAATTCATTTTTTAACACATGGGACCACAAGAAAAGTGGCGCATAAGCAGCGAATAACGGCCTACAACCTGCGAAACATGAGCCTGAATGCAACGTCTCAAACTGAAACTGGCCCCTTTCCTCCTGTTGCCTGGGTCAACAGCAAATCTCACATTCCCACAATGACACGGCCACAATACCAGGCCGGTCTTCAGTTTTACATTTGAAAGCATATTTAACTTTTCACTCATCCATTCACAGCCCGTGAGCAGTAAGACTCTGAGCCCGGCCAAGATTAGCTTTTGGCAGACAATGCAGTGAATTAAAGGCCACACATGGCCCCTCTCTTGTTCTGCGGGTGACCAAACACACTTCCAGGGCCAGGAACTCTTGACCAGTCTTTTTAACCCACAAGGAGAAACTAGGAATTGGAGATAAGTAAATGGCAGTGGATTTAGGATCAGAACCTGTCCAGACAAAAGTGTTGTCAGATGGAACAAGACAGATGGTCCTTTTCCTCGCTAACCTACCGAACTCTAGTGTCACAGGTTTCAGCAAAGCTTGATGAAAACACTTCTAAATATTTAGTTGTATACTGGTACATTTTAGTTGTCTGTTGAGACATAAAGGAGCCTGTTAGTATCTCAATCCTAAAACTTTAAAAACTGGCTGAAAACGTTTACAGTTTAAATAGAAAATAGTTTAAACATCACAGTTAATATTAAGCAGATGTTGCTGTTCCTTCTTGAATATTTATCAAGAATTCACAAACAAGTCAAACTCTTCCAGCTAATCATACATTTATCCCCAACTTTTAGCTATTGATGAAAATAAAGTTTAATTTACACAAATATTACATCCAAAACAAGTAGCCTAAATAAACTGGTAAACATTTTGGAAAAAAGAATCTCAGTGATTATATCTCAAGATTTTAAAAGAAAGACTTGATCATGAATTTAATTTAGTATCATAGTTCAAAACTACAATTCACTTAGTGTCTCATAATTCATTGTCTCATACTTGATAGATTTGAAAGATTGAATATTTGTTGAAAAACTTTTTCATTGTCTAAAATTAAAATGAAACAGATTACAAAAAGATTTTTAATTTTTTTAATTTCACATGCACAGATACAGATACACTTCCATGAATACAGGACACAATTACAGTAACACTAGTGTGTCTCAATTTTGAATGACGACAAATTGAATGATAAGTTTGACCAAGTCTAATTAAGAGAACCTCAGTCATAATTTAAACTTAGTAAGACATAGATTTGTTTGGGAGCCTCACTAGTTAAATGTTCATCTATTTGCATACTTTCCTAAATGTAAATGCTTTCAATATAATAGATAGATAGATGCCATAATTCTATTTGTTTATTGTGTTCTTAGATGAAATATTCAAAATGGTTAACGTTGTTTGATAATTTTCAGAGTCATACTTTAAAGTTACCACAGTAAGTTATATGTTTAAGAGCCTCACTAGTAAATGTTTTTTTCCCTCCAATTTGTTCATCTATTTGCATATTTCCTGAATGTAAAGACCTTCAGTATATGAGGGGAAATGAAATGTTCTGAGTAGCTGACAGGAGAATGAAAACCAGGCAGATATTTGGAGGGACTCTAGCTCAGAACCGAAGGGGGCGACCACGCACAGGCGCGCGCTCCTCCCCGCTCCACACGCGCGGTAGTGGCTCGTGAGGCAGCCCGTCACTCCCCCCCCACCTCCTCCTCCGCACATCGGCTGCAGTGTCCCCCCCCTCATCTCCCCGCTGCGTGTCCGGGGACTATTTCACGTCCACCTCCCGACGGATTTCCACGGCGTCCTGCGAGCTCTCGTGCGCGTTAACGTGCGCCTCCCGTCGTCCATGTGCGCGTCCGTGAGAGCGCAGAGAGCGGCGGCGCCTCGGAGCAGCTGAAGGAGGAGGAGGAGGAGGAGGAGGGTTTTTTCTCCCCTGCCCTGCCGTGTCGTGCTCGGTGGAAATACACTCGCCTGATCTGGTACTATCACACCGAAACGGAGGGAGGACGGAGAAGGAGACCAAAGTAGAAGCATAAGGGCTTTAATTCTGTGGAGGCGCGTCAGATTATTTTGGTGAATTGGCACCGGGACAGGCCTGCTGCATTGGATTTGTCTCCAGGATGGTAAGATTCATTTTAGTCACATATTTTTTTTTTTTTTTTTGCAAGTGTTGCAGAAAAACCCAGGCTGCACACATGCATCATGCAGCAAGCGGTGCATGTGCAGAGCTGATGCAGAGTCGATCCCTGCAGATGGGTTTTTATTTCTGCTCCTGCTGTTTATGCGTTATTCCTCGGACGGGGAGAGACGAAGAGGTGCAGCTCGGGAGGATACCTGCTCCTCGGGTTTGCACTGGTCTGGAGGGTTTGTGTCAGTGTGGTGTGCTGCTGAGGGATCAGAAAGTCCACAGTTGCCTTTCACACAGGCTCAGGAAACAGGTATGATGTGGCTGCATGATGGGAGATAGGTGCATAAATAAATAAGGGATGAAGGTGGATAAGGACTCTGTGTCATAGTAGCAACCCACTGGATTGTGTCTGTGCTGGTCTTGTTTTAAATGGAGCAAAGCTGAGGGGGAAATGCACATCTCATAGTTTTGCTACAGTATAATAATAATAGATAATATAAGAACTGTCATGTTTTAACAACATCAAAAAAGCAACTAACTATACTCTTGTTATTAAACTCACTGCATTTTCAATTCACCTCATTTTGATTAGTTTTAAATTCTGTGCTGTTAAATTTATGATGCACACCGTCAAAAACTGCATCATCACATGGGTCATAAACGAGTCACATTAGCTGCAAGTAAAATTAAGAAACCTCTCCATTCCAATGTTCTGCAGTTCACAAACATTTGAGACTGGAGGAGTAAAAGCGTGAGTTGGACCCCTGGGAGTCATTGTTGGGGCCCTACACACACACACACACACACACACACACACAGCTTAGATCAACTCTGCACTGTGATTGGGCAACTTGTAAGACTAACACACACACACACACACACACACACACACAGAGGAGAGTAGAGTTGTAGTAGTGCTCATGCTGGTGGTAGATTTTGGGTTTACGCTCCATCACACTAATATTGATTATTGGTGGTTTAAATTATTGGAGAATTTTTCAGTAATAAACAAAAATATACTGAAGAGTTGTGAACAATTGAAACATTAAAGCAAGGTGAATTGACCTTTAATAGAATTTAACAGCTTTGTGTCGATACAAAATCTCAATAAATTCTAGCAGGTTAACTTTTAAAGTTTGATTATAAATTGAAGAAAAAAAATTCTGGAGTATTCCCAGTCTGTCAAACTTTTCCCAGGACTTGCTGCAGACGTCCACATCATTAAGAGACTCCTCTGGGTTTACATACAACAGAATTCACAAGTGCCACCATGGGCCGTAGCAGGACGGCTGACCTCAGATATTAGAGGTTAAATCCAAGGGAATCCAGAGGCCCTCCGTCCTCCATGTCAAGTGTTTCATGGAGGCATCAAATGAGAAGTCTGAAGTTGTTAGGTCCCGCCGAGGTTAACCTTTGTAGAACAAGGCTGCATTCTCCCAGTTGTCTTTGTCGTGCTGATGAGCTCTGAGAAGCAGCCTCGCCACCAGTTCTGTGCATGATAAGAGGGGAAACAACCCTCCCTTTGTGATCACAAATGAAAAATCTGTTGCTTGCTTTCCCCCCTCATTGTTGTTCCATTGTGAACCGAGCGCACAGCTATTCTCCAAAGGACAGATCGCTGAAAGAAAGATGACATGTAAGTTGCGGTTGGACCTTGTTATATTCCATAAACGACTGCTGTGTTTGAACTAATGTTGGCAGCGTTCGGGGGCAGAAGGACGACAGAGAGGAAACAATGAAATGCTTCTGTCCCTCTGGAGTTTTCCGGGGGGGATATTGTGTATTTCAAGTAATAATTGTTGCGAGAACTGTACAGTTATCTTGGGAGGGAATGGTTGTGTTTGAGGGAAATAGATAGTGATGGTGTGGAGTACGTTCTCCATGATCTTGTGTGGCTCAGTGTGAAGAGCATGACAATAGAAATTATGCCTTGTATATTAAAATAAATGCTCATCAGCAAAGCAGCATTTGCCTGCTTTGCTCTACAGAAAACCTTTAAATTGAATTGATCTCTGTCAGTAAAGTGAAACATACTATATTTGATATTTACATATAAATGATAAATGGGTTTTTCCTGTTAATTTGCACAGTCAGTGATCTTTACGTACCTGCTCAACTTGGCGGCATCGAGTGCAACAAAAGCAGAGGTAAATATTCTAGCCTGGAGCATTATGTTTAGTTGAAGCTGCAGTCTGTCATCTCGTGATTTATCACACGTGCAACTAATGGCTAGCTGTCACAATTACACCACTTTATTGGACATGAAAGCTGGGCCTTGCACTCCCCCACCTCCCCCCTCGCCTCTTACACGCACACACACACATACTCTCACACACCCACACACACACACGCACTCACTCACACACAACCCCCTTGTTTTTCCAAATGTTGACAGGACAGCTCCAGACTTTGTGTGATAAGTTCAGGACACTGAAGAAATCAAAAGCATGTGTTGTCACCAGTCACAGTTTTCCTCCTTGTACACTTACGCATATAATTATATACAACAACCTAAGATTTATACCTGCAACATTATATGAAAAATGTGTTTTCTTTCTTTATATGCTGCACCATTTTAATTGGACGATCAGAGAATTGAAGCGAACAATATTTTCGTGGACATTGTCGACCTGACCTGCATTTGAAAATAGAATTCAGTTGTTTGTTTGAGGCAGTACTTGTGTTTTAGTATTTTCAGAAAGCTTCATGGATTCTTGACCGCCTCCTAATTTTTTTTTTTTTTCCAAAAAGCTCACACTTTTTAAATGACTAAACTAAACTATAATTCTGAGTGTTTCATAGTCAAATTCACTTTGGTGTTGTTAGTTCCAAAAAAAGCAAACCCCAAAACAAAATAAAACGTAAATCAAGAACTTAACTTTGTTGTACTAATGCTAAAACACAACTCAGTTTTGTCTTATTAAATAGGATTCAGTAACCGATTGTGTAAAAAAAAAAATATGAAGGGAACAAAGAAGCTTTTGATCTCACATGTAGGTGTGCTGAAACCCTAAACCCAAGACTTGTTTTTTTTTACATTTTGACGAAGGACAAGCCGCCTTGATAATAACGTTGAACATTATATCCATGTGGGTGGATGTGTTACATGTCTCTTCACATTCTCTGTTATCCTGCACTTTTCCCACTAAAACGATCAGATCCGTTTTTCAGAGTAGCTGGAATCTTACACCTGTTTGCTGCTCTGAAAGTCAGAATCACTCAAACAAAGTACTTCAGGAGTGAGATTGGGGTTGAAATTATGCACTTGAGCTCCCAGACACAGGGTAGTATTTCTCCTCCCGGCCACGCAGCAACAGACTCCCCTTTGTGTCCAACATTTCATACGAGCAATTTTTAAGATGACTGTCCTTGCTGCGGAAGCTAATGACAATCCGCAGGTGTAGCACTCATTATCCTTACAAACTCCACTTTGATATATTCTTGTCTCCTCAAGGCCACAGCAGAAGATTATCCTGTTCAGGTTTTCTTAAAATCTGTTTCCCTCCCCATATGATTTTAGTTCATTTTAGAGTATTGTGCAGAGCAGAAGTCCCGCTTCATGCATTAATCCTGCATCTCTTGCATTAATAACACAAACAGACCTTCATGTATGTTACACAAAAGAGATATTTCTCAGTTGCCAGGCCCATTTTGTCTGATTGATTTCATTTGTGAAGGACAGAGGAAAAAAATCAGAGCTTGTTTAAGAAATATAACTTCATCATTGGTCATAGCTGACACTGGCTCCTTGTACGTCTATTGCCTGCTTCTGTAGGTCGCCAATTTATGATACAGCACTTACTCTGGAAAGGCTCATGTGACCACAGGGTGTGTAAAATAGTGAGTACTCACAGGCAAACAGAAGATAACCAGCAGAGTTCCAAAGAAGGCAAATTAGCTGGAACACAGGGGCCTGAATTTCGGATTCGAGCGGCAAGAGGGGCAGTTGTGAAAATGAAAATTGAACAGTGGTTAAAGAAGCTGTAGATGCACTTAACAAGGCAGTAGCTCTCCAGCCTTAGAAATACCCCAGAATTAAATCAAAGTCCCTTCTCCACAGTCTTAAAATGTTTGAAATTCACAATGCTTGAACTTTCAGCAGGGGTGAAAAAATACAAACACACAGCGCCTGAGTGCAGCAAGAGCTTTACATTTGAGGAGCCAAAACAAGTCTGATGGTCTGTTTAGTTGTTTTTGAATCTTTTTCATGCATTAGAGGAGGTAGAGGCATAACGGAGCCTTCGACTGACAGTGTCTCGTTCCCACTTTTAAACATGGTTCTGGACCAGTAATGGGATGGGCAGCCATCTCAGGAGGGTCATTAGATCTGCTGCTTGCCTTGCACGCCTGTTAACAGCCAAATAATATGAGGCCATTTCACAGGACCAGGTGCACTTAGTGGTGCCAACACTGTTCTCTGAGCATATCCACATATTCTCAGATTATAATGCTCCAGTCAAGCACATTCAAGTGTCTCCTGAAAACTAGGATGTAGTCAGATAGTTTTCATGACGGAAGTTCTGGATGTTTCTAATTATCGAATGTCAAACTTGGCAATGAAAGAAACAGTAGCAGTGTTGTCAGTGTGTTTGTCATTTATTGGCTGTAGCACAACACAAAATGTGGTTGCACCCAAAAAACAATTTCCAAACTCAGTTTATTCTTTCTAACCATCAAAATTGCTTTTTGCAAATGGACTGAAAGATGATTGTTAAAATGTAAATAAGGTCCAATGAATATTTTTGTTGTATCTAAGCCAGGTTTTTGAGCGTCTGTGGCTCAGGAGGTAGAGCGGCCAGTCACTAATTAGAAGGTCAGTGGTTCGATCCCTGGAGTCAAACTGTCCTTGGGCAAGATACTGAACCCCAAATTATTCCCGGTGGCTGTGCTATCGATGTGTGAGTGTGCATGTGAATTGTTATGGCCGCTGATGAGCAGGTGGCACCTTGCGTGGTAGCCTCTGCCACCGGTGTATGAACGTGTGAATGAATGGGTGAATGCTGGCCTGTGTTGTAAAGTGCTTAGAGTGGTCAGTGGTATATCATGTCAGTTTTTCAATTTATAGTACGCAATGCTAACCCGTGCCTGTGATGGTATGATTATCCTTATTAGCCTACATTACACAGTGGGCTTTGTCTAATCTGTGTGTTTGCTTGCACAATGTTTCAGTGCAACACTAAAAATGCATCAGAGGAGGTCAAGCAGTCATAGTTTACGGGCACTACAGAGACATAAATCAATTGTTGATAAGACTAGTAATTGCACTGTTGTGTCAAATGAAAGCATTTTCTGGTCAATTTTTGCTCAATGTGTGAGTAAAATGGTCAATAAATGTGCAGAGAAAATGGAGACCTGTGGCAGCAAATCGAGCAAATCAATCAAGAAAGTCCAAAAAAATAAAAAGCTTAAAAAATTAAATGCCGAAGTCAGCGTCATCAAACAATTTGCTCTAATAGAACAGATTTGGCTTTGCTGGCCTCACAAACCTTTATGTTTGATTGCCCATCACGCACGAAAAAACTGTCCACTGATGGAGAGAAATTGAGGCTGACCATTTCAAACTGCTCCCAACTACTGGCCACAGACTGACTCTGCCCAACTGTCGGGTCAATGTGTTTTACACCACTAGAGTTAAATGCACTGCAGCAAATTGCCCCACTCGTGTTGTTGTGTGTACACCGTGGCCCGCTGCTGCTATGGACGGCAGATAAAAAGGCTTGTAATTTGATGACTGAACTTCAACTCGTGTTGAACTTGAAAAAAGTGACAGGAGTAATAAGACGTCCTTAGAGTGTTTGAAGGTCACGTTATGGGGGTGATTTAGCTGACAGGCATCACATTCCTCGCAGCTATCACACTAACAAAGTGGCATCTTATATTTTCTGCATCTTCGAAACCTCCCATCAGAACAGCCTCCCCAGTGGCATTTCATCATGACCAGGATAATCTTATGCAAGATAGTGAAACGGCAGTTAATTTGCAGGTAATTAAACCCTAGTGATTTACAGTTGGAAAAGCAACATATACTGTACAGTGAGGCAGCAGTCAGTAGGCTGTGTAACATTATGAATGATGATATGACTACAGCACTATCAGAACCTAACACTCTTAACAATTAATGTTTGGCAATGCAAGCTTGAATATACACTATCTTTTATATATAAAACAGTATAAAGAGTTTTAGGGAAGTGGTGGCAGCTTATAAAAATTAATATCTTCTGATCTTCTTCTTGCACCCGGTTGTGAATGTGGCCTTTTTCCCTATAACACCAGTGAGTGGTGGGTTTAATAAACGGCCATAAAGTCTTTGTTTTCAGCAGCACTGTGCATAAAGTCAACACGTCTCATGATGATGAACATGGCTAATATCTGGTCAATGCTGAACTGTAAGCTACTTTGCGTAGCTTGTGCCATAGATTTATCTGTGTTTGATCAACTGAAGAAACTTGACTGAACGTTTGGATAATCACCGTGCTAGGTATCTTGGTTATTTAAATCCAACTGTTCCCATTTAATTTGTAGGCCATCATTAGTTGTGATAGTGGTTACAATAGGTCGACAAACAACATGCAATTTTTATGCAGTTATAATTCATTAATGACCTCAGATGTATTTGGTTCTTTGCATTGCAAATGACACATTACATATTAGATTACTCTTGTAAACCATGTTTTGAGCAGGTCAAAGGAGACATCAGGAAAATGCCCCTGTGTTGTTTATTGCAGTCAGACTGAGGGAGCCCTGCTAAAATTTCACTCTGCAGTATTACAGGCCATTTGCAAGCTTTAACTTCACAGTGCCTGACTTCAGTGCAGAATTCCCTTCAGATCTCATGCTAATTTGTTGCTGTGAGTTTAAGCTGTGATTGCAATGACAGAGGCATTTTTTAAAGGATACAAATTAGGGCTATATTAAAGGGAAGGTGCAGGACATTTAGAAGCTTATCGTACTCCTCTCTGATTAAACCCCCTAAGACATTAAAACATTTTCAGATCAGAGCTGTTGCTTGGCCCCAGCTTCCTGTCAGCATCTGTTAGTACCTTCTCTTCCAAATGGCAAACAAGTAATTCTATATGCTTCTAAAACTGTAGTTAATAAGTAATGGAACAATTTTACACTATATGTATTTAGTCATGATTAAAGGGATATTTTTGGATGGTTCATTTCTCTTTTTTTTCCCTCCTACCCAGACGATCACACACGTTTTTTTTTTCACGTGATCTGGATGCATAACTTGGCAGTTTGTTAATTCCCTTTCACACTAAACAATGAAAATAGCCAGGAATGTTTTTATTGTTTTTTAATAGTCTCTGAACTATGTACAACTTTTAAAAAAGTAACCGCCTTAGTGTGTCACTGGTGGCTTTCTCCTGTTCCCTGTTTTCCATCCTGTTTGGGATGGTGACTGACCAGAAAAAAAGGCAAACTTGTCTACGGCAATGGGAAAGGAGTCAATCATGAGGATGGCTCTGGAAACATTTATTTGGACAAAGATTGATGAAATACCTTTGCAATTTAATCCGAGCCATCAGAAAGCGTCTCATGAAGGAAACTGAAGTGACATGGACATCATCAAAGGGGGATCCTTTTGATTTTGTCCATGTGCACGTCACCTCACCTCAAAGGACAGATTTACAGTGTTTATATTTGACAAGAGACAAGTGACATGAGAAGATTGTTTCTGTCCTGGACCAAACTTCTGACGGAAAACTGGCTTAAACTGGCTCCTTGTACTCGGAGACATCAGACTGCTGCCAACAGGACCTGTTTTTCTTTCCATCCAGCCAGACACCAGGGTGACATCCATGACATGACATCATGATTGTGCCTCTTTTTCTTACTTCAGTAACAAGAATTTTCAATCCCAGCCCTTTTCAAATTTTCTTTTCAAGTCTTTTAAATGACTTCAGCCTCCTCAATTGTGCAAGTTATTAAATCAAATGGGAGTGAAAGCCTTTTTTTTGTTCCTGCAGAAAACTGTCATATTTTTTTTTAGACCTGCTGCACGTCTGCACAGGGAGGTTTTCAGGGGGAGGGGAGTGCTGAAAAGGAGTTGTCAATATATTTTGCAAGTGTTAGGCAGCAAAGTGGAGTGATAGCTCTCAAGGGGGCTGGCCTTAAGCTGTTATTCTATAAATATTAATAAAGCCCACTAGCCTGCCTGGAAGGAAGGTAACAGTTTGCTCATGTCACAGACTGGGCTTCAATGTGACAAGTTGTGAAAAGAGTGATGAGATGACAAAGAGGCGGTAAGATGACATTTAGTGACAGGCCTCATTTTTCAAATATGAAATGCTATCGCTGAAAACGGAAGCTGAGCCTGCTGACCTCTCCCTTCCATAATTGTGACACTGCAAATAATACCTCCGTCGGCTTGTTTGTTCATTTAGCTACTTTTCAGTCACCACCATAACAGAATATGTTCACATAAATTACTGGAAGAAGTTGCTGAAACTGATCAATGGCTGATCAATTTTGAATGCATTTGGAGACGGCTCTAAAGAAATGTAGGATTATACATATGCGAGATGGCTAATTTAAGTGAATGTTTTGAGAAACTTGATGCTTTTCTGTCGTCCTTGAACGATTGGAGCCGGCAGCGTGGACGTGGATTGAAGGTTTTGGCTGCGGCTAACATTGCTCTGCCAAGATGCACTTGTTGTATGCAACTAAGACAAAGCAGCAACACAGTGATTTGGCATGCTATCAGATGTAGAGCGTTTGCTTTGTTTGTATTCCTTTCCTTATCCATAGTGCATGCAGATATTGTTTTTGTGAGAGGTGAGAACAACAAACTCAAAGTCATCCATGAAAGCTGTATTGATAGTCGTGAAAATGTTATATAAATTTTCCTACTTTGGCTCCAGTTAGAACCCCATGCCGGCTTCACGTCCAGCCTGCCAAAGTGTCAGTGAGCAAGACACAGTCGAGGCCAGATTCAGAGGCACAGTTCTGTAGCCAAGAATATAAATAATGGTCAGAAATTAGGATATCACTGCACAGAGCCTACGTTTGAGGCCTTTTGAAGTGTATGGGTTGTTCTTCGTCTCTCATCTCGGCCAAGTTTCCCTCCTCGTGTCATTCATCTTGATGAGCTGTCCGTTTTGATTGTTCTGTGCTGCCTTTGAACATTGTTGTTGGTGCTGACTTCCCTGTGTTGGATAAGCCAGCCCTGTCTTGACATCAGCAGCCGAGCCCACATGGAGCCACTGCACATGGTTTTGTCCAAAAAGTCCCAAACATCATTAGTGAGCCAATTTAAGAACAGGGGGACAGAAAGTGACAGAGACATGAAGACAACTCACTGCGTATGTGTTATATATCCGATTATGTTTGATGAAATTATGATCAGCATAATGAAATGTATCATCATGAAAATGGTGTTTTCAACTAAGGCAGTTTCTATTTATTTCTGTTGAAGACCTGCTGACATTGTTGTTCAGTGTCATTCGAAGCTATAGGATACATTAAGTGGCATATGGTGATTACACATTTTGAAAAACTGAAATAAATCTACTTGGGGTTTCGCACTACATTTCTGTCTGATTTTAACTTCTTAATAATAACATGTCACATTTATCAAAAGAAACACTCACAGGTTGCCCGTCAGTTGTCATAAGTCATGTACATTTTCAACATTTACCTTCTAGCTCGCAGCACACTGCGCCTTGAGGTTATTTGTGGAGCTACCTTTATACAAAGCCCATCTTTATAAACAGAAAAAGTGTGTTTCCTCCAAAGAATGAATGAACATGAATCAGTGCAAATTTAATCAAATTTAGCCAAACCAAACTGCGAGACATTGTAATGATATAATTTTTCTCTATAATCATCGATGCATTATATTTCTTTTCACATTTCAATCTTACATTAATATTTACATAATACATTTTCTTCAGTGGTTTATAACAGCCTGTTTGGTTATCCCCCAGCCTTATCACCATAAATTGCATGATTATGTCGTCCTTATGCAAAGATTTAACAGTTGCATTTACAGACATACCTTCAATATGGCAACCGTTATGCAAAAGCCTTGTTCTCTCAGCGTATGGTATCCCAAGCATTTGTATTAATGGCATTTCACACCAGTGAGGAGATAAGTCCTGTGTGGTAAGGTGTAAAATTGAGCAGCTTTGATGTTAAGTGGTCTATTTAAGATTCAAGATGAGGGTGTTAATTAGTTGACAAAAATCTTTTTGGTTCTAGGAGTTTTATTATTTTTTTTCCCCTTAATCCCTCTGGCCTCAGATCAGGTAACTACATTTCAGTTCAAAGAAAACAGATAATAACAACGATACAGTTAACACATGTATACATTTTTATTAATATTACAATCACAAAGCGTTTTTTGGCTCCTGCATTTTCACTCCAGTCATGTTCAGAAATTAATTTGCAAATGTGGCTCGGCTGTGAAAGAAAATAGCTCACATGGCTCTTTGTAACTAGGTTGTGGGGAATGAGTCGTTTCTGGAATAAGACATTTTTCATAAATGCATTCGCTGTCAAAAAATATATTGCACGCTAAAATACTTTAGTCATCAGGGTAGCAAGTGAGTGGTACAACTTGACCAGACCGACTGTTTGTGGTCCTTTTGTTGGTGGTGAAAAACCTCAGTGAATCATGACAGCTAAATACACAGCGGGTCGAGCTGTGATATTTAAGAACTCTGGGAATATTTACCTTGACAAGTTGTCTAGACAAGCAGGTTCAAATGTGCGATACAGCAATACACACAGCACATACTGCACCGAAATAGAAGGGGAGAACAAATCCTAATGTTCCATGTTACTACACCAGCTCTGGCTTTTATATGAAAAGAAAGGCTTGTATGTTAATTATAGCAACATGCAGCACTGTGTTTCCTCCTCAGATATATTCTCAGTACTAAGTCGAAATGTAAATTTTTTTTTCATAATATTTGAAGAGAATGCCTGGCAAAACATCAGCACATTCCCTGGGTAGCACATACTGTATATACATAAGACTCAGACCACATTTATATGTGCGATGCCAAGCAGCTAATGAGGGAAAATATGGCCACATAGAACGTGAAACCCATTTTCTAGCGTAGCCTCTCTCTCCCTTCTAAAAATTCTTGCGGATCCTCTAATGGCAGATATTCATCAGGCCGAGCTCCTGTACTGTGTCGGGCACTGAGCAGCCGTGATCACAATGCGGACACAGCACTGCCATTGTTTCCACCATAAAGGCAGGAGACTGCTTACTTTGGTGATGTGATGGAGATTAGGTTTGTCCAAACGACCATAAGTCCCTGCCTTTCTTCATTTAACCGCTGCAATTGTAGCTGCATTGTTTCTTTTATTCATTTCTTGCATTATTTATATTTATCCACCGACAAAAAAAAGTGCTTCAAAATAAAATACAAATGTCTCTAACAAACAAAGAGTGTAGTCTCTAACTGCAGAGCTTAACATAGCCTGCTTCACAATAAAAGCTTTCTAGTGATTCTCCATTGGAGGGCTTTTATATATAAGCGTTTACACTTACAGAACAACTCACAATAGTGCGAACAGCAGGGGGAGACTGGGGAAAAAAGAGATGTTCCTACGTATCTGTTAGATAAAAGTAAGAACTGAAAAATGTAGGCGTAAAACAAAACTCCAAAGAATAGTGACTCCCACATTACGTTCGAGCAAAAAAAAACAAAACAAATACTACAGAAATCTAAATATACTGAGTCATTTGACCACACATGTTGTAGCTGAATATATCACTGCCAAGTTCTCCATGACGTTCACAGAGTTCAGGTTAATGGCAGGAACCCATCATGGCTTGGACCGTGTCCCGTGTCGTGCGTCAGCGTGGTCACCCCCCGCTGCGAGGACCGAGTGCACATGGAAGTTAACTGCAGCTGAAGCGTGCAATATCGTGCCAGTGGAAAAACAACATTACAGTTGCATATTATCAGCCGCTCTTTAGGACTTCTGCTGCCAAGTTCTGATGTGGGATGTACATGCAGAGTGAGCAATAGTGGGAAGCAGTAGCAGAGCCAGAAAGTCAAAAGTGAGAGACTCGCCTCTTAGTCAAAACACACTGCGTCTCTGTTGCATTCTGCTCTGTTGAAAACTTTCATTTCACCACTGCTAAGGTGGCGACTGAAAGATTTTTTTGCAATCAGATTTCATTTCAACTGTCCTGGATAAAATGTAATTTGGTATCAGATCTTCTAGCTGCAAGAATATGAAAAACAACACGATGCAACAAAATGTGTTTAAACATGTTAATTAGTTTTTTGATAGTTTTCTCATCAAACGCTAACAAACAAATATTTACTACCAGACACGGTTCCTTCCTCTGCATTAAGTTATCCAGATACAAGTGGTTTGTTATCTGAAAACAAAATCAATCTCATGTACTGTGTAATAGTCCAAATGTTCAGTTTCCAGTTAGAAATACACTGGGTCTGTTTAGTTCTGTTCAAACAGCACAGTTGGATATTTTGAAATACAACCAGCTGTTCAGTGTTCACAACAACAGTCTCGGTGCAATGTTTGCACATCATAATGCTTTTGTGTGTGTTTGTGCGACTGAGTAAAAAATAAGCGACGAAGAGTGAGAGCGAGTGAAACGGAGAAAAGGGCAGCTTATAAACTGCTTTTTGTCTAATTTGTACCTCGGTCTTGACGAGGACATGGCAGAGCCGGAGCAGGAGGCAATTCAAACAGGCCTAAGGGTTTTAACCAGCATTTTTTATTTGGTGAAATTGAATAAAAACACTGTTACTGACAATCAATGTTTTTCCCCCTATTTTTTTCACTGAATGCATCTAAATGGCCGAGTTTGGGGAAGCTCAGGGGCTGGCATATTATTTACTTCAATTTGAGCTCTTTTTTACAGAACAGACACTTCTTTTGGTGCTATAACACTGTCAATAGTTGTAATGAGACGACTTAATTAAAAGTGTTGTGTAGAGATCTGGAATATGTGTTATGGATGTAATTTAAAGAACATGACATTTTGAGAGATGTGCTGACATCTCCTTCTGTTGCGTGGCTAAAAAATATTTCGCAATGCGTTGTATCTCACTGAGAACCAAAGTGTCACAATGCATGAGGTGATTTAGATAGCATACATATCTGAATCTAAGCATAACATTCATACATTTGTTCTTTGATTATGTTGTAAATTTCCCCACTGTGGGATGAATAAAGGTATATCTTATGTTGTTGCACTCGTGCATCAAAGAGTTTATAGCTTTAAAAGAAATATTGTGCACTCAATACTTAAGGTATTTTGAAAGGACAATCTTTGGTGTATATGAAGGTTAAAAGATGTTCCAATGGAAATTGTTTGCATATGAAACCTTCACCCCCTGTAAGCTTCAAAGGTGGCTATGCATTTTATTTGTAGATTGCTATTTCATGAATAGCAGCAGCTGTGGTTAGTTGACAAATGTTTTTGAAAAGGCTGATCTGAAGAATAACTGTGCCCTGACCAAGCATGCAGTACTTCACACTGCATTAGTACAATGCTACAGTACATCTGGGTGTGGTCATTGATTGAACAGACCACACCCATTTATAATGATGGATGTGGTCAGAATTCCAACAGAGTTAAATCTTTCAACCCACAGATGTCAATGCGGTGACGTCTGTCATCCAAGCTTCAGTGTCAAGGTGCCTTTTAAATATTAAGCTATGTTCTACTTAAAGCTGACGATGTCTAGAGAATTGGGAAGAACATGTCAAATTATTTCTTCAGCGGAAGCATTCAGTGGATAACAGCTCCTGAGTAACTCACATCTAATCTGGCATCATGTATTTTTTGATAAGTAGTGTTCAAAATTGTTAAAATCATGTAAGCAGTATTTTTAATGCTTTGATTAATTGAATGACCTTTTGGGCAGAAAACACTAATAAGCAGAGCACTGCTGCTGAAGGAAGTTACTGAGCATAGAAACCCTTTGATGGTCCTCTGCATAGGCATGTGACCTTTTACTCAATAATGCAATGTATTCTTGGATCAGAGAGCATATTCTTAATTTCGCAGCCAGCTTGCATTTTCGGATATCCTACTTGCATGTTCAAGTATTTTGTTTGATACATGTGCGCTGTTGAATAAGTAATGGGGTGGCCACAGCACGCATGCACCAACTGAGATGCTCAATGCACTTCAAAACCACTGACTCTCCCAAGTGCCCTCACAGCCTTTTCCAGTTCGAAGCATCTGCTTTAAAGCTGCACAAAGTATTTTTATGTAAAACATACATGCAGCCTATCATCCTAAATCATAAAGTGGCACTGAAAGATAGAAGAGCCCCCAGCCCCCTCTTACTCTGGTAAAAACTGATGGCATAGCAGGAGACTGGTAAATATGAGTGAGCTGTGTGCAGCCTATTGATGGTGCATGGATGCACAGGTATAAATATTTTCAGTTGCATCTTGCAGCCTTTTAGTCCTACCAACCTACAAAATCAGTAAGTGCAGCTTATATCTTCATTACATGTGGTAATCTAGCTGTCTTACCTGCTGGTTAGATGCTTCGCCGGTGATGCCAGTAATTCGTATGCTCTGGTGTAACATGGTGGATCCTGTAATGATGAAGCCTCTTGATCTCAGTTGACTCCCATGTTGCATCATTTTTAAATTTAATCTATTGTTAAAGTCATTCCATATTCAGCTGCTGCCGGTTTCTAGCAGAACAGAGACCATCTGCTCCCAAAACATGTCCAATAGGAGCTGGTTTGAGGAATATGTTATCAAAATGTCACATTGCAGGTAGACATGTAAACATCAGCCAGAAGCTCATGTGGCTCCTTTCAAATGACCACTCGTTCAGGATCAGCTGGAGGTTAGGAAAGTAAATCAGGTCACACGCTTTCCTCATTTTTGTCCTGTAATTTCTATGTATATGAAAAAATAACCGGTTTTAATCAGGAGGAAAAGAGCTCTGGCACATCTCTGTCTCTCCCTCTTGCCCACTGTGCCACCCACACACTGCTTCATGTCTCTATTGCTCGGCTTCTCATTGTTCAATGCAGTGTTGTGTAAAATGAACAACTTGGTGGAAAAGCTTTCTTGCTTTTTGAGCTCATTTTGAAATGGAGATTTTGCATTCCTCCAGTTTTTTTCCTGGCTCCGTTTGGATTGTACAGTAATTAGAAGCAAACATGGAACTTATTAGTTATTGTGCATGGGCCAGCCGGGCTGATAGAATGGCAAATTTGCTTTCCCCGAGAAAAAGTACTCTCTCAGTTTTCGTCCGAATGGTGATGGTAATCGATAGCGATGGCTCTGATGTTATATGTGTACGTTAATAATAATCAAGGCAGGAAGTGTCGCATTTTGTGGTGACATGTCACATATATAATGAATTATTCAGTCATTTCAATTTTGTCACCTGCAAGTAGGTTTTTCACTTTAAATGTAAAACAGGTGTCAAATATATTATGTTTTACAGGCCAGCCAATAATGCATTTGATGCATGATCACCATATGATTTTATTTAAATATCCTGCTATGACCTGATTCTGGCTGATATGAGTTTTCTCAATCAGGGTCTAAAGATAAGTGCACATACAATACTGTGTTGTAATTTGCAAGTGCTTTTGAATTGATTTTTTTCATTGTTGGGTTTTGAGGTATTAATTGTTTTATTGCATCAGTTTCTCTGTTGCAACAACCCACGGTTAGTGTCTTCCAGAAAACTTAAATACATGGCATACCTCCGGAAATAATAAAGACCATATGTTGCTAAGATATGTACATTCCTGATAGTGCTCACAGCACTATATAGATACTGTGCTGAAGATCGTGGTGCTAAAATCTGTGTTAATGCGTAAATTGAAAAGAGTGTGAGAGAGGAGATGATATGAAAAGCCTCAGCTAACACCGGGTGGAAGTTGTGTGCAGACTGTATAAGGCTGGTGTGACTCAACGGCATAAGTTGATGGTATTTTCTTTCCAGGCTTTTAGTATTCCAGGCCAGCTCCTTCATAGCTGTAAGTGGAGCTCTGTATGTGCCTGAAATGTTTTCATATGCGCCTGAACACAAGCAGAAACACTGAAGGAGCTTATGTGATTTAGATCATGACTGGGAAGGCTGCCGTTGTGCTGAGTTAGAAGAATATCACAGCAAAGGAAACTGCTGTGCTATAGTACACAGCTTGACCCATAGCACAGATTATTTATTGCTGTCAGCTGAAAAGCTCATAACTCCTGTTTTGGTTTTTTTATTTTTTATTTGTTAACGTCAGGTCAAGGACTCTGTGGCTCTGCGGGTTGAGAACAATCTAAGAAAGTTTTTCAGTATAATGCAGTGCATGGCCAAACTTTTTTTTATTCCATGTACATATATAAGGTTTTTATAAGGTTTTCACCCAGTGTCATTGTTACTGGTCGCAGCTGGGTCTGTCGCTTAGTTGATTTGAAATGTTCAACAAGCAGCTCAGGCACAATAAGAGACATGTGAAGACACAGCTGTCTGTGTTTTGATTTGTTTTATGGTCCGAAAGTCCGGCGTGGCCCACACCGCGGCCCGACTGACCAGACCGAAAAGATGAAAACTAAACAAAATAAATAAAATCGCAGGATGAAACGAAATGACAAAAGTGATGAGTTAAATTTTAGATGGTGATGTGCTGTGTTTCTGCAGCAAGCTCCGATCTGATGCGTTCTCATAGGAGCTGCTGCTCATAAAAGAAGTGGCTTTAATAAGCAGGAGCCTATAAAATCTCCTGCTTATAAAATCAAATCAATCATCTCACAGAGATTGCTCATCTTTTTCGCAACAGTAAAATATTATACATTTTAAATCAACAAAAGTACTTAAAAAAATGCCTAAAATAGCTATAAAACACATTAACATTTCATTCTACCACAGAAATGTTTCACCTCTGTTTCACCGGAGTGTGGTTTAGTAGTTTGTAGGTCCAAAGAGAATAATATTTTTTTTGTATGTTCTGACAAATATTCAGATCTGTTCTGACAAGCAAACGTGTGTATTGTTTATACAATACATATAGAGTATACTTCAGAATCAGAGCAATACATCATGCTTCATTATGAGGATTTAGATTTTCCTCAAGCTCATGATTTTCCATAAAATTTGATTCTTACACGAAGGCAGCGACGGTGTCTCGCCCACTCTGATTTATGTTAATGTTGCCTATTAACGTGGCAAGATCAGTGTATCACGCTTTATTTTGAAAATCATTTATTAATGCTGAGTTGTGGGAAGTATCTGTCTTATTTCATGAGTAGTTGTGGTATGAGCCCCATTCAAAGGTTATTGATTCCAAAACCCTGGTTCAGCCTTAGTTCATCTTGTAATTTTCAACGCTGGATAATGACAGATCAGTCTGGACTCGTAAAATCTGGATCAGTGAACATAATTTTCAGCCTGTTTTCCTGTGCTGGAGGTCAAAGAGCAAATAACCCAGAAAAATAAAATATTACTAACGTTATTCAAATGACTGATTGATGTTTCGTGATGGTCAATGTTAGTGATGAAACAGTCACGAGTAACAAAGATTATCTCGGTTCAGCTCTGTTGTGTCATTAAAATACATATTTGCATTCGGTACTGAAAGCCATTCAAACATCCAGCCTTTGAAAAATAAAATTTCTTTGCGGCTTATTCTTTTGCCTAATACACACAAAACATGGGACAGAGGATTTTGTTGCATCTCAAATAGTTTTTGTACATACTTTTGATACCATAACTCTGGTTGTTCATTATTACCTGACTTTGGAGCATAATAGACGACTGGTCTGAAAACGGCTATAGATTAATTCATACAAATACATAATGCAGGTACGTTTATCTGAAGGTATTTCGCCACTCTGCTTCTTTTATCCTTCTTATGCTTTTTAAATTACAACAGTGCCAGGAGAAATGTCTGTAAATGGCTGTAGCTGCCGTCCAAGTAATAACATGTTTGTCTTCATTGTATTTAGATCTTTAGTCCAATTCAGGACCTCGTGGGGCTGGAACCTTTGTCTGCATTGAATGAAGGGGAAATGTTTACGTTCTTAATGTAAATTAGAGTCTGATTCAAACGGTTGGCTAATTTTTAAAGGGACAACAGGAGTAGGAGAAAGAACAAGCCCATGCTTGGACAAGACCCAACACTAATGTTGCTGGAAGTCTCAGCTGTGGCCTCGACTCTCAGATGTCCTTTTGTTTTAACGCTGAACACACAGCATGAATGTAATGGCTTCAGAGACGTTTTGCATCATTGATCTGTGCGCTTCTTCCTAATTTTCTGAGGAATTAGCAATGAGAGATATTGACTCGTGCCATATTTCCATGACAGAATGAGTGTGTTTCAGTCAGTTTAACGTGAAGCAGCAGTGGGAAGAAAGATGAGTGTCAACTCGTGGACTCTCTCCTGCTGTTGAGGAGAAGTGAACCAGCCTCCAATGAGGATTTGAAGGAAACCCCTGCTTGTTTCTAAACTTGTTAAACACAGAGATGGTGTTAACATGCTTTGTTCCAGCACCACTGCACAACCCCCACCTCCACACACACACACACACACACCCCTCCTCCACTACCATACCCAAACACTCCCCCTTTCAAAGTTGAGTAAACCTGCAGAGTAGCAGCGGAGGGAGCTTGGCCCTGATTTCAGTGCAGTGGAGGAGCCGGGGGGCCCAGGGGACACTCAGGTTACCAGCATCGAATCCTGCAGTATTAGCAGGGCACAGTGAAATAACAGCCTGCCATCTGGAACCTATGTTAAAGCCATCCTAGCCTTGCAGCGTTCAATCACACTGACCTCAATTAAGTGTTATTTGTTCAGTATTTTTATTCACTTCTTCCTTTGCCTCCAGATCTCTCTGTTTCCTCTAGTAATGTATGCCCTAACGTACTGTGTCACATCCAGAGCAATGGCTAGATTTTAGGTTTTCTTACCAGGTCCTCTCCTCTGTATGAGCTTTCCCATTAAACTTTAAGCAGGTCCACCTCATAAGAGGTTTCAGGAGAGAGCACCTTAAGTGCAGGGGGATAAAGCTGGTCTTTGTGCTGCAGAGATGCTGTGTGGTATGTCGGGTTAAGAGTGGCTGTTTTTTGGTGAGGCTTCATGCTCATGATTCAATGTGGTCTTTCTTGACCCCACTTAAACAGGAGACAATGGACACACATGAGCAGGTCTTTCCTCTTTTGAACCTTAATGTTCAACAATTCGTTCAGTTGTAAGCGAGAATTTTCCTGTGCGATTCATTGTCAGTGACAATGTTTCCTGAGAACAGTGGATGTTCTCTAAAAGAAGTAGAAGTGGAAGCAAAGATCAACTTTCCTTCCCAAAATGCTCACAAAATGTTTCATTCTACAAGTTGCACTATATTAACTTTTCCAAATCCCTGTTTTATTTACTTGAGACTTGAATTAAAAGAATCAAATAAGATTTGATTTGGACTAAATTTGAAAGGATTTCCTACTGATTGAAGTCGAAATATATTTTTAAATGAGCTTAGTAAATTTAGATGGAAATCTTATTTTGTTTTTTACATATTTAATTGGTCCTGGACCGTTGTTGATTCCGACTTGATTTGTTTTTTTACGTTTGACTTACTTGAATCAGAGCAGACAGTAATGTGGATTTGTCGAGGAATGGATCTGTTCTACTTGTGAATTCTGTATTTGTTTTTTTGAAATGTGACTTGGGACTGAAGCAACGTTGTTCACTGCTCTGATATGAATTTAAAACGTTGTTGTCCAGGATACTCAAATTTTAATTTGGTCTCAGTGGCTACATTAAGCCTGCAGTTATTACACTTTCAAAAAAGTCAATTTTAATGGCAGTTCCTTCCCACTTAACTCCTCACAAATTGGATGTGGTCTTGTGTAGCAGTCTTCTTTCAGTAATGGTTGGATTCCTTACAAGCAGCATTTTAAGAGACGTGCCCACAGGAATGCTTCCATCCAGAAGGTTTCATCTTTTGATAATGCAGACACGATTGGGAGCATGCAATCAGGATGCATTATTTGAGTTTTAAGCACGTGGGGATTTATTCTTGAACAGTTATTTAAGAAAAGTGTAGCTCTGTTAGAACAGTGTAAGAAAAATGTCACACATCCAGTGAGCCCAGATAAAAATGGCTTTTCATTTTAATTTTATTCAGTAGTTAACATTTACAGTACCCACACTTTCCCAATCTGATCTCTCCTTCTCTAGTTTTGTTACCTAACCGATCAGACTACTTTCATGGGAGGCTGAGTCAGAAAACAGGCTGGAGGAGGGAAAAGCAAGGAGTAGATAATTAAAGAAAAATGCACCAATTAATAACAAATACTATAGAAAGCCTTGCCAGGATTTACATGATGCATTATTGAATTCAGAGAGAATCAAAAAGAAGTGTGTCAGTAACAAACACTAAACTGCACATAATGTAAGCGCCGTCTTGGTTGTGCCTGATCTCTTCCATTTTGTGCATGAAGCGATGCCATAAACTGGAATTTTTTACATCGCAGGAAGCGCTAACATTATGCAGAACTTTTCAGTAAAGTTTTATCATTCAGATTTCGTAGTTTCATGCTTTTCAGGTTCCATGCTTTCTCGCTTATAAAAATTTCATTGTGACTCTAGAGGTCTGGTTTCTTCTTGATGCTGGCAAAATATGCAAAAAGTGGAAAAAAGGAAAGATGAAGCTTAGGGGGAAGAAATGATGCTGCCATCCTAATGGAAGGGAGATAAAGTAAAGGGGATTATTGTTGGTGTCGTCGATACCAGGTTCAGTCCATGAGTAATAGACATTTTCTCTCACGCTACACATTTTTTATTTCATTTTTTACAAAGAATGGGTGTTAATTTAAACAGAGTCTTATCATCTGCACCTCAGTCAAAACGTCTCACCTAAGTCCAAAAGAAATGAGAGGATCTCTGAGCCTCTCTTATCTGTATTTACCTTTTGTGATGAGTGAGCACTGGTCAAAAATTGCCTGGTGCTGTGTGCCACGCCAACATCCCCTGCTATCAGTGACAGGCATCAACAGGAGAGTGTGCTTTTAATGGCCGTAGAGACACGTCTCAGAGGAATTCCCGAACAGGTGACACGGGGAGCGCTGTGGGTGGCTTCTGAGCACGCTGTCACTTCATAGTGCTTTCTGTTTGCACAGATTTTCTGTCTGAAGCACAGGACGCTGTAACAACTCCGACATAGATGATGTGTTAAAAATGTGTAAGTCAGTGGGTACAAAACGTCCATAAATCAAAATGTTCTTACACTAACTGATGTTGCATTTTGCTTTACATTAACTGAATATCAAGTGGAAGGGCAACTTTCTCTCTGCCTGTGTTGCGAGCACACGGCAAATAAGAATTTCAGCCCTGAAAGCAGTTTACTCCTGTATCCATTTGGTTAATAGATCCATTAAGCAGCATGGCGTGAGTGGAGTGCGGCGGCTGTGTGGAGCGCAGGATGACGTGTTAATTCTGGGTAATTTATTACCCTGGGTGTCGCTGGGCAAGGAGCTCCTGACAGATCCTGTCTCACTGGGATCGTCCTCAGCCGGGCTTCCATGGGCATCGCCTGCTTAGCAGTGAATCCACCGTGCTCACATCCGCTGATGCAAGTATGATGTAAAAGCCTTAGTGCAGGAAAACAACAGTGAGGATTCACATAGTGTGGCGTTATATCGGACTGGCAGTCTTTGAAGGTAGGAGGCTAAAAGCACACCTGTGGAGAGGGAGAGGGTAATCAAATTCACCCCAGTGTTATGGGCACTTGCTGGCTCTCATATGGTTTTTATTTATGGAAGTATCCTTTTCTGTCTAGGGCCGGGCCCTGATTAGATCACGGATGCTGATTGTGGCCTAGAGC
Source organism: Holacanthus passer (assembly GCA_025331565.1). Taxonomy (NCBI): domain Eukaryota; kingdom Metazoa; phylum Chordata; class Actinopteri; family Pomacanthidae; genus Holacanthus; species Holacanthus passer. The sequence goes on from JAFREQ010000017.1 coordinate 2,452,587, forward strand.
TGTGGTGATCAATCCTAATTTACTTGGAGAATTAAATTTATATATAGGAGGATGCTGTGCCCTGCCCTGATAGATGAAAGGGCATTTCCCTTGTATGCATCAACAATCAAGATGACAGGGAAAAAAAGACACAACACATATCTTTGATTTTGTTTTGTTGTCTGTTTTCATAGCATGCAACATGGGGCTTTCACTGGGGAATAAAAGCTGCATTAAAGACTGATTGTAGATAAGCAGGAAAAAAAGAAATTGCACAGGCGTTCGTGCATAAGGGTTTTTACAAGCCTCAGCACTGTCTAATGTTCAGCCATCGGGATCAGAGAGTGCAGACCTCTGGTGCCTCAGAGGCAGAGGAAGGGGATTGCGCAGGTCAACACAGCACTGCCAAGCTACCCGTCAGCCATTTCATGTCATAATCAGTTAGGGGCAAATCAGCATACACCAACTCTCAGTGCCCCAGGAAAATCCTCTCAGGATTCTTGTCTGCACTGAAGCGCTGAAAAGATGGCAAATGAAATTCCCTATGTGCTCTATGAAAGTGCTTTTTTTTTTTAATGTGATGTTGAGATGCTCTGTTTCCAGCTCCAGAAAACGAGCTCTGTGTGTTTACAGTAGGCCACTGCAGCAGCCACGCCTTCTAGACATAGCATCTTTACAGCCGCTGCTGTCATCCGGCCGATGATGAAGCTACAGAGTGATTAGCCCCACCCAGACGCTGCCGAGATGGGAGAGGTGGGAGGTGTGTGGTTGTCAACGCAGGGCTTGCGGAGATGACTCAGTCAGGCACTTAGAGTAAGATCATTACCATGCAGGAACCCTCCGACTGGCTTTGCTGTGTGTGCTGATTTTTTACTGTTGATATTGAACAGCCGCTGGTTTTATTGTCTCTAACAACACAGTTTCGTTTGCTGCTTGTTGTGCATCGGGTTATCACATGGTTCTCATGTTCATATCTTCTCAAGCCCACCATGCTAGCTAATTTATTTTGCAAAGCCCAGCTAAGATCCATATTATTGCTGTTGTGAGGAAACCTAATTAGTCCAGTTTATGTGATTGATTGATGCTTTTGCTTGATGAACACAGTGTTTCCCGCTGTTCGGTAGTTTGTGTATATATCTTGAATATAAATCATTGTACCGTGCTGTGTTTTCTGCATCTTAGTTCTGTTTACACAATCCGACTCGATGGACAACAGCCAAAACAATAATACTCATTTTCAGCACTCGACAGAAATTATTATAATTATTATATTTCCTTGTAAACTCAACAGCTAAGATGCTGCATATGATGGGATATTTTACACAGAGTTACCAAATGTCTATACAGCAAGGAAATACAAGAGACGGAAAGCTTGAAGGAAGTGACGACTTCTCTCCTGAGGTAGGAGCTCCCGCCGATGACAGTGGTGATAAGGTGATTGAAAGACCTCGCCAGGTCTGTGATCTTTGCAGTGCACTTCCTTACTCTGGGCACATGAGTTACGTATCATGAGGAAATATCAGGACCCCCGTTGTGAGTGGATTGTAATTGGTATCCAGCAGTATGAAAGTACTACCTCACAGTTGCTTCGAGGGCAGTTCTGCCACTCACTGTGTCTTAAGAGCAATGCAGTGGCCATTTATTGGCCTTGTCTTCATAACCTGGCACACGGGGAAGGAAGCAAAGTGGGTTAGGGTTATGGTTTCCACTGGGCGGCTTGATGGTTGGGAGCCACGAAAGTCTGGTCACACTTGAAGAAAAGTGTATCAGGTGATCTGAGGAGAGAAAACAAATGGCTAGTGTCAGTATATTGTTCAGTTATTTATTTGTCACAAAGTCCTTGGCAGTTAGAATATTGCTGTTGAGCAACTTCAGTATTATTTAATGGTTAAATTAAGGGGAGACACCAGACGTAAAAACATGTATTTTAATGTGCTGGTCAGTTGTGAGATTTTGGGTTGTGTTGCTGTCTTTTTTCTAGTGGAAAGAAAATACACAATTGGGTGTTTATTTTAGTTCACATTTCAGTTCTGTACATTTATGTAAATTGGTGCATACTTAATAGATCATGCATCATATGAATAATTGAACATAAAATTTCTGAAAACTTGTCATACAAAAAAGAAATAATTGCCTTAATAGAAGCAATTCTCAACTGGGGAAATTTCATTCTCTTTTTACCCAATTCACCTGTAGTTTCTTATTCTTTGTCTAAAAATGTATGGATGTTCACAGTGCATATCTTTAAAGGCTGAGTCAGAAAGCTCCACTTCAGTAGCACTTACATCCACCGGACTTGCTAGTTTTATTCCTGTCTATAGTCTCAAGGCCTTTACGTTAGTGTTTGTTCATATATAATCATATCCTGATTTAAATGGCATTTTTCTCTTTATTCTTATTTAAGAGATATTGAAATTCTCTCTGTATTGCTGGAGTCACTTTTGGAGGAATTGATGGATGCATGTGACAGAGCTGTATGTTGTGAATACAGACTTCATATGTAGTCAGCTCACTGTGGCCTGGAGAAATGGAGGTGATTTACATGGTTATTTGCATATTGGGCAGGGAAGTGAAATCCAAACACGAGTGGTCACTTGAGACACATTTGAGACGAATTCTGAAGCCGTGAGTCAACTGAAATGTGGCTCGTCTCAGTCACAGTCAGGATTTACTGTTCTGTATCTGTTTGATTTCTACTTTATAGCGTGTCCTGTGTGTAGTCATGTGTGCAGGACGTTGATTGACAACCGTCTCTATCTGGATTAGTCCATGATTTATTTCTCTCCGTCTTTGAACAGATGCGTGTTTACAACATGTTAAGCAAATGAATTTATTTTTACAGAATTAATAGAATTTTACACATCGCTGTTACACTACTAAAAATAATTCATGCATGGTGTTTGGATCCGATAAACCGCAGGATCATTAGTGGCATTAAGGTGTGATAACATCACTGACTCATTTTGTAAATATTGTATTTTCTAAGAAATTACAGACATTTAATTTTACTATCTGAATACAATGTCAATAGCATGCGAGCTACCTGCTTTCATTTCTGTATCTTTAGTGCTCTTCTGAGTCTTTTAAATTACCTAGGCAGCCTACTCTCAGGGTTGAATGGAAAACTAATAAAGTGCTGGGGAAAAAACAATAAACATTAGCTTTCGCCTCATTTTGCATTCTGTTAAGTGGCGACATCAATTGCATGAATGTTTGTGAGGCCAATACAAAACAGGCCTGTACAGTACAACTGGTTCTTTTATAATGAGACCATGTGACATTTGATAAAGCCGTTGGTATATTAAGCACTACAAAGGTAAAGGACTTTTTTTTTTTTTGAGATGCTAAGACAAATGGAAATGGCAATGTTACATTAAAATACAATGAATTTCAAAAATCTAAGAATCACAGCTGGTGCTATTGCGAAGAGATAAGAAATATTTGTTGAAAATTATAATTAAAAAGACGAGCTAGAGCAAGACGACAGATATCTGGAAAAAGGATTTTATGGTGTGGTGATTTGATAAGTTACCAACATTGAATAGTACTTCAGTTTGGTTCAAACTGCAAAATTGCTCAAAACCTTCAATTCAGTGACCATTAAAATCTAAACGAGAGCAAAATGATCAGCTCTCAGCAAAAAAAAAGTATTAATTAATGTGTCTGCAAAAATGTGTTCAGATGGCTAAATCATACGGTTAGAAATTTGATCAGCTGTTCCCAGACGATGTTGCCAGAAGAGGATCTCTGATACAGCTGCCAGAAAGCTTCTAATGTCACCTGAAAGAACTCTGTTGAATGTATTTCTGTTAGCTGCAGGAGCGTGTGGTCCAGCCGCTGTTAGAGGAGGTCGAGGCGTGCTATCAGATCTCAGAGCAGAGGTCAACATGATAATAATGATTGCCTTTTCTTATCCTCTTCACCCCAAAAATACTTTTCATACTTATCTCTAACAGTAACTAGTGATGCATATAGTTTTGTTTGTATCTGCTAAGACTCTGTGATGTGACAGTGGCAGTAAATGGATTTTTGTATGTTGACCTTTCTGTGTGACAGACCTTGCTGTCGACAGTTTTCAAAGAGACTGTATATGAGGTAGAAAATAGCGTTGTGAAAGATGTTAAGCGAAAGATGTGTTGATTATTCAGATTATTGGAGACATTGGTTCTGGAAAGATGGTATTTTTTTAAATGTAGTTTTTAAATGCTGCCAGGAATTAAGCCCCATTCACCTCTGCTGTATTAGAGCAGTGGCTGAAATCTCAAAGGTAGATATCTTGGCGCATGAAACACACTTTACATGCAGTGAGAAAATGTGTTTTTGCAATTCTGTTGAACCAGCCCTTACGGCAAGGGAACGAGCCGTAAAATATTTTTGTTCAGAGCGTCATTTATTTGCAGCATGTCGGTCCCATACACCTTCCTCAGGCTGCAGCTGCAAACCTCAAACATTTGTAACAGTAAGTTTGACAGTAGCAAGTTTACAGTAAGTTGATTATTGCTTAGCTGGTATTAGGTTTGGTTTCACTGCAGGCCAAACTATAAATCAAACACTGGTCTAGCCTTTGCGGGATAATGAGCATTAATCGTGGACTAATGAGAGACGGGTCACCACCGGAGTGACCTCTGCACTCACCAGCCGTGCTTGGGAACAGAAGCACTTCAGCCCAGTGGAGAGGTCCTCTCTCAAACCTGCAAGAATTTCAAATTTATTGGTTGTCTCAGTTGTTCCTCAGGACTATAGTGAACCTTGTGAGACCACATTACTTATTGCCTTTAATTCAGTTTAGAGTATGCAACTTTGGATCATTCCTCACTCTGCTGCCTTCCTCCAGAGCTATGCTGCGGTGGCAAGCCTGCAAAACACACAGATGTATTTTATTGTGGCTCAGCAGCCATATTGATAATGGATAAGTGAACATTTCAGCCCTGCTAACATTTTGCTGTATTTGGCCGAGGTCAGGGACGTACATCAATGGAGAGAGTGATTGTAAATAGACTGCTTCTCCCTGTTATTTACCAGGCTGGTTTAAAGGCATTATTCCATCGCCTGCTCCTTCTGTCAGGACTAAACCTTGAATTGCTTCGAGTGATTAGTAGCAGGGAGCGTGCTGCAGCAGCAGTCCCAGGCTACTTTTGTTTATGTTAAGGCTTTTACGCATTCCATTTTATTCGCCGGCGGGGCTTGCTTTTGATCCCGGAAGGAGGCGGCTGCTGAGATCCCCACCGCCGCCGCCGCCGCCACCCCTGAGCCCCCTCCCCTCCCCAGCCTGCATTAGCGCTACAGAATTCAGGTCTGTTTGGCGAGCCATTGAGCCCCCACCCCATCTCCCCGAGTCTTTTTTCCTCTATTGAAAACACACCTTTCTGTTGACCGAGGAGGGTTTTCTATAGAGCCAAGGCATGTGAAAGATTTCCAGAATAGAAGTAAGTGGTGCCTGTGTGGAGCTTTCCTTGCTCTCAATGGACCATGTAGACAATGTTCTTGATATCTGCCCAAATTTCCTCTCTGTTGCACTACAGGCTGCTTTTGTGTGTATATGTTTGTCTGCAGTGTTGTGAGCTGACTGTCACTAATCCTTTGACTACGTGACCAGGTTAGATAATAAACAAAACAGAAATACAAAAATATATTTTAAAATGTTTCTTACCTGATGTCTTATATTTTGGTAATTAATTGGTAGAGATACAGGCGATTAATATTTTTTTTGCCTTGTGATTTGGGTTGCATTTGTTTAAAGGTCTTGACATTTATATGCTTATTAACACTGATAATATTTCAAGATATTAGCGAGTCTCCCTGAAATTAAAAGCTAGAGTCCTCCAAAAATTATTTATCTCATGCTATGTATATCAGGAGTCATTTGTTTAAAAATGTCATCACTAATCAGTCACAAATTATGTCTCAATCTTAGTGATAGTAATTAGTAATAATACTAAGTAATTAAGTGATTTCACAGACAAGTAATCTGTAATCATCTTATATTACACACCAAGGGATTTGTCAAACATTGTGCATGTGTGTCTCTTTGTCTGATTTCAGTGCTTCCTGAAAATGTTAGTTCGCATTTCGTCTTGGATTCTGCATGGAAAATCGACGACATGTAAAGAGCAGCAAGCGGTTAATTATCATGGAAAACAGGGTTGTGTGCGGAGTGAAAGCTAGATTTATATGCAGCAGCAGTGAATAGCAATTCTCAGCACACTGCTAATTGTTTGATGGATAGTACAGAGCCATTTGCATTTATATTGTACCCCAAACGCCTCCCACGTATTTATGTAGATCCCATATTTAACCGACTCCTGACACTGGAGCAATGGTCACAGCGATCTGCCCAGCAAAAAACCTTAACGAGTGTTTTAACAGAGGTTCTGTAATCGGCCATTCGAACTGCGGGTGGTTTGTTTTATGGGCTGGTTTGACATATTTTGTGCAGGGCTACCATCGCATCGAGGAACTCCTCTGAAGCTACAAAGTTTTCAGCCCGCTCTCATTTTTATGGCTTTAGTTCAACTTAGTTTTTAGGTGTTAAGAAGTGATGATTGCCCAGAATAAATTAAACACAATTAGAAAAACTTGTGCTCATAAAAACTTAAAAGTCCTGTGTGCAGGATTTAGGAGGATCTACTAACAAAAATTGAATATAATATTTCTAATTATGTTTTCATTAGTGCATAAGGATTGTTGTCTTGTGGCATTTTTAGCAGCCATGATGCATTCTCTCACTTGCGGAGAAAGGGAGGGTCAGGAGAGGGATATTCAGTTTTTTTGCAATCTGCAACTTCATGCTGCGAAATCCTGTGCACTGATCCTTTAACATCAACCCCAGCTTTGGGCAGGGGTGCACATGGGTGGATTAAGTAGTGACAATGATGATTACATTTTTTATGCAGAATTGTCACGACTGTAAATTTTAGGGAAATAATGGCCTGGGTTGAAAATACCCAGAATCCTTTAACAGACGGTCATAGCTGGCCAGCCTGCATGTTTAAAAAAAAAAAAAAAAAAAAAAAAAAAAAAAAAAAAATCCAAATGGTACTTACGTGTGTGTGTGTGTGTGTGGTTGATGGCTGAGGTGGTTACTTACCTTCTGACACTGGCAGCTCTTTAAGCTTTTCACTGCAGCAGCATAAGCTCTGCCTTCTGTCCGCTATATTAAACTGGTTTTAATCTTCAATCACAGGCGGTAAAATCATACACACAGCTTAAAAAATGAACCGTCAATAGCAGACAGACAATATGTCTCTGCCACTGATCATGTAGCAACTTGACTCATACATGTTCTGCTATTCTTTCCTCAAGTGTCAACTGAAACAGTTTTTGATTAACTTTTTCTTGAGCTGCTTGAATTACCCTGAACTTATCTGTGACAAACCATTCAGAACATTTATTCGCTGATCATAATTTGTGATGAATGAATAGAAACCTTGAAGTGCAGAATAGTTCAGACCATAACTTCTGCCATGGCCAACCTTTCTCAGATGACAATCACCTTTACACGTGGGCTCTGTTTTCAAGGTTGTTCAGCTCTTTAGGAAAAGGATTTTTTTGTTGATCACGTTGTTCATAGTGTTGTGCACACACACATTTCACCATGCAACAAGCATTGAATGCAACATCACTGTGTCTGATCAGTTCAATCGACACAATTCATTGTTCATCTCTCCCTTATTTTCCCATTTATTCTGCAGAAACACATTATTACTCTGCTTACAACTGCTATACATTTGCTTTACACCCACGGACACACCTGACTCTACCCTGGCCATTAGTAGACAATGCAATTGAAAAATGTAGAGTGTGCAATTGTTTTAAATGAGAAAACAGACCATCCACCATTTCTTTTGTCTTTCCTGAGAGACCTCAATTGATTTTGGATTATTGCATAGATATGCAGTTAGCTTCCTTTTGGCACAGCTCAAGCTCTGCAGCTCAGGCGTTGGAGGAACTTTGTCTTTGAAATAAAAGCGTGCGATTGTTATCTTCCTTTCAGAGATTCCAATCCATGACAGTCATTTTTCACTGGTCTTTGTAAATAACTTGTCTAACTGAGTCTTTGTGAACGTACCCTCATTAACCTTCTCCTTCAGTGTTTCAAGCTCCTACTTTCAGTCCCCTGCGTCTTACTATGAGACGATAATAATACTTTAAAAATAGTCTTTTTATCACTTCTTACTTCTGTTTCTTAAGTGTTGAGACATCTTGCCTAGTAAAACCCTCTGTTTATTATCTTCACGTACCAGTACATTAGAATAATACAACAGTGGCATTTTCTTTGTTTTGGCTCCTTCTTCCAGGATTTAGACGATAGACAGATGAACAAGAACAACAGCTTTGCTCTCTGGCGCTGAAACGCAATGATAATGCCAGATGTAGTCTATTTATGAATAAGAGCGCTGTTAAGTTTTACAATATGCTCTGTGTGAAAATCCTGACAGCTGCAGTCAAGGTGGATGCGTTTCCAGGACCTACATTTGCATCCCATATCATCTGTCATCGTGCATGGCCTGTTGCTTCTCTGAAAAACTCCTCTGGGTTTCCCATGGCCTCAAAGGTACATCTCATTGCATACCAGCCAATTAATAATGAGGAGCGAGGGCTGTACAGAAGAGCGATGGCCGGAGCGCTGAGCTCTTTGGAAACAAAAACAATGCACTTTGCAGAACATTCTTGAAACTTTAGAAAGCTGCTTGTTCTGTGCACTCTCAAATTTGCATAGCATCAAGGATCTTGAGCAAAAAGGTAAAAATTAGCAACCCATACAAGCTGCATCTGATATCTTGGGAGCGGCTGAAGTGCTCTTGCTGCAGAGTGGGAGCATTTTCCTCCCCCCATGTGGCGGAGGTCCTAGTATTGAGGCCCCAAGTCATTAATCACCAGGATCTTTTCAGCTGTCAATACATACAAAAAGAAACCCCCCAACCCCAACAATGGCGTCTTCAATAAAAGTTTTTTTTTGTGAAGCAGGGCAAATATAGTTCACTAAGGATTATTGTTTACTGTTCTGTCCAGCACAGATCTCATACAGTATTCATAAAGAGCTTATCTTGTGGAAAAATCCTTGTCTGAACAACAGAGGCATATTGTCACTCAAAAGTCCCAGATTTGCCAGGAGTAGTTTATATCTCTTTTCCAAAAGAGCTGTGTTCTCTTATCCAGTGACTTACATCCCACTTTAGCTTATAGTAAAATACATCAAGTGTGGGAGCAAGAAGTATAGAAGCAGAATCCTGTTTTTCAGCTTATTACATATAATTATGGATAAGTCATCATGACATTGGATTTGGAAGAAGCATGGAAATATATTACATGGCTGCCGTATCTGGCTCACTAATATTGGTACCTGTGTTCGGTCACTGAGCCTTAAAGTAAACAGTGACCAAGCCTTTAATCACGTTTGTATCCACATTGACATTTGTTAATCCGACTCAATATCTTTAAACCACGTGGTCACCGTGGATGAGCTGTTTGCAAGGCGTCGTCAGGTAGCTGCCGTAAAATTACACGTTCATTTATGTCACGTTGCACTGAAACAGCAAAGCCTTTCTTTCTTTTTCTCTCATTTGTTGTTTACTTTTTCTAAATGAGAAAACAAATTCTGTATATAGCAAAACTGAAAACAACTATATTTGAATACATATGATTTAAAACATTTTTCATTATTGTACTTCAATGTTTTATCCTTCAAGACATGCAAATAAAAATGCGACACATAGCTGAATGATAAAGTTCTCTCTCTCTCTATTGATCTTCTGCTCGCTGTGCTATTTGACAGTTGGGGTTTTATGTTTCAAATTTAAATCATCTCTGCTGGTTCAGTGTAGTCCTGGATTTGTTTGGCTCCTCGGTTTTCAACTGGTTATGATTTGCAACTTATAAACAACACAATTCATGGAAGGACACCTGCCACTTTTAAAGATGCTGGAGGCCCAGCATTTCTATACGGCACATAAAGTAGAATATTTGTGGGAGACTTGCACCGTAAACTTTATAGGTGCAAGATTTGTTGTGCCATATTTTATTAAATCTAATCCTGGTGGTTCTTCATGCTCTCCCTGTGTGTGCTGAGCCATGAATACACCGCTGCCTGGAAACATGCATTTGCATTTTATTTATTTCCACAGTTGCTTGGTTAAGTGTGTGTGTGTGTGTGTGTGTGTGTGTGTGTGTGTGTGTGTGCGCGTGTGTGTGTGTGGATAGAATCAATGGTTTCTACTTTAAAATGATCGATGATGTTCCATGTTCTTTATGCCTCTTAAAATAATAGTCATGGCTGCAAGTGATTGTGTGTTTGATGACGCATTATGAGGATTAAAACTAAAAATCAACACTGCTGTCAAGGCATCTTTTCATACATCAAATATCCTTATTCTCTGTTTGTGTTTTTCTTCCACAGAATCGCTCGAGCTAAATCGGCTTGTAACCCACATTTGATGTTGAAAATAGTGTGGAGGCAGCCATGGAAGTGAAGGAACGTAGACCCTTCCGCTCGCTCACTGCCCGGCAGGACACAGAGCGCCGTTACACCAGCTCCTCAGCCGACAGCGAGGACGGCAAACCCAACCCCAAATCCTACAGCTCCAGCGAAACCCTCAAGGCCTTCGACCATGACTCCAGGATGGCCTACGGCAGCCGTGTCAAGGAAATGGTTCATCATGAAGTGGACGAGTTCAGCCGGCAAGGTTAGTGAGCTGAGCTGTGCCAATATTAGAAGCACTGTGGTATTATGTCAATAGGAGAGAATGTCATTGATATCACGATGGTTTATCCATATTAGCAGAGCACAATGACATGAAAATGCGGGTTATTAGGTTAAGGGCACATTACTGCCTGGTTCAATATATGCTCATTGCTTTTTAAAGAGGGGTCTCTTGGTGAGTCACATCCGGTCACTGTAGAGGTCACTCTGCATTGTTTGACTATTAACAGCGGTGGCCAGGGATTGAACTTACCACCAGTGTTAAAACTGCATGAAAGACATGCATAACTTTACCTGCTCGTTCAGATATATTATTGATCATCAAAGTTCGGATCAGATGTGATGGCACTGTCGAGGCAGCCTTGGATCCAGCTGAGGCATTGGTCTGGCAGTTTACAAAAAATGTGTATTTTTAATCAGAGTGACATAGGCCATGTCCTTTAGGTGGTGCACTGAAGGGAGGAAACAACCTTTGATTTATTTTTTTCATTTTCGGCAGTTACAGAATCTAATGAGATCCTCAAATCATCAAGGACTGCTTTACAAGTCTCCCGACTTGTCGTGATGCTTCCTTTTATCTCGGTGGAGAACTTAAGAGAAAGAAAACTGAAGAGACAGATGTCTCAGTTTTCAAATATGACATTTAAAGATATAGATGCTTGGAATAGCTAATGCATCTTACGAATAAAAGACAAAATCTAATGGAAAACATCAGTTGTAGAAAAATTTCAATTATTATTATTGTTTTTTAAAATGATTTTAAATGGGTAAGATTTGAAATGTCCTGCTCTAAAGACTCCTTGTGGTAGGAACAAGACATAAATCAGACACCGAGATGAATGTGGTGAAAGCAGTACGTTGAAAGATGCCAAAGATGCTATAATCACATAATAATCTTGTACATAGCAACTTTAAATAAATAAAATACACCTGCATCTTCATGTAACTCTGCATCTATTGCTTGTGAAACTTTCAAACGATCACTTCACCTCCGAAGGCCAGGATATTGCTGTCATCTTTCTCTGCGATGAATACAGTTCATTATGTGAAGTGATGCTGTTAGTGGCAGATTTGATTACCACAGCTTTGTATTTATTGGCTCGCTGCAGGAGCAGACTTCTCCCTTCGAAACCTTGGCTTTGGAGAGGCCCTCCCATCCCACGTAGCCACTTACAGGACTGACCTGGGGCTGCCACACCGCGACTACTCAGTCAGTGTGGGCTCGGACGCAGACACGGAGACAGACGGCATCATGTCGCCGGAGCACGCGGTCAGATTATGGGGCCGCAGCAACACCAAGTCGGGCCGCAGCTCGTGCCTCTCCAGCAGGGCCAACTCCAACCTAACTCTCACTGACACTGAACACGAGAACACAGAAAACGGTACGGCTCTTTTCTCTTTTACTGTTCTGTGCCAGTCCTTATCAGGCGAGCTGATTTTACACTGTGTCTGTTTCAATGTGGATTTGATTAGGGTTTATTTTTTGAAACATGTTCCTGCACGCTGAAGCAGAACGACATGCTCTGACTTTGAAACAACAGGAAAACACAAGCGAGGCTGCTCTGCGTGATGCAGTCGAAGGCTTAATGATGATTGTGTTGGTTTGGATGTGTTTAGTTTTTGACGATGCTCAACTGGAATCCATACAACCACAAGATGAGTTGCATCTTTTCTGGCTTTGAAAATGTCTTGGTTGGTACACGATATCTCAGTCTGACCAAATTGATCTTGACATTTTTATTAACCTCTTTAAATCGCGGTCTGCATTTTTTCAAAAATCTGGCTAAAGACCAACATATTTAAGATTTGACCTCTTGAAGAAAAGATGATTGCCAGTGTTCCGGCCACACGTTTGGCATACCATTACCTCTGCTGTTCATCTTTCCCGCATCGTTTTATTTTTGCTCTCTTCTTTTTGTTGCCGTGTTGTGAATCATGTGTGAACTTTGATTGGAGTCGGTCTGGCAGATTTCTTGGTGAAATTAGTGTCAGGAAGTGGGAAGCCATACGTATTGAATTCATCTTTCTGTGGCTTGGTGTTTTCCCCCAAGGGCCAGATGAGCCTGTGTGCTTGTTCAGAAGGTCACTTGAGCTCAGGGAATATGTAACTGTGAGCCATGTCAAGTGCCGGAAAATGCCAGAAGATAATAGCATGCTGCTGAAGAAACTCTTATTCAAATTGTAGATTAGTGTGCTCTAAAGTCATGAGATTACAGATTTCTGTTTTGAAGCTGAAGTGCCATTCGGATACTCAGCTCAGTCACCCCGGCGTTTATTTGTCACTAAACTCATCTACAACTTAGTAATTGCTTGGATGGTGTATACACTGAAAGAGAAAAGCTCTTGAAGTAAATTCAGCACAGTGTGGAGGCAGTACCTGACAGACAGGCTTCCTTTTCCTTTAGCCCTTTTGTGTCTGCAGTGCTGACTCCTTTCTGCATTTGTTTACCCGACTTTCTGCCAAAATGGATCCCTTTTCTTTTTTTTTTTTTTTTTTTTAAACAGAGGTGCTATGTGTTAAAATTTAAGTTCTGTTTCACATTATGCAAAGTTAAACACAAACCTAAATCATGCATATTAACTGGCAGATTTATGATACTGTTCCCAGGATACTTCCAGAAGATAGAGGAACTCATCAAGGGCCTAGCGGCAAAATTCTAATTGCCCCTGCACAGCCTTGCAGAGAACCTTGTGAATAGTTTTGCATTTCAGAGTGTGTCACATTATGTATTAGCTTCTTATTATAACTGACAGAAATGACTCTTGGAAGTGGAATCCATTTGCCCGAATGACTCGGGGAGAGAACGTGGCATCCCTCTGCTTGATCATCTGAGATGCCAGGGGACTTGAATTTGGCTGTATTGTACATAATTAAAGAGAATCTCCTTGGATGACTGTTCAGGGGTTGGTACGCTGGAATGTATTCAGAGCAGACGTCGCTGCAGCATCATGCTACATCTGGGAGACCCAATCGAGATTCTAAGTAGCTTTTTATTCAGCTCACCCGAGCAGAAAGAGCACTTGTATTCAGCATTTAATTCAGTAATGCCTGATAACATACAATTTATATATGGCAAGTTAATTAAAATCCATCGAGCAGGCCTGCTTGTGTGTGCTTTAATCTCTTTAAATCAACAAACCATTTACTCTACTTTAATGTATTCAAGCCGCTGGGCAGTTCTCCCCCTCTTCACATGTGACTTACTTGACCCTGGTTTTAATGCATGCAAATAAGCGATAGCGATTTTGGAACAATTTTCTTGATGCTCAAGTGATTCCGTGGCATCTCGTATATATTGTGAATAAAAACCCTTGATGATGGTGACTTGCTAAGGGTCATTCCAGTTGTGATCTGATGATAAAATTAATTGCTGTCTTTGCTACGTGACTGGTAGACAAGTAATGATGGAAAACACACGTTGCACAGTATCTCTATAAACTGGTCATGTAGACTTTCACTCACTGGCTTTTTGTACTGGAGCATTGGATTAGTGGTTATGTCCAGCACCGACTGTTAATGCGTGTGTCAAAAGTGCATTCATGCAGTGTGCACAGGTATGTGTGTGTCTCCTACCCAGCATGCCTCTGGTCCCTAGGGAGCCCCTTGAGGACACTTCCAGCAGCCAGCGACTGCTGAGTCATTGCACATCCGACAGAGGCTGAACAGCGAGGAGGCCAGCCCGACCTGCTGGGTTTGGGAGAGGGCTGCTGTTCTCTGGTTTTACCCCATTACAGCTTATCCAGATGTGTTCGCTAATCCCAACTTTCCCCCACTGTCATGGCCGGACTATTACGTTTCTGTAACCATGAGAACCGGCAGTGACCACAAAAGCCTGCTGAGGGACTGTTGTTATTCATGTGCTCCATAACCTGTGGAGAAAAATAATTCAGCTAAGGCCTACACAGTTCCTGTTGATAGAAAAATCCTTGTGTGACTGACACTGGTATTTTTCTACGGACAAAATGTAATTAGTTCCAGTGGGTGGTTAGTTGTGTACTGATTTGGCTTCCCCTCACTCCATGCTCCTGGGAGATCTGTTCTATATTGATTAAGGATATACGTGTATATGTTACTTTAAACTGCGATTTAGTGCAGCTTGTCCCTCCACAATGTTGTATTATTCACACGCTGCTTTATTTAAATATTGTTTTTTTTTTTTAAATATGGATGTTTTTATACCAATGAATGGCAGAAAATCACACAGTGTGGGACTCATCTGTGTGATATTTAGTTTTTGGAGTAAGATTATTTTTTATTATTGCTCATTACTCACATCCTGGTAGCTGCAGGCGCTGCTGGAGGGCAGAGCCTCTAGGAACGCCAGTGAAATCTTCTTGTGAAAGTCCCCCCACAACCTTTCAGTTGCATTTTAATTCTCCGCTGCACGCAAGCGGCTGGTGGAGGTTTCTGTTGAGATTTTCCATGCACTTTTGAAATCACTAAGGTCTTGTCTACACGTATACAGATAGTTTTGAAAACACATAATTTCCTGTACATTTTGGCCTCTCATTCACATCCACACAGAGTTTTTAGTCATTTTTTTTCTAAACTGCAAATTTTTCAAAACTGGTTTGTTCTTGTAAAACGGAGCGTTTGGCGAAGAATGGCAAACACAGCCAGGCCAGAAAGGTGTTAAATAAATAATGGTGATGAAGACATAGATGTCAAATAACCAGAAATAAATAAATAATCAGCTACTATTGTTTGTGTTTTTAGGTCACTACCACCCAAGGAAAATAAGCTCACTGCACATGTTCAGAATCTTTCGTGGTGTTTGATGAGTCGTTGATGTAGACTTTATTGCCACCTGCTCACCTGCCAAGCTTGTTTAAGCGTTTGGAATCGTTTTTGTGGTCTCACATGTGCAGAGATATTTTCTGAAATGAAGGTTGTGTGGACAGGATTTTTACTGGAGGGGGAAAATATCTGTTTTCCAAAATATCTGTACACATCTAGACAAGACCCAGAACAACTCTACCACTACTACTACTACTCGTACTTATACTACTACTAATAATGATCATACTATTATTACTGTTATTAATAGTAGTGACATTGTAGTAGTGGTAGTAGATCTGACCTGGACAAATTGTGATACAAAAACATCCAGTAATGCAGAATTAGCCGGCCTGATAGCAAACATTGCCTTTGCAACCATCAAACCAGAAGCTTATAAGCGTACACAGCAGGCAGGGTGGCGAGTATTGACAGATGGACCTGGATCCATGTGCGCTTTAAAAGTGCTCAATAAAATCTTGAGCCCGATTCAGAAAGTCTCTCAGGTGTCCAGATGAATAATGCAAAGATTGGTGTGATGTGTTCTTGTTTTTAGTGCCAGTATGAATCTCTGGCTGCTGCACTTTGGATGAGCTGAAGAGCGGATTTATGATAATGTAAAGGGAATCGCATTAAAGTGATCTGGATGTTGTGAATGAAGAAATGACAATTTCCAGTTTTTAATGTTGGAAATTCAATTAAACTGAAAGAAACCTGTTTGTAGAAAACATAATGATCATTATCAGAAATATACTGGTGCTGTCTTTATCAAATTCCTGCAGTTGACTTCATGAGAAGTTTAAAATATTCTGTTTGTCCATACTTTGTCTTCCATTTCACACAGACATGTCTTTATTACACAAAGCAAGTATGAGAACAAAACACTTTTGAGGCTCCTCTACTGACTAATGAGTTGAAGTTGCAAAAAAAAAAAAAAACGGGACTTGGAGATGAATGACGGTCGGGTTTCTTAATTCAATTCTGTTTTTTGTTCTGCATGATTAAATACGAGTCATCAATCAGCATTTTTACCTTCAAAGCGCATAGTGGCTAATGTGCTGATGTGATCATGCTTTTAGCCGGGTAGGAGCAGTATTTATTGATGTCGAGTTGTCAGATGAAAAGTGGCTGGTCTTTTCATGTGGATTTACCATGCACAGCCTTTTTTTTCTGCATTTTCTCACAGATTTGTGTACAGCTGTTGAAATAGGTTTTTTTCTGCCTTCGCTGCTGCTGATAACCTTAAATTTTCATATCGAATTATAAAGTGGCTTAATGTTATTCAGGTTGTATTATGTTAATGAAGCTGGGTTTGCTTGCACATAATTACACAAATCCTAAAATGATTAATAGTAGCCGTGAATAACTACTTGTAGCAATACTCCACTAAACTTCTTCTTCTTAGTTATAATGTCTGCTACTAATGGCACTAAAACTCAAAAAGAAAAAGGCTAGAAAAAATGTAATGCAATAATTATTGGAATTGCATTTCTGAGGTTATAAAATGGACTGTGAAACAAAAATCTTTGCAGTAAGTGCAAAGTCATGATGATTTATTCCCTTGCTACCTGTATCAGATGCTTGTTGGAGGGTTCAAGACTCTGAAGAAACTTTGAACTGTTGAAAGATTGAGGTTAAGAGCTCCGGGGTGGCGCTCAGTTACTGAATCTTTGAACATAGCACGACAGTCTATGAGGGACAGGTGTTCCTCGTGGAAACATGTCACCGCCCCAAAAGGCTGACGGGCTTTGAAAAGCAAATCTCTCTTAGATTTGAACTTGAACGGAGAGTGCATCAGTCTGTCCTCTAACCATGTTGATAGTGACTGAAAGAAACGTCTGTTCGATTCTGCTCACTTTTGTTACTCTTGGCCCAAGTCACAGAAAAACATACACTGAGCTTGCAGGTGATTGTTCAGTGAATTTATTATAAAGACTTTAATTTTGATAAATGCAATGTTGTGTTTTTCAGGCAAAGTGTAAATTAGAGTTTGCAGGAGTCACAGAAGCATCAGTGTCTAAGTGAACATGGCCGTGTGCTACAGCTGCAGTCCAATATGACTAACAGGAAAAAATGTTTTTTTAGTTGGGATTTCTTTGATCATTATTCACTGGGCAGCATCAGAGTAACAACAGGTGAATGAAAATAAGGAATCACATTAGAAACATACCCTGTGCAGAATGATAGCTTTCTAAAAGTAACCACAGAACAAGCAGCATTTTCGCACTTTGATGCCAGCGGCTTCATCTTGTACCTCGTAGACGATGCATAGTGAAATACTAATGCTGATGGCCACGCCCTGCTGAGGTGAATAAGCAAATATCTTTGATGCACGCTCCACGTTTAAGATGTGTTTTATCTTTGAACTGATTCCCCGGAGCTTTGCCGCCGTATTAGGAGCCTGTGGGTTGAAGTGAAATCAGACTTCCAATTAGACAAGACGTTTCCTGTATAACAGGGCTGGATTCATTAGGGCATGTTTTACAGCAGTGTGGTAGGACCACAGAGATGGGGTTTCTTATTGTGACCTTGCAGGAGCAGTAGTGCACACACACACACACACACATAGCACACACACACACGACACAGAGCAAATAAGGAAGTAGACAGTTTTTATGTGAATACTTGGATAGCAAAATCAGGTATCGAATGTGAGAGCAGTATTGTTATCAGGCCTCGCTGGTTTGAAATAAAATCGGCAAGAATTCCAAACCCATGCAAAACAACTAACATGGTAGTGCTCTTTCTATTTTAACGATGTATTTAATATCGTCTGTAAAGCCTTTCTTGTTTTAATCTTTATTGTTTTTATATAGTAGCATTTAATAGTTAACATAAAACTGTTTTATGTGATGGTCTTATTTTGAAATAATAATAAATGTATAATAGTATGGCATGGAAAGTGCTGTGCTTTCCAGTGGAGTGTAACTGTGTGCACATTGAGACTGAATAATTATGAAATTACAAGACTTTGAGTGTGATGACTTACCATGAATGTTTTAACAGATTATATGGAGTGATTCTCTTTACCTTGCACCACTGACCTGCGAGGTTTTATTATTGATCACAGTCCTGCCTGTGTGCTACAGGATATTCTGTAAGATCAGTCATATTTAATGTCAGTACTTTAAGTAACATAAACCTTCATCTGCTTGTATATTAATGTACATGCTGCAGGTAGCAAAACTGATGAGAAACATGACAAGCTTGAATTGAGAATTTATTCAAAATCCTCTTTTTGTTGTTATGTAAAAACAGAAATGTTATAAGAATGAATGTTACCTGTCACCTGTGAAAAGCCTTTTACTATTAACTGTCCATGTTTTAGATTTGGGTTTAAATTATGGGTTCATTTTTAAATGTAATGTTTTGTCATATCCAGTTTTATTTAATTACAATCCTGCTTTCCATAACTCAATTTCAGAGCGCTGGTTCAAAGCCACAAGCTTGTTTAAAAAATCAAGGTTGAGAACAATAAAACAGTAAGAGGTATTTATACATATATAGAAACAATTATATCATTTCTAATCGGTTAGGATGGGCAATCATATCATGTAGAGACAAATATAATTGTTTTATAAAACAGTGGTATTTTGATGCGTCATTGCCTTTTGGCGTCTGTGATAGAGACACAGACTCTGTGATCATTTGCTGTAGGGGACAGTGTTTTCTGTTATATTGGGATCTGTAATTTCGCCGCATCCACATCGAGCACAACATGGAAGCTTGCTCTGAAACGGTCACAGGCATTGTAGCAGCAGAATATCAGGCGAAATGATGCTTCAAAGAAATCACTAGTGGTTTCCCAGCTCACAGCCGTGGTTATTTCCACCCCCACGATTTCTTGTGAAGTTATTTATTTGTTTACTTTTTTTGGCAGAGTCTCTGCTCAGATCATGGATTAGTAGAGATATTCTCTGGCTCATTTGCAGGCTAATTTGCTGGGTTTTAGAGGCCCTTGTGGACAGTTTTGGTCTGTTATCTGTGGAGTTGCATACCCGCTCCCTGCCAGTGCCTCTGACAGTCTAAACCAACAGCACATCAGGGCCCATCTTACCACCGAGGCTCAGGGGCCTCGCTACAGCTCAAAGCACGACATGGAGCGGGATGAGCCCTCCTCCATGGATAATCATCCTAACCCCGTCTCACAACTTCTGTCCCTCTCTTAGCAGTATGCGTTTATACTCCCTGCTTAAAATGGGAAACAATTAGCACAGCAATGATTTAATATTCTGCATCTGTATCAGCGCATACGCTGACCTTACTAAACGGATCAGGTACCAGATTCAACCAACCCACATCAATACAAAGTCATCTTTGTTATATAATTGGAAAAATAATTTTACAGACCTTTTACAACACAATAATCATTTTCACAAAGCTAAAAAAAACAGGTGTATGAACAGCTCACCACTTGAATGGAGTGTTTTCATTTACACCCAGAGAGGTAAACATTTTTTTTTCAAAAGGGTAAAAGTGCAGAGATATTATCTTGTCTTATCTTACCACATCTTATCTTAATTGTCTTATCTAATTACATCTTAATTATCTCATCTGATATCGCCTTAATTATCTTATATGAATGTATTTTTCACACTTTAAACATTGCACACAAGTCTCCTGCAGTAAAATTCCAGATAGCTCTGAACAACTAGTTATCTCTACTGAAAGCAATTAGTGGTTGTTATTGAGGCTGGGGAAGCAGAGATCATAATGTGCCGTCGCCCTGGTATGAGATAGAAACAATTAAACTTTCATGCTGAGATTTCTCTCATTAGCGGTCACCTCTGATATGGATGAGTCTCTGATACAAATCCAGGCACAGAACTTTCAGGGCTGCTTGATTTACAAAAGGTTGATCAGCAGCTCTGTAATGTAAATGTTTAAACTATTGTCTGTCACTCTGTCATCTGAAACTGAATAATACTTTTTTAGGTTAAAATATATGCACATAAATGCATGTACGATACAAAAGCAAATATTTAGTTTCATGTGTGCATATTATCTTCAGAATATTTAAGACAGAAAAACTACGCATATAACAATGATCTAACATCAAAGCACCTTTGAACAAGACAATACAAGAAAATAGTGCATTTTCAGAAGGTGCACATGACAGGTATCTATGACAAGTACTGCAGAACATTTGTGCTTTTTTTGACTTTTTACTTAGAACCATGTGGAACACGAGATCGCCCGTGAGCATAAGTGTGTGATTAATTATTTGCAACATTCCCGCTTTTGTTCTCAGGTTTTGTCAATGCTGCATGATTCAGAATAAGATTTGCACCCTTAAATACAGGGATAGTGCACACATAAGATCTTCACACACATAAAGACCCTGCAATTCCAAAACCTTGTTGTGCTGGACAGCTCAGGTTCTTCCTGGATTATTTCTCTCCCAGTGAAAGTAGCTCGGCACAGTGAAATTTCACAGCCCGTGCATGTTGAAGAAAATAGCTCAGGACATAAGCTTTAGATATTTTTTTTCCTCCTCTGCCTTCAGTGCTTCCCCTGAAGTACTGCTTTCACACTGAAAACGCTGGTCTTATCTCAGCTGTATGAATTGCCGGCTTCTGCAGCAGGTTGCACCAGAGCAGCATTTCCCTGTCTTCAAACCTCAATGCTTGCACTGTGTGAATTACCAGATTTTGATACAGCCACACTTGGAGCTGTTTAGTTGATTTAAACTGACTTATTAGGAGCTGAACACTACTAGTGGTTCACAGTAGGTTGGATTTGTTGCAGGTTTAGCAATTCATTAAGTGCTTATGGAAAATAATGTCCAGGATGACCAGAAACATTTCCACACTGAGTTTATAAATGGATAACAGTTATTTTTAAAATGTTAAGCTGGACCACTTAATTGAGAAATGACCTTGATTTCCCCTAAAGTCTAGAGGTAATTTTGACTTTGTGGAAGTTTTAAAGAATTAGCTCTGTGTATTTCCCTCAGCAAGAGGCCGCAGGTTACAGCTTGTTAGTGTACATCACTAATTGGATGCTTGGCTCTTTCGATCCTGGATCAGACTTTAATTGTTGTGGTCTTTAATTGTATTCAGTTGCCACCCTCGTAATAGATTGCATTGTCTTTTTGATGTCGATATTACTCGCCAGACAGTGAAGATGCAGCATTTAAGAAAGCCAACGGGAAGCTTGTCTTAGCCTAATGCAACCTTGAACTCAGTCTGTGATGATGCATTTTTAGTTCAAGCTTGAAAAGTCTGCACAGCTATAAAAAGTGATGTGATTAAGGATCACAAAATGCTGCTAAATTTTTTTTTTTCCATTCCTTTTGTTGAAACTTTATTTAAACCGGGTGGTCCAGTGAGAGTTATTGACTATTGCATAGGTGCTCTGTGTACACAGGACAATAAAGCAGAGGTATTACATATGCAAACAAAATGAGAAATAGGTATTATAACATATAAAGCATAGTTAAAATTAGATAAGAAAAAGGATAAAATGGGATGAAAATGAGAGTGGTTATGAAACCTTTTACCTTGTTCACAGTATACACATCCAAGAGACGTGTCAGAGAATATAGTGTAGTATTTCTATTTCTCATGGCAATTTACCAACTTTAATTTGTCTCTGATAGTCTGCCTGCTATGATTTTTAAGCATTCAGGAAAATGCACATAAAAATGCATTTGATTAAAAAAGTGACAACATTATGTATAACAGGTAACAATACAGCCCATAGCCAACATAGAGTACCCATAGAGTGCAACAAACAACAGACTGAAAATGGATCAGACTACTACGACTGATCAATTAAAAATTGATTGACCTCAATCCTGATCCTGCAGATCAGCTCTGGACAACAAAATGTATTTTCAAAAAGAACCAAAGCACAAATTAATGATTTGTTTGTGAGTTAAGTAGTGATAAGAGTTTGAAAGCCAACTAAACATGTCACAGTGAAACAGCATATTGTAGCATAATGCAGTTACCATTATTTAAATTATCAAGAGTTCAGAATTCAATAATTATTTGAAATTCACTTTCTGATCCACCACTGGTTTGAAAATTAAAGGATAATCCTGGTGTTCACATAGTTGCCAGTTACCAGGACTCCATCTACCCCAGGCGACTTCATTTCTATTCATTGCCTCAGTTGAAATTTGGAATTGAAATTAGCTTACCTCGTTCTGACCAAAGTCTCTACAATTACGCTGTGGAAAAGGTGTTTCCTGTCTGCATGAGTTATCACTTACTGTTATGTTCTTGCCACTATGGCTGTGTTGAATGTATACTTGGTGTTTCTTTCATCAAAGAGAAAAGACATGCACCTAAATGTTTGCATAATGCTGTCACCACATCATGCTTCCTATTTCTGTCTAAATGATGCAGCAGGTCTTATAGTAATTTACCCATAAATTCTCCCAACAACCTCTATTGTAAACAAACCGTATTTCCATGTTGCAAACTCTCAGTGGCTTCAGTTTTTCCATAGTATGAATTATATAAGCACTCAGAAACACCAGCCTCTTGGCAGCATGTATTTTAGATAGCCTTTTGAACTGTCATGCGCTCAGTGGGAGCTGGGAGGCAACACAAATCAATTCTTAAACACTGACAAAGTGTCTTAAATGAAAAACAGTAGGCTTTTATGTGAACTATCTGGAGAGCATAAAGAGAGGGGGAAATAATGTTATGACAGAGGTATGATCCTTTAGCATGAAATTATACATATTACTAAGATGTTTATACACAGCAAAGCAAATCTGCACAAATCAAACAAAGGTGGCCTTTTCAGTGCTCGGAGAATTCCCACGCAGTCTGATAAAATTTTGATTCCTGAAGAAAGTTTGGGAGATGTGAGGGTTTTCATGTTTTTAAGGCAGTGCTTAAGCTCTTTACTGTCTTTTATTGGGAATGTAGCTGTTTCTTAAGGGTATACTTTAGAATTTTATTAGGCCAGGCCTGGAGTGCGCTGAGGAATGACAGGATGGGGATGGTGCCATCTTTGTTCAGCAAGGCCCCAGGCAAGCCACATGTAGCCCTAATGAGTCGCTTACAATTTCAGGCTCCGCTTGCTCTCAAACACCAAAAGTAAACTTTTGTCTTTTTTCCCCTCACTATGCGGGGACCTTAAGAGGATTGTGGGGTCATTATTTATTCATGCCATTGTGTTTATTCACCAGCCTCTGTGTGTGATGGGAGAGGGAATAGAGCAGCAAGTGCAGACAGAGTAAAAGCTGATAATTATCCACTATTAGCATTGTTTTTTCAGCCGTGGTTTAAGTCGGCTCAGTTGATGATCGAGCTATGATAGAGGCACAGAAACATCCATTTAAAGCAGATTACCATGTGCGCGTCTTTGATGTCCAGAATCCTCTGCAGAGGACTCGCCGACTGGGTGTGGATGTGTTTATAAGCCTGTTTTTAACGCCACTTTTTTCCTGTGCTGTTAGAGAAGATATCCTGTCACAATGTCAGTTACAAAACTCATGTTGACCAAGAGATCTTTTAAAACAGCCATCACATGCCTGCAGGATGTTGTTAACAGCGAGAGGTGAGGAGATTGGAACCTTTACTTTTTATCCTAGAACAAAGAAAGCCCCAGGGATGCTTGAATGGGGCTGCATAGAGGGATTTAACAATGTCAGAGCTCATCAGAACCAACATTGATTCAAAAGACTAGTGAGGTAAAGAGCACAAAATGTTGGGCTTGGCTCTTAAAGACTAAGGAGTCTTGAAAATGGATCAATTAGTGATTTGTAAACTACAGTCTGAAAACTTAATTGTTTTCAATCAGTTATGCTGTCTTGACACAGTTCAACCGGTTTACACATTGTGTTTTGTTACAGGTGTCCATTTATTATGGCTAACACTGAAAAATTAGCTCCTTTTCGATGACGGTGGCTGCAGCAGTAGTGAGGTTTCTCTTCAAGCACAAAAAAATTTCCATTCAGTTCATTTAGGATTTCAATTCCCCATTTCCAGTCTGATTCATTCCTCTGTTTGTCACAGAGAAGTCGAAACAGATGGTGTCTTTCGGCTGGATTGCAGGTCACACTGTCTCTCCAGCACAGAGGAATAAAGTGGACAGGATGGATGAGAGTGGCAGGAGCCAGGCAGGGATGTGGGTAGAGGATGACGGGAGAAAGAGTCTGTGCTTCTAGTAACCCAGAGAGGAAATGCCATCTCTAGTCTCAGCCACTCTGGTCTCCTTTTCATCTTCCTCGGTGATTCTCCGGAAAGCCACTGGCATCAGTAGTCTGCTGTGTGCTCAGGCTCATGTGTCACTGCTGCTTCTGTTATCTTAGTTGGATATTTTACTTCTCCTCCTTGCAAATAGATTAACACAGATTGATTGCGTCCTTAAATTTGTGTAATTTATTAGCCTGGGAATGTGTTTATGGATATTGTGACAACTTCTAATTTGATCTAAATCACCCGTTTCTAACTATTTCAAGTGTCCACACTCTCCTATAGGCAGCCAGATATTTTTTTTACTTGTTTTCTGCATTTATTCTAACCATCCATAAATAATTGGGTATTCAACATCTCCTTGAGAGGGTACAGTAGTTGTAAGTTCTGGATGCTGGGTTTTAAAGTGCTGGTAGAAATGTTGTGGTTCAGCCTTAAATGGAGCTGTACTTTCTGTGGTAATGCTTTTTTTATTACACAAATATAATTTCCATTTTCTTAGTAATGGTCACGTCTTTGAAAAATCATTTATGGTTATTTACAATTTGTTTTCAACCTCATCATACATTATGTTCACTCTCTGTTATTATGATATTGATTCCTAGCAGGTAAACAGCACCGTCAGAGAAAGTTTTATCATTTTTCCAATGTCGACTCATAAAAGCTCATTTCCCACTTCCTCTGCACGTGTGCCCATGTGTCTGTTTGGGTTTTTCATTGTGTACTTTGGTGCAGGGTGTGAGTATCCTGCCAAATTATAGTTCGTCTGACAAATTTATGAAATTGCACTTTATCAAATGGGAAATTTTTTTAATCTTGCAGCAGGCATATGTTTAGCATAACCTTGGGTAGGTGTAAAATCTACTAGTAACTCGATTTTGCTTTTGAAAACAAATATTATCTGAGGACGACACATATGTTTGCAAGGCACTTGCATTTGCTGCATTAGGCTTATGACTTTTTCAAACCGTCCCTTTGGGCTGCACACTGTCTCATTCATGTTGTTATTTTTTTTTACTGAGATGAGATCACCTGTCAAGTATTAATTTCATGAAAGGCTAGTTATGGCCTCCAGCTGTGCAATAGAAAATAATTATGTCAATTTAGGAATCCTAATAATGCAAAATCCAGAATTAGCCATCTTGTTTGTATTGCGTGGAGAGCACATACACCAATAAATTAGAGGCTCATCAGTGTTTTCCCAGAACACAAAACTTGAATTCATTTGATGAATTATCTGGCACTATTATGAATTCAGCTAATTTTATAACATCATCAGTGGTTGAAGCCAAATGGTGATTACTTGCAGTTTCAAATGTTATTACTTTGTCTTTCTGATAAACGTAATGAAATTAAGTGCCATCTTATTAAGATGGAATTAGATGAACTGTTCAGGATTCAATTGTTAATCTTAGCCTCAGTTTTATCAATTTCTAAGTTTGAACATTGCTTTATTGTGAAGTCCCATGCTTTTATTGATTATATCCCCACAAGCAATGTTCTGCAAAGAGTGAAAAGTCTGCCTCGAGCCAAATTTACAGAGAAAACAGAAATTAAAATATATTCATACTGAAAAGTGCAAAAATTACTTTCTCACCCTGAGGAGACAATCAACCTTCATGTCTGTGTTCAGTATTCGTGCGGTTGTTTTGGCAGAATTGTTCACATCATTTCTCGCCGGTCATCTGTAATACCTTTGCCTGTTTTGCATAGTGCTGTTATCAAACAGAAAAATGTAAGTGATTGAATTAACATTAACAGTCGTGACTAGTTTTCACTAAATTTGGCAGGGTATATGCAATTACTTCTGTTATTCTAAGTGACGAACAAATCACAGGCTCACAGGCCAGAACAGAAGGTACAATAGAAAGTGACTAAAACAAATCAGCTTAGCAGAATGAATATAACGTTGCCTTACAGCTATTAGCTAAGGTTCCCTGTACTCTGTAGTTTGCTGGTTGGACAGTATCATCTACAATCTGTATGTTGTGATATAGTTCATGTTCTAGAAATTTGATTGAAAAATAATTTATTGATAACAACGTGGGAACCAGTGAAACAAATGCCTGAAAGATGAAGATACTAAATATCCGTCTTTAACAAAGAAGAGCACCATTAAACAGCACAATCTCTGATGTTTGACAGATTAATTTCACAGTATCCTGTTCGGTCTATAGTCATGTCACCCAATCCCAGCCAGTCTGCTGGTGTGTTGGCCAATGTTCGCGCCATATTTCATCATGTTACATTGCAAAAACACCACTACAGGGCTTTATTTCCTTCGGTGACAAAGACGTTGAATTTCTAAGACTGTCAGTGACACAAAGGCAGCACTAACACTGCCTTTCCACACTCTTTGAAGTTCAATCCAAACCAAGAGCAGCGATATAGTAGGCAAGAGGGCACATTTAATCAGTCATGGCAGAGCTCAAATACTGCAAGTCAGAAAACATCAAAAAGGGCATCAAACCTCCTTTCATGGGTTAAGCAGCTCAGAAGCCTTTGTGTTGCACAACATTTCCAGGACAACATGAGCCTGACTCGTGAACATGTTGTGTTGCACACTGTAAACATGGACGGAGCGGAGCAAGAGGACGTCGTTAGGAGGACGAAGTTAGAACGATGAAAATGGAATTGATGATGCTCAGGCAATTCAAAAGCTATTTAATATCCAATTAAGGTACCTTGTTGGCCAAAGTACCTTGTAGGCAAATATAACTCAATTAATAGGCCATTATTTGTATTAGGTTTGGCATAATAGGCCTATTTATAAACCCTTTTGCCCTTTCAACAGACTTACAATGCATCCTTAGTGCTTCATAGCGATACTCAGACTACAGTATGAATTAGTTATTATAACTTAGTGTTCTAGTCGGAGCAACATGAAAACTCCTGGTTCATTTTCACTTCGAACTACAGAAGGCACACTGTTCGTGATTCATTATGATTACCTGCCCTGTAAAAGTTTTGTTTTGCCCAGCAGTTACTTAAGGATTGCATGTAGGATTAACATTAACAACAGATATGCATTTATAACAAGGCCCTGAGTCTGTAACACTGATTTTTTATTCCATAACCTGTGTCAAACCGTCAAGAATACTGAGATAAAGCTGACCAGTTTAATGTGCACAAGAAGTTTGTGTGTTGATTTTGTGACAGCCTGGTGCTGGTTGTGCAAGATTTAATCAAGGTAGCCGTGGATCTGGTGTGCATAATCACAGACCTGCTGCCTTCAGATGGCTCCACAGAGAGTTAATCAGCTGAAAGAAAGGCCTTCATACATGAAAGCTGTCGTGGCTGACAGATGCTGGTAAGAATCAGACATTAATCTTTAGCGTGCCTTGCCGGCATTGCTCCCGTGATCCTTTTTAAAAAAAAAAATCTGTGCAATTAGATGTGCGCTGATTGAAGAATGTGTAATGAAAGTGAAACAGACACTTGGAACATACATAAAAGGGGTTGTCTGGTTTTGGAGAGAGTTACAAAGGTGGACATCCACCAATTAGTGATGCAAATAGCACAGATCTCTCGTGCAGAAAGCCTAGTGTGCTGTTGACTTGGTCCGAGCAGGCAGGCTGTGCAAAATGTGGCAGGTTACAGGTGAGAAACAAAACGTGCTGCACCATGTGACCACACAACCATGTGACCACACAACTATCAACCCCCACAGGCAAATACAGTAAGAATAGTTAGAAGACCAGGAATGATCTCAATAAATGTTCACAGTCTGGCCCTTGGTGGTAGCAGTAGTAGTCAGTACAACATCAACAGAGCCAAACTGCTGAAAATATGACAAAAGCTGTAAACATGCTATCAAATCTTGGAGTGGATCCTACTCCACCTACACTGGATGACAAAATTGGTGCCAGGAGCAAATTACGCAACATGTTACTGATCTGCCAAAGACAAACTGCCAATCTTTCACACACCCATGTTTGAACGTTACTGTGCAACTGTCCAACTCAATGTGGTAACACACACAGTTTGTTTTTGTCCTGGCGTCATTCTACAATATTAACTTTTGAATTTAACATTGGCATGAAATGAAAATGCTGATATCTTGACCACTTTAATCCAACAAGCGGACCATCCCGCTTCATGGTAAAATGGAGATTCAACACAATCTGCATTTTACAAGTGCAATGATGACACCCGGTCCCCGCGGAGACTGTGAGTCATTCCTCTGAGTCCTGTATGCTTTGTATGCCACATGGCATCAGTTGATGGTACAGGACAGGCGCCGAGATGTTTGTTTTTTTCTTCACTGTTCATCTGCAAATACACTGCATTTTTTATAGATGCTGCCCGCAGCTGTAGTCCTTGAGCAAACAGATAATTCCTGTTGTCACCGTGGAGTCACACATCTGCTTCACCTTGCTCGGTGTAGTGGGTGTGCAGTAGGGATGCACCCAATTCTGAGTACGGTATTCGGGAAAGGACAAATAATGCGATGGAAAGGGATGTTTCTTCTACCCAAAGTTGCTTTTTATTATTCGGGGAAATAGAAGTCAGCTCTATGACTGACATGTCTGTGCGTCAGCCATTATGTTTCTTCAAATTGATTCATATCAGACAATTCAAATCTTGTGAATGGCCACAAGATAAAATTCTTAACTGTAACTGTCCCTCCCTGGAGTTGGACCTGACATAATGGAAAAGCCCTCGTTCTCTGTCGGCGTGGTTCCCCTCGGGAGAGCTGCATCACACATATCGTATACTCAGGCACATCTCTCTTCAGATTTGGAGGAATGAGTTGAATGTGTATGTTCACTGGCCGAGTGTCAGGGGGATGCACGGGGTGCAATCTCACCTGGGCCTAGTGGTTACACAAAAATGCACTGGCAATGGCAATGCAATGGTTATATTTTTAGCATTATTGTACTGCAGCATACTTGTTGCATCTACCTAAAGGAATCACTGATAAAATGCACCGCTAGATGACACAAATCAAACACACCCCAGATGCTGTGTGACCAACAGGTGCATGCTGGGTCTGGCAAAAATGCTAAAATGCTCCCGGTGGATGACGTCTGCATCAGCTACATTGCTTATGAACTTCTACCTTCAGCGAGGCCTTTCTGCTGTTTATCTCAATTTATTTGAGGAGCGCAGTGGGAGAGAGAGGTGCACTGGTTATAATGGGAGAGAGAGGTGCGCTGGTTATAATGGGAGAGAGAGGTGCGCTGGTTATAATGGGAGAGAGAGGTGCACTGGTTATAATGGGAGAGAGAGGTGGGCTGGTTATAATGGGAGAGGGAGGTGGAGTGGTTATAGTGGGACAGACGGACTGGGAGAATAGTCCATGATTAATTATAAACCAATTAAATCAGTTTGATGCTTTGAAGGCACAACAATGCATTGCCAATGAATATTAGGTTAGAAAATACAACATTTGCCCGATTTAACATGATTTGTGGTATAAACCGTCCCCGCCTCTTCTGTCTGGATACAGAGACAGAGACAGATCATTTTGTTGGTTGAGCAGATACAGAGACAGATAATGACGTCTCTGTGCACCTCCAGTGTGCAGTGCACTTAGCTAAAGCAGACATAGATCTTATTTATCGTGTTGCGTGTTGGAAGCCTGACAACTTTTACCTCCTTGTGTATGTCTGAATTTCTATGTATAGCTTCAGAATGTTTCGCAGTTAGAGGCAGAATCAGAAAGATTAGCTGGGTTTGAAAAGGCAAAGAGAGCGGGAGAGAGAGAGAGAAAACTAAAGATCAGGACTCTCCGGATGAAAAATGTTGACTCTTCTTACTCGATTTTCTTTTCACTCGATTAGATTCTCCCTCTAAATTATATTCTCTATTTACCTGATTTAATTCTCTCTCCCTTAGCCAGGGAAGCCTTCTCAAATAACGACGTTCTTCTAACATAAATTTTCATGTGTATATTCCAACAGTGATAATGACTGATTCCGCCTTTTTCTCCTGCACAAACTTGATCATTGTGATTAGGCTCATAGTTTCCAGCCCATGACTCTTCATTACAGTTCTTACATTAATGACTGCGGCGAGTGCGTACGCCTTGAACAATTTCGTCTCTTCCTACCTTCAACTCATTAGTCAACACATATACACAACCAGAAGCACACAACCATGTATACACAGATGATCGCATTAATGTAACATACAGAGGTTGTCAGTCATCTTTGCATGAGGTGTATCCATAAATCCATTTGAAGTTTATAATTATTTATGGATTTTAGTGCTGAAGCAATTAGTTGATTAATTGATTAGTTGAATGACAGAAAATAAATAAAACACCGTTTAAAGAATTGGTTAATCGTTGACGTCAGTAATGAAGCTGACTAAATAAGTAATTTGGACACTTAAGCTTGTGTCACTTTGAAGTTGTGATGGGCTTTTTTCAGTATTTTGTGACATTTATTAAACCATATGATAAATTGAAGAATGGAAAACTGTTAATTGCAGCCTTGATTTTGTTGTAAACCTATATTGTTCATATGTGAGTGTCCATTTTAAGATGTTGAGGTACAGTAGCTTTAAGCAGCTTTTCAAAAGCAAATTATAGATACAATGTAGATGCAATGAGAGTGAATTAGATATTGATTGTAAAATAAAAAAACATTTCATATTCATGCTTTTATTATCTGATAGTTTGCCAATATTCAATATTTTCAAATATGACCAGAAACTGATGGTGGTTTGGGACAACACAGGATGTTTGTATGTATGTTACCAAGTCACTCCCATGAAATTCCAGAAAATTGTCTACATCACAATATACATTAATACATGATATAAAATCATGTGTAATGTATAGTTTTCATATTTCCCATACAAACAGAAATTACCCTGCAACCAAATCCATCTCTGCAGCAACCAGTGCATTCATGTGTCATCTCAAAGTGTTTGAGCACAACACAGAACACCTACTTGCTTATTTTTTCTAAGTTATATGGTTGTAAAAAATACTGATGCACAGCCACCCACATTCGCATGTTTCAGCTTCTGTCTCTCATCCCAGTACCACATACTGTTACCGTATTTCCCTGGAAAATAAATGTCACTCTTTGAACTTCGGCTTTGATGATGAAGATGTTGCCTGAGCCACTTTTGTTATGTTTTACAGCTTGCACCGAGGAACTTTTACTTTTCGAAGTATTTTTGAACTTAGCCTTATCAAAATGTATTGAATCATTGTGTCTCTGTAATTGTACACACCTTGTGAACGTATGTATTCCAAAATGTATCAGAAAACATGCATTCACCATTTTGTCCTTGGACAAGGTGTTGCACTAAACCCCGCGATATCATGAGCTGTTGTCCTTTCCTGCAGCTCACAGTAACCAATTTATGTGCCCATTCTTTTAATTGGGTTGCTAATGAGTTGATTAAGTCCTTTAATGCAGTTGTTGGTGGTCTGCGTTTGCAGTCAGGCCAAATCAGACAGTCACTGGCACTTCCTGAAGCTGTCAGGAACTAAAGCAGCAGGGCATGGTCCAGGGCCTGCTAAGTAAAGGTCCCCTTTATGCTGCTGTAATATAGTGAGTGAAGGCAAAGGCAATCAACTCTGGCAGCCAGCGAAACTTCTCTGGCCATCTCCAGCTATGGCTCCTGGCCTGCAGAAGCCCTGTCTGTGACTTGCGGCTTGGACATGAACTGCACAAGCCAGCATTAATTAAACACAGCGAGGCAGTAAAACCTCTGTGCATAAGACTAATGGCTGCAGAGCATGACTACCTTGACCTCATTTAGGTTATGACTTTGACCATTTTTAGAGGACTTTAATCTTTTCTTTTTTTTTCGCTCAATAATTAATTCTCTCTTTGAGGAAAATGCTCTGATATTCGGCCCAAGACCTGGTGCAACTCATTTTTGCCTTTCATGTCAAGAATTTCCGTCTTGCCTCCGGTCTTTCATACTGGCGGATACCAGCTCGCTGAGTGCTACAGCAAAGTGTTGTTGCTGTTGTCTTGACACACACAATAGGTAGTGTCTTAGATGTATCCGAGGGATTCTGGGAATGACTTGTAATGATGGTCTTTTCAGTAGCTCTTACTCTCCCCGTTGTACATTGTTGTATATTCAAGCACAGCGGTGTCACGGTCATTAACCCGCAGCGGGGCCACTGCGCCTCTGCACCCATTACCTGCACTGACATTAGAGGATTGAGGGAGAAATGAAGTGTGTGGTGTGAAGTATATATAAAGCACAAACTGTGACTCTCAGGGGCAGTGGACATTTGCTTGTGTAGGGCTGCAGCTGATATGTTAGTATCACTAATTGTTTCCTAATTAGATGCGAGTCAGTGAGTCGTATTTTAATACTCTTCAGGGATCATTACTGAGCGAGAGGAAATTTATCTCTCCTGATGGATGACGGTGGAGTCAGCAGGAATTTCGACATCAAGACCGACGGACTGATGGGAAGACGGGGAGAGCACCGAGCTGATGGCTTTGTTCGCTGCAGTCACGTTACTTAAGTAGTCCATTTTCAGCGTGGCGCAGAGCTGCATCAAAAGTTAATCACACATTAATAGGAGCTCTGTGGAGATTTAACATTGCATGACAGCGTGAGGACTGGAGCCAATAAGCCTTGAAAGATGAAATTGTATGATATTCGTATGTAAAAATTAGGGGTGCATGTTGCTAAATAACAGGAGGCTATAAATAATCACAACTGTAAATTATTCATATTCTGCTGTTAAGGTGAGTGGTCAGTCTAATCCCTGTGGTATTGTATAGTACGGACAAATAGGAAAGCTGAGATGGACACAGAGCACAGAAGAAATAGGAAGGATTGGTTCAGGTTGGATTCATTTCTTGGCTGGCAGGGGTTATATGTATTTCCACAGGAGGGGGTATTAACAACCCCGCCATGTCTGAGAACATATTATTCATGTGCCTGCAGCATAGTACACAAATTTCAATCTGTTTGTGTAGTTTTTGTAGTTTTGAGAAGTGCTGTTATGTTAAGTGGTGTTATTTTTGAAAGAATTACAAAACCTTGAATGTCTAGAATCGGTGTGTGTGTGTGTGAGTGAAGTATTTTTTCTTTGTGTTTCAGTCGATGTTTCTGACTTAACATGCTCTTGTTCTGGATCGACTCTGCTTTGATGTATGCACACACCCCAACTGATCAGCTCTGTGTTTTGTTTTGTTTTTTAACAAGATTTGAACATAACCTGGAATTGTTCTCCTTTTTTTGCATTTAACATCCCAAAAAGGTGTTTTGTTGTTTTTATTTCTCTAAACCAGTGCCAGGTATTTGCCTTTTCTATGTTCTCTCAAAGTCATTTCAGTTGTTTGTATTGTTCTTCCCAGCCGGGGTGAGGTGGCGGAGACAAAGGCAGATGTGTCCCTGTTTGTTTTTGAAGTGTCAGAGTTAAGACTTGCTTATGTGTGTGTGTATGTTCGCATGCATGTCTGTGTGTGTGTGTGTGTGCTGCTCCTATGTGATGTTGCCTGTGTTTGGGTGTGTGTTTCATTTCCCCCCCAT
Organism: Holacanthus passer; assembly: GCA_025331565.1. NCBI lineage: Eukaryota > Metazoa > Chordata > Actinopteri > Pomacanthidae > Holacanthus > Holacanthus passer. The sequence continues at coordinate 2,486,668 of JAFREQ010000017.1, forward strand.
GTGTTGTCTCTGTTTGTGGTCCACAGGTCCTCCGCTGCATTGTTCATCCGCCTCCTCCTCCCCCGTTGAGCAGCTCCCATACCCTCCCCCTTCCATTGCAGCCAATGAGAGCCAGGGAGGGTTGCTAGGTAACTGTGCGGCTCAGCCAGCCCAGGACTCTGACTCTGAGGATGAGTTTGGCCCCAATTCATTCTTAGTTAAAACTGGCTCAGGGAACGTGTATGCTCCTGCCACTGCAACTGCTGATGGTGAGTTGGTTTTCAAACTACTGCTGCTTTCTGGAGGTTAGCCTTCCCCTGCTCCTGGATATGTTGTGTTATAGGTCATGCAGATGGCTACGGGCAAGAATATGTCCCTTTTTTTTCTCCGAGCACCACGAGAGTGAGTTGAAACTTTGAGTCGATATGTAGCCTCAGGAAATGCACAGAACTCTCTGAAGCGAGGTCTGCAAAGTTCAGAGTCTCATTCAAAGAGATGGACGATTTTGGTTCAGTAGGAGATATTTGTCACAGATATTTCTCTTCAGTTTCAATGCGTGATGGTGGGAGGAACCATCCACAATCCCTCTGTAGAATTTTCAGAAACAGCTGCCTGCATGCATCCTCCACACTTCAGATAGGAAATAAGCAAGAAATAAAGACAGTTATTTCCTACCAGGTGTAATGTAGTCCCTGCTGTATCGTCAGAGATCACTGCAAGGACTCTCTCCTTTTGAAGTTATATTAAAGACAGTGTTACCCCAATTAAAGACACACTGTAGTTTTTGGTATCAACTCAAGCTCCAACTGTGCTTCTTGAGTTAAATTAGGTTCGAAAATCCCCAATGTGGTTTCTCATTAATAAATGTCACCTTCTCATTCCAGCAGTGTCTCCTGCTGTTGACTTCACACTCATTCAGACTGACAGAACGACATTTGCGCTCAAACTGCAAACATGGTGTTGACAAAAACATGTGCAGTAGATTTAGTAAGTAGCAGTCAAAGTGTGCTACACATTGTCTTAGCAGTTAACTTGCTCATTTAATCATTGTGCAGATTTTGTTTGGCATGTCACTATGGGCACTAATGAGTTATGTGTGGCACAATATACAATAGTTTAGATGATCTATGGGGTGAAATTGTTTTGTTGAGTAGATATAATATTTGTTTGTTGCTGCACAACCACTGTAGATTCATAGATTCTTGTGGATTAATTACTGTCTTAGTTCAAGGTGATTTGTTTATAACACCACAAACACTCGGTGCACGGCCTATGAAAAATGTGTGGACATAAGAACATTTCAAGTGAAGATAACCTCAGGAAAAAAAATGATTTATTATTGTCTCAAAATGTCACACTCGAAAGTGTAGCAGGTCGCATATTCTTGTTTATGAGCCATCAACATGGAAATACAAAACGTTGTCATTCAAACTCATCAAACTCTCCACGAGTCATCGGTCTGCATGCTGAATAGGTGATTTTTTTTTGATATGTGAATGTGGATGCCTTTCAACTACAGCAGCTACTTGCTTATCCCACTGGCACAGCAAACACAAAACAAAATAAAATGGTCTAAATAATTGATCAAGCGAGTTAACTACCCAAAGGGTTGAATTACATCAAACTCCAAAGTGCCCCAGCTGCCTGCTCAGAAAGCCGAGAGAATGAGTTATTAATCCCGTCGCAAATCTCCCTCCTAATTCCACAGAAGCAACACGCTGGTCACCCAGCAGTGACATGACTGTGCTTAAGGGGACATGGGTGGGGGGAGTGGCCTTTACCGCTGCAGATTTGTCTCATAACAATGACACTGATTTGCATAGGTACAGCATTTAGGTTGCCCTCGGGCTGTCAGTGAGGGGTAGGAGAGGACTGAGGAGGAATCTCCCCAGCTCCAGTTGCTACCTCAGTCATCCACAGGCTTTGTAAGGTTCCTTTTAAGTTGCAAGGAACAGCATGTTCCTGTGTTTCTCTTGCTTGTCTTGGCTGCAAAGCCTTTTTGCACTTTAATAACTGGATAACACAAAACCAGTGCTCTTGACATTGACGCTCTTGTCTGCTCTGAGGACCTTTCACCTTCCTGTAGCTACGTATGAAAAAAGTCGTAAATTATGCAAAATAAGCTTTTCTTTGAGATTCTTCTTTGTGGTTCTTCATTGTTTAATTACAGAAAATCTTTGACAGTAAGGAGCCAATTACAATCAGAAAGAGAGCAGAAAAGAGCCTCTACTGTTTGTTCACTTAAACCACCTAGTGAGTCGTCTAAGCTTGCTCCATGCATTCTCGCACATTTCCCACATCACATCCAATTACTTTTTAAGCTGGCGGAATTTCTTTATTAAAATCTTGCTTTTTTTTTTTTTGGTGAAACTTTATTTTACTTTTTCCCTCCAGTGAGCAACACATTGCATTGTACTCATTGTTTTTTTTTTTGTAGCAGCTGCATGATTGTGATGAAAAATGACCATTTGCATGATTTAAGTTAGATATTGTTTTGTATATTTAGTATCTGCCTTGCTGGTTTTTCTATTGCCTCTCTATATAACTTATTTCCAGCCCCCAAAGCTTTTGTGGCAAGTGATATATATGTAACTAAGTAACTCTGTCAATGCAGGCTGGTTTCACCATTTCTGGGAATGAAATGACTTCATTAAAACTTGTTCAGTGTGTAGTGACACTGTTCCCCTTCAGCTACATAAATCTCATCTTCTCAAGGTGACAAAACCAGAGTGAGCCAAATAGGTTGTGTGGAGAGAGGCATACAGAACAGGGCTATGGACACATAACTGCATTGCCAATATGAATAAACCAAAGTTCACAAAGTTCCTCAATTGTTTAATCAAATTTATGGAAAAGGAATTCTAATGTTTTCTGTTTTGTGCAGAGGTTGGAATTCTGGTTGGGAAAAAAAAAAAGACTTGCTGCCGAATGTAATGCAGTCTGGAATTAAATATGCATCTCAGGTGTTCAGTAGGAATTACATGAGCGAAAAAGGTAATTTAAAAGCCACCATGGTAAAAATGACTGGAATATCAAATCAGATCTCTTTGACATACAGGTCAGTTATTGGAAGAAATATTCAAATTCAGAGTTGACATGGCACAGGAAATATTTACTTTTTTACTGTCCGTAAACAACCACAGAAAACTATGTATGCCCAAAATAATTGGCTCACAGTGTATCTGTTGCACTGGAAAACAGGTGCCTTTTATCACTTCAGATTACATTTGCTCAAGGTCATCTTTGAGCCCACATTCAGGACATAAAATGTTCTGCTGGATTTTGAACAAGTAAACGCTCTCAGCAGCATATCGTTATTCACATTAGTAGCCTCCAAGGCTGCAGTGTTTTGTTTTTTTTTCTTTCTTTCGGGATCCTGTTTTTATTTGGAAGAACACTGAGCCAGGCTTTCTGTAAGGCTGACGAGGCTGCTCGCTGAAGCCTGCAGTCCTTTTGTGAAGCATGTGTTTCACCGCGGCCCTCGGCTTTCTCTGAGGGGCTTCTTCCTGGGGAGACTGCCAGTGGGAGCCCGCTGCCACGCTGAGCCGCAAGATCTGAGACACTGCAGCCTCGCAGTATTAGCATCTCTTAATGCAAAACAGCATGGGGTCGGCCAGTGTTGGTTCAGAGTAGCCGGACTCCCTGGTGAAAGGGGCAGCGCTCCACCACCTCACAGCTGACCAAGCAGGAATGCTGGGCCGCATTGAAGGCTTGGGGACGTGGTTGTGTGTGAATTCAAATAAGTCTTCATTTGAACTGCTTAATCATCCCCCTGCGTCTGTAAGGACGGGGGAAATGTGGTTAAAAGAGGTCATCCCAGAAAGTAATTCCTCCGCAGACACCATGAGGAATGAAGCTATCTGAGGCTAAATAATAATTTAATGAGCAGCACATGGCACTTGCATGCCATGCCCCTGTTTTTCTGAGTATGTGAGATTCCATTTTTGAGTTGACATACCAAAAAGAGTCAGTTTCTCTCGATGCTGAGTTATCAATGAACTGGAGTCTGCACACAATTTGTCCAGTTCCATCCAACTTGCTGTTTGTCAGCACACAGAGACCGTGGATAATGCATTTTGCATACCTACATATCTTTTCACTGACAGAAATTGAGATGCATTACTTTCATTCCATGATAATTGCGGACCATCTGTGCCCTCTAACAAAATCTTCAACCTCTTGATGGATAAGCAGCAGAGTGACATACTGAATGGAGCATACATAACCACTTGTCTTGTTCTTGCTAAGGCAGCTCAAAGAATGACAGAAAATCCATTTGATCTCAGAAAGGGAGAGAGAAACATATGCCACGACTCGCCCTAATGGATTAGGTTGCAAACTGTGGTAAACCTCAGTTTGAAAAAAATATTTCACTTAAATTATTTTGTCATATAAATAGATTTTTTTTCCTTATGTTATTTGCACATGTTATTTATAATTTTATATTTGAGTTTACTTTTGCAAGAGCTCGTTTTACCACTTTGCTCCACACGTGCATAGAATATATCATGTGTTTTTCTACTTGCACACCTCATTTGGTGTCCTCAGCAAAAGCTGGTGGCAAGATATTAGATTACTTATACAATAGCAGGATTTTTCTCCTCCAGTTCGTAATGAAGGTGAGCTTACGTTTGGATTCCACAAGGACTTTTTCCTGTGGAGTCAGATCAGTCTCAGTATTAATAAATGCACACAGAAGGATTCACAAATGTATTTCTGGATTTATATATAAATGACTCTCTCCACAAAAGTATTTTTCAGTGCACACAAAAATAGCAAAAACCTTGCTATTTTATATGTGGATTTGCTTTACATTTATACATAAATCCTGAAATGCATTTGTGAGCCCTTCTGTGTGCATGCATGAATACTGAGACTGATCTGACTCCATATTTTCCCCTTATTCCCATCGAGAGAGCCAGTGGAGAGCCGAGCGTTATACCCACCATGTGTTGTTTGTGGTACCTGTTACCTCTCAAATGAGTCCAGGAAAGACAGCTCGTATTCCCGCATGGCTCTCCCCTTCAGACTTTTCTAATGGTGTAGGAAACAGCAGGGCCAGCAGAGAGAACCAGCTTCAGGGAGCCAGGAGAGAGTGCAGCTTCACTGCCTTCATGATAAATTCTATTTGTATTTTTATAGACAAATGCTACTCAACTGGAAATTTTGCTTGTGTGATTAGCCAAAGGGGCTGTAGCAGTAAGCAAGATTTAATGATTTATCTGGGCGCTGGATAGCTTTTGATTAATTCTGCATCGAATGGCTCACACCTCACTGCGTTGATCGAGTGTCCAGGGCATGTCATATCACTTTATTTCATCAGGTGTGACCATTAGTGCTGTGGACTTTATCCACTGTCCTTGTTCAGAAATAGACCTGCTCCCTAGACACTGCTCAGAGTGGCAAATTGAGTCAGAACATAGTGTTCATATGTTACCACATGTGGCAAAAGTGATGCCACTGAAATGTTTTTAATCAACTAATGTAGGTATTTTGAAGGTTTTGAATATTGCTCCATATTCAGCATCATGCATTTTAACCTGCTGACAGTTTTAATTTAACACTGATTGGTGGAAAAGCATTCCAAGAGTGCAAGATTACAGTTACTGCGGTTTATAAATAGCTATCAAATAAATTAGTGTACCATTTGACCAGCACATAGCACTGCACGCACCGACATAGCTTGCATCGATTGCTCCAAACAGCCAGAGTGCTGCATGCTTACAGTAGCTATAATCTGGGAGATATGCATGCACTGAATTATGCATCTCATGAAATAAATAAAAGCTGGTCTTTTACATATAGATTTAGTGCCGTAGTGCAGTGTATTGAATTGTTTCCATGACTGCTGTTGCTGTTTTTAGTTCAGGCAGGGCACACACCAGCTGATGTGCAGGGTGAGATTTGCAGGAGTAGCTCTCAGTTGCAGAGTGGCATCATTACCGGCAAGTCAGTGTTAGTGTGCTATTCTGCAAAAATGTAGTCGAAGAAACAGGATTTTTTTTCCCCCCACCAACTCATTAATTACAATTTTCTGTAAATCCCTTGTGCAAAATAAGTAGTTTTCTTTTTCTCAGCTCACACAGTTGGTGTTAACTGAAATCACTGACACAAGAAAAGTTGCTCTCATATGAAAGCTTCAACATGCTTAAACTTTCATGGCTGCACACTCTACATTTTAATTAAAATAGCTGAATTACAGTTACAGTAACATGCGAGAATGTCAGTCCTTCAGATTAATCACATTAATTATCATGTTGATGACTTTTTTAATAATTTATTTCATGGCTTTTCTTGATTTGTATCACCTTTGGATAGAACTCAATGCAGTCTTTCCAATAATCCACACTGCATATAAAAAATGCATTTAATTAATTCACCAACAACTTTTGAGATAAAGAAAGATGTAGATCTACATAGACATAGATCCACCAGGGCTGGAGAATATAAATTTGTTATTTTGATAATACAACTTTATTTAGAGCTATATTTAAATTATTTTATATCTGCTTCAGGATCAGCATCAAAACAAGCACAATGATCCACAATCATGAGATACATTTTCATTCATTTAAGTAATTTCTTCTTAAAACTTCTAAAACTTCTAAGTAACACTTCTTAAAATCCTTGAAACCCTTCATCAAAAAATCATAACTTCTGTAATCCTTTACCTATTTTTGCATCAGTTTAAACATTTAAAGATGTTTGAAATAACCTTTTTTTTTCATGAAAACTTTTGAGATTTCTTATTAGTTTTAATTTTATAGTGAAGCCATTCGGTACCTCACAAGCTGGACAGTTGTCTCCCAGCAATTATAGCATTTTACCATTAGACAGACATTCCTGTTATCTCTCAGGATGGGGGCTGAGGTCCTAACTAATGAAGTGGATTTGCCTTAATTACTTGTCTAGAATAGCGTCAGGAGGCCTTAACCGGTGCATACATCTGTTAGAAAGAAAAATGAAAAACCCACATTCCCACACTGAATGGGTATCTTCAGGCTTCTGTTTTGAATGCCATGTGAAGGTTTGGCTATTGTAGCCAAGTCTCCCTTCTCTGTCTCTCTGATAACAAATGAATCTCCTTTTCTTGCAAATTTCCTTGTGCAAAGCAGGTCAATAGAAAACCATTTATTTTTTTTCTGTCCTTTGGATAGTAGTGAGTAATTGTTGCTGAATCACCACATCTGTGGGGGTCGTGTTGCCCTGTGCTTTGTCTCATAAACTGTCTTGTATCTGGTCTTTCTGTATATTTCCACAAAAATAACAGTGACTACTTACCTGGCTGTTGAAGGATTATCACTTAGACGAGGACAAACATGCATACAGTCAGGTAGAGAGTTTTAATCATGATGCAGTGCTTATCTAGTTCTCTTTCTGTAGCACATGCTCTACAATGCGTTAAAATGGCGAAGGCTTATATGCAAATAAGTAGGCAAGTGAAGTAGGCCAGTTTAGCAACACTCCTGTGTAGACTGTAAAGCATTTGAAGGGCACTACATGTAAAAGATTATTTCAAATGCATTATAATAGTACATGGTTACTGAGAAATTATAGCAGCACATAATTCCAAATCATAATATAGCTCATGAAAATAAACATTTTCACTCCCAGCTGAACACTACATGAAGTATAAAACTTGACTTAATCCAGGTGCACTAGGAAAATTGATTCAAATGTGAATTAGAATGTAATCGAAAATATTTATGACTATGATATTACAGAGTAAACCTGCATAGCAAGTTACTTATATGTTAAATAGCTACAGAGGTCTAAGACTTAGTCCCCCACTAATAATTATTTTTCATCCTTTTACACTAAGTACTACAACTTTTTCACACTGTTTGATGCAAGTTTAGAATTTATACCAATTCTCTGATAAATGATCACCACACATGCATTTCTCAAATACACAGTGTGTATTAATTTACAAAAGTGATTCATCTTGATGCAACCAGTTCCAGTTATGGTGTTTTCTAAGCAGAGAGTGGATGGGAAATACAGTGTAATTCTGCCTCGCACAGTAGACTTGCAGTAAATAATACTTTTGTGAAGTTTCCGGTGTATAACGATATGTTGATTAATTTCTGTGCTAATTTTGGAGGCTATAGCGTGACTCTTAAAATGTATTGCGAGTACAGTCCTCAGAGAAAAAAAGTTACCAAGTGTTAGAAGAATTAATTACTAGTTGCCCCACATTTGCTCGATCGTCATAGGAAGTAAAGTATTTGTTTGCTGAGCAGTAAATGCGTTCCAGAGCACTGATGCATTTGTCCTTGTGATATATTTCACTGCGTATGTCTGTGCTGTCCCTGTATCGAATTAGCATAACCTTATTAATGGCTTTGGGGATCAGGTACATTACTGAGCAGGAGGGAGGTCATCAACAACTGTGTGGTTTTACCTCACACCAGTCTATTGTTCATCAGGACTGTGGCGTGCCTCTCTCTCGGTGGCTCGGCTAATTACGAGGGCAGCATTGTGCAAAAGTGTGCTCAGTATGGAACCATCTGTCAGTGCGACAGACGCGTGATATAGCACTCTCTCCAAAATGAAAACGAAATGAAACGATTTCATCCTGTAAAATATGTGGACTATGTGGGCAGTGAGCCAGGTTCAAAATCCAGTCTGAAGGTGAAAATCAGTGTTCTTTCCTTCTTTTGTTGGTGGCTAATGAAACACGCAGAATGTGAAAAGCAGTTTTTAGAAAACACTATCCATGTGAAGATGTATAAAATTGCCAGGCTTCTTTCAAAGCACATGCATGTTGAAAGCTTTGCAGGAAGAGACTTTAGCAGGTGTCTGAGGATTAAATGCTGCACACTACATTTTTGTCTTGTTTTTCCTTGCTGAGCCATTCATGAGCGCATCACCTGTGAGCGCAGTAGGCTCTCTTTCCACTCCTCAGACGCCTCAAGCGCTGAAGCTTAATGCTACTTTGTTCTCAGCGTAGCCAGTTTTGCACCTCAACAGTTTGTTTGTCAGTCTGCCTTGATTGACACATGTTGATATGGCAGCTTCATGTTCTTCATGCTTAAAAATCTGAAATGACTCTAAGCTTCCTGACTGGCGAGAGTAGGTGTCGCTTTAATGAAGGAGCTGATTATACAAAATAAGCCTTCTGTGTGTGTCTGTATTCCACTCTCTCTGCTGTAAATTGGCAATTTAGTGTTGTGGATATCTGTGAAATAAAGGAGGCCTGCTGCTATAAAGAAAAGCCACTCTTTCACTCCGTGTAAAGCCAGGAGTTCATTGATTGATGAATGGCTCAGCAGATGTGGAAATAAATGGATACAGAGTGCACAAGGACATAGGTCTTCTATCTTGTGAAGTGCAGAGCTTATCAAATAGTGCATATACAGTAGGGCCACTGGACACGATCTGTTTTTCTAGACTTCATATCTAATCGTTCAAATTCTTGAGAAACATCACAGTTCTACACCCGTTATTTTAGATATACGCATGCATTTAAGTGTTGTCACCAGTTGTAGGAGATGCTGAAAGAAAAAGCCTTGCCACTATATCATTACTATTGATAATATTCATGAATTCATGCTGAAGCTAGTGAGCCCCCCCAAGTTATAGCTGGTTCCCAGTTACAAAGAACAAGACATTTTTCCTTCAAGGTAGCTAACATTCACTTAATAGAATTAAGTTAACCACTGCGTAGGCTTATCAAAACATTAACATTAAAACTTATTAGGTAAAACAATTGATAAAAACCCTTCATTGAATAGAACGCACACAAATTTATTTAATAAAAGACTGTAAACGTCAACTGTTATTTTAATAATTTCTGAAACAGCTCTCTGACTCTGCAGGTCAATGATACTGAAATCCTCTGATGTAAAGTGACAAAAGACCTGAAGAAACTAGTTTGTTAGATAAAAGCTCTCGAGCAGTATGTGACTACAGGAACCACTGCACATCTGTTAGTGACATGCATGTTTTAAATCTTACATTTTGCCTCTGTCGAGCTGTGGCTGCACTAAAAGATTTTGCGCAAGGCAGAGTGAAAAAGGCTATTGTTTATATAAAAAAGACTACACATGCTCAAACATCCTTCTCAGGCTAAATAAATGTCAAAAAAGCTTTAAAAAATTGGTCAGTTTCAAGAAGAGTCCAGCTCGTCTGTTTACACAGGAGCCAGTGGCTGGTCTGAATAAACAGCCTCAGGTCTCTGCAGGGGGCCGAGAGCTCGCTCTGATAGAGACCAGTTGGGAGAAATAATGAGCAGAAGAGGGAGTTAAGAGTGGTGCACATAAGGGATTTGCAGCTCTTCATTGAAATTTAAGTCTTAAGTCTAGGTGTTGGTCCTGGTGAGACTATGGCTAATCAATTGCCGATCAGAATATTGAGGCTCAGGGAGTTAAAATAACACCATGAGGCTCTTCTTACCCTGATAGCACACACAAACACATGCAAACACATTCACAAACCCTTTGGAATATGCATCCTCAGTGGATTTGCAGTGGTTTCAAAAGTCTGTGTTGGCGAACAAACTGTGAATCAGGATGTCTTTGATTGTGCTTCCAAAGGTAACCAATATTCAAAAGTGCCTCAAAACAACATCAAATTAGTCGAATTGTTGTTCTTTTAAAATGTCTGTAAGGTGTTTCATTTCCTTCCTCCTTTGCTTTCAGACGGAGCCTTTCAAAACCACTCTCGGCTGCGGACGCCTCCTCTACCGCTCTCCCACTCCCACTCGCCCAATCATCAGCACCATGCAGCCTCCATTAACTCCCTGAACAGAGGCAACTACACGCCGAGGAGCAACCCGAGTCCCGCGCCCACAGACAGCTCTGTTCCCCCCGAGGGTCCGGGCAGCGGTCAAGACTCCGGCAGCGCGCAGGACAACTGGCTGCTGAACAGCAACATCCCTCTGGAAACAAGGTACTGTGCAACAAGTCTCCCTGATAATGTGAAGAGACATTGGCATCTATATGAGTGAGCTTGGGCTGGTGCCGTTGAACACAGGTTTTCATGCTGTCTGCTCCATATTAAATTACCACAGTGCTAACAAGGAGCAAGCCAATACAATGGAAACTATCCTGCTAGGGGCAAAAGACCGACATTTGTGATGAACATGATTTTGTGGCAAACGAGAGAAAAGTCCTGTTTTTGGGTCTTCGTCTAATGTTAGCAATCCTAACGGAGTTTAAACAGAGGAGTAATTCTAATCGCGTTGGATATGAAACAGTTCTTGCAAAATTACATTCAGGCTCCTGTGAGCAGGCTTCATAGCTCCTCCACTTCAGTCCTGAGTTTTATTTATTTCATATTAATCAGTATTCAGTTCTCTAGCACATTTCTCAATAGGAGGCCCTTGTGTGAAGTAGATCTGTCAAGTGTTATTGTAACAAAGGGAATATCTGTTGGTATTTCTTTGGCTGGTCTTGTTGCAAGGCGGTATGAAATCAAGAATAGCAAGGGAAATTATCTCAGTCCTCCTAATGATCACATTACTATGCTAGCAGTAGAAAAACTCCCCGAACGAAACCCAACTTCTCAGTGTGACCAAGTCGCCTGCTGAGCAAATTTAAATACAAAGCCATTGTGTGGCCTTGGAAGTTATTATAGGTAAAAATGTATTTCTCATTGTTTAGATGATTTAATAATTATGAAATATTTGAAGCAATCCAGTGACAAACCTAAGATCACTCTACAGTCTATATAGTGAACACATTGCCATAAATGAAAGTGTTGTTGACAGGATAATAGCTAATAGCAAGTTTGGCATGGCTAAACAACCAGCCATCAACAGAATTACCCTCTCTCCCTTCGGTTCTTGTGAGACGGTTCAGTCAACAGGAAAATGAGCATCAATTTCAGCTGGTAGAAGGACAGTTATGGTATAATGAATGATTACACATCATCCAGCTCCAAAGTTAATCCCGTGCAGGTATTCCCTGTGGAGCAGAAAACAGATGGCGTGGAGAATGGATCTGTAACAGGCAAGAGTGCTGCTCGAACCACATATGTAGACTTTATGACCTATTGCTTTGAAAAAAAAGATCAACTACTGAAGTTCCAATAATGAAATTGAAACCATTAGTAATATCCACACAGGCACAGAAATATTAAATGTCACCTTTACTTAGTTAATAGTATTACAATGGCCCTCTCTCGTCACTTCTGTGAAATTTAATGACCTGATAAATTCTGCGCTGGTAGGTCTCATCCCCCTCTGCCACTGGAGAGATGCCAGCAGTTGGTTGGCCTCATCCAGCTTCACCACTTTCGTTAGAGTTTCTGCCAAACATCCCTCTCTCTTCATTAAAAGTTGCATTCTTCCTCCGAAACACAAACTTGAAACACCACCAACAGATCAGGGATCAAAAACAAGGCTTTTCTCTTGTACTACTGAACGTGTTCAGCCTGCCCATTGCATGTGGACAGTTCATTTCTCCTTTGCATTGCTGCCGTGTTTCCTTATGGAACAGAGCTCTCACAGGGGGAGTGCATTATGGGAGAAATGAGACATGCACCTGTAGAAATTAACTGAGAATTAACTGAAAATGTGTTTTTTGGGCTGTTGCGACCACTAAATGAAAAACAACTGAGGATCCCATCAAGCGTGAAAACTATGAAACTTTAGCTGTTCATTTGCAATTAAAAATGAAATTGAGATAAATGAGATTAAGTGTTTTGCTGAAATATGTGTTAGAAACCTTAAGGTTTTATATTTGTGAGTGATGCATTGTTTTCTTCCAATCACAACCTTAAAGGAGCCAGAATACTCTAATGTTTATTAGAGAGGAGCAAGACGCTTGCAGAGAAGGGCAGGGCTCGTACAAAACAAGGTATGGCAGTGCCCAAATGAGGGGAACAAGAGAGATAGATGTTATTTGTCTCACACGTTTGTAGAAGTAGTTCCATAAGGGCCTTGGTTTCTTTGTCCCACGCCGTCTGTCTTGATCTCCATTTGTCGGTTGTTGTTGATGTTGCTTGGTGATCACATACTGTATTTGGCATTTCTGTGTTTCTTGCACGCACATCTCACACCAGCTTCATATCCATCTTTCCACCTGTGTGTAGAAACATAGCAAAGCAGACATTCCTAGAGACTTTACAGGACAACCTCATTGAGATGGACATTCTGGCATCAGCACGCCATGATGCCTCGTACACCGACGGGTATGTTGCATGTTTGCTATCTGGCTCACACTACTGTCAGAATCTGCTTTGCCATGAAAACAATAGTGATGTCTGTGCTATTTTTCCATCAAACATCCTCTGTTTTGAAATGCTGTCAGTCATCAGTGTGTGTCTCCTGCAGTGCTAGAGTCTTTGCTGTATTTGTCCCTTCCCTGTTTAATACAACTAACAATTTGCATTAAGTCACATTGTTGGGTTGTATTGCTTTTGATTAATGTTAAGCATGACCGCTTTGTGAAGCTCCGTTTCCTGTGTTATCTCCCATTGCTAGAATAGGATATGTCAGAGATTTGTCCTGATATTTATAAATAAAATATGGTCTCAGTGACTTTCCGCATCATACATTGTAATGTGACATTCAATCACGTTCATGTCAGTGTTGCGCGGGAGCTTCTTGTAAACTTGTCAGTAAAACGGCCTTGACAACAGTGTCGCTGCCACTGACTCTCTGATGGGCTGCTCATACGGCTCTTGGACATGCAGCCCTTACGCATGTTTTCTGAGATAGCCAGCCATGTTCTTCAAGGGCGAATAAATCTGCTCAACTCCACGCTGCAACCTTATATACTGTATCTCTTGTCTGGGCAGCCTTGACACATAGTTACTGGGAATTCATGCTGGTATGAATACGTAAACAAGAGCCAGCTGCAGTCACTAGTCCCGTAAATTAGATTTAATATTGATTCACAGCTTCGACTGAGCACAACCCAGTATGCTTTAGTATTCTCACTAATCAAGCAGAAGCGTGACTATAGTAACAGTATTGAATGTGCTTGGAAGCAGAATTACTTACCAGTGGAAGGGACTGCACTTGGATAGATAATAACCTACAATATCGTGATGATAGTCATCGCTGACAAATGAGTGTTTCTCTCAAGACTAATAAGAAAATGTGTTTTTTCCAGGCACTTCCTGTTCAAACCAGGCGGAACATCACCAATGTATTGCACAACATCACCAGGATATCCTTTGACCTCCAGCACGGTGTACTCGCCTCCCCCGCGCCCTCTGCCTCGTAACACCTTCTCCCGACCTGCCTTCAGCCTGAAGAAACCCTACAAGCACTGCAACTGGAAATGTGCTGCTCTCAGTGCCATCCTCATCTCAGTGACGCTCCTGTTCCTGTTGGCCTACTTCATCGGTGAGTCACCTCTGATACTTCTGCACACCGGGGTGGTCGCCGCTACCTATCCGCCCCCAGCTCCACCCCCCACTTAACTGCAGACACCGGATGAATCCGTGCTCCATTGTGTTCCCTCCATCGCCCGTTTTAATAGTGTTGAATCTGCACTCGTGTATGAGCACAGTTATACAGGCACTTATAGATTGACTCCTCGCCCACGCACCTCATCCTAAATAATATTATCATTCATAGATTGGGTTGACTAAATCTGCAGAGACGGGCAGTACAGATTCTTGCCCGTGTGAATAGGTCAGAATGGGAATGAATTAAGAAGACATCAGGCATCACACAAGAGACGACCGAACATTTAAAATATTCATCTTTAATTCAAGCTCCCCTGACCAGCAAACCCAGGTCCCATCTGGGTAAAAACTACCAGCTGTGATATCTGAGTTATGCTATTACAGTAAATCAGTTCTGCTCCTCTTGACTGCTGTCATCCCCTAAGGGATTGCTGTTCCTATCTGATAATGCAGTCTCTTATTTATCTGCGTGATCTGTTTAAGAGTGTTTACACAACATCTCAATAGTAAATGTGAAATACTGAGTCAACACACTTGTTTAAGTTAAAAGTACGTGTGAGTGGATACTGCAGGTAATTTCTGTGATGTTGTTTCTCCACATTTCTCAGAGATCACACAGTGTTCCCGACTCTGTGTTCTTACTTGTATTTTATTTTGATTTTCTTTCTTGTCTGTTCAACCAAGCTGGCTATCGCTGTCTGTGCTAGTTACCCAGTTCACCTTATGTTTATTCCAAGCAAGCTGTTGCTGCACCAGTATTGTGAAATTCAAGTGGCAGAATTTATTTTTTTATTTTTCTTTAATTCTTTCCAAGACCTGTTTTTTAAAGGAAGCTTGCTAGAGGTTAAGTCACTTTTGTTAAATCTTAGTAAAAACATTGCAAATACACGTTTGCTTGTAAGAGAATATTTATTATTATTATTACATTAAAACAAAAAGGGATAAAAGGGAGTTCACAAGTTCACTGCAAGCAACAGTTACAGGCATCCATGGTAACAGTGCCATCAGGTAGAGAAGGAATGGGTGACAGCGAGGATTGTGGGTAGTTCAAGGTGAAAACATATGGTTAGTTTTTCCCATTAGAGGGTTTTGGGGATTTTAAGGTAACATAACAACAGGTTTGTGTTATATATGTAAAGTAAGTAAACCACATGTTGACTGAATTAGTGATGAGGATATGATGAGCAGGATCAGAGTAGGGATGAAGGAAAGCACAGGGAACATTTTAAAGGAAAGGGTGACAGGGTTTAGGACATAAGATTCTCAAAATGTGACATCAAACAGGGTTATTTGAAGTCTGGATTTAGATGTTGTTGTCCGTTCCAAGGATGTGATGATCTACATGAAATCGCTAGCACTACCTTTTTATTAAAGTAATGAAACTTCAGCCAACAAATTCAAATGAGGAGTTGATACACACTTCTATTTTAAATATTATTTTACCATATGAAATACATCTGATTGGCTGTGAATACCTGTTTAACATATAAATGGTCACTCTGAATTCAGCCTCGTACAGAAAAAGAAATAGTTTTTCAAATGGAAGGATGGTGAGAGCATTGTAGTTCATATGCATGAAGTCAATGAAAGAACAACCAGTTTCCTCTGCATGGCCTTCATCAGTGAGATTAATGGATTCTTCATTGAGGACATTTGTTATAGATATGCATTATGCCGTAACAATCATGAAGCTATCGTTCCTTCTTCTCCTTGAGGCCAAACGAACTAAAATCTGATTATTCATTTTTTGTCACCAGAGCTATTTAAATTGTTTCATTTGAAATTCACAACAGCGCTGGATTAAAAAAAGAATCAGCTGGTTGCTGCTTGTCTGCATGTCCAGCAATTTGAAATCAATGACGTCGGATGTGAGCAAGTTCTGGTTTGGCTTGTCGTTGGCATCAGCGGCGTGGTTTGGCTGTAGATGTAGAGATACAGTATGTGTCTACAGTTTACTGCTGGTGACTTGGCCAAAAGCCAGAGAGCCCCATCGTCCTGATAGTGCTTAATCAGACTATGTAATTATACCCTGCAAAACTCATACCATCTCCCGATGCACCACAAGTAAACATGTTGGAGACCGAACCTCACCCTAAGATCGGAATTTCCAATCAAGAACGAGGGCCATGTTTAATTAAAGGCTGATGAGAAAATACATTTAATTTCAAGTGCAATTAATTATTGAGGCCTGTAATTGGGAACTCTGGGTGAGATGTCTAATGAACCCAATTATGCCTCATGACAGATGTTTTGACTTACAGCATGGTTTTATTTTGTCACAGCTTTGTCAGTCGGCACATTTTGAAGTGCAAAAAGGTCGGGGGTTTAAGATGGCGCTATTTTCTCTGTGGTCGCTCGCTCATTAGCACATTTGTTATATGTTCCTCATTTTAAGGTCATCAGTATCCTCCTGTGTTCACTTCCAGTCACCCTGGGTATCTAGCCAAGGACAAAATGGTTTGGCCCCAGAAAAAATTTTCGCTGCATGATCATCCAACTATGCAACACAGATTTGACCTGTTTGTCTGTTTTTCAGTTCTTCAGAATATTACTGCTTTGTTTCATTTTGGCTTTTCATTATGACGTGATATTTGAAGTGTCTAGATTTGTCAGTACTGATGTTACACTAAATGCTTAATTTGTTTATCCTGCTAACGTGCCAACATAATATTGCATTGTATGTGTGGATGTAAAACAGCAAAATAATATGTACTTGTATGTTGCTGGCAAACATAATTTGAAACAATGAACATCCTCATATCACTGCTACTAATTATGGAAAATTAGCAAGTGCATTAGCCACGTACAGCTGCCAAGCTGCTCAGCTGACTGTATGTTGTTTATACTGTTTGTATGGCGCACAGAAATTATGGATGTGGACCGGCTGCAGGAGACAGAGCGTTGTTGGACTTTGCACCACATACTGATCATTCCTACTGTTATTAAAGGCATGGTGATGGGGCTTAAACACAATGGAGTTTTCATGTAAGATATTCTGTAGCACCGATCAAGCTCCATTCATTTCATTTAAGTTTTTTTTATTATTGATTGATTAACCATAAGGTGGAAATGTTTTTCTGTCCAATTCATAAAAGAAACTTTTCTATACTGGCTTTTTTTTAAGATTCTCTCAGTATTTGATGATTTTGACCAGTAAGATGAGGGGAAAAAAGTGGTTCTACTCATCATAGCTTCTCTTGAAGTGTGCATTAGTTGGAAAGTGCTCTTCAGATCAGAGGATAGAAGCTCAGGAATGCTGGCAGATGACCCACAGCAATAAGCGCTGGCTTCCTCAGACTGGCTGCGAAGTCTTTACTACTGTACAGAACTACAGTACCTCTGTTCTCTAATTGGCACATGGCGTGGCCCAACTTCCTGCCAAGAGGTAAGCGAAAGGAGGGCACAACATGTGCTCAGGAAAAAATGGGCGATGCTCCGAAGTTGACTACTCTTGACAGGTCAGTGGCATGGCTGCAACACAGACACAGCTTGTCTCCGCCTGTAGCTGTCTCGTTAGAAGTCCTTTGTTTTTCCTACAACCTGTCTTCATTTTGCAGCCAATTGCAGCAGCCGTCTGAGTGTCATTGCACAGTGTTTGCAGAGTTTGAAAAGCGGGCAAAACAAAATCAGGAGGCTGTTCACTGGCTCAGATCCAGTGCTCTGCATATCATAGATACCAAGAAGGCGTTCAAGTAAATCTTTATGGATGGGAGGCCTCCTCAGCCATTTTCCATTAAAGGCCTCAGGGACGGATGGGATAAAGAACGGAGCTCACAAAGACATGATTACTAGGACTCTTGGAATGACACCCTGCCTGGTGACTTTGCGATGGTTCTGCCAGCGAAATACATGGACTCTTTTTCCATTTCGCCAGTCAATGTAGAGCCACAAATCAAAAGGAATGTATTTCTGAAGCTTACAAAATGACAAACAAAGCCATCTGTCTCTTCGCTGGTTGTCGTCCGCTGACGCAGTCACTTCCACAGGCACTGGACAGACACAGAACAGATGCTGGTATCGGAGTTGAACTTTCTTCATCTTAGGGAATGTTTGTATTGCGTTGTCCCTGATAACCACATAGTTTTTTCTATCCAGTCCAGCATTGCAGCGAGCATGTGGTACTGTTTATCCAGTGTGCAACAAGACATGTTAGGTGTTCTTTGAATCCAGTTTTATGAAAAAAAAACAAAGACTCTTAATCTTGGGTCAACCTCTTATAGAGATCTAAATGGGGGATCAGGCAGGGTGATGGAGTTTCCTCTGGGAATGATCAATTTCCTTCATCGGACACTATAGTTTATTTTGATCTGCCACTTGTCACATTCATATGGTGGTTTCAGTCAATTTGAAGTTAATAGCTGAGCCTGGGCAAATGAACCCTCCTTTTACTCTTCGGGATGACTCATAATTTCAAACTGGATTTAAGATTTAGAGATTTAATACAATATCCATTGCTTAATGAAGCAACTTATGGTCTACAGTTTGGTATAATAAGTACCTGGTTCTGCTGCACATTGCTATAAGATGCACAGAAAGCGTTTTTGCATGAAGAAGTTGCTCGACAGTTGTGTGCAACATATTCCAGTAATAAAAGCCATAATAATACCATCATACTTAAGATGACAGCTGAAAACGTGTTTAGTTTCCTGTGTCTGCTGACACACTGAAGGTACAGTTCCTGTGTCTTTTAATTGAATTAAATTATTTCATAACTTAATTTAATGAATCGTTGTCATTGTGTTCTCACCACATTCACTAACCTTGTGGGAATAACTGGAAAATAACTGTGTTCAACAAAAACATCACGAGTCCATTTGACTCCCGTTTTTGTTCACTTGTTGATTGGCAATTAGTATTATTAGACAGTTCTAATTTTGTTGAAGTGGTATTATAATAAGACTCTTATATCTGTGTCTCACTTACAAATCAGTATTTTTCTATGTATTCGTCTAATAACAGACGCAGTCATTCTCTCAGTCACTGAAAAGCTTATTGGTGACATGTAGTTCCTGCTCCTATAAAAAGAAAAACATGGGAACACATTTGAAGAGAACAACACTGAGAGGACTGAGGAGAGGGCTTACTCCCAGCCTCGGTCTAAAACTGTCAGATAATTTTGCTCTTTATAATTGAATTGCATGGTTATTTACTTGAGGAGCTTAAAAGAACCAACAAACCAATAAAATGGCTATATTGAGTTTCTGGGCTGTTTCTGCTGACTGTTGACTTCCAAGGCGACTTTTGCCTTGCTAAGCTCGTCTTGTCCATTCTCTTATTGGTGATCTGTCATGGTCAGCCCCTCCTCCTCTGTCCTGCACTCTGCTGCCATTGTTCCAGAGGACATTTCTTTTGTCGACCTTGTAAAATATCAGCATGCTTCATCCACTGTGTTCACATTGAAACACCCCTGGTGTCTCCCTGCTGATGTGTTTTTTTCCTTTTGTCCCCTAGTTTTGCAGGGGAATAGAAAGGTAATGGGGTTGGAAAAATGACAGGGCGCTGGGGATGGGCCGTGGTTGTTGGTGTGGTGAGACAGATGTTGTCCCATGAGGTCAGGACAGCATTCATCTTCTGATCTTACTGCTCAGCACTTTTTTTTAAAAATGCCATTAACCATTAAACCATGTATTGTTCTTTATCCTTTGGAATTTACTTCCTGTTCCTCCATCTCACAGGTTTCACATTTGGATAATTACAAAAAGAAAAGTTCACTGTGCATTTTGGGGGTTAATTTGTATAGAGTATATTTTTTTTGCCAAGATGAAATGCATTCAAATAATCTTAACACACATAAATTCTTATGTTTGATATTTCAGCCATGCACCTTTTTGGATTAAACTGGCACCTGCAGCCTATGCAGAGACAGATGTACCAGCTGTCAGAGGACAATACAAGTGGCCTACCTTTTCCCACTGATCTGAGCCTGCCACCTCTGGGCAACACAGGCTTGGAAATACCTGACCGCAAGGGAAAAGATGACAGTAAGTGCAATTTTTATTATATCTTTCCAATTCATACTTTGATAATCTAACCTAGATGCAGCAGATTTTTTCAGTTCTTTCTATTGACTCTAACACACTGTTGAGCCCACATCAGAAAAGAAAAACTTTGCACAAGAAAAAAAAAAAGTTTTTCAAATCTTAAAGTTTATGGATGACATTTTGGAGCTCAAGCAAGTTTGTTATTATTTTGCCATCCGGTTTCACATTGTGTTCACACGTCTCCATGGTATGCAAAGAGATCTGCATTGTAATCCTATGAAAGTTGTTGTAAGTGGGAAAGTGTTATTTGTTCCTGGAGGGAGAAAATGGGACAGCTTAAGGGATGGAGTATCCAGGGGCTGGAGGGGGATTAGCCACTCTGTCCTCTTCAGAATGGATGTGATCCTTTCATCTCCTAGTCTGGGCTGCCTTTCCTGGCAGCCAAAGAAAGCATGTGCTCACCCCACGGTACCAACTGCTCGACTCGAGGAAAGTTTGCTCTGTTCCATTCTCGAACAAATGGGCCCAGATTTAACCATGTGATTTGCCTCTGGCGGACTACAATAGGTAGAAGATGGGGTCATTACCATATAGATGAATCCAGGAGTTGTCTTTTTCATTTACCAGACAGCAGAGAGTGTGTTTAGTTAACAACAAGCATGACTACAGCTGAGCTTAGACCCTGCATGGCAGCCGTCGCTGATAGGAAATCAATAGCCATAGTTTTCTAAATAAGTCTCATTCTGCAGTGCTGTCACCAGAAACAATGATGAGCTATCTAATGTTTTATCAAGGTGATGCAGATGTGTACTGTGTTGAAATTCAGCGTCGTTCTCTCTTTCTGAGTCTTGTCTCTCCATCAAAGTGTTATGCTGCAGTTTAGCTTGCAGTACAACAACCATTTATTTAACCATGAGGCCCATTATCACTGGTCTCAGCTTATGATTTATTTAAACAGCCTGATGAGTACACCATTAATGTGCTGCATAAATACAAACACACCCCAACATGTGGAATATGAGACTGTGTGTTGTAGCATTATGTAAAGCCCAGAACTGGGAGACGGGGAGTGTGTTCTGTCTACTCTGATAAAACCCATTGCCACTGATGGACTTTTGAGAAGACAGCCATCTGCCGTGCCACGTGTAACCTAAAGCCGTGTCTGCCACCAAGTCCTGAGGGTAGTTTGTATGGACGTCTGCTTTAGTCGACATCGCTGCCGAAATTAGCTCATCTACACGGGCAAACAGATGTTGCCATTTCCGCGGAGTCCAATATAAGGTGTATTATGGAGCATATGGACAATTTTTGGCAGCGGATGCGCCAGTACCTGAGCGCGCAGTATTAGAGATCCCTCTCTACTATAATTACTATTTTCAATTTATTACTTTTACTTAAATTATAACTGCATTTTGCAGTTGTATTTTCTCCAGTGTTTTTCGTATCATTTCCCCTCCATATGTTCAACCTTTTAAATCATATTTTTAGAACCTTTCATCACTATTTACTTTGATGAGCAAAATTTATGAAATGTGTGCAGATCATGAAAAACAGCAAATTTACCTTGTTTGAGTCAACAACCTCCACAAAATGAGCATAGTTTGAATAGTAGTTTAATGGCAGGATGTCAGTGCTTTGAAATAATCAGGGACTGAAGCCTATTTCACCATTTCATATTTCACAAATTTTTTTATTTGCCTTTTCGGAAAAATGAACGCAAAGCACTTCGGGACAAAAGTAAAATTTAGTTTGAAGACCAGGCTGATGTTCAATCAGATTATTCTTACTTTTGTACTCTCTCTCTTCCTCTTGAATTGTGACTCGAATTGCTGGCAATGGTCATTCATAACATTTTTTTCTCTGGCTGTCAGGGATGTGATTGAATATCTGTGATATGGTCAGACTATCATGCTTCGGCAGACTCCCTCTGCCCTCCACATGCTGGATTAATGGTGTGATCTCTTTGACCGATTTACTTTGTGTGCAATGCAGGCAAATTGGACAGCTTGTTCCCGGATGACAGCTATATAGATATGGGAGAGATTGACGTGGGGCGCAAGGTCGCGCAGCAGATTCCTCCTGGTATCTTCTGGAGGTCCCAGGTCTTCATTGATCATCCCATGTACCTGAAGTTTAACGTGTCCCTGAGCAAAGATGCCTTAGTGGGAATCTATGGAAGGAGAGGCCTACCTCCGTCACACACACAGGTGGGAAACATTTGAGTGTCGCTGACATCCATGAATTTGCTACTACACTTTATCTATTGTGTTTTTTTGTGCTTTTTACTTGTATGAAAGAAGACAATAATAAATGTATACAATCATGTCTACATAGTACAAGGATTCGGCTTCTTTTTCCTTCCTCTGCCACAGAATATAAATTGGGATATTGTTAAAAAAAAAAAAAAAATCTATCTAACCATGTAGGTGCATGTCAGGAATACAAACCAATTCATAAATCTCTCTATTGTATTATGAATCACTTTCTTTGTTGCGGAAAGGATTTATGGCAAATTTCTTTCAGGTTCAGTATCATCAATGAATCACACAACGATACGGTGCTCTGGGGCCAAGAAAGGGAGATTTTTCTTTACACTAATTTCCCATCTATGTGCAGCACAGAATCAGATATATCATGTTATTAATCATGTCTGTCCACTTGCTTCACAGAGTTTAGATTTCCACTGTAAATGTAACTGCAGCTCAACAAATTGTTCATAGCATGATTTTTGTTTGCATTAATATCCAGCGTGATTTATTTTCCAGTCAAAAGATCATTTTTGTCTCCTTCCTCTTTTTTTCACTTCGAAAGAAATAATCTAAAGTGGAGTTTTCGTGCTGTGACTGATTATATATAGAGTGGCAGATGAATCAAGACTCCCTTCCTTATATGGATGAAAATGAAATGCCGTCTCATTGGTATTCATTGAGTCACTACTAATATGAAGCAAATCGGTGCAGATGTTATTTGGTAAACACTGGCTTTATTTATTTATTTATTTCCCCAACTTCCCTTTTTTCACTTTAATAGTTTTAAACAAGGCTTTCATATAAGATATGTGGACTATGAAATTATCACAGCCCATCCAACCACGATGTGCCAAGACTTACTCGAGCTCCTCTGGAATGATGAGTTATTCATGCAGACCAAATGATGCTCTGCTATAAAGAGGGCTGAAAGCTCTCAAGTCTCATGTGTCACTCTAATGGCGTGTCTGCGGTCCATCTATCAGTCTTTCTCACTTTCTGTGTGTCTGTCTGCAGTTTGACTTTGTGGAGCTTTTGGATGGGCGGCGGCTCCTGGCCCAGGACATTCACGGTCTGGAGGGGCCCGTGGCTATGCAGCGGAGCTTGGTACCCATCACCACACACGACACAGGTTTTATCCAATACATGGACTCGGGCATCTGGCACCTGGCCATCTACAACGACGGAAAAGAAACTGAAACTGTCTCCTTCCTTACCACTGCCATAGGTGAGTGCCCTGGGCATGACCCGCTGCTGAAACCTGTAATAGCAATCCACATAATCCCTATAATACCGACCAACAGCACTCCACAGCAAACAGCCCAGACTTGGGGCATGAGTCAGAGGCAGTTTCTTGGCAGATTTCAATAGGCAAGGAAAGTGCAGGTTAATCAAGGTGAAGTTGAATATTACAAAAATCAGGACATCAGTGCTATCCTGCCATGCCCCTGAGTAGGGCATTGAGAGATCATAATATCCTCATTACCCTGAGTGTCTTCCGAGCGAATCAGGGGTCCAGCTTCTGGGAACCATTTGCATACAATTCAAAGTATGATTGTACCCTCCTGCTAGTGCCATTTTTGATCACGATTTGCTCCAATTTCCATCTACTTTCCATATATCAAAGTAGGGAAGATATTTCTCTCCTCTGCCTAACTCCGCATGGCACGCAGCTCCGTTTCAGACATACGTCCTTCTTTGCGGAGGTGAATTCGTTTTGTACGCTCCTCTTTGTTCTCCCTAAAGCGCCTTTGATTAGCACTGCTGTACGTAAGGTGTGAGAGGGCCCGAGGTGTCGACTTTCACAGGGATGGCAGCTGGGAGCTGTTCTCACATGCTCTTTAATTAAAAGCTCCTGGGCCAGAGTCCATCTGTGACAGGGGCTGTGCCAGGCAGCAGATCGATGAGAAGCTGTCCTCAACACCAATGTAACACCAAGTGGAGACAGGCAAGAGATGCCCCCCCCCCCCCTCACTGTGGCAACAACAGCTGTAATTCAATACTTAATATATGATATGACACAAGGTGGGGGAGTCAGGGCAGCATGTTTACTTTTGCTTATTTCTTCCTGACTGGGTGTGCATGAAGGCCTCCTGTGGTTTGCGTCAGAGAAAACACAACTAGATAAGGTATTCTGTGCAACGAATAGGAATGGGGAGAGGATGGGGTGGGGCACAGTTAGTCAGAGCTTGAATTCTGCCTCTGTTCATTTGTATCAGAGCTGATCTGCCCACAGGAGCTCAGAGGGAGGCATAGGGGCCCTTTCTAAAATGGGTCACCGGTTAAGTGCCCTTCAGCAGAAATTGAATCTCACCAACTGCCTGAATTGTATTGAGCCGTGCAGGGATGGAGTTGACCTTCAAATAGAGCAGCCCAGGCATAGATATATACGTGAGCAATATCTAGAACAGACACGTCGAGAGACACATGCAGCATTGTTTATACGACACTAACAGTAAAATAATTTTTGGTGACATTGTCTGTAGGAAAAAACATCTTATTTCACCACCAGTGGGGCTCCTTATGTTCTTCTCGTGTGTTAAATGAAAGGTTTGCTTGTTGCACATAGCCACGCCATAATACATCTGGGGGGATAAAGCGCCTCTGTCTTTAATCTGGGCTGCTCCTCATTACTTGGCTGTGGCTCCATGGCAATGTAAAATGTGTCCTACTGAATGTTTTGTATCACAGCCCTCTGGAGCATGAAGCCATTTGTCCCTGCTGCCTGATGCCAGACATGCTTCAACCCAGACACGGCTTCCTATACAGGGGAGCGAAGCAAAGGGAAGCAAAGACCCAGCACCAATGTCTTACTCTATATCCTGTCTCACTCTATAACAGAGGCTCTCTCTGTACACAGCCGCCCATCATTCAAAGGTGCTGAGCATCTTCTGAGAGCATGGCAAGGTGCTGATTAAACCTGCCGACTGCACGCTCCTCTGTCCTCACCGACTGGAGAGACTCGCACAATAGTTAGCTCCCCTGATATGAAGGGTAATGAATTTCAATGAAGCTCTGCTTGAATCCATGATTTATGCGTTGGCCTATGTCGAGTGTGTGGCTAAGAGATATTCATGGCCTCCCTTGCCTGCTCTCAGAGGAAACAGAGGCAATAGACATGGGGAGTGCATAGTCTGCTAAACTGCGTCAGCATTCAGAATGGGAGCACTGCACTTCACGATTACTCAATTAAGTATGTTCAATTTGACGGTCTGTTGTTCACCAAAGACACAGATAAAGATAAGATAATCTTAATTAGAGGCGCGTTAATGTAGAATACGTGTGTGTAAATGTGTCAGTATATTGCAGTTTAAGTTGGATCTTTCAGTGCCTTACTTGGTGAACAATAAATTATAACCCCACTTAGTTTTTTTTGTCCCTATGTACAAGAGCTGCAAGATTCACGCCGGGAATCTCTACTGCTTAATTGTACTTCTGGGAGGCATTTCTAATGGCCACACACACACACGCGCGCTGCTGGTTTCACTAGCTTTGAGCAAAAGAGCCCAGGCTTTATACTGTAGGTAGATGTTCTTGTTGGAAGCCATCAAAACCCGACCAAAATGCTGATTTGCCTCCACCACCCCAGAGGATAGTCTTCCCTGCATCCCTTCGCTAACCCAACGTGGCAAAAGCCTGCAGCACTGAAAGCAGCGTTTCTCTGCTCACTGCCTGCCCCTCTCTCTCTCTCTTCACTGGATCTCTGGTCTGCCTCGATCTCTTTCTCCCTCTCTGTCTTTGTCTTTTCTCTCTGTCTTGCGTTGCATCCTCGGTGATGATTGACTCTCCAGAGTAAAGGGAAGCTGAATCCATGGCTCACATTTCTAGCCCTTTGTGGAGCACAAGAGAGTCTTTGTTCAGTAAGTTTTGCCTCAGAGCTTCTGCTGCCTGAAGGCAATGGACAAGATTGAATATTTTTCAGCACCATTTCAGACTTAATTCACTGAGCATCATGTTTCAGAATTCTGCTGCTGTCGACGCCTCGGAGATCAGTGGTCACTCTTATTTCTAATAAAAGCGAGTGTCAGGACATCCTAGAAGAAATAATTATTTTGCCAATTTGTTTGATTTAGTTAGAGGGATCAATAGAGGGAATGATGGAGAGTGATGTGCTGATTGTTTGCGTAAAGAATGTTCTCAGTTTGTTAGGAAACAAAGAAGGATACAGCAAAGAAGCCACACAAGGCCATTTGTTTGTGATATTCTAAGAAATTGAAAGGTAAAGAGGGAGTTGAAGGTCATGTTAATGTATTCAAAAACATTTATTGTAAAGGCTTATGAGCAGGTAAACACAACAGTCTCATTAAGGGCCCACGTGTTTCTGCCAGGAGGTCTTCATCACAGCAAAATAATTTCTACATCAGGGCCATCTTGTAAATTTTACTTATGTGAATGTTTTATAGTTTTGAATACTGACTCTATAGAAAGTATAGAAAGGGTGGTTTTTTGGGGTTGGTTTGTTTTGTAAGGATCGCAATTGTCTTGCTCTTTTTATTTTTTATCTTAATGTCTTGCTAGAGGACGACACAGCATTGCGTCTCACCATTTGTATAATCCCTGGTCTGTGTGCATCTATCAAGACCAGCGACCGTGCAGAAAATGCTTTCTGGATCAGAGCGAATGATTCGGGGTCTGTGATAAAATCGCACGCTGTTTGATTTGAGCCCAACTAGATTTGGACAAGGTGCCAAGCTTCATTTTGAATATCCCAGTACAATTTTCGTTGTTTCATTTTGTTCATGATTTTTTTTTTTTTTATACAGAACTGGTGCGCAGGTTGTTTTCATTGATCCCGTTAAACACAATTGAAGAACTGAAAGAACACATTAAAGCACGCAACACAAAGTAGTCTGCCTGGCAGACCCATTGTTTCTGCAGACATAAAGCTGAAAAACAGACCACTGAAGGAAACATGATACAGTAACATTATGCATGACAGTGGGGAAATGTAGGTTCCAGTGTTACTGATGCTTCAGATGTAAATGCAAATGTAATGTCTCATGATGCATTCAGAACTTTGCTTTGTAACTTTTGGATGAAGCCCAGATGATCAGAAGTTGTTTTCTCTTTCACTGAATTCTCTCCATTTTGGTGAAACATTAGTGACAGTCAAAAATGTTTTGCTGTGAAATAGAAATGTTGACAGGATTGGAGCCTGCGCTTATCGCTGTCATTAGCAAAGGGATAATAATCAACCCAGAGAAAATGAGTGGGAGGAAAATTGTTTTTCAAACCACATTACTCAGAAACGCTCCTGATTGCTCTCTTTCAGATTCTATTGATGACTGTCCCAGTAACTGCTTTGGGAACGGTGACTGTGTTGCTGGAACATGCCACTGCTTTTTAGGATTCAAAGGACCTGACTGTGGGCGAGGTGAGTCACACCCTCAGTCACAATGTCTTTATTGATCTACTTCACTCGGATACATAACGTTTAAAGGTGCCGACCACATTATATTCACTGCATGACCAGAACAAAGCAATTTCAATCTTCCAATTACTTTTTATTATACCTCAGCTCTTTGTTATTAAATTAGTTAGTACTAGTCCTGATGATTATTTTTTACCTCTGTCTCTCCTAATGGAGATTGTGTTATTGTGTCACATATAAAAGAACTCTTGAATAACTGTATAGAGAAGAAAGGTTTAGATTATCGGGCTCGATTGCTTTTCAGTTATTGACAGCGAGGCTTTATTCATTTTTTACCAAATTGAAATAACATAATGAATAACTTTAGACTATATGTTTGCTCATTTGCTTCCTGTCTTTACATATATTACCATCTATTATCCATGTGTTGATGGGCACCAGATTTGGCATTTTATATTCAACTCTTTTTATTTTTAACAGCCACATCTGTATTTGATATTTGTTGTTTTTGTTAGTATTTTGGTCACATCTGGACTGGATGCCAAAGTGCAGTAATTTGTGCTGCACATGCACTATAAAGGGAACCTTTTAACATTTTGGTCAGAAGCTCATTGTCACATCGAAGCTTTAGCGCACACTCACTATTCTTTGAAGCTATGCTTGGAGGGGTCCATTCAAATGGATGTATGCTGTCTGCTCTTTTCAAAGCTGCCTGTCCGGTGCTATGCAGTGGGAATGGTCAATACCTTAAAGGTCGCTGCATGTGTCACAGCGGCTGGAAGGGCTCCGAGTGTGACGTTCCCACCAACCAGTGCATTGACATAACATGCAGTAGTCATGGGACCTGTATCGTGGGAACCTGTATCTGCAACCCGGGCTACAAAGGGGAAAACTGTGAAGAAGGTGATTGTTTTAATAAGTCATGGTAATGTATCCTAAATTTATAAAATCATACATAATATGGCTGCTGTAACCGCCATCTTAGCTTGTTAGTGCTTGACATTTTAAAAGAATACTCATAATGGGAATGGCTATTAAGCTGGTATGGCTTATTAAACAGTCTATCTGGTAGTAAAGACAGGACATCCTTTATGAAGAGCGTTATGGCCATAACACTTCACACTGTGCATCCTAGGTGACTTTTCCTGTATAAATCATGGATATAAGGCATTACGTTAATCGAAACAGTCCATTTATTGTCTGAAACTCAGACGCAGAGTCTGATGTTAATCCATTAGGAACTCACATTCATGATGCTGGATAAGGCTTGACCAGATAAGATTGAAGGAGCCATTGTGTTTGTCAGCTCTTGAAGGCTCTCATTTCAAAATGAAAAATGGACCCTGGGAGTTTGATAAATGGGGGTTTGTGACATCCATAGGCCCCCATTCTATTTTGGGTGTAGCGTTAGCCATAAGGAGTGGAGGGGAATGTGGACGAGGGCCCTTTTAACATTTTTACCTTTCTTCCGTGCGACCTTCAGGCACAATGATTAATTGCCAGGAGAGAGTTTCTTGTCAGTTAGCCTCTGATCTTTGTGCCTTGTGCCCAAACCATCTGCTAAGAGGCGAGAGATCCTGTTTGTCTTACTATAACAGCCTTTATACCATTTATGTCATGGTAAAGGGGAGCTGCCACGGCGCGGCCTGCTGCTCTCAGCAGCTAGACATCGTTCTTTCTTGCCGCCCATTTGCCATCTGTGTGTGCAATGCAGATATTGTCTGGTATAAAGAATGTTATTATTGTAATTGTATGCTCCCACAACTGCTGTAACTTACAAAGTGAGCACTCGTTTAACAACATATCAAGGGACGGGATGCTATAGAAACAGGCATTAATTTGATATTTGCATACTAATTGAACTGATACGATTTACACTGATGCAGTGTACAAAAATGACGCAGCAGAGGGAAGCCAGTGCAAGTGGAGCGTGCTCTCTTGCCTACCCCATTTTCTCCCTCAGATTCTGTTAATGTGAGGTTTATTTTTTCTAGCTTTGAACTACTCATCATTTCATTTTGGAGGAAAACACTTTTACTAAGGCACCTTCCAGCTTTAGGAGGAATTTTCTTTATGAGCTGATGGGAGCGTGCCAGCAGGAGCGTGGGCAGTACCTGTAGGTTGGTGCCATAAGCCCCAGTGTGAATACAGCCATTTAATTCAGTTGTTTGTAAATCTCGTCTCCACTTTTAGAGAGAGTGGGCCTCCTCACATCATTTTCTGTGTTCCCTCTGTACATTCATTGAACGTGTGTTAAGCCAGGTTCAGCTGCAGCTAAGCTGCAGCCCACTGCAGATGTCATTCTTCTCAGGCGCAAATAGAAACGGCAGGTTGCCTATGAAAGAGGGAAACAGCAGGTAGCTCATGTGTCTGACACCATCTCTTTGGAACCCTTTTAGTCGACTGCCTGGACCCAACATGCTCAGGCCGAGGGGTATGTGTCCAGGGAGAGTGCCACTGCTTTGTGGGGTGGGGCGGGCCAGGATGTGAGAGCCCCAGGGCCTCCTGCATGGACCAGTGCTCTGGACATGGAGCTTTCCTGGCAGACACCGGAACCTGCAGCTGTGATCCCAACTGGACAGGCCATGACTGCTCTACAGGTGAGTGCCTCCCTCTGATGAGAGTAAACAGTGGCAGAATTCCCGTTCACAGACCAGTGATGATGTCGCTCTGATTACCAAGTAGAAAAAAGTCAGAGCATTTACGGAAAATATTGCATAGGCTTAATTAGATTAGCCGACTTGGAAATGGAATGGAAACGACATTTAAGCTGTTGTCTTTTGTGCTTACGAGCAGCCTCTTAAATATGAATGATCATTGTAAGGGTAGTCATTCAAATAAAGCATTGTATGAAAGATAGTAAATTGCATATGAAGTGAGTAAGTAAAGAAATAACAAGTAATGAAAAACAGGTTTCACTCAGTTATGTAATTTCTCACTCTTATCAATCCTCAATATATTATATCTTTTATATTTTATTCTAGTATCATTCCTTACCCTTCAATATGTGTGACTTTAGTTTAATACCTCACAATGAACAACAACAACATGTAATAACCTTGACATCTCTGTCAGATCATCTCTGATAACAATCCTTGCCTTTTCGTCGGAATTCATTTCACTGCTTGATTCAATATAGCTTTGATAATTGCTGGGCTCCTCACAGAAGTAAACATTTCTGATTATGTTCAAAAGAAAATGGCTCACATAAAAGCCTCAATTATTCACATCAATGATCAGTTGGAGGTCCACAGCTAGCAATCAGCCTCTGGTTGATTTTGCTCCGAATTCATATCTTTTCTGAATGGTTTCATCTTCAGTCTCCACCCGGTTAGCTGGCAGCCACAGAAAAGAGGGAAACACGCATAGCAGGGATATTGTCAGAGGCATGATCTAATTCAAGTTAATGCTCTTTCTTGAGTTCTGGATTTCTCCACGTTGGCACAAAGCTCACAGCTGATGATAGCTTTTTCTGCTCTGGAGGATTGTTCCCATTGTGTTCATTCTGTCCATGGGGAATGTTCTCTCTTGGTAGTCAAGAATCGGCTGAGCATAAGATGCACTTTTTACGGCTAGAATATACCTTCTTGAGGCTCCGAGGAAGAAAAAAAATCCTGCACAATTTAGGTTCGGCTCAGACAGCAGCCTGCTTGTTCAAACTTACCAAAGAAGTATTTCACTGAAAAACCTCAGTGAACTCAGTGGAAGATTGTTAAAGAGCTGTCAAATGTAGGTGTCTAACATCACTGATGCAGTGTTGGCGGATGCAAAAGGTTCCAGGAAAAAAAGGGGTTTTTTTCCCGTAAATCGAGCTGAAGAATTTCATATTTTCCACATGTATGAATGCTTATATGAGACAGTATTCGTGTTTTATGGTTATTCTGTGGCAGATAAAAACTCTGTTTGAACAGGCTTCTGATGTGTTGATAATCAGTACATCAGCTCTGTTTTTGCAGCGGCTGATACAGTTGCTGCCTTCAGCTGCTTTCATTTAGATGACATCATTTGTATTCACACAAAATATTTCTCAAATGAGAGTTTTAGTCCAGCAGTCACTTGGATCCATGAATCCTTTTATATTCCAAGCAGACACAATGACCTATTAGGTAATCCCAGGGATTTTGAGGGAAATGGGCAGTTAGTCTGAGTTTGCCTCGCAGAGAAAGAGCTCTGTAAATGATGATGAGTTGGCTCTTTATCCGCCTTTATCCTGTTCATTGTAGAGCTTTCTGTGGCCTAATACAACACTAAGCTTGGTGGTGGGGTAGCACAGCTAGCAGCCTATAACCTTGCAGACTGGGGGAAGAAAAAGATGGAAAGCCTTCAATATATCTTTCAAGATTCTTTAATCCCCCTCCCCAATACTTTAAAGTCACAAACTCATTTTCTCGTGTGGCTTTGCAACAGTACAACCTGGGTTTGCACAGTTGGTAGTAATACTGCTGCAAGCCATAAAACAATGCCTGAGGTTTTATGTCCTTTAATATGTGTGTTTTTATGCCATTTTTGCCATTCTCCCACCCAGAGGAAAGTTTGTTTACACGGTCCTTTAGTGCAAATGGTAACGGCCATCATGGGGATGGGGGTATTTCTCACTGTGGACTCCTCTGGCCACGGATAATGACGGTTTGCCTGCAGGCTGTAATTGCATCTTTATCACGTTAAAGCTTTCTCCTGTGTTCCAAGTGAACGGTTGTCTCACAGTCGCTTTGAGCCTGTTTTCGCTGACCAGTATGCATCCTGATAATTCTGAGAAAGAAACCAGTATGATCAGCTTTTGCTTCTTTTTTTTTTTTTCCAACATATGTGCTAATGAGATCACTCAAGATGTTCATTATGTTCTTTAGCGCCTCCTATTTAACAGTGTTCATATCGTCTTTTTGAGGACACAGAAGGAATAGTTCTACAAGAAATGGTAGAAAATGATTGATGGGCAAACCTCTGTAATTGAACACTATTCTGATATTGCATGTGAGTTCTGTTTGTTTGTGAGTGTGTGTTTAAGCTGTCGGATCCAAATCCTGCTAGGATACTGTACCTCAAAATCAAAAGTCAAATGTAAAATAAGCATTTTCATAGTTTAATAAAGTGCTGAGCTGTAATTAACAGGGGTGAATGATTTTATTTAAAAGCTTTTTTAGCCGGTAATGTCATGTTATGGTTTGTGGCTGAAAACACCACTCAAATTAAATTTGTAGCTATGACAAAATAGGCACTGTAAAGGCAGTAATTGACTTATTAAAAGATTTTACCTCCATTTTGGTCCCCTGTGGTCAAATTTGAATTGGCTTGGCTAATAAGCCAGGAATACATGGCTATTGTTCCTCATTGCCCATACGGCTAAGCCTCTTTTTTTAACAGAATGCTTAATAAAGAGGTTAACATTTCAATGAGATTCATAATAAATCTGTCAGTGTTTAATTTCTTTGAGCCTTCGTCTTGTCATACTCTCCCTTGAGTTCATGAGACGTGGGTAATGTCCCAGGCTCTATCGCAGCCTGTCAGGGAGGTCTTTCAGCTGCCACACAATAGCGCCAGCCAAGCTTTACTGTGGCTCTGTCTCTCCGTCTCCTTGATTCCCTGAATGTACTTCTTCCTCTTAGGTAGAGTAAAAACAGCATATTGACATCCTATGCCTTGAATCATTCGGTGGAGTCTTACCTCCTGCCTGTGTCCCATAGTAAGGCATCTGGCAAAGCTGTGAACACTGCATGTCCAACAAAGGAAATACAATAACATTTACTGTTTTATCAAAATGGTGGAGCTGATAATGTTTCCATTCCTACAACAAGTTCCAGTGTGTATTTTTTTTCTTTTTTACCCCCTTTGTGCCAGAAGGAGGTGAATTTAGAAAGAGGAGGAGAGGCAAGGAGAAGAATAAGTCTGCTAAGGCCTCCACAATCCATGTCTTTTCTTTGTAATGGACTTATTAGATTTGTATTGTCAAAAAGGATTGCCCCTTATGAGGTGCAGGAATTTCTTTTCAGCTGCCATCAGACAAGGTATTGGAGCGTGGCCGCCTTTCCTTGACAATAACTCCTGGATTTGTCTTTTCTTCACCCTTGTTGCCTTGTCCCATCACCGCCTTGTCTTCCCTTTCCATCCCACATCCACCCCCCTTCCTTCCTTTCTGTCTTCCCCCCACTCTCTTTTTTGTCTCTTTCTATGTCCCTGTCTCCCACAGAGATTTGTGCAGCGGACTGTGGTGGCCATGGCATTTGTGTGTCGGGCAGCTGCCGCTGTGACGACGGCTGGATGGGCACTGGGTGTGACCAGAGGGCGTGTCACCCTCGCTGCAACGAACATGGCACTTGCAAGGACGGCAAATGTGAATGCAGTCCGGGTTGGAACGGAGAACACTGCACTATTGGTAGGATGGGAAGAGGTTTTGATTTGGGTGGGGATCTGTGTGTGTGTGTGTGTGTGTGTGCGCGTATGTCTGTGTGTTTGGGAGGGATTCAGGGGCCCAACAAAGGCGAAGGCTGTCTGTCTGCCTGTGTGTATGAAGAACTGGGTGTGAGGGGAAGGGTCCAGTTGGAGAAGAGAGGGAAAAGCATGCTTAATTGAATTTGTGCAACACGGTAAAGCATGAACAGGTTTACTCAAGGATCTGAGGCTTGCCTTCATGCATTTTAATGTGGGAATGTGCTAAGGTGTCCTTTCATTTTACTCATCCTTTTCCTCATCTCTTTCTTTGCTCCCTTTCCATTTACTATTAATTTCAAATGCTGACATGTGAGTCATTGTGAGCAGGTCAACCTCCACTTTTCGTTCTATGTTTATACTAACAATTGTTCTTCTGCAAACACTTGGAAGAAGTTTTCAAGACCTTGACTGAATGTCGAGAGCTTTCTTGAAAAACTTGGCTTATGTAAACCTTAAAAAAAAGTTTCAACTGAGTTTTCATTGTGTTTCCAGAGAGTAAAGTTGTTAAGTGCTGTGTGTTATGTAGTGGATTTCATAATCCTTCAGCAGAGTAGGCCAGCAGTGGTTCATGGACTGATAATGGTGGCTCTTTTTTTTTTTTTTTTTTTTTTTGTGTTAAAATCTCCCCCAGAGATAATAGTTTAGAGGTAGAAGGAGCCGACTGAGCGCTGCAGTGTGTACACAACGCTTTATATTGAAAATGTACCTTCAATATGTTTGCTGTTTTGAAGGTCCTGAAGAGATGGCATTCCTGTTGTGAGCATTTGTTGTTTGCTGTCATGAGAGAGCAGTGACAGCACTAATATGTAAATACTAGCAACCTCACATGCAGCCAAGTTGTTATCATAAGGAAGCAGTAGTTAACCTCCGTTTGTGACCTCTCTCCTCTGTTTGAAATGCAAACAGCCAAAAGGACGGCGTGAAGATATTTTTGAGTTATCGTGATGGATGTTGTGAGGTTTGACAGTTTCATTGTGAAAGTGTAACTTAAGTGATTAGGGACGTCAGAGCAGACCATCCAGAGGACATGCTGTTTGATGCCTGCTTTGTGAGATTGCAACTTTGCCATTCTGTTCCTGTGTTGCATCAATTCTTCTCTTCTCTTCTCTTCTCTTCTCTTCTCTTCTCTTCTCTTCTCTTCTCTTCTCTCCTTGTTTTATTGGTTGAAGTAACTAAATATGTTTACTTAAGTAGTGTACTTTTTTGAGATATTGGTACTTGAATATTTCCAATACATTTATTTATACTTCTACTCCAGAATATTATTCAGAGGAAAATATTTTTTTACTCCACATTTACTTGAACGTTGTAGTTAGTAGTTACTAATTAAGATTTTACAAACAGAATATTTGGCAATCATAAAACAAATATGAGGCCTTCATATGTTAAACTTCCCAACAGAATATATAAGCTCCACACTGACCAACATTGTGTCAGTACTATTTTTATCAGTAAAAGAGTACAAGTAAAAGATGCACCACTGCTTTTTTGACAGTCGTCTAACATGGTAGCTCACTCATTATCTTTCCATGATCCGACCACTCGGCATCAGAGAGGAAGTGGGAACACAATGACCATCTCTTCCCCCTCTGCCACAGCATTTCAGTGAGCAGAAATTTGCAACTCCCACACATTTCAGTCAATAGGGAAATGGGACGAAAGTCGACAAAGCTCGTCATGTAGGTGAAAACTTTATTCCATATTCAAGTAGATGAAGATAATTTTTCTCACAGTATCCTCGTGCATATCTTGGAGCAGAGCTGAGTACAGAGCATTGACTCAGTCTGTGAATGTTTTATATGCTGGCCTTACATTATTGATGGGCCTTTTATAAGTGCCATATTGAGATCCCCACTCCCTCGACAAGAATATTCCTCAGTGTCATCCATTAAGAAGCCAAAGATCTCAATTTAAATCAATTTTCATTATTGAGAGCTCTGCGTTGGCCCTAAGCGCCATGCCATGGAGCACAGGAGGTCCAGTGCCCCCGCCACTGGCGAAGCCTCTGGTGACCTCATCGTCTATAGAGGTGTTTCAAGATTAAAAGCGCTTTTTGTTGAACATCCTGACCTCCTGTACGATATTGCTTGAGAGATTTAAGGGTGGTAATATGTGCATCAATCACATTGCTTTTGAAATACTCCCCTGAGATATTCTCCCGATCCTGGCACTTGATAAATGGGGACAGATTGAAATGTTCTTTCTGAACATATCATTTTTTACTCTCTCTCTCTCTCTCTCTCACTCTCTCACTCTGTGTTTCACAACCCCCCCCGTCTTTTTTCCGTCTCCATCCCTCTCCCTCTGTGTTGGATCGTATTTGTTGTGTTGCTTGTAATGCATGATTTTGCTTCATGACTGCACTTTTCCTTTTTTTTATTTACCTTTTGTAATGTAAACTAACACCGTGCCTTGCTGTCTTGTCATGGAAGTGGCACTGTTCAAACCTCCCTTATATGTCCTGTCTTTTATCTCCCAAGCTCACTATCTGGATAAGGTAGTGAAAGGTATGGCATTCCTCCTTCCTTCTATTTTGCCCTCCTCCCATTGGAACTCCAGCCAGCATTAACAAGTCATGCACACACACCATGCTCTTCCCCTACATTGACACATGCAAACACTATGCACCTCTTGTTGCCCCCAAACAACTCATTCTAAAGATCCCCACCTCCCATCAACTTTTTGCCATATTGTCACACAGTAATCTCCACTTAGCACTTTCGCACCTGGTGAGTCGAGTTGTGCTGCTTTCTTTACGTGTGGGATATTTGGTTTGTGTGTGGCCTTGCTTTCTCAATAGGGGGATGTTGGGAAGGGGGCTTCATAACCTGTGCCATGCATTATGGATGAGTGTGCAGCTGTGAGCAGGGCCTGATAGGTGCTGAGGCCGCATCCTCTCTAATTAAAAGAGTTCATGGTCTGGTTGGTGCAGGGCAAGCAGGGGGTGGAAGCTCTGCCGCAACCCTGCCTCTCTGCCTTCAGCACCCTCTCTCTCTCTCTCCCTGTGTCCTTGGTAATGGACCACCTGGCATGAGAGCGGCTGCCAGAGGAGTCCTTCGAACACTTGCAGCCTCACGTTTGGAGCTGTTTCAGGCAGGCTTGGGCAGGGCTCAGCAGGGGCTCCTCTCTGAACGGGCTGCCAATTAAGTTGAACTGGTGCCAACAGAGAGCAGATCTTTATTTATCCTTGTAATAAACATTCGGAGCTTACTAATCATCTGTCTCCACTGGTCTAACCAGAGTTGTTTTGTCCATTTGCTCAATAAAAGGACGGCTAATACCCAGACATGTCTAGGAGGCAATACACTCTCTAATGGCATTAGCCTTCAACAGTGAGTCCGTTTCTTCAGGGAAACAAGACGAAATGGGGACGGGATTGTTTATTTGTCTTACAGTTTTTAATGCTGCACAATTTATTCCCATTCCATAATAGTCTAAATGCTGGTTGCTCCTTTTTTTTATTTACTTTGTTCTGACATGGAGCTGTTCAACAAAAGCCCAAGTTTCTACTCTATAGTATATATGTGTAACCTCTAAATGAATGGCTGCAACTGAGAATGGACCAGTCGCTCATGCCATGTTTCATGATTCATTCTTGAATGGCAGTAAAACAACAACATGGCTAAAAGTGAACTTGTATAACAATGACATTTTATGTTTTGGCTTCCTGTATTGCAGAAGGGAACAGAAAGGAATCACAGAAAGATTGGATTGAATTATTTTGTAATATTTTGTCAGAGCCAGTAAATCAAAATTTAGTTCTGCTTTTGGGGCTTTTATTTTTCAAATCACCATTTATAAGGCATGCATGTGTAATAATTAGAAATGTGCATTGTTCCTTGATCCATGGCTGCAGTATGACTGATGTCAGGATACTGTTCTTTGTCTGTATCGCAACAGCCAGAATGCAACTAATGCATCACTCAGCTAACCATGTGATGTACAACACATATCTATTCTTGGTGCTGCTTCTACCTTTTATCTCCCTAAATACTACTGTTTCTCTGTTTCTCTTTCTCTCTTTAATAGATGTCTCCCATTCCCTGCACCAGTCTCTCTTCCTCCCTCGTTCTCCCAGTCTTATTCTCCCTGTGTGATGTAAGAGCACTGAGACAGCTGCCCCAGTCTCTTTAGTTGATAAAATGGGTCAGCTTAACATTCTCTCTATCAAGGCAGCTTGCTGACAACACAAACTGTGACAGACTTGTGTGTTTGATATCTTGAGAAGGTACCCTCTGCCTCTGCCTCAGCGAGGGGATACGATTCATAAGGTACCAGATGAATGCGAAGCAGCACTGGAAAAATGGGCGAGTTAATCCTCTGATCTATGCCCTTGTGAAGACCTATCCAGAGAGAGACAGAGGCATGTTTCACCTGTCGCTCCTGTCCAGCCTGCCTTTAGCCTCCCTGTGGTCACATGCCCAGGAACACAGCAGCAAGCAAAGTCCTCCCCTGCAAAATGCTTCTGAGCTCAGCCTCATCCACTTGCTACTGTTTTATTTTGCTTCTCTCAACACACCCTCTACCTGAAGGGATAATCTTATCGATTGCTAAGAAGAGTCTGGAGATGATTTATCAAAAGAGAACAAATAATGATATGGACTTTTCCAGTAATTAATGCAGTTTTGTTGCAGCTCATTCTTTTATGCAGATGACAATACCAGTAATGATATGCTCATAATGATGGTCACATTTGAAAATCACATAAAAACAGATCTAATTATGTGCGGGAATGCCAGCATATACACCACTGCTCTCATTACCCAGCTGTAGTTGCATAGATACAGGAGGCCAATCTGCTGTAGTAATGAGTGAATATTGATTTAGAAGATCCCTCTTATCTGATTTTACTGCATAGGGATATTAGAAGCTTCACAAAAGGTGTATCAAATTAATCAACTTCAGCTGAGGGCCATTATAGCTACCCTCACCCATTTAAAATCTTAAAATGACTTTAGTCTATTGCTTTCGGCAACAAACCATTGTCATCAACAAGCCCATATTGTTGTCACTGTTTTATTGTTGGTGTTTATTCACAAACTGTATTTATCTGTTACCAGTTAAAGCGGCTGTATTTGATATTCTGTGCCGACCTCTGTCTTTGTCCTTTTTTGTTACACAGAGGGCTGTCCTGGTTTGTGCAATGGAAATGGTAGGTGCACTCTGGGTAACAATGGCTGGTACTGTGTGTGCCAGCTGGGCTGGAGGGGCACTGGCTGTGACACCTCTATGGAAACTGCCTGCAGTGATGTCAAGGACAACGACGGAGGTAAAATCACAAACAACACACCACAGTGCCTTCTGACACTGGCCAAGCATCAACAGGGACTCTTAACTAGACATGATTTGACTATAGAATTAAACACCTTTGTTCTTGAGTATGTATTGTACCTACTTTATGCTTTCCAGGCTCAGTTGTACTCTTATGCAGGTGAGGATGAGGGATGGCTTCCAGTCAGTCACCTGGACAACAGGTTTTTATTAAAAAGCAGAGTAGCAGGCCTGAGGCCCCGAGCATGCGCTGGCCCCAGGAGGAAGTCCCTGCTCTGCCCTCTAACTACCCCCAAGCAGAGCCAGGCACACACACAGAGCCAGCCAGGGGGCTGCACCACTCTTGAGGCCAAGTGGGAGACGTGACTTCCTTTCTTCCAGACCTCATTCTGGGCTTGAGCTATGCGCTAGAATCCCTTATTTATGCAGGGGCTGTTTGTCTCCCCATCACTGTGCAGGGACCATATAGGACTCTCACTGGCAATGAAGGGGTGCTGCTGGGGATTTGACTGACTCCTGACAGCAGGGTTTATTTTTATCACCCATCTGGCCAGATAGGCCCCTGAAAGCAAAGGGTAGGGAGTCCAATGACCCACTTCAACAGAGTAAAGTGCATTGCACAGCAGCTCTTTCTTTCTTGTTTTATTTCATCTAAATTACAGATAGAGAACCACAAGCAGTGCTAGAGGTGTTCAAATGTTCTCCAGGACAGGCCACACATAACATGTCTCCAATCATGTAGTAAAACAACAGTCAACAAAATGATTAATGCCCCAGTGACTCAAATGTGTATGCTTAGTTTCTTCTGCCAGGTGTGTGTCCAGGCTGTTGTTTAATGAGATGGTTTGTGTGACTTGTTTGACCTTGTCAGATGGCCTGGTGGACTGCATGGATCCAGACTGCTGTCTGCAGGCAACCTGTCACACCACCTCTCTGTGTGTGGGCTCCCCGGACCCCCTGGACATCATCCAGGAGACACAGATGTCCTCTGCTCAGACCAACCTGCAGACTTTCTATGACCGGGTGCACTTCCTGGTGGGCAGGGACAGCACCCACATCATCCCCGGAGCCAACCCCTTCGATGGAAAGTGAGTGACTTGTGCATTGCTCCCACCAGACACCTCCCACATTCTGTAGCAAGACAAAAGCTATTATTCTCCTGGGAAGATATTTCTGACATCAATATTAAATTGAATTATCTTTTTTCTGCGTCATCATTTGTTTTTCATGCATCAATTTCTTATGAGATCATACTCATTCAGTTGAATCGGTCAAATTAGTAATTGAGTTTGCTATGTTTTGCATTTTAATTCAGCTACTCAGGATGCTAGATTGTACACACAGTTTCGTAGTTCTGAACATTTCCATTGGCTTTAACAGTGATGGAGTCTGAATTTGCATTATGGCTAACATCACTTTTTAGGCAATTCAAGTAATGATGTTTCAGGTGCAAGCACAAATCAAAATTACAGTGCTGTGGTTATTACGCCAACAGATGTTCGCCAAGATAAAACGTTTGCTTTTTTTTTTTTTTATTAACCAAGACCAAAATGTCTGTGCGAGGGAGAGGAGGCAGCTATAGGCTCCGGAGGCTGAAATGGCCAGTGACTGGTGGCGTGCACAGCTAGAAGGATGACAGATGATGATGGACAAACATAGAATGTGGCAAAAAGCAAGGAGCCTTCCCTGTCATGAAAGGCATCTCATATTCATGTATTGTGATTACTTTTACTGTAATCCATCTGAGGCCCACTCCCAGAGGCAGAGCTCACGACACCCCAGCCATGGAATCTGAGATGCTTTCATATCAGGCAGGATGGCTGTCAAAGTCCCATAAGATTCCCCTGCCTCTCGTTTCCTTTGTCTCCTTCTCTTTTCATCTTTAATCGCTTGTGAGGCTGTGTCACCTTATTTGCATCCCACTTGCTTGTGGATCTCTCTCATCTTGGCTTACTAGACTCCTGTGAAACAAACAGACAACAGTCAGAACAAAATAAAATAAAATAAGTTGAGAATAAAATAAGTCTCTGGTGATACAATTTTATAAAATGGTGTCAAAAACAGCAGATAAATCAAACAAACTTCAAAGCATGGAGTTGTTATTTAAGGATTTTTTTTTTTTAACTTCTTCTTCTTTTTTTGTTTTGAAAATGATGGCATAAGGTTGTGGTTTCAGACATCCCTATTTTTAGTCCAGCAAAGCTGTTGCTTTGTTCTTGAAGGGAAAATCGATTTCAAAAGTGTCCTCAAGCAGGATCATTTCCTTTAGTATACTTTGCAACACAACACGTCTTAGTGTTGGATGGTCGTTGAGAAGTGCAAATAACGTGCTGTTTGCGAACATAATGTAGACACACTTAGATCTTACCTCATTGTTGCAGTGAAACGTTTCTGTCCGTGTTCAGCATGGTGCTCTTTTGTTCCTTTGTTAGTTATCTGCATATGCTCAGACATCAATAGTCACTTAGTTTTCAGTTAGAAGAAGAAAAAAAAGAATCATATGAATTACATCAACCGTCATAAAACTCAAACTCCGCCTGTTTCTGAACTTTCTGTGGTGGCGTCAGCCGATGCTTGAGAAGAGCACTTGTAACACACTTAGTGACATTTTCCCTCATTGACATTTTTCTGGCTTTCATGAACCACTCAACATTTTGCAGTCCTTCGCTGGACAGAGGAAGAGGCGTAGAGGGTTGAGTAATACTCTTGTCTCTCTCACAAGAAGATGCATCCATAAATAAGTAAAATCAAGAATCTAGAGATGAGCTGCAAGATTGGAGGCCTCGGCTCACCTAAAAATATCAGTGATAATCTATTATTCATGCTTGGTATTCATTCCCCACCCACCGACAGATATGAGCGGTTATGACAGGACGCTCTGGGCTTCAGATGAGCCCTACAGTCACGGTCTCAGCATCTTCCTGATATCCCTGCCCTGGTCACTTGATCATCCCTTTATTGATCCATTAACCACTTCCTCATGCTGGTAGACATGTTGGACTGCTATTTCTGATGTTTCTCACCACATAAAGCTGCAAAGGTGCCACTGAATAAAGCATCTGCCACTGCATAAAACGTCTCGACTCTCCACCATGACACATAATACAAGAGACTGCCAAGGCCCAGCAGTGGATGCTGACTAGAATAGTAAACAGGGACTTTGTCCATGAAACAATTTGGGCAAAGATTGATAGCTGGCTTATAATAGCTAGGCAGAAGCCATTCGCTTCATTTACAGGCTTGCGCTTTTATTATTTTATTTATAACTCTTCTATTAGCATTAGACCATTAGTGTCAGAAAATCTCTTGTTTGCTTTGTTCTCAGTTTGCTCTATCGCTTTTTTGCTGCGTTATATATTGGAAGAGCTAAAAATTTACATTGACGTCTGCTCACTTTACGCTCCTCAGCGTGCTTGGCAGCATGCAGGCAGGGAAAGTGAGGGCCGCAGTGACATGCTTATGTTTGCAGCAGGGTTTACCCTATAATCAAGTCATTTGCGTGGGTAATGATGTTTTTGTTGCTTCTGTGGTGATGGTACCATTTATTAGCCTTGCTCATTGAAAGTTCTCTATACTTAAGTCTGGCATGCATTTTTTCCATTTTGTCTGAAATACTACAGCGCAGTGTAATTTCCTCACAATTACATGCTGATAAAGGGGTATTTTTTTTGTTTTGTGACACATTTTTACTGTGTGACGGCTGCACGTCTTTGATTCCTGTTTTATCTGAGGTTGTTCGGTTTCATTAAAAGTCAGTTGCTTTCCAGAGCCACTCACCCACGTCAGCTGAATCAGGCAGTTTGTGGTAAACTAATACAGGAGAGGTGTTCATGAAAAACTGCTGCAGTTAGCTGTAAATTCGTCCCAAGAACATATCTAACACGCAAACAAGTTCATTCACGCCCGCCAAGTTTTCCAGTTGTGACATCGAATGGAGAGTCTTGCTCGAATGGTGCAAGTTCATCATGTTCAAAAGTTAGTGAAGCGCTGAGGGATATCAGTGTATTAACATTACTTCTATGACATGAGTCCACCCCACGACTCGACTACACTAAGCCACGTTATCCATAATACTCCCTCTTTATAGAAGATAAACCAGAGATGATTTCTTGCTGAGTCTGGCGGCTTTGCCTGTTTATTTTTCGCATGTCCTTACTTTGCCCTCTGTGGATGATGTATGATAAACTGGAGGTTGGAGATATTATGAAGTCCCTTTTGACTTTGTGAATCCTCTATGACTAGTGAAACCTCATATGGAGGGGAAGTTTCGGCAGCGAATGCTTCACGCTTCCTTTGCCGCTCTTTCTTTCGGTTGTATTTGATGTCAATATTTAAATCATTTGTCTTGACAGCGAGGAATCATCTCCCCATGTGGTTCACAGAGGCAGGAAGGAGATAGTTCCACTTTCACAGCTCCATCTGAAGAAAATGTGGATGATTGCTTCTTCAAACAAGACTCTAAAATAAACTGTTGCCATGAATGATTAATCGGAGACAGCCAGGCCAGTGCTGGGTTAACTTTAGTAGTAATTCTATGTAAATGCATCCAGATAGATCTTTGGGTTTGAGCCCAAGGATTCAGAGCAGTATCTCCTTGCTTGTTTACAGTGCAGTGGTGGACAGCCAAGGTCTTCTGAAGGGGACCCGGCCTAATTAACATAAAACTGGGTTCCTGGGGACCAGGATAGTGTGGGGTGAATGATCTTGCCTCTGGTAAGGACAT
This sequence comes from Holacanthus passer, assembly GCA_025331565.1. NCBI lineage: Eukaryota > Metazoa > Chordata > Actinopteri > Pomacanthidae > Holacanthus > Holacanthus passer. The sequence continues at coordinate 2,531,029 of JAFREQ010000017.1, forward strand.
GTTGAGGGCAGCTACTTACACACTAGTGTTAATTGTTTCCAGTACGTGGCAGTGTTTAAGACCCAAATGTATTAAAAATAGCCGTGGTCTAATGAAGAAGTGGCAGTAAGGCATTTGTTAGGGGATTTTTTTGCAAACGACTACAGAAACGATGGCTGACCATGAGTCGGGCCTTGCTAATGACGAGGGCACAACTCCGCGAGGGAGACGTGATACAGCAAGGTCTCAACTCATCACTTCAGTAAGATTAGGAGGTGAATTTGGATGACTTCCCGCTATTGATTGGTGGGGACTGATGATCAGATCTAATTTATGCAGCTTCTGGAGGCCTGATGTCAGTCTGGAAATCTGTCGAGGTCTTGATAACCAGCCAAGCAAGTCTCACAATCTGCAGTCCTATTATTTCCCTCTCTTGTACTCCGTAATGGAAAAGATAAATCCTCTTTTTTTAATTAGAGCAAAAGCAAAGTAAAGCTTCCTTATCTCATTATCCTTCCATTCTGGGTAGAAAAACCCTTAGAGACGTCCCAGGAGGTGTTAGGTTGGTCTGTTTCTGTTATGGCTCTTTGCTTTTATTGTTTACAGTATTTAGTTTTGATAACATTCATACTGTATATTTTTTTCAGCTGTACTGTTATCCATCTTCATTTGCACACATACTCCATAACAAACTTAACAATATAATGCAATCCAGTACCACCACCAATTTACAAGATTTACTGTTGTTTTGTACTGGTGCACCTCTCTCTGAATATAGAGAGTCTGGTAGGAAAGTATTGCCGTCATTGTAACTGTGTTGGTCTTTGTCACTCCCACGCAGCCATGCTTGTGTCATTCGTGGACAAGTAGTGACCTCAGATGGAACACCGCTGGTTGGAGTCAACATCAGTTTCATCAACAACCCGTCCTATGGTTACACAATCACTCGGCAGGATGGGAGGTAAGAGCCCTCTTCTTTATACTGACACACACACACATTGAGGAGAAGGGATGAAATGCAAATGCCACTAACCGCTACCTATGCATGCTGTACAGACATGTGACAATGATATTTATATTATTGTCAAAAGAGTGTTGTTTAGCTGTGCCGAATTCTAATGATGGGAGGAAAAAAAACACAGTTGCCACCACAAACTGTGCCGCAATTGATCTGCTTCGTGCTTTCATTTGGTCCAATTTTGGAGTTCTCGGCTCAATTCCCAGAGAAATCAAACAAAGCCCTTCTGGTACACTCATAAGTTATGCTTCAGTAGCAGCAGGGAGGGGAAAGAATAAAATATGCCAATTCAAGGCAGCTCACTGGGGCTATGAAACATAGTGCAGATGGACATCATTTATTTGACAATGGAAGATTTAGAGAATTAAGCAAGACATTTAAGTTTAGGCCACAGACCTGCAATTAACTTGCTTTGCATTTGTCTCCTCTCGTGTTGTAGCTTAGTAATAGTTTTTTGCCATAGATGGGTGAAAAGAAAATCCTAACCCTGACCTTAATTACTTGGATTGTTGTTTTAAATCTATGTTCATAATAATAATAATAATACAAACTCAGTGCACTGATTGACAAAGATCATTACCTAATTCCTCCTTAGACCATTTCACATGGAAACAGGGAACCTTCTAAATTCATCGTCTAGCTTCTTGTAGTTGTATTGCAGTACCAATGGAACCCCTTTGGAAAAAGATAAATTGTTGTGTGCTGAAGTGTTCGAATAAAACAAGTGGAAAAAGTCTGAGTTCTCTGTTTGGCTTCCTTTGAGCTACTCTGTGCCAGCTGCTTTGCCACCAGGAGAGTTTCTCAGAGAAATCCAGACAAAAACCTCAGACTGTTTTCGATGTGTTTCTTGGAGTGAAAGAGAAGGGCCTGAGAGAAAAAACTTTTGGCTAATATTGTCTCTTTAACTTCTGTTCTTTTCTGAATATGTTGTTTGGATCGGCTTGCACACACATACAGTGCACACTCACAGCCTCCAATCCAATCCCCCTGTATCTGTGAAAGCAGTCAGTGTTGGTAGGACCCTGCGACAAACCGAGCCCCTCTATCACAGCGCGGCATGAATTGGTGTTTACTCTCCAAGCCCCACTTCCTCCTGACACTTTTATCAGTCACTGACACTCTAAAGGCCCACATCTTAGCTGCTGGTTTGATCTTGATCATTCTTGCCTCTCTCCATTCCTTCCATCTTCTTGTCAGTCTCCTCTTCTTCCCAGTTTTACAAAAATCTCTCATCTCCACCCCATCATCTTCACCTTCCTCACTTCATCTTCTCTCCATCCCTTCACGCTCTTCCTCCTCCAATCTCCCACTGTCCTTAAGCCTTTCCTTTCTGGGCACTACGCTTTCACTTATTTCCTGTGCTTTCCTTGAGCCCAGGTCTCATGTCCTTTCCACTGCACTAGCTTCCCTCATCTCAATCCTTTTCCCATTTAAGTGTGTCCCATTTTTCTTATGCATCACTCAGTTTTTCCTTTGGAAGGCTTTATACTCTTTTCTCCCTTCCAGCATATGTGTAAACACTACTCCATCTCCCAGGTTCCCCTGTAAACATGCCCAGTCTCCTGCAACTCCCCTGCAATCACTGTAAACTGGCTCAGTGCAGCGTGAAATCAGAAATGCACCTGTTCAGCCACTTAGAAATGGGAAAGCTGTCTCAACTCATTTTTATGATGTGTTCTTTATTGTCCAAGGGCTTAGTTTTTTAAATTACCTTTCCACTATCTTGAAAAAGTTTTTCTGGACTAAACAAAAGAGGTTGGTTTAGTTTCTTTACAGCTGTGTAGCCATTTTCTGATTGGCTGAGCATTGAGACACACCTGGTCCCTTTTATACTTTTCTCCAGTAATAAGTAAAGTGCTGACCTGGATTCCAGCTTATCACATTATTAGGTGCATGCAAGGATATTTATAGAAGCTGTGATATATATAAGAAATCTGATGATTGTTATCTTAGCGGTTTGTTAAAAGGTCCTTCGTCTTGTCCCAAGATGGCAACAATAGCCACATCTCACATGCATTTTTCATTACTATTATTTAATTTTATTTTATTTTTTTTCTGTATGCATAAAGACACTACTACTTACTAATTTTAAATAAAATGTGCAACTGAATGAGGACAAACCGTAGTTGAAGTCACACTAATGAATAAGCTTCTAAGTGAGCTCCTTATTGGTGAAGTACTTTCACCCACTTCAATCAAATATAAAGTGCCCACCACACCTTCTACCTGAGCAAGTATTCAGACTTTATTCATTCTTCCTAACTTTCTGTGTCCTTGATTCACTTTAACATCAAGTAGATCCAGTTCACTGCAAGTGTACGTTGGCTGAGAAATGATTGCGTATAATTTGTATGAGGCGTGCCAAGTTTATTGGCAGGGTTAACTCTTTGAGCTTGATGCATTCCCTGAGGGCATAAGTAAGCGTGGCTGTTGTAGGTAGCTTAATAAGTTTTGTCACATGGCTTAAGGCTGTTGTCATGATTGATAACAGCCAGTGAATCCCTTCATCGATTGGCCACGCTGCCCATGAGTATCTGTCCAGAAGTGTTTTTAGCGTGCATAGCCTGAGTCTGCCAGGTGTCATGCGGACTGACCGGCTGCAGCTGTATGGCTACTGATGGATCATGGCAGCACAAGGGTACCACTATCACTACCCCCATCCCCTATGCAGCCTCAGTACCGCTGGACAAACTCATTCCACTCACACACAGCCAAGGGCAAAACACCAGGGGTGGAACAAACCTTTGTTTATCTCCACAGCCAATCAGATGTTTACCCTCAAGGGAAGTTAGACCGAGCAGATTCTTTATATAGCAGCATAAACCACGAGGGAGGTTACCCGGTTTAGAGGCCACTATTTGGACCTGCTTCTTTACCTGTAATTTGGAAAAAATGCTTCCTGTGTGAGGATGAGGCCTTGTCCCAGGGGCCTGTAGGTGACCAGGTGCTAATTGGCTCTTAGAGAGAAGAGACAGGAGCTGCAGAAGTCCGGTGCAGGTGCAGGCGTGCTGTTGTCACCATGCAGCAGTTGGCGATGATGAAATTGCCAGAGCGCAGCCTGTTTACAGACACCAGCTCGGGTCAGACCGGAGGCAGAGGCCCTTAAATGCAACAGTGGAGGGGATTGCATTGCAGGGCTTTTAGACTGATGTTTGAGCGGACAGCCTTCATCTAAGGGATCGATAGAGAAGCGGTGGCTGCCTGCATCCTGCAGCACAAATCCCTCTCTCACACATATAAAATGCAGTGCATTACACACGCATGAGGGTGAAACAGTCACGCCTGAACTTAGAGCATCTACTATTTTCCATTCTTCAAATAAAATAAACAGATTATTAATTAAGAGATGTGCTTCTAACGTCACGATTTGTCATCCCATTACATTTTCAGCCTGTGTGTGCCTGAAAGATAATGCTAAACAGTAAAACACCATCCTTTCATTTATTAAAACGTGATTTTATTACTGTTTGATCTGTTATTATGACGACACTTAATTAGAAAATAGACGTTATATTCACAGTAAATCGTGGCATGGTTTAATCCTCAACACACAGCAGATTACATGCATTGCTAATGGGGATTTTCACAGTATTTATTTGAATAATGTATAATTCATCGTCACTGTATGTGTGTCAACATGCATCCTCTCTGACATTGTGCACGTCTCTGTTCCAGTTTTGACTTGGTGACCAATGGGGGCATAGCCGTAGCCCTGCACTTTGAGCGCGCTCCATTCATCACCCAGGAGCACACTCTCTGGCTGCCATGGGGACGCTTCTTTGTCATGGATACCATCGTCATGCGACATGAGGAGAATGACATCCCCAGCTGCGACCTCAGCAGCTTCACCAGGCCCAGTCCCGTGGTGTCCCCGGCTCCGCTCACAGCCTTTGCTGGCTCCTGCTCCGAAAGGCGGACCGTCGTTCCCGAAATCCAGGTGACTCCTCCGTCCCTCTCCGCTGCCCCGCAGGCTGTGATCTACATGGGTCTCTCCTCCAAATGATTCATGCCACACATCTGGGAGAGACTCTGAAGACTATTCATCAAGTACAAGTGTAATAGTAACTCTGGCTCATGGCAGTGCTGTGATTTTATCTCTCTAGTGTAATTGGTCTGCGGAACTTGGGCGATTTACAATGTGCATTGTACTGTCTCACTGCAGAGTGATGATGATTACCTCGCACACAGAAAACAGCCTGGACATTTTTAATTTCCCTTGGGTCGTAGTCTCACAGGTTAAGCATACAAGTACCAATGTAAAGGATTTGCTTTTATATTTCATGACTGGCTGTATATATTTTCATATCTGTCCACACGTGTGCAGTGCGCGTCTTGTTGGTGCGAGCACACTCTTGAAAGGGCTCGTGTGTGCAGGCGAATGTGTGGCTACTGTATGTCTAGCAGGCATCTCTGTGCCCTTCTCTAATTACTTTGTCTCCCACTTTGCTTCATAAGATTTATGGCATATCAGTGAATTTAGTATGCAGTCCTATCTATTTATAGTAGCCTTGTCTTTGCTATTCCTTGAGCTCTAAGAGCACCAAACAGGGGCATCATCCATTTTACACATCTCCTGATAAAAGGGAGTTCTGATCAGTTAGATGGACATAGACACACACTGTGACTGTTTAAAAAGAAACACATCATGCTGTTAGTGACATGTCCTCTGACCAATGTCACTTTGAGTAGCGGTTTTAATTGTTACTTTACATCTTGTTCTGTATCTGTGGAGACAGGCGACGAGAGGTGACTCAATTAGAGCAGAGAGGAGTTGGTCAACCAGACCAGTGGTGTCGACCCTTGATCCTAAAAGCGAACGCAGTACAATGTCTGAACACCGACCTACTGATGTATCATCAAGAGGTTACAGGTCCGACCTCAGTGGAAATTTCCTAAGGCCTCTATGTTGTCTCTTGCTAAACCAACTTTTATTACTCCATATATTATCAGCCTGTGCGAGCACTGAGCCCAAGGGCACTCCTTTGATGCCATTGTCATATGGATTGCAGGGAAGACTATTGTCCTAATGAAGGACTTGTCATTATTAGATCAATTATGAAATATACTCACTGAAGTACATAATGAAGAAATCCTTCACTGGATTCCCTGTAACACATGCACATAATTGTCCTCTAATTGATGTTTCTAATCTTCCCGTGGGTCCATATATTTGGTTGGAGGCAAGGTTATGAAAAATATGTGACAAAGTTTATAGTGGCCACTGACCAAAGGAATGACAAATTAATAATCTGTGTGAAATAAAGGACGGGAAGAGCATGCTATTAATCACACCGTTAACACTGAGGAAAATAAATTGTAACCATTTTAATATTTACAATTCCTGTCTTAGTTTAATGATTAATGTTTGCTTTCTGCCATTGATGAGCTTTTTTTTTTGTCCACAGTCTCTGCAGGAAGAAGTGCCTATACCAGGGACAGATATGAAACTCGGCTATTTAAGCAGCAGGACCCCAGGTTACAAGTCAATACTGAGGGTGACCCTCACCCACTCCACCATCCCTTTCAACTTGATGAAGGTTCACCTCATGGTCGCTGTGGAAGGCAGGCTCTTCACAAAGTGGTTTCCTGCTGCCCCAAACCTTTCATATGACTTTGTATGGGACAAGGCTGATGTCTACAGCCAGAAGGTCTATGGTCTGTCTGAAGCGTTTGGTGAGTGATCCTGTATTTACTGCACATAATGCATGTTTCTGCTTTTTTTTTATCTGAAATACGTGGTTCACTAATCTTAGTTTTATCTTTGCTTCTTTCCTCAGTATCTGTGGGTTTTGAGTATGAGTCATGTCCAGACCTCATTCTGTGGGAGAAGAGGACTGCTGTTCTGCAGGGCTATGAAACCACTGCCTCCAAACTGGGAGGATGGACGATAGACAAGCACCATGCTTTAAATATCCAGAGTGGTGAGTCAACTAGTAAACCCTTTTTGAATTCCTATTCTCAGCCACTACCACCTACTCAGAAGATAATTTTATACCACAAGAAATCTGAATTTTAACACATTATTTATTCCATTGTCATGTTTTTAAATGATCACTTAGATGTGCCACAGCAGTTGTACTTGTTTTGCGAATTTGTGTCAGTGATTAAAAAGACAACAGCATAATCCAGATCACTACTGTAAGTTTATATCATCAAACTTTTAATGTTTAACTTTTAAACATTGGAAACAAACATCTCGTTTAACTCGAAGTATTTTGTGTGTTTTATGAAATTAAACCTCATTTGGACTCAATAATAGAATTATTTAGATGGATAGGTATAGATAGATGTACTTTATTTGTCCCAAACTGGGAAATTCTTTTGTTTTGATTTGTTCAGATGGAAAGATTTTGTCTTTCGTTAGCTGCTCCTTATCACATTTTACACATCTGTCTGCCAAGAGTGCAGATGCTGTAAGTACCACCATGTCCACCCTGTGCCCCAGATGATGCTTTTAGTGTAACATTGAATTGTCTTCCCTTCCTGTAAAATTTTCAGGCTTTTTCAATTCAGCAGTGTCATGTAGCCTCAGATGGATCTGACTTTTTTATTACCACTGTCCATTTTCAGGTGAGGGGGGTCAATTTTCTTATTGCCAGCAAATTACTCCTGAAAGGCAGGAGTAGGAATGAAGGGAGAAAAACTTTGGGCAGCACCTGTCACTAGCTGCGCTTCACAGTCTGTTTGTGTCTGAAAGGGCTCATCAGAGGAGATGAGGCATACTTATATGAAAAATGCTCAGGAAGGTGGCACTTTGATCTGTCACACTAAACCTTGCTGAGTCTGAATGTGCTGTCCAGGGGAAGGAGAGCTGCGCCTTGTCCCTTCACAACCTCCATTACCAGCTCCTCTACCCCATCCTCGTGTTTGGCACCTCCATGTCTTGTACATGCCCAGCATTTTTAGAATCATCCCTAATTTAATTGCTGTCAGTCTGCTGCTCCCAGCAGCAGCAGCCCCTAAGATTAAATCACGTCCCAGGAAGGGGATGCTTGGCTGATCTTTTCTGATAGACCAAATGTTGTGCTGCTCAAAGAACTCAGGTCACTAAGTACCATCAGAAGCAGAAAAACTAATGCAGACATGCAGATGCTGAATTTCAAATATGATTACATTGATTGGGCAGCAGAAGCATCTTTTACATTTACATATTTGAACATTTTCCAAGAGTAGATTGGCATGTGTGTGGGTGCATGCCTGAATGCCTGCACATAAACTGCACTCATGCAGCTCTATTTTTGTTCATGCACAGAGCCGGTGGAGGTAGAAAGGCAAAGCATAATACTATTTTTAATCAGGGCAAGTCCATTTTTTGTGATTGTGCCTGTGTGGTAATTTTCTAGCTCCAGGAGATTCCAATTGTGCCAAGGGCTTTTTGGTCCCCATTTTGGCGTGAAATTGTGCCTGTGTTTCCATCCGCTAAGACCACCTCTTATTGCAAACACAGGCACACAGAGCAATTTCCATGGCTTCCTTTGGCAGCGGTGCACACACAGACTCACGGCAGATTCTTATCTGTGTTTTGACTTTCACCCTCTTTTAAAATTTTCATTAAATACACATTTGAAATTGCATTAAGAAATTGTTAGAGAAAGGGAGTTGCAGCATGAGAGCACTGGTGTAGTTTCAGCTTACCAAGTTCTCATCAGTAACATGTTAGCAAACAGTTGCCTCCTTTACCCGTCCAACAGAAACTGGACATGAGCAGCACATTTTAATCCTTTTGCTCGCCACTTGTTAACCGCACCGCACCTCATATGAAGCAGCATGTGTATCTTAATTAATTGATTACATCTTCTGACATTGGATTTGCAAACATATTTATACAGCCCTGTATGTATCTCTACACACCAGACTGGAATGTTACTCTCTGCAGATTCCAAGTTCATATGCAAATCACTGCAAGTGTAAATGACAGTATCAGGATGTGTGTTGAGCTCTTTCAAAAAATCTAGCGACATTTTTTTTTTATTAAAGTAAAGCTATAAACCATATTTCCTCTGTGTAATCAGATAAGAATTTATGTTGTGTCAACAGACTTAGTTAGGAAATGCAATAAGGTAATTTGTGATAATTTGGTTTTTGATGAGGTGTTGATTCAAATGTATGAGTTGGTTGGTTGGCTGCCACTTCTAACATATTTTGTGGAGGTGCAACAGATCACAAAACTCCACCAAAAACTCATGGTTTGGATGATATCACGGTTCTGAGTCACAGATCAGATCATTTTTCACACTGTGTTGCTTAAATTTTGTACTTTATCTGGTGTTCACATTCATACCAAACCATGGGTCACAGATCAACTACGCTCCATTACACCACTAATATTTTGAGTCCTGTATATTCATGATTGGGCTGCTGTATAATAATGTCTCTCTAAGAAGGTTTTTCTTGGTTGGCCTGGATGTACTTGCTTATTAGAAAATGGTCTTCTGCTGGCAATGAAGATTAAAGAAGCGGATTTAAATGCCTTTTGTTTAAGCCCACTTCTGTTTACCAAAATTGTTTAATTAGCCCTAACCAGTTGGCCACACCCAATTTCACTTGCTCCCCTCGTCTGCACATTTTATCTTGCATCCAATGTCAGAAAAATAGAGCACAGTTTTCAAGCTCTGCTCCTCCTAAACAGGCTGCAGGTGTTACTTGTTTCTTTCCTCCCTCATCAGGTATTCTTCATATGGGCAACGGGGAGAACGTCTTCATCTCCCAGCAGCCTCCTGTAATCGGCAGCGTGATGGGGAACGGGCGCAGGCGCAGCATCTCCTGCCCCAGCTGTAATGGCCTCGCTGACGGAAACAAGCTGCTGGCCCCTGTGGCTCTGGCCTGTGGCTCGGATGGAAGCCTGTACGTGGGCGACTTCAACTATGTGAGGAGGATTTTCACCACGGGGAATGTCACGAGCGTCCTGGAGCTCAGGTAAAGGAGGGGTAGCCTACTAACATTCACTCAGGACCGTGAGCTCAGATGGGCTTGCACACAGGTCATAAACCACTGAGGTCGATTGAGATAGACAGAAATGCCCTAAAGGCCCAGGATTGATGGTCCTGCCTCTCTCATCCACCTGTATCAGCTGGAGTTTAGCCCTGATATGGGCTGAAGAGGATGTAATGAGGTCTTAACAGAAGACGTTCTAGGACAAGATTCATTTCTTTGTTATTGTCAGCAAAGGCAGGTTTGAGTAGGAAAGAAATATAACGTTTTCTCTTAATTAATTTGTTCTACTAACGACTGTTTTCTTAATTCTATCCACTAACAACTAACATTTCCTCTCCTTTCTCTTCCTCCCTCGTTTTCTGCTGCTTTTGGCAATCTCTGACAGAAATAAAGACTTCAGGCATAGGTAAGCAATACAGTATTTGCTGAAATTAATATCGAAAAGGGTACAGTCCACACACTTGATGTTGAAGTGACCTTTTGAGCTCATTTCAGACATGCACTTGTGAGCAGCTAGAAGATCATATCCTAAGATACTGACTGTCTGCGTAATTTTCATTTTCATAAAGCTGTGGATTTAGTGGCTTAACTTGGTCTCCTGTGCTTCCTTAATCTCTGGATTCAGTGTCTTGTTCACGACAGTGTGTTTGCATCTGGATGCGTGATTGCAGAGAGGGAACGCAGCTGAGGCTACACGTTTCCTCAGGATTGAAAATGGAGGTCAAATTATAGTCCAATATACATAAACGTGCATATATACAGTTGATATTACTACCCTGACACATATGTAAAGTATCGAGTAATCTAGTATTATTTTTAATCTGTCTCTTTAATTAGACTGGTTGTGGATTGCCATCTGTCAATGTTTCAGAGTGGGTTATAGAACATACATTGCATTGCCAGTTTTATTAGGGACACCTAGCTACATCCAATCTAACACAACCACACTGCCAGAAATCTTTATGAAACACATCGTATTCACTTTCTTTTTCTTGAAGAGAGACGAAGTGTTCAAAGCAATTCTGCATTCATTAGAAGACTGTAGTTTATGGCGTTTTTTTTAACTGAATTTTCTAAAAAAAAAAAAAAAAAAAGAAATTTAAAGGTGCCCTAATTATTTGTCCAACACTTTTCCATGTTATAAAATACAGATCTACTGTGCCGCATGCTACAGTTTAGGAAAGGAACACATAACTGAATCAACACCTTTCTGATAGAAGGGCTGAATATGAAAAGTTTTCAGGTTTTATTTGTGTAGCTAGGCGAGCCCAAATAATAGGCAGGTCAGACAAGATTTTATCGGTGGCTTAAGATACAAAAAACAGATTTTCCTTGGCAGGTGGCAGGGAGGGAAATCTCTGTTTGCCGTCTTTAGATACCATGTCCCAGGCAAAGGGCTATTGATTGATTTTCTATCAGAGGGTCATGACTTCAGCTGGGGAACATGTAGTCAAAGTGAGGATGAAAAGGCAAGTGATGCCGGTCACTGGCCTCTATTTTCCAGAATGACCACATTAACAAAACACTCAGAAGCTCTCTATTTCTCTTTCTGCCTCTCTGCAGCTATCTTTTCTCAGTCTTAACATCTCGAATGTCTTTGTGCCGAACAGAACGTCAGTATGCTTACATGCACTAACTTAGAAAACTAAAGAAACGTCAAAGCTCTGCCCCTTTGCTCTCAACACTCCAAACGCATTTGCATATTAAGAGGAGATTTATCCAGAAAACACAGCATGTGTCTCTATAAAACGGGTGTGTGTTCATGTGTGAGCTGGCGATAGGGCTGGGAGGTGGGTGATCTCACTACAGTGTTCATTGACCCCCTACTAAGGATGTCCCCATCCACTCCAACCATGCTCCCTCCATTGCCGTGCCAGCATGCAGCAAAATCCAATTATCTTCTACAAACTAGATGTTGTCAGTGAATATAGATGGAGTATGTGGCCATAGCTCAAGGTCAGGGAATAACGCCTCATAGTTTCAAACACGGTGGGGGACCAACGCTGTTCTACATGCAACTGGGAGCTGATAAGGTATCAGCTGATTGCACATGGCAGATAGAATGCAAAGTGGAATCCAGTTATTGAGGCTTGCTACTGACCTACTCTAAGACAGCAGTCGTCTTTCTGTACCTGGAACATACTGTAGACAAACATATCAGTCAACTTGGTCACTTGATTGTGACATGTGCGCCTGAGGTTTGCTGCAGTGTCCTGTCATCACTGATTCATTGAAGGTCAATTGTCATTTAATATTATGTACTGGAGTTGACAATTCCACAGACCCACTGGTCTTTCCTCTTGTTGTATTATAAAAATATAAGCTTTGGCACTGTCAGGCCGACCATAAGCCCTAAAAGAACCCTCAAGGTTATAGTTGAAATTCTGTCTTAATCCACTTTGAATGATGCCCCGCTGACAGGTTTCTCCATAATGCTTATCAGGTCTGGCAGAACTGTGCTGTATCCTGCCCTGATAACTCTGGCCATCTTTAAGGTGACGCTAACACTGCAAAACTGGTTACTGAGTTTTCTCTGACCAACAGTGAAAAACCCACAGATGCTCAATTTACAATGATTCGCTTCAGTTAACAGCAGAAAAAGCAGCAAATTAGCACATTTACAAAGCTGGAACCAAAAAATGTTTTGCATTTTTGCCTGATAAACGTTTTAAAGTTTTATCACTGTAGTAGATTGTTTTTGATACATTTTCTTGCAATCAGTTAATCAACTAATAGAACTAGCTGAAAGGGACCAGTCAGCTGTCTTTCATGTTGGTGGCACCTGTAGAGAAAGGGCCTCTTATCCAAGTACCATCTGTGCCATGTGCTGTATTTATGGAAGAACGCTTTGACAGACAAGTCTGTCAAATCTGTCAGTCAAATCCAACACTTTTGAAATAAGACCAGTCGTGCCTTTAGTTTCCACCATCCAGTAATGTATAGTGCCATTGAGCTTAGGTGTTTTTAGCTACAGATTTTTTTAAATGGAAATAATCCTCTCTGTCACGTTATTTGTGCTATGGATTTGTGAACAGTTATTGTTTCCTGACGCCTGTTCTGTGTGGAGTGTGCCGGTAGATTGCATGCATCCGACCACAGCAGGACTGGTTATATTTGGTTCTGTTGTCTGTCTGCCAGGTTGGGCAACCTCCTGTGGATATGAAGGATTACTTTGTTGACTTTGTTGGAAGTTTTAATAGGATATTTTTTCCCGTGCTGGAATCTCTGCTTGATGGATGCATATAGATGTGTTTGGATTGCTGCTTCAGCTATGCATTTGTATTTCTCTAAAAAAGTCCCAAGGGAAATGGAAAGCATAGTTGTTTGCAGTTCCTCTGGTTTTAACTGGGCTACTGCTGCTGTACAGATGCTGTGGTTTCATGTTGTTTTTAGATGATATCATTGAGAGTTCTTGGGTCAGGAGTGGGGGAGTAATTAGGATTTCTGTCAAAGGATCCAATGTACCCCACTGAGTCCCACTGGACCTTCATTTCTCTTTGTCCCCTGGATCCCCTCCAGAATTGCTAGTGTCTCATTAATTGAAAGAATCTATCATGACATCTGTACGTGTATCTATACATACAGTATGTTCACACATGCTGCATATAGTATGTGTGTACACATATACTCAGACGAGAGGAGTTTCCACTCTCTTTGACAACAGGGATTTCTAACTAAGCTGACTGTATTGTAGATGGGTTCTAAGCTCCACCATTATGTCATGTTTAATCTCATTCTATTTTGCCATGTTTAATCTCATTCTATTTTTCTTTTTCCATGTCCTTGGTTTAAACTGTAATTGTGCCCAATTGACTCTCCAAATGGCTTTTGAATCCATTTTAATTGTATTACACAATGTTTCTTATTGAAAGCACTGTAGCCCTTCCAGCTTTATTGACTTTGGCTCCTTCCTCTCTTTTCCCTTCTCTCAGCAACAGCCCAGCTCATAAGTACTACCTGGCCACCAGTCCGGTGAACGGGGCCGTGTACCTTTCGGACACCAGCAGCAGGAAGGTGTTCAAGGTGAAATCGCTGAATGTCGTAAAAGATGTGGCCAAGAATCTGGAGCTGGTGGCAGGAACCGGTGACCAGTGTCTCCCATATGATGACACTCGCTGCGGGGATGGAGGAAAGGCCGTTGAGGCCACTCTCACTAACCCGAGAGGTATCGTATGGATGCCATTATAATCAATATAGTGTGCAGTTTCAAGTCAGTTGGGGGTCTTGTTTTCTCTTTTCGTCTCAAGTAGACTAGATTGCTGGAGAGTTGAAGACAGTAGGCCCAGAGGCGAGATCAATACTCTTCAGTTTTCATGCATTAAATTCTTTTCTCTTACCTCCATCACTCACTATGTGCATGTAACTCTCAAGCTGTAGTTGTTTTAAATTCAGTGTATTTTTTCTTATTGCATGCCTTTCCTGTGCTTCCAGGGATCTTCTTTTTCTTGTTGCTTCCATATTTGGATGATGCATTAGTCATTAGATCACATGCTCACTTTCTGTCCTCCACTGGGATGACATTGTGAATCACACGTACCGAAATAACACTCAAGTCTTACTGAGATGTGCAGCATGTATTGTATAGTCCAGCATGTTGAAAATGGAACATTTTGCTGTAACTACTGTAGACTTCATAGCTGCTTAAATGTTGTTTGAGCGACCCTGGAGTAATATATATGCATATATAGATATGTTATGCACATATAAATCTGTGCATCACTAAGGTTCTCAGTTGCATTGTTGGTTGAGGCTGAGAGAGCAAGAGACGACGTTGATGAAATTTTTGCCATAATTGAATCAATACATGCCGTACTCTTCATCTATGTTGATGTTTCTATTGTTCTTCATTATTGATTTAAAAAAGTCGATCCTCACATTAGTTTTCATTGCCGTGATTAGTCTTTAATTTTTATTGCAGTGAATAGTGTTTAATTGTCATTAAGTGGTGCTCTGTCCTCACATTAAGTCACAGATAAACAAAATAACTGATGGATATTTTCCTCTTCTGTCCATTGGGTGACTTTTTATCTGCAGGCATTACGGTGGATAAGTACGGTGTAATCTTCTTTGTGGATGGGACCATGATTCGCAGGATTGATCAGAATGGTATCATCTCTACTCTTCTGGGCTTCAATGACCTGACCTCTGCCCGACCTCTCAGCTGCGATGCTGTGATGGACATCTCTCAGGTACGACCTCTCTGACCTGGGCAGCCGGCATCTGTCTTCCTGTCTCTCCGCCTACACCAATCTCCTTGAATGACCCTGGTCTCTGGGATGCTTACGTCCATGTGAGCCTTTGTTTCTGTAGCTGGAAGCTCTTAGCCTGGATCTAGTAAGTCCTTGGTCTAGTTTTATCCACATGTCTTCATTGGCTGCATGATGCCAGCATTTAGCATTCTGTTGGTACTCCACTGCCAGTTTTCTGAATACTGCTTTAGTGTGTTCGCTTAAGCCCACGTCAGTAAAGTTTCTGAAGCTGTTATTCGTCACGAATGAAGGCTGCTGACAGAAAGAGTTCGGGTCAGGCCGGATCTTTATTACTCAACAAGAGGAAGTTTGTTTTGCAGCAAAGCAGCAAAAGACATATAAACACAATATGACAAAGTGAAAATACTACACACATAATACGAAATACAATTAAGAGACTGTGTGATTTAGTAGGAAACAGAAAAATAAGAATAAGGACCAGATACATTGCTAGACAGGCTGCTTAACCAAGAGGCATTTTGTGGAGTCTTTCAGTAACATGGGTGTATTGCACGTAGATAAATGAAGAATTTAACATGTTACAAAACCTGCCCGTCTGACCAGAGAGGAGGATGTTAAATTCATTAAACCAAGGAAGGTCTGGATTCGCTGGGATGGATCTCATTGGTCCAGAAGATGATGAATTAAGGGAAAGGAGCCTCAAACACAGCTGTGCCAGCCTGGTGAATTACAACATTTAAATCATGGCGTGGTTAACACGCAGACACAAATAAAAAATGAAAATGAACAGTTAAAGGAACCCACAGGAACATAGAACCTGGTTATTGAGCCATGTTGAAACCAGAGGTGGCACCTTGGTCCTGGGCGCTGCCATGTCTGTGTCAAGTGGCCACACACCCCCAAGCACACAGGGTCTTTGACCTATAGCTGTAGGGGGATGATGAGAGTGACCTATAACCTCGCTGGCTCTCAGTGCATGCACACATGTTCACTGATGCGCACAAACACATGTACACGCACGCACACACACATGCACACATATGTACCAGAGCACTACACCCAACAGAACAAACCCCCCCAAGGCAAGGACACTGCACTGAGGTCGCATCGCTCTCCAGCTCAGTGACTTTCCTTTAGAGGTGACGACACAGACTTTTTGCATACTATAGCATCCTCTGCATGCCTGTTTTTTCATGACATTATCATTTTCAACCCAGGTAGTTAGGGGTTGTTTTGTCTGATGCCCGGAAGGCTTCATGGAGGATAAAAAACAAATTTGTGCTCTCAATTTGATAATTCATACCCTTTAATGTATGCTCTTATTGGCCTACTATTTTTGGCAAGTTTCAACCTGTGTCTGCCCAGACAAAGCCACAAAGCCACCCCTCAATATAAAAGTCACTCCCTAAATCACTGCATACCTTTCATATATGCTCTACAATGTCACAGAGTCTGTAATGCATTAGATCAATAAATCTAACTGATTATGTTCACATGTCACTTAATTATCTATTTATTTTTTAATTATTAAATCACATTGCACCAGGAACAAAATAAGAATGGGCATTTTTATGCATGGTGGTGCAGCAGCGTAACTTCATTAATTATTTGTAGTTATTAATTATCCCATCAGCGCGATAGGATCGGTCACAATCTAACAGTAAAAGACTTTTTGTACTTTTCTAGACATCAAATAGATGAGCTGTAACACAGAGATTCCAAGTTTATCCAGTCGTATCTTTTGTAATAAAGCAACTGTGAGCTCCATCAAATCTGTCAGGGCGTTTTTATTTTACTGTTGGTCGAAGCCCAGATTCTGCATGTCTCACGTTCCCAACATGTTCCACTAATCAGTCAAATGAAACATGTTGACTGTGGCTAGTTTGAAACATTGCTGATGCGATAAGCTCTGCATGTGCAGGTGATCACAACACACTTGCTTTGTCATCTGCTTTTCCGCAGTTAGCCGAGCTGCGACTAAGACTCTGAGAGCTCCGTTTCCATCTATCACCTTGTGCATAAAACCGAATCACCTTGTGTGAAAAAGGAGAGCTTACAGGTGGCGCGGTGTGAGAGCACGTGCCATGCCGCCCACAGCTTTCTCCCTGTCTGTGTGGGGGTGAGCAGAGACTTATACTATTTACTAACAGCAATAAACTTGTGTTTTGATATTATTCTCTTCTCTGGCTTGATTATCCAGAGGAAACAGTTCCCTCTGAGGCTTCAGCTGCTGCTCCAAAACACACCTGGTTAATGTTCCTGCATAACCAGGTTATAGGCTCAGCACCATGTAGTCTAATTAGTTTAATTATGATGGATTATGGACAGTCAGGTAACTTATCTCAGGAGGCACCATCAGATCTAATTCATGTTCAGTTTTACTATTTGGAAACCTCAGGTGGGCGTCAATGTTGAAGCCCCTCAGAGGCCACAGCTGGTGGCTGGACCCTGGTTTAGATTAAAGTGTGGGAGAGCCTCTCGTGTGCAGGGGGCAGGACTGGTTAGATTTGTTTTAATTTATGACGGACAGTCAGATTTGTGCTTTCATATAATATATTGTTATTTTTCGGCTATTATTATTTGTACAGTGAAAAATATTCAAGCCCTTCAGCAGCCGCAGAGCTGGACCCTTTGCTGTGTTCACTCATTCAGTGCCTGTAATAACTGTTTATTTAGAAGTTACCTGAAGGTGTTTTGTAATTTTGGAGAGGTCTCTGTACGTGCGCGCCTCCACCACCTCAAGTCAAACAAATTGTGGCTTTTGCCTCCTCACACAGGACAATACCTACTTAAAAGTACATCTACATTTTTTCATCAAGGGGTGGCTTTGTTTGGGCAGCAAGAGAGCGAGAGACAGATTTTGAAAGTGGGCGTCTCGGTGCAAAAACAACAGGCTGTTAAATCAGAGGCACGAATGCACGCGAATTATTAAATTGAGGGCACAAATTATTAAATAGAGAGCAGGAATTACTAATTTGAGAACACAAATTACTAATTCAAGAGCACAAATTATTAAATTGAGAGGACAAATTAGTTCGTTTTTTTCCTCCATGACACTCCCTGACTCCAAAGTCCATGCCTGCCATAATAATAATTCATGATAGAAAAATGTAATTAAGTATTGTGTGTGTTGCCCACATTATCTAGAATTGTTTCAGTTTTGCTCCCGTGAAAAGCGTATTCCTGGGCTGTAAAGATAAGATTTGATTGATGTCTAACCCCTGCTTCATGTGCATGCTCTAGGTTTTTTTTACTTGCCCCATCGTGTATGTTATCGGGTACGACTAGCAAACAGGTCCTGAGGGGGCCTCTGATGCCAGCGGAGAGAAGCTTTCTGTGTGTTCAAATGATGTATTCAGTGGAGAGAGCAAAGCCTCCAGCTGCCCATTTCCAGCCCGGGGGTAACTCCATCCCCCTCCTGACCCGTGCTCGCTGCTCCTTTGCCCCCACCCCCCACCCCTGCACACAAACACAAGCGCCTATAGATACTCACTATTCCAGCTCCACAGCAGCGAGGACACGCGCAGACTGACTGCAGCTCTACAACGATGACAAATCGCACAAGCTCTGCCAGAGACACTCAGACAGTAAAAAGCATCCATTAAAAATTCATCCAGGGCACATAGCTTCCTACTTCAAACACTCCCCAACCCCTCACTTAGGAGCCGAGTTTCTCTGGAGAAGGCTCATCACAGTGGTCATTGCTTTTGCCGCACCTCACCTGTTCTGTGAAAAAAATAATGTCAAATTCCTCCCTCCTCTGATGAGGTCATTGTTATCTTGCCATGCCATCTGTGCTGTCCAATCTTAATTCAGCATGCGGCTCTGTAACCTTTCCTTCTTTTAACTTTATTATCATGCAAAAGGACAAGAGTTCGACCTCGTTCAAGAATGCATTAAATTTGTTTATACAAAAGCCTTAGGTCCTCGCTGTTTCAGAAATCTGTTCCATTTTCTGTTTCAAGTCTTGAAAATCTTTTCTGCATCCCCCGCTGGGTTCGAGCTTAAATAGGCGGAAACCATGTCCTACAACCCCGATTTCAAAAAAGTTGGGACATTATGTAAAATGTAAATGAATTCAATCATTTGCAAAAAAAAAAAAAAACTTATTTACTGACAACTTTTATGTTCCTGAGCCCACGTAGTAATTTATACAATCATGTGTTTCGCGTTTTGAATGACTGAGTCTTTCCAGGATGAACCTTTCATACCCAATCATGATACTATCACCTGTTACCAATGAACCTGTTTACCTGTGGAATGATCCAAACAGGTGTTTTCAATCAGTCCACAACTTTCACAGTCTTTTGTTGCTCCTGTGCCAACTTGTTTGAAACGTGTTGCTGCCATCAAATTCAGAATAAGCAGACATTTACAAAAATCAATGAAGTTAATGAGGTCAAACATTAAATATATTGTCTCTGTGCTGTTTTGAATTGAGTGTGTGTTAAAAAGAATTAGGAAGTTATTACAATCTGTTTTATTTATGTTTTAGACAGTCCCAACTTTTTTTGAAGTGGGGTTATTAAAAAAAAAAAAAAAAGATGGATCACTTGAACATATGTCAAGGATGTTAGCAGCTTCAAGCGTTATCTGACTGTGACATTCAATTCAATTCTGAGAAGGACTTCAAATAATAACATATTCCTCTTCTTCAGACAGGCATCACGCTGGTACAAGGAAATAGTGAAGAGATTGCTAATGGAAAATGACATTATAATTCTAATACAAATTCAAATACATTCGAAAATAAGTTTTGTGTAGTGTTGGTGCAAATCCGTGGCTCGCTTCCTTGGCTGATGGGCACATTTTGGGGTGTTTTTTTTTTTCCGCTGGTGGCGGCTGTGTCGGGCCGGCGCTACTGACAGCTGCCCCACTGTATAAAGAGGAGGGTATGATCGGGTTACAGCATATGGGACAGCAGCTCGGGAAATATCCCCTCATCAGTCAGAGTGGCGTGAAAACCTCCTTACAGGCAGCTCCCCCGAGCCACTCCACACTCTGGCTCATGAAATATTTAACCACCAGTGTTGACAAGAAATAGGTTTTAAGAAATTGAAAGTCTCCCCTTCATTTCCCAAGTAAATGCATTTTCTGCTCACTGAAAGACGACATGTATCCACTGACAGTCCTCTGTTTGTTGTGTGTGGCCCGAGATATGTCCTATTATATAAACCTCTTCTGTTTTGTGGGGGATGCTGGGATGATGAGAGGTTTATGGGATGTGAGCTGTGTGTGATGCTCAAACCTGTTTTTCAATCAAAGGTGGACGAGTGCTGCGCTTGTGAGAAGTGGCTGTGATTCAAGAACATGACCAATGCTGAGAGTGTGGAAACATTCGAGTGTCTCCGGAGGATGCACTGTCAGTTTTAGATTAATTTTTGTGTCAACATTGACCTTTAAATTAGAAAATTAGGAATATGTGCCAATAGACAGACTTTTAGCTGTGTCGAGTGTCATATTTTGTGTTTCAGGACTGCTGTGTTTTGTAATGCCGAGAAGCACGTCAAAAGAAGTTGAATGTTCTGTGTCAGCCTTGACTTTTTTTTTTTTTTTTTTTTTTCGCATTTTTGCATTCACAAGTCAGACACCTGCATTTTCTTTTTAAAAAGTTTGTGGTGAATTTATTGTTTAACCACACACAGATGGACTTCATGGACAAATAGCCTCTCTGTTGTCCACTTTCTACAGTTATACACACCTCACCTCAACATGTTGCATCAGTCTATTTCTGTTAGCTTTCTACTCACTTTGCTTACCTAAAGTACATAATTTAGATTTTTTTTTTACCAAAAGACATGATTAAAGACTACGATATGAAGGTCAAGGTAACAAATTATTTCATGTTAAAGTACACATGATTTCTTCCTTGTCAATTCTTGTGATAAAAGTTTATTCAATGGGCATTTCCAGGTCATCATGACACATTAGTCAACCACAGTAACATCTACATAAATTGATTCGCCTTTCCTTATTCCTGTTGTAGGACAAAGTATCCAAAACAATTTTAAGGCTGCTCTCCCAAAATAGGTCGCCTTAAACCTGAACCTGTCTTTATATTTTGGTCCAGGTTTTAATCAGTCTCCTTTGTTGGAGCTCCGGGGCTTCTATTGAAATATGGCACTTCATATTATGTTCCTAAGAGATCCCCCTGGGATCATAAGTGAGAGAGAGACCAGTAAATTGGATGAATACAATCATTCCAATTTGTTAAAAGCCTGATACATTGTTAGCAGAACAATAAGTCATAATTTAGGAGGCCAGAGGCAGGCTAGGCTTTCATTCGGTAAGTGTGCTCCAGTTTCTTTTCAAGGACTCATGCGATCTCTTGTCATTACAAAATTAATAACCCAAAGCAGGGAAAAGCAGTGACTCTGTAGAGGTGAAGGATGCAAGTCCAGTCCTTAGGTGTCCAGAGTTCTCATGATCAATTGCAGTGTGCTTTTTCTGGTTAATCTGATCATTTGAATGATCTCTCCTCGTGCTGCCCTTCCTCACCACTATTGTTATCATCTTTGATCTTAGAAATCGTGTTTTTGTGTTTCCCCTTTTAACAGTACACCAGCTGCTATTTTCTGTCTTATCAGATAATAAATCGTTTCAAAAGATGTTTTTGCTTCCAGCAGAAGCTATGAGATAGCTCACCTTTTTCGCAGCAGCATCTTTTTTGTAAGCAGTTTTCAATGATTATTCCCTTGAGGGACTGTTTCCCTCTGATAAAGTGAAAAATGTGTGGATCAATAAGAGTGTGGTCTGTTTTTTTTGTGACCTGAGGCTGATATTCTTGGTGTGTTTTTTTCCTCTTAGGTGCGTCTTGAGTGGCCCACAGACCTGGCAGTGAGTCCCATGGACAACTCCCTGTACGTCCTGGACAACAACGTAGTCCTCCAGATCTCAGAAAACCATCAAGTCCGTATTGTAGCGGGCCGACCCATGCACTGCCAAGTGCCCGGGATTGACCATTTCCTCATGAGCAAAGTGGCCATCCATGCCACCCTGGAGTCGGCCAATGCCCTAGCTGTGTCCCACAATGGCATTTTGTACATCGCTGAGTCGGATGAAAAGAAAATAAACAGAGTACGACAGGTGTCCACCAATGGAGAGATCTCCCTCGTCGCGGGGGCACCGAGTGGCTGTGACTGCAAGAATGACGCCAACTGTGATTGTTACTCTGGAGATGAAGGCTATGCCAAGGATGCTAAACTGAATGCGCCCTCTTCTCTGGCAGTGTGTCCAGATGGAGAGCTTTATATTGCAGATCTGGGCAACATTCGTATCCGCTATGTGCGCAGAAACAAGCCCTATCTGAATCCCCTCAGCATGTATGAGGTGTCCTCTCCCATTAACGATGAACTATATCTGTTCGACTCTAACGGGAGTCACATTTTCACGCAAAGTCTGACTACAGGAGACCACCTTTACAATCTGACCTACACAGGAGCCGGAGATCTGAGCAGCATTACGGACAAGAACAAAAACACAGTGATCATCCGACGAGACACAACAGGATTGCCTCTGTGGCTCATGGTCCCTGATGGACAGACATTCTGGTTCACCATCGGCACCAACAATGCCCTTAAAACTGTTGCTGCCCAGGGTCAGGAACTGGCTGTAATGACCTATCACGGAAGCTCAGGACTTCTAGCAACTAAGACGAATGAAAATGGATGGACAACCTTCTTTGAGTAAGTAATATCAAAAAAAAAAAAAAAACATTTGCAAAACACATTTGTAATCCTTACACCCAGAGTCTGGATCCCAGTTGAGCTGATTATAGATTACTGCTTCACCTCAGAGAGCAACTAAATAGATCTGTTAAATCTCTTAAATCCAATATACAGTTTTTAAGTCATTTCTGAAATATCTGAACTGGAAACTCTGCATTTGTCATAGCACTAAATGCTAAGATGCTTTACTGAATGTTTAGAGTTGATGACATCTTTGACATCTGAGTTCAGTACGTTGGCACGAGCCACCTTCTTATACCTCGATGTCTGTGTCACTCAGAATACAAGACCTGTTGAAGTATGGGTGTAATCCTATTTGCTGTTATCATACCAAATAGGATTACTGGATGATATGTTACTCATCTGTAGCCTTGCTTGCTGTGACAGACTGCAGACCATCTCTTGTTTGGAGTTGTGAGGTGCAGAAACAACATATATTTGCTGGCTCCTACACGTTGGACTGCGACGAGGCCCGGCAATATAAGCATAATAGAGTAAACCACACATTTTGAAGGGACAATTGAAAACACTCCCAGATGCTGCAGTATTGATGCTTAGGATTTCATGTGCTTGTGACTTCTATGGTGCAATCTGTCCCTTCGCTTAATACAGTGTACCAAGGGATACTGTGTTAACTGGATGTCATTCCAAAAAGTGTGATTAAGCAGATTGGCTGGTCAGACATCTGTTACACCTCGCTGGAGGAATATAACACTCTGACACATAATCAGACGCTCTGTTTAATCTGAGCAGACATTTATCACCTGTGTTTGATTTGGTTGTCACCTGAGACGGTTGCATAGGCATTTCTCAAGGTAGAGTGAATTGCCTACGGCTTCAACAAATCCAGCGGGTGGTTGGAATTCTGAATTATTTCTCTTTGATTTTCTGTAAAGTGGCTGCTGTTAATATCAAGATTGAGAATACTGTTCCCTATTATGTAAAGAAAAGACAGAGATATTATAGCACCAGTGATGCAAAGGGCCTTTTTAAAGATGAAATAAAAACAATTGATGTTCAGGATGAGTTTCTCAGAAGGCCCGCCTTTCCTTAAAACATAGAAATAAATACAGCATTTTAACGTCACAAAGTTAATGTGTAAGAAATGGTGATACTGTGGCGTGTACACATATTTTTCTAGACTTGGATTATTGTCAGCTAGATTGACAATTAATGCAAACATATAAAATAATCAAATTGATTTTTCATGTAATGAACTGTGTGATTACATCTGATGAAACTCATGTCACTTGTAATACAAAAAAATCAATACCTCATTTTTGTTCTTTTTAATTACAAATGTCTTTAATCATTCATTTAACAACAGAATCTTTTAAGCGGATGAAATTGTATCATCATAACATCACAAAAGATAGTTTTGAATTGTTGCCCACAACAAAGCAAAGAAGTGGTGAGTGAAACCTCGTTGATGAGAAAAGCGTGGTGTTGTGAAGGAGCTACAGTATATATGTATACACACACACACACACACACATATATATATAGTTGTAAATTGGACAAAGTGTGAAAACAGTGTTTAAGCTTGTTGTTCACAGAGTATTTTGCAGGAGGCTACCAGCTACCAACACTAGCAAAAAACTAAATGTCAAACTAAGTTGTAGAGCCATTATCTGCTCGTTTCCTTTTTAAAACATGAATTTTGGTAAAGAGTATAAAATATTCTCCATCCTTTTTTTTCAAAACATGATAATGTAATATGTTAAGGACAAATTGAAAAAAAAGGAATTATTCCATTTCTTGTTTTTCTCTTTCAAATTAAACAATAACTTCATATTTACCTACAAGCAAATCAGATCATCCGTGTTTAATTTAGATCCAATAAAGACTGTTTGTTTTTCTCGCATAATTAGCTTTGAAGGTCACTCCACCACCTGAGGGTCACAACCACAATTTGCCACCATCAGAATTGAAGGAAAGGAACCTTCATTTATTTGTGTTCAAAAACTGCCAAACATTTTACCGTATTAATTAATGCATACTTCCGCCCTATAGCCTATAGATTGAAATTAATTAGATGAATCCAGAAATAAAACACAAAGGACTGACTGAGAGCAAAACACATCTACATATACGGCCTCTCTGTTGGCAGCCTCGTCTGCTCTGACATTTACTGTATACGCAGATGCTCCGCTAACCCCCTAATGTTTTTGCTGTACTGATGAGTGCTTATGCTCAAGGGTTACTGTAAATCTATTCAATCATGGAGCATCATGGAGGATGCCTAATTGTTCTCTTATCCTCCAGTTAACAGGGCAGTAATTATCCTACTTAGTAACAAATATGCCTTAGCCACTGGGTTCAAGCCAATGTTATTAGGTTGATTGAATACATCAATAATAACAGCTAAATCATGTACAACAACTGTTAATGAAGTTAAAGCAATGACATGGCTGTTTATACCATCGCCACAGTCATCAGTCACATTTGGTCTGAAATTCTCAGGCAGCAAGAGGAAGCAAAAATATGAGAATAACTCATAAAACCGAGGTTAGGTATGCCGGAGGGGGACGCTGATACGAAGTGTCCGGCCTATTGTTGGGCCACAGCGTGAAAGGTCATGGAGCTAGCATGTGACACAGAGGTGATGCGATCCGAATAGACTTTTGGCCATCCAGGGGGAAAACAGTCCTCTCCTTCTGCTGAGCACCCTGCCCCTGCGTGCCCCTCTTGTCCAGAGAAAGCAAGCTAATAGGCAGCTGAGTTGAAGCAGGCAAGGGCCATTAGAGCTCAGCGGTGAAGCCCGAGGAAAGGCTCTAGCTCAAGGCCTTAATTGAGACAGAGAGAGTTTGGGTCAGTGATCAAGCTGGGGAATGCAGCTTCGCTCCAGAATGAGATTTCTGGCTTGTGGTCTTTTGTGCAGAGGTGAAGGCAAACAGGAAGGCTCTTATTGTCCATTGAATTGAACAGTTAGAAGTGGTACTGTCACTATGTGTAACTTCTTGTGCTTTCACTGCAAAACTTTGATTATATGATGAACACAGAGCGAAGATCTTACTGATAAAATGTGAGCAGTATCAAAAGAAATCAAATGCTTTAGATATAAATTACTCTGCCATTTAGTATTTCCTGAAGTGAAAGACATGGGTTGAAATGCATCTATGAATCCCAGTCCCTGGTACAGTTGAGATCAGATAACATTTATCTCTGGGAGATGATTCCTCTCCCACTCTTCCTTTCCATATTGGATATTTGAGATGGCAGCGCTGAGGAAATATCCGTAAACCAGCACCCGCCATCTCATTTATTAGAGGCTTTATTATGGCAGGCAGCAACACTGAAGAGGTCTTTCCAATCTGTATTCAGTGTGCAGATAAAAGTCTTCATTCTAAGTAATGTACCGTTCACTCACTCCCATTCTGGAACACTGGCAATCTGAAAGATTTCAAATTGTTCTATCCTGATGTGCTCTGTGAGCGAAATGAAACAATCTGGCCACTCATGTTCCTGTATGTGATGAACTGACTGATTTGTAGGCAAGGGAGATGCTGCATCTCTCCAAGGAGTGGCACCTCCGTGCTCCTATTTCATAGACTGTGTAATGAGATTAGGTGATATCACTAATCTTTTAAGCTAATAAGCAGTTTTCCAAATGTGAAAAGGTGCGAGCTTTCTCACCTTGGCTGTGACAGTTTTTCCTTGTCAAAAGTTGTTTTTTTTCTATTGTGTGCTTCTGTCAAGTGAAATGTTACTTACAAATGGAGTAGAATTTATATTAATGTCACATTCACATCCTGTTGGAAGAGCTAGAGAAGACCAAACTTGTTTAACTCGTTGGTATACCCACTCTGTTAATGAATGGCGAACTGCAGCAGACATTACATTACTTTGTCGACGTTGTGTTGATTGTGTTTCAATGATTAAAGCTGATAGTTTTGAGTTTTATTACCTCAGGCTGCCAACATCGATGGATTTGCTGCCGTGTTTACTGCCGGTGTTGACGCGTTTCCACAATTTGTGACACCAAGAGGGAAATATCGGACTCTACAAAAAACTCCCAATTCCTACTTGTAATTACCGCTAGAACAATTTATCGTGGACAGCAACTCATAATCACAGTGAATCTGAGATGGCAGTGCAACTCATTAGTCACATTTATGTACCTACATGCGTTTATGCAAACCTGAGCTGCATTTATGATTATGATTGCTTCCTTATGACTTAACAAATCTCAGCAAGGCTCAGGATATTTTTCATGCCACAGCACTGTTTATGATTCTGCCAGAGTTACTGTTTACATGCAGTTTCAGATGACATGCCCCTCTTTGCCTTCTTTGGCTCACATCAATGTATTTCTTTGTAGGTATGACAGTTACGGGCGTCTGACTAACGTCACTTACCCCACGGGCCGAGTGAGCAGCTACCGTACAGACGCCGACAGCTCAGTCCGCATCCAGACAGAGGGCTCCAACAAAGAGGATATCACCGTCACCACCAACCTGTCAGCCTCTGGCACCTTCTACACACTCATGCAGGGTGAGTGTCTTTTTCTGTAGCTCACAAGTGGAGCATGTGATTTTTAAGGTATTATGTGTCGATGGATGTGCCAAAAGCTTTAACTTTGCTTCGGTAACAAAAAGTTTTTGTTTCTGGTACATATCTGAGGTATAAAGTTATGATCAGGTACTTTAAAAATCATAACTAGGATCTTCCAGCGTTGCATTTTGTACCGTTTGATGAGACTTTGTCTCCGGGATTGCCTTAGGTTCACAGATTTGCCTTTAATGAACAATTCAATTGCCTGTGCAGGTACATGTAGCAGTCACAGTTGTGAAAGAAAACAAGATCAGAATCCCAACCTTGTTGTGGTAAAGGGTTTTGTGCATCCTTCTGATTCTGGAAGCTGTGTAGTACAGCCCCATCGCTCCTTGTAGGACAAATAAGTGTCAGGTAAGGGACTAGACAATAAGCCATTCAGAGACTTCTCGTGAGGCGATGTCCAGCATAAGCAGGACATTGTTTCTGGACAGACACAAAGCTGTTGACTTCTTCAAATTTCATGTTTTTTCACTGCATTGAGCAGAGGTGGAGGCCAATGTTTCAGATACAGAGATCTTAAAACCTGTTCCAACAAAATCAAATTTTTTTGATTTGGGTGAGCTGACCTTGAAATGAAGAAGTAATGTCTCACTACAGAGCTCACTCACAGTAGTGTTGGTCCTTTGTTGTTTTAATAAAATGTGTAGTGCAACTCTGATTTACCAGAATGAAAGAATGTATTGACTTTCTGTCAGAAAAAATAATTTATAAAGCTCAATGCTGGTGGTTAGATGAGATCCTCCAGGTGAAGGAAATTCAGTGAGAGAGATGAGGGCAGTGGGCGGACTGATGTTGTGGCTTAGTCCACCTGATTTGTCTTACACATTTAGGCATTCTGATATCCTGACAATTGCTTCATTGATCACCCGTTGATAGCTTTGAACTGTCACCCCCACCCACACACACACACACACACACACACCACACACCCACACACACACACACACACACACACACACACACACACACACACACACACACACACACACCAGAATTGAACGTGTCCTCCGCCCTCTGGCCCTACTGACTCTGCTGTTAATTAATTCACCATTGTCTGCTTTGTAAGCTTTGTGAGCTTGCAGCTGGGTGATCACATAACACCGCCCTTAACATTCCTTTCTGGTCATCTGGTGTGTTTGTCCTCTTCAACACACCTCAGGGTTGTTAATCATGTTGTCATTATGCAAGGTGGATAATGTAATAGTCTTCAAAGTTGTAGTTGTAACTCAGATCAGGTGTACAGTCATTAAGGGATAATAAAATATAGCAAATATCGAAGTATAGATGAGTCAAATTTAAAAGAGTTGAAATATAGTCGTGAAAATAGAGATGCGAGTGTGAAGTAATTAATAAATAAACATATTGCACTTAGTGTAGAGTAGTAACTTACGTGCTCCGTAGGATAATGCAATGGCAATTTTATTTATGTAGCACATTTTTATTACAAGTCAACTCATTTTGCTTTACGTTGACAGACAAAATATAGGAATATAGACATAAAAATGAGAAAAGTAAGCAACATAATATAGGAATATAAGCATGAGTAAAATGAGGAAACTGGATGAAAATGAAGCGTTCATCAAACAAACCACGCAGCTATGAAAATCCAGAAACAAATAGAAACCAAAATAGAAACCCATCACAGAGCTGCACATGTAACAAACTGTGCGAGAAGCAACTAGCTTATGAGTACACACACATATACACACACCCACACAGTCATTAACCTTAAGCCCGGGAGAATAGAAAAGTAAGAAAGTTTTTTTTCCACCTGCTGATCTGAAGCAGGAAACTGTCTTATTTACCTCTATCAACTGAATATGATGGTCTCATTTACTGTTGGATTATTTGTTTCATGTTAAGCAGACTACAGCCCACATAAATGTCAGTGCAAGGCACACACCTGCCCTGCTGAACTGTGTGCATGCATTAGTGTGAACTCTCCAGCTCTGCAGTATTTCCAGCTTCATCTGGCCTCGGAGGCCTCCTTTTGGTAGGGGTCTGCCCCAGAGGCCTTTGGTCAACCCCTGTAGTGTCTGTGTGATGGAGAGAGGTAAGGGCCAGTGCAAGGTCAGCCCTGCCTCCTCTGCCCATTTCTCTTGTCTCAGCAGCACAGTACATCCTGTGGCGCTCTGTGCAAAAGATGAACATACTAATGTCCATCTTCTCATGTGATTTTTGTTGTTGTTCTCTGTGAAATAAAGAAATCGCAGCCACTTTAACATGACATGTTAACATGAGGAAATTACAGTGTATGTGTTTGATTTTTTTTTTTTTTTTCTGTTACATTAAGTCAACTAATTAATGTAGTGTTTGACAAGCCATTAATTTTCCACTGTTCTTAATGAGAATAATATTCATCCCGGTCCCTGTCAGTCTACTGAAGGAGGCATTCTCTGATGAATGTACATGAGATGCTCAGTGGAAACATTAGTCACTGGTCTGGAGCTGGAACACAGGCTGTCGTCACCTAGGGACAGTAACAGACAGACTCAGATTTATCCCTTGTGAGTGTGTGTGTGTGTGTGTGTTTGTCTGTCTGTGTGTGTGCGTGTGTGTGTGTGTGTGTGTGTGTGGGTGGGTGTGCTTGCTCACCCTGCCTTCTCTCTGGCCACAGGCAAGCTAGCAGCTTTGATAGTTTTCATTCCCCCCATATCCTCGAGGCTGCTGCAACAGCTGTAAAACTTTACTTTACTGGCGCTGTGAAACCTCTCACTATTGATCTTTGTTGTCACAGACCCAACATTATCGCAGCGGTTCAGTTAAATACTGCTGCTCAAGGCTTTCTTTTTGCTGAGCAGCCATTTTAGGTCATTACGTTTGTGCCGCGCTGAGATGAATATTAGATTTGGTCCTCTTACATCAGCTACAAGAAGCTCTGATTGTTTCTCTTCTTCTAATCCTGATCATCATCGTTTTCCCCCATGACCCCTCTACATCCTCAGATCAAGTTCGAAACAGCTATTTCATTGGTCTGGATGGCTCGCTGCGGCTCGTGTTGGCCAATGGCATGGAGGTGTCCCTGCACACGGAGCCCCACCTGCTGGCCGGCACAGTCATCCCCACAGTCAGCAAGAGGAACGTTACCCTGGCCATCGACAACGGCCTGAACCTGGTGGAGTGGAGGCAGAGGAAGGAGCAGGCACGTGGCCAGGTCACTGTGTACGGACGCAGATTAAGGGTAAGCATACACATTCACAAAGGACCACAAGGTGACTGTTAAAGGATGGATGGGTGTGAGGAAAATCTCTATCTTGCTCAAAATGGCATTGGATCTTAGCTGCCTTCTTTATGTGACTGCACTCACTGAGCAGACTTCTGCATCCCTCAGTGAGAGTCTGAGGTGTAGGCTATCAGATAGCAGCCCTGTTCACTGGAAGTCTGTTTGGGTTACAGTCTGTCCGACAGTGGCGGTGTGTCAAAAAAGCACAGAGACTGGACCCATCCGTTGGCACAGCGGGATCCAAAATGCAGCAGCATCTGGCACCATGTTGTACTGGCTAATCACTTCCTTGTAGAACACCTTGTAACGCAAACAGTGTAATGCTGTTATTTATCTTGCAATCATTGACACAGAGCAGAAAATTATTGGCACTGTAATAACTTTGCAGAGTTGCCTCATAGCTATAAATTGCTGTGCAGTGTTTTTGGATTTGATAGACCTCAGCAAGCCTGCAAAGATAACACAGTTACACACAATATGAGTAAGAATATTATACACAGAATATCAACAGGTCCCAGTTTATAATGAAATAAACACCCTTGACCATAAAGCATCAAGATTGACCCACTAGAAACGACTATTAACACAGCAAGCACAAATAATACAGTGTGTTCTGATTGAATGGCTTGTGTTGTTTTTCTTGGCTTTGTAAGGCAAATAATAACTTTGGTTAAGTTGTCTTCCACATTCTCTGGGAGGCGACACCGCTAATGGGGAGGTGCCACTTTGTATGTCATCGGCTGTTCATTTAATGGTCCTGTCGTCCCCCTGGAAGTGAAAGCTTCTAATGTATGTTACAGACAATGGCCCCAGGGGTGAGATGGGAAATGGGAGCAGCCTAATGGCAAGAACAGAGGGGATGAACAGAGCTGGAATCATTGAGCGACCTTGAGTGGCATGTCAAGTGATATTACGTGGGTGGCTGGATGAGTGTGTGGCAGTGGTCGGGGGGGGTCTCGCATACATAACAGAGGGATGCATGAGAAATAGAACAAGAGAGGCATCTGTAAGGCTCTGACTTCTCGTCTTTCTTGTGCTAGGAATGAGCAAAGATGATGGAGATAAGCAAAGGTGTTTGGGGGTGTTGCTGTCTGTGTTCCAGGTTGTTTCACCGACTGTTTGTTAGACTGTCGACATAAGTACATGAGGCACATGCACGCGTTTGTTGTATTGTGCTTTTCATGTCCTGAGGATAAACTGGTAAGTGATGGTCCTCAGTTTACCCCATCCACAGTGACACGTGCCACTGTGGACTCTCCCCTCCCAGCCACGTTCATGATTTATGTTGTCGAAGCACAGTGAGTCTGTTGTTTTCCAAAGCCTCCTCTTACATTGAGTAACGTGTAAATGTACAGTAAAGAGAGAGCCCTTGTGGCTGCCACTCCACCATAGCAAGAATTTTCAACAATTTTATTCTGCAATTAAATACAGAGACAAAGCCGACATCCCTGTATTAGCATTTTAGTATTGTCATAGTGGCTTATAATGTAGGACTGTTTGTTCAAAAGAGAAGTTAGAAATTAAAAAAAGATAGAATTTGTTTTCTTTGATTACAATGTGAGAATACATAAATGATGTTACTGAAGAAAGCAGAGTGATGGTTGAATTAATCATGAGGTTTGATGAAAGGCATTTTCACTTGACAGATTGAGTCTGTCATTTGGTACAAAAGTCGTTGATATTGATTGAGAGATCAGATGTTGCTGTAATGTTTTATGTTGAGGACAGTTTAAAATCTTACATCGAAGGTCTAATGTATTGTAATAGTCTCTCTTCTGTTTCTACACCTCTGTCTCTGAGAATTTCCTTTTAGAGGCAGTGTCCAATATAGAATATTCCTCTTGAGTGAGTTTTCATTCTCATGGGATCTTGGGATCGCTGCTGTAAGAGGTTTTTTCCACCCTGTTGAGTCTTTGGCGAACCAGATCCTGGCATGAGGAACTTTCTCTCTCTCTCTTATACCTTATTTCCTGTTGGAAGCAGTCTCAGTAAAATCTTTTGGGACAGACAGCTGGCCTATCAAAGAGTCTGAAAAGAGTCTGAAACATTGTGTCCAGTGTTTCAGAAAATGCTGAAACAATTATTTAAATAATTGTTTATTTACAATTCAAGTCTGTTTTTTCGACAATATGGGCGTAAACACAAGGTTGACGTCCAATAAGAAAGCACTGAATAAATATGTTTAACTATATTTTGCAACCTAGAGAGCAGCACACTCCGGTTTCTCATCCCACAGACTCTCAGCATCTGTTGGTTCATTTGATTATAGCCAATAATAGACATAATCTACTCTCATTATTTTTAGGTTATAGACATCAGCCTGTTTGTCGGTCCTCCTGATTTCCTATAATTCCTCTCTTCTTCTCTCAAACTCTATCGGAGCCTATAGGATAATGAGAGGGAAACATTGTTTAATGGGAGATCATCATCTAGCAGACAAAATAATTAAGACCACTTGCTCGGGCTCAGAGAAAGCTGCCCACCGCACCGTGCACAGGAAGTTTGGCTGCTCAACACTTTGAATTATAATACATCCATGTTTGAAATGTGCAGACACAATGGAACCGATATAAGTCATAAATGTGGACAAAAAATATGAGGCTGATTGGTCCAGTAGTAGTGAGATTAGCTGCAGACGGACAGACACACACACACACAACCAAACACATGATCCCCTCCGGGCCTTGCAGAGACAATAACTAATGTCGACCTCCCTGTTCTTATTCCTGGATCCACTGGAGGACCCCTCCCATCAATCTTAGGGCTCAAATTGCTTGTGCCACTCCAAACCTTCATGGAATCACGCTCCTCGTGAATCTGTTGCTTTTAGCGTAAAGTAATCCTCTCAATTAGGTATCAGTGACATTAATTGCCTCTGGTGTAATTGTCCCTTCACAGATGAGAGACCTAAGCATGCTTCTCTCAATGTGAGATTGAAAAAGTGAGGCTTCTCGGCGAGCCCCCTGCGATCAGCTCCCTCGCATGTGTCTGGAAAGTCACCAGAAGCAGCTTTCTGAGCCAATATGTTTTTAAGCCTCACCAACCTTTACCAAGATAAATAGTAGCACGTCTGAAGAGAAACTACGTACCCCAATAAGAAAAAAAATATGGTAAAAAATACAGTATCAGGAAGGTGGTTTTAATTAATGCCTGAGACCTCTGTGACTTCATTTTCTAAAATCTTCCAAACTCTGCTTAAAGTCGTGCTTTGTATGGAGATTTGCTCTGACCTGCAACCTAAGGCCCTTTTCTCCTCTTGATTTGATGTGTTTTTTTTCTCTGTAGCTCCTGCTTACAAAGGCTGCTGACTGAGAATCATAATGTTAATCTTTTTGGCTAAAGCACAGAAGCTGCCTCCTAAGTAAAGCCTGGAAGTGGGTTCGACTCGGTGCTGACCTGAACATGGCCTTGAGGATTACACTCTTCAGAGCAGTGTCTTTCTGCTCTGATCGCGGTGAAGCCAAGGGTCACTTTGTGCAGCCTCATGCATTAAAAAGAGGCAAAAAAAATGTGAAGTGTCATTTCAACAATGTTCTGAGTCACACAGGAGAAGAATTGATTTTTTTTCTGCTCTTTTCCAATTTACGGAAATGGCTAAATAAAATGAGAGTCATCTTCGCCTGGTAATTCTTTTCAGTAAGCAGTGAAAATGAATTTAATGATCAATGTGGCTTTAATGTTTTTTGCATGAATAGGCATACTCCCACTAAGACTCGGCTGAATTTTTACACAAACAAAGAAATATGGTAATTCTTATAATTTCATCACTTCAGTAGCTCCTGCAGTCCTGAGATACAGCTCCTCTGTTGTAATTAAAAACTGTGAAAGGAAGAATATAAAATAATCACTTTGTGATTAAAGCGCTCCTCATAAGGTTCCACCTCAGAAGAACAGTGCACCAATTCCTCTCAATCATTTCAAACTTCCAAACATATTTATTCCCTCTCAATGGTTCTGCTGTGGTCAAGTTAAATGTTTCTCCTGCTTCCTCTCCTACAGGTTCACAACAGGAACTTGCTCTCACTGGACTTTGATCGAATCACCAGGACAGAAAAGGTCTATGATGACCACAGGAAGTTTACGTTACGGATCCACTACGACCATGCAGGGCGACCTACTCTGTGGGCGCCAAGCAGTCGCCTGAATGGAGTCAATGTCACCTATTCCTCTGGAGGGCACGTGGCAGGTATCCAAAGAGGTACAATGTCTGTACGGATGGAGTACGACCAGAATGGCAGAATCACCTCCCAGATATTTGCTGATGGTAAATCGTGGAGCTACACTTACCTGGAGAAGGTACGAACCGTCGGTGTTGTAAAGATGAATAAATACTATATAGGACTGCAGGGTCATGTTGTACAGATAAATTGTGGAGGTATGTTTGTGTAAGAACCTTGACAGGAGATTTCAGAGTAAAGTTAAAAGTTAACTTGTTATACTGCAGCAGTGTTTGTGCTGCATTATCAGGCTCTTGCACAGATATCAGGAGAAATGTAATTAAAACCTGTCTGGTGCACCGCAGACGTTATACTTTGTTACCGTAGTCTGACAGCAAAGCCCAACCTGAAATAGCTCTGATGAGAAGAACAGAGTGTATTGTCACTTTCTCACTAATTGAAAGCAAGATTTTTGGGAAGCTGCGATTCTCCAGCTTAGACATGTAATGAAAATGGCAGCCAGTCACCTTGTTAATAGTCTATCGTCCGTTTTTCAGCGACCTCTAAGTGCTGAGACGCTGGCAGCCTGTTGTGACAGCCTTAGAACGGATTTAAAGACATCATTTTTTGGTGCAAGAAGGGTGCGAATGGAAATTTTCGATTTGCAGAGATGTGAAAAATTCAGTTCCCTCATACTGTTTGGATCAAAAGATCCCACAAATAAGAAACAAGAAGCAGCCTGTTTGTGAAATCATTTCTGAAGGAAATCTTAATGTCACAGGAACATCAACAACTCTACTTTCAAGATGGAAATTTAGTCTGAAGATAGAAATGCATGTATAAAATATTATTGCTTTTGACATTTTGCTTTTCCTTTTGTGGTTTTGTCTTGTAAGTGACAGAATATAGTCGCAATATGTAGGTAATGTAAGGAGATTAGATTAGTATATATTTAGATTAACTTTTTTGTTTTGTGTAAGTAATTTATTTTGCATTTTTCTTATATTCTAAATGTTTATGAAATTGCAATTACTGGTGCTAGTACATAGTGTAATGGCTGTTTTTTAATATCATAACCTATTTTATGTGTCATTGTAATTATTATTATTAATTAAATAGAACTGAAAGAATTTTAACTGTACCAACACCACATTGAGTATCCCACATTGCAGTCAGTTGAAAAACATGGCCGCCTTCAACTTCCGACATCAGCTACTTCTTTCTGATCCTTCCTGTGAATTGCTGCTTGCAGCTCTATTCTCTTATTTTGTGATACTGTGTGCTTTTGCAAAGCACAGAATATATCAACTATATTATCTTGCGACACTTTTAAAATACAGTGAATCTAACTCTGTATTTAAATGACTCAAATAGTCTGTTTCTGTCTGTTCTCTCTACAGTCCATGGTCCTGCTGCTCTACAGCCAGAGGCAGTATATCTTTGAATTTGACAAAAACGACCGACTGTCCTCTGTGACCATGCCCAACGTGGCACGGCAGACCCTAGAGACCTCCCGCTCCATTGGCTACTACAGAAACACCTACCGCCCTCCTGAAGGTAACGCCTCAGTGCTCCAGGACTACAGCGAGGACGGCCAGTTGCTTCAGACCACCTACCTGGGCACAGGCCGCAGGGTCATCTACAAATACGGCAAGCTTTCCAAGCTGCTGGAGATCCTCTATGACACCACGCGCATCGGTTTCTCCTATGACGAGGTGGCAGGCATGCTGAAGACAGTCAACCTGCAGAGTGAGGGCTTCACCTGCACCATCCGCTACCGGCAGATTGGCCCGCTGATTGACAGACAGATCTTCAGATTCAGTGAAGAAGGCATGGTCAACGCCAGATTTGACTATGTGTACGACAATAGCTTCAGAGTCACTAGCATGCAGGCCGTCATCAATGAAACACCGCTGCCAATTGACTTGTATCGCTACGATGACGTGTCTGGCAAAACAGAGCAGTTTGGCAAATTTGGAGTGATCTATTATGACATAAATCAAATTATCACCACGGCAGTGATGACCCACACCAAACACTTTGATGCTTATGGTCGGGTGAAGGAGGTCCAATATGAGATCTTTCGCTCACTCATGTACTGGATGATGGTGCAGTATGACAACATGGGGCGAGTGGTGGCCAAGGAGCTAAAGGTTGGGCCTTATGCCAACACCACTCGCTACACATACGAGTATGACGCCGACGGTCAACTTCAGGTGGTCTCCATCAACGACAAGCCTCTGTGGAGGTACAGTTATGACCTAAATGGCAACTTGCACCTTCTCAGTCCTGGAAACAGCGCACGCCTCACCCCACTACGCTATGATATCAGAGACCACATTACCCGCTTGGGAGATGTCCAGTACAGGATGGATGAGGATGGTTTCCTCAAGCAGCGAGGGAATGACTACTTTGAGTACAACTCAGCGGGTCTGCTGGTTAAAGTGTACAACAAAGTGAGTGGCTGGAGCATCAAATACCGTTACGATGGCCTCGGTAGGAGGGTGTCCAGCAGAAGCAGCACGGGTCACCACCTGCAGTTCTTCTACGCTGACCTCTCCAGCCCCACTCGGGTCACCCACATGTACAACCACTCCAGCTCCGAGATCACTTCGCTGTACTATGACCTACAAGGACACCTGTTCGCCATGGAGCTAAGCAGCGGGGACGAGTTTTATGTGGCCTGTGACAACATAGGCACCCCTCTGGCTGTGTTCAGCGGCTCCGGCCTCATGATCAAGCAGGTCCTCCACACAGCGTTTGGAGAAGTTTACCTTGACACCAACCCCAGCTTCCAGCTCATCATCGGCTACCAGGGAGGCCTGTATGAGCCTCTCA
Organism: Holacanthus passer; assembly: GCA_025331565.1. Lineage (NCBI taxonomy): Eukaryota > Metazoa > Chordata > Actinopteri > Pomacanthidae > Holacanthus > Holacanthus passer. The sequence continues at coordinate 2,568,672 of JAFREQ010000017.1, forward strand.
GTCGACTGGTCCACATGGGCAGACGGGACTATGACGTCCTTGCCGGCCGCTGGACAACACCCAACCACGAGATCTGGAAACGTCTCAACAGCAACCACATTGTGCCATTCAACTTGTACATGTTCAAGAACAACAATCCTCTCAGCAACAATGAGGAGATAAAGTGCTACATGACCGGTAAGTTCACTTAAGAGACCTATGTTTTACAGATGTGACAGGATTTGATGAAAGAAAGTCTCCCTTCTCTCCTGTGCAGAGGAAAAGGGAAAATTGTATTCCAAAGTATTGAAAAGTCAATAGAAACTTTTCAAACCACAGCTGCCATCCTCTGCAAACTTCTAGCAACCTTACTGGGGCAACAGTTCAAGCCTTTAGGCATTGTGTGTCTGATATGCAAAAAAAGCTGCAATGAAAGTACGTATAAGTGAACAAAAAATAATTAAAACAATTATGTGAATTGTTTGCAGGTAAGTAACTATATAAATAGCTGTTGGCCGATGTTAATTGAGTCCCACTAGAGCAATCACTGATGTATATAACTTATTTATGATGCTAAAATTACATGTGTGGATGGGAAGGAGAAGGCCCCATATCTTAACCCTGTGAAACAGCAGTGGCTTACAGTTAAGCAGTACAATACTCATTTTAGGTTCCTCTGTCAAATTTGGTATGTTTTTATTCTAAACAACAAGCCACAAATGGAAGAACCGACCCTGCCAAAATTAAATTGAAAAGCTGTGTGCTAGAGAGGCTTTTAAGAGCTTCCTCACTGGGACACTGAGGTTGTTTTTCTGCTTGTGTGTGTGTGTGTGTGTGTGTGTGTGTGTGTGTGTGTGTGTGTGTGTGTGTGTGTGTGTGTGTGTGTCCGTGTCCAGTGGCTATCGTTCTGAAAGTGCTCAAAGGGAACAATGCTGTACAGCAAAGCCCCCTCTGTTGTTGAACACTCAGGTCCCTTCCAGAAATATCACATCGTTTTGTGTTGCTTTGTGGTAGGGAGAGGTAAATGGCAGTGAAAGCACCCCGGTGGAGGAGAGCACAATGGATCCATAGAAACCTTAGCCAGGGTCGGTTGTATCAACCTCTTTGGCTGGAAGGAAAACAACATTGTTAAGGATACACAGTGAATACTCTGTGGTTAAACCAATCGGCTTCAGCCAGATTTCCTTCACAAATGGGAGATTTAATTCTCTATGTTTCATTCTGCTTTATATTTACTTGGATATGCATATGCTGGCTATCAAATAATCCATTTTATATCGGTTATCCTTCGTTCATTTCCCTATAGACAATACTAAGTGGAAAAATAGTCACTTTTTGTTCAGGTGGAGTCTCGGCTTCTATTTCTTTCTGTTCAACAAAGCCATTTAGCCGACTGCCAAACATAGAGGCGTTCAGCTTCACAGTCCACCATTAGGGGCTGACTGGCATTTGAATGCTAAGCAGACTGTTAGATATACTGTAGTGGGTCTGCCTCAATTGTGATTGATGGCGCTGACATTTCCATTCCTTTCACTAAATTATCAGGGTCCTTTCATTGTCCTCAAACAAATTCTTATTTAAAAAGCTTTGTCAGGTGCCACAATGTGGTACTGCCAATCTGTGACTAACTTGCCCCCCAAGTGTCACAGCAATGATTCTGCTGTCCATAACAAACACATTGAAAGGGGCAAGAAACAAATGGCTCAGATTAAACAGGCTTTGCTTTCAATCATGTCTCAAGCCTTCTCTGTGATATTCAGAATTAATGACAACTTATCACAGGGGAATGGCAGCAGCACCTATAACCACAGCGCTGGTGGCTGCTATTATACGAACCACATTATCATGATTGCATGGATTTGAATCCCAGACACGTCACTTTCCCCTTTTTCAGCAGCTCATTAGAAAAAAATTATTGCAGAAGAACCCACTGAGTCTTCAAAATATCTCGTGTTGAAGTCTCGGCTGCTTTGAGATGACATGAAATTACAGTATATAATTATCAGCGCCGCAGACACTCTCAGATGTCACTTGGCGTTTCTGGGACCCAGCTGTGTGTCATTAGCGTGGCACCTGCAGGAGTGGACATGAATCATTGCCACCATCTCAAGTGTTTATTATAGCTTGTCCACTTTCACAAACAAATCAAGTGCTCAGACAGAGTGAGGAGTATTTCAAGGAGACAGCCACTTGACCACAGAATGTCAACTGTTAAAACAAATCAATTCTTAGCTGGGTTTTTTTTTTATGGTTTATCTGAAGTTAAAAATGATTGTGTCTATTAAGACAGCAGTAAATCACTGTTTCAACACCTTGATCCCTCCTCTGCAGATGTGAACAGCTGGTTGGTGACCTTCGGTTTCCAACTGTACAACGTCATCCCTGGCTATCGCAAACCCAGCACAGAATCCATGGAGCCGTCCTACGAGTTAGTCCGCACCCAGATCAAGACGCAGGAGTGGGATAGCACCAAGGTAAACCTGTCGCTCTCACCCATCCCACCTTTCACCTTGTCACAGATCACCTTCCTTTACCTCTGCTCCCGTCCTCTCCGACATCATTAGCAGATAGACATGCTCTGTGTAGCCAGACTCCCAGAGGAGCTGCCAGCTATCAGGCAAAAACACAGCCCAGTGAGCCAGGTCCCTGCCCCTAGTCCTCATCTTGGGGAATGGGGTCAGGCTAAACAGCTCTTGTAATTGTCCTGCCATTAGGGAAATTCACTCTCCATTCCCTCCACCACTGGCCATTGATTTCATCTCAGTCTTACACCCTTAGCCAAGGTCTGAGAAGTAGTAGACATGCTCTGATTCCCGCGTTTATCAGCCCTTTTAAGAAGCCTCCAACTCACCTGAATTATTGAAGAGGCCACTGTTGTCTTGGGTTTGGTTACAGCCAGACTAGTGAATGCCACCCATCAGGAGACCAGGTTCATGTTGAGTGACACTCTGGCTGCTACTTTAACACAGTGGGTATTTGTTGTTATAAAACATTTGTAAGCCTAAAAGCTACTGGGATGATAAAAATGCAGGGTCATGTTGATCTGTGACCTCTGATCTGACCAGCAAACCACAATAGACAGGCACGTCAACGGGACTCAATAAACAGAAAACAGTGATAGATAATGTCATACCATCTACTGTTTCATCTTATATACGCAAGAATATAAAGCATTTAAAATAAAAAATTCAAAACAAACACAGACCTAATGTTTTCCATTTCATATCCCCAATAATAAAGTTTTTCTACCTGTGAAATTTATTATGAATATAGTACAAGTTAAAAGTTTAACATGTTTTCATTCAGTGTTTCTTTTATTTTTATTATGACCTCAAAACTATGAAATAACACATGTGGTGTTATGGAGTAAGCAAAAAAAAAAGGGAAAATGCCATTCGTGTGCAAAGAAAAACATATCTCTTCTAAAGAATTTAAAATATAAAACATGTTTTGCTTTGTTTACACCTTTTTGCATAATATAAAATGAAATGTGTTATTTCACAGTTTTGATGTCTTCAGTATAAATATGTGATGTAGAAAGTAATAAAAATAAAGAAAAACCATTGGAGGGTGTGTCTAATTTTACTGTCAGTATAACCGGCATTACTATTATTTAATTCAAGTGTTTGTTGACAAAAATAGCTTGTGAATAAATGCTCCAGTGTGGTTTATACGCATTTAAAGCATGAAAGGAATTTTGATCTCACTCGAGGCATTCCAGTGAACTATAGTCAATTACACAGGAAATAAAACACTTAAGAATCCACACTGTTATTTTACAGGTCATAAACAAAGTGTAAAACCATAAAAGCAGGAATCCCAGTTATGCCCTCGTCTAGCGTGGACCACTTTGGGAGGGTTACTGTCATAGTCCCCCGGGACTGACTCGTGCACGCTGCTTGTGCCTGAGTCTCCACTGAGAATTTCTGAGCTCCCCCAAGGTACCAATCTACAAAGAGCCGCAACAGAGGAAATATCTAATTGAATCCAAAGACAACCCAGTTATTTCCATTTCAAATGTCTGAGAGTATATGGTACGATGGAATAGTGTTGTATATTAAAAAGAATAAATGAGCAGACGTACATTTGCAAGTCTGACTAAATCAGTCGTCACCTCGACCATTTTCAAATACCAGAAAACCATTTATCAAATTCAATTTTAACCCTGTTTTCAAAATTACTTAAGTTTAATTGCAAAATAAATCACTCACTGTTTGTTAAGGTTCAGTTTTTTAAAGTAAAAGTCCTTTACCACAATTTTAGAGATGGTAACCCACAAGCCAAGATATCAGGTAGCTTACATTTTTCTTCTAAGCACACTTGATAGAAGAACTTCCATGATGCCATTATATTCATTCATTCACTCACTCAGAAGCACTAAGTGGGAGAGGGTTAGTTTTTCACCTACATACCAAATCTTTCAAGTATATAGCCAAGAATTCCCATGATACGCTGCAAGATCTCTAGGAATCATGTAACTGGGGCTTTAAATAGAAAAGTTAGCCTAGATTTGAAGGTTTTACTGGTTTTTGTGAGGGAGCCATTCCTTCAACGCACCTCTGGAGGATGTACTGTAAATGATGTAAGGATGTGAGGAAAGATTGAGATAATTGGTCTTTACTCTGTGTACGAAACCAGGAGATGATATCCTTATCTAGAATTCCTGCTTCAGAACTGGTGCTCTGAGCTGGTGAACTCCATGTTGGTCCTCACTGCAGAGAGCCAGACCAGCCTAATTAAATGTAGGGTTCTTTGAAGCATAAATATAGCTTTCAAACTACATGCGGTGTGTCCTGTGCACTTGGCGTTTTATTTTATTTTGTACAGGAGAGAAGTATGCCTGCCTTTCTATCTCTTTTCATTTAAGCCCCTATTTCACCGTGCTGCTGAATCCGCACCCAGATTGAAAAATGCCGTGAGGGGCCAGACAGATGAGGTTTGTGCTGCACAAGGCTTGATCTCTCATTCTGGGTTGTGCTGGAGGCTGATTGCACCCCATGCTATGTGAATGATGCCTCTCTAGGAGTGTCCCGTGAGGCTGTTTCAGTAAAGTGGAGGACATTGCCCCCTTTCCCCCCACCGCCTCTGGGACGGCTGACCGGGTCACACTGTTGGCACGGTAAACAAACATGGAGTGGCATGGTGTGAAATGTCCCCCCAGGCCATCCTCATTCCCAGGGGCCCAACAGCGCAGCTGCCCCCTCCCCCTCGTGTGTTTCCTCTTCATGCAGGATCTGATGCGGTGTCATGTCAAAGAGCGGGCGGATTTGCTGGTCACTCCAGCCGCCTCCTCGGTCCTCAGCCCCACCCAATCCCCCAGCCCGTAGCCACCATCTAACAGAGCCGCAGAGAGACAGAATTAGAAACTGTCAGGAGAACTTTGGACGTGACTGGTTGACAAAAAATCCTCAGGACGCTCACAGCCTCTTATCATGGGCGATGGCAAGAAGGCATAGCGTTCGAGAGCCTTTTTGTTGCTGCTCAGACGCGTTCGGGCAACTGTCTCATTATGTGTTGGCCAGCTTCCATTTCATATCGCTCTCTCCATTTTAACATCTCTCGTTCTTCCTGAGGAGCATCTCTTGTCAAGTAGCATTAGGACAAAGTATTAATTTTGGCTGAAGGGAATGTGGTATCTATACAAGGCTTTGATCCCTAAAGGAATAATATATATACACCAGTTACCAGCTGATTCCTGTTTCATATTTGGCGCAGCATGGTTGTCAGAAGACAGTAATTTCACCCTTTTTCTAAATATCATGCCTGTCACAAATGATCAGAGAGATTTGCATTTGCTGACAAACACCTCTGCCCCTACCTTGACTATGTGTGATGCATTCACAGCTTCAAAGAATCTTGGATTTGCTGTTTGCCATTGATAATGAATGTGAAGCAATTACATCATTATTTATATATGTAATGCAAGAAAGATGATTAATCTAATAAGAATGTGGGATCAATGGGGCGTTTTCTCATTTTTTACACCTTTCAAATTATTGAGGAAATTAATTTGATGACACCTCTGGCACTCTAATTCCAGACCCTGGCAGCAGACCTCCAGGAAATAATGTACACGTTGATAAACTAGTCATTTAAGGAAATGTGTTTTATTTTTTCCCGTGCTTTTACAGTACAGGTTAGACCCAGATCAAGTTCTTTAAGTCTGGAGTTCCATCACATTAATACGTGAACGTTTTACAAAGGTGTCAAATCATCCTCATTCAGTCACATGCGTTAACATAAAAAAGAATAGCTGAAACTCTGTAGTTATAGTGTTGAATTTGAAATGTTTGAAGTGTTAATGATTCAGTATGAATCTCAGTTTGAAAATAGGAGAAAGCAGATGGTGCTGCTTAGTCCCCATGCAGAGGAGGATAAGGGTTATAAGCCAATGTGTGAGGCAATAAGAGGTTTTGGGTAAATATCTAGAAGAAAGTCTACAAACAAGCAGTTGAGTGATATTGTGTAAATCCATTTCTTGGTCAGAGAATTTCACTGTCTATGTCGATGCTGCGGGGGCTGTGTGACTAAACAGTATTGTCTTTGTTTTGCAGTCTTTGCTGGGCGTTCAGTGTGAAGTTCAGAGGCAGCTGAAGGCCTTTGTGAAATTGGAGCGTTTTGGTCAGATCTACAGAGCCAAAAGTGCCGGATGTCCTCAGACAGAGGACGACAAGATGTTTGCATCTGTGGGCTCCATCTTCGGCAAGGGAGTGAAATTCGCTATCCGAGACGGTCGCATCAGCACCGACATCATCAGCTTAGCCAACGAGGATGGGCGCCGCATGGCCGCGGTTCTGAACGACGCCTTCTACCTTGAAGACCTCCACTTCACCATCGCTGGAATGGACACCCACTACTTTGTCAAACTGGGCTCAGTGGAGGGAGACCTGTCGCTCATCGGCATGACGGTGGGCCGGCGCACGCTGGAGACCGGCGTCAATGTGACGGTGTCTCAGGTCAACACTGTTCTCAATGGCAGGACTAGGCGCATTACTGACATCCAGCTACAATACGGCGCGCTGTGTCTGAATACACGTTACGGCAGCAGTGTGGACGAGGAGAAAGCTCGTGTGTTGGAGCTGGCCCGGCAGAGAGCTGTCGCCCAGGCTTGGGCCCGGGAGCGCCAGAGACTGAGGGACGGAGAGGAGGGCTCGCGAACCTGGACTGAGGGAGAGAAGCAGCAGCTCCTGGGCTCAGGGAAGGTGCAGGGCTACGACGGCTACTACGTGGTTTCGGTTGACCAGTACCCTGAGCTGGCAGACAGTGTCAACAACATTCATTTCATGAGACAGAGCGAAATGGGCCGAAGGTGACATGAACACGAGGCTCTGGAGTGACAGACTCAGATGTAGGACATGGGACTTCTTGCCAAAGACAGTTGTGTACATGACCACTTTTTTTTTTTTCTTTGACTGTGCTCAACTTGGTTTTTAATATACTGTAAAAAAAAAAAAAAAAAAAAAAAAAAAAAAAAAAAAAACATGGTTGCAATCAGTTGCACTGTATTAATAGAAGAGTGCCCTTCTCCTTTTGAAGATTCTTTAACAGTCTTTGCCCTCCAAGTGCGGCTGCTAGAGGATGAAAATTTGCAATGTCTGTGAATTATTTTTGTGACTCCATTTCCTCGTTCCTTTTGGTGATTCTGTTCAAAGGAATCCAAGAGGAGTATTGGTAATGCATTATGTTCACTGGCTCACTCTGCTGCCAGACTTGCAGATTGTTATTCACAAGCTTGCTCCATTCTGCCTTTTCTGCGCCTCAGCCAAGGAGATTCCTTCTCTTTTAATCACTTCTTTTTTATACTTGAAACCCTCATAGCCCCAGTCATCCATAAATAATGAGAGAGATTTCTGTTGGCGGTAGAGCCCTTCATCAAAACCCCAGCCGAACTTGTCAAAGCACCTTCATTTGTGTGATGTCTTGTAATTTTTTAAGAGGAGGATTGATACTCATCTGTGGTCTTAGCTTGGAAGGCTTTCGTGCACCCTGACTGTGCATGTTGACGGCCTTCTTTATGAACTACAACATTAGCAAAACTGCTTAATCGAGCTTAAATTGTACGGTAAAGCCAACAAAGGGATATGAGGTCACTTTTTTATTTTGTGTGTATTTTATTTTTTAACTGGGATTTTTTTTTACACGGAAGAAAATGAAAACATAGAATAAATTGCTCTATGCTCCTTTTTATTTGACTGTGGTCAAACAACTCGATTATGAAAATAGTGACGAGCCAACCCTGTAAGAAAATACTGTGGAATTAATGTCTGTATTAAACAACAAAAGGTATTTTACAGGAATGGTTTTGAATTACATTTTAGTTTTGTTTTATAAATAGCTATATGAATTAACAGTATAACAAATGTGAATTAAAAAAATGTGAACTATTGTCCCTTTTATTGTTAATTGTTGTACTTGAACAATACTTAAGGGTGTTTCAACACATGGAATAAACTATGAAAGGTGGTTTAGTTAAGTCAATTACTGTGTTTTTCATTAGACAAACTATGTTTTACTGATCTCAATTGCATATGAAAGGCAGTGTTTGTTTATCAGTGAGCTTAAGTCAGTATTCCTCACCACAATGTTCAATCAAACAAAGCTTGGGATGAAAATGTTTTTTAAAAAGTGAGGCTACAACGATGGTTAAAGAAACCAATCTCATCAGTGATGCATACTCCATTAACATATTGGCTGCTGAGATAGATAGGCTTCGCATTGTGCTGTGGTTGAGATGAAAGATACAAATTGCCTTTGCCCTAAGGGCTGCCCACAGGTCAGCATCGAAAGTGCTTTCATTCTCCAGAATCGGCCTCCACTCGGTCCCCTGGCTGGCTGAAACGCATCAGACCTGCAGGTGTAGTAGTTCCCGTTTACAAACTAAAGGTCGTCTATACGCGTCAACCTTGGAAATAACCCTCGTGGACACATTCTAGCTCCCATATGTCCGTGTCCTCCTCAGTGGAGACCGCAAAGGACAATTCTGCTCATTTGAAAATGTCATTATGTGAAAACTCAAGAGGAGTCAAGACTATTTTGGAATTTGTGACATTGATTTGACTTCTGTTACTTTTTGAACTATGCCAAGCCACTGCGCACTCTTGACTCTCTTATCATTTTTCCATCGAAATATGAACTTGTTTGTGTGTGTAGAGGTGGTGGGAGCATGATTGAGTGTCTCAATCTGTACAAACGTTAAAGCAAACAGTACACAGATATTTTTTTTCCTGCTGTTGGTTGATTCAGTGACGTTTTGTTTCCGAAAAAAAAAAAAAATGTATGTTCAACATTATATGAATGAAGGATATTTGCATTGTGGAATATTGCACTGAGAACTGTTGCGTCATTAGACTGTATCTTTTTCTAAAGTTCTGGACTCATTTTGAGTTTTGGTTTGTTCTCAACACTGTGTTTTTAGCGCTTCTCTTTGACCATGTAAATATGAAGACATCAAAGTAAGCTGTAAATAAAATGCAAATGTAGATACCTCTTAGAGCTACATCGGTGACCCTGTGTAGTCTTAAGGTAGGAAAAAAAATAAAGGGAATATTTTGTGTTTATTTTTTGTGTTTTGTTATACAGTGTATACTTTATGTTCTATATACTGGAAATACAGAAAATTGTTTTTTACTGCTGAGACACCAGATAGATCATCTTCTATTCACTTTACTGTCAAGCTTGATTGTGTCGATTTTAACATCTATATTACCCAGCTTAGAAATTACAGACATGTTTTACTGTTCATCTGCACCTCTAGTACATTACATATACATACATTAATGCTCACCCTACAACATATTTCATAAGACTTTAATGAGGCTAATCTGATGCAGTATCATAATGCAATATTGCACCGTGTGTTATTATTTAGTTAAACATGCATTACCACCTGTTTAGACCTTGAATCAATTAAATTCTCACGTGGGGTGAACATGTGGCTGCATCACCAGCACATTAAATACAGACTTATTAATAAAAACATCTCTGCAGTAAATGTATTTCACATAAGACAAGTAAGCCGCGAGGGACGCTGTGCAAAACTTGACTATTAATTAACTTGTCAAAGTTGAGGACCAATCCTTTGATGTTACAAAAGCCACCAGGAGAATGTGTTTTTAAACTTGATAACTTTGTTGAAACAAGTGGAGCTCAGGGGCTAATCCTGTTAGCAGTCGAGGTGGCTCGGGACTGAGCTGCCAGTATGTGGTGGTGGCAAGGGAGCCGGGAACATTTACACTCACTGCAGGCAGAGCTGAGCTCGGCGCCCAGAAGAAAGCGCGATGGCCTGTTTTACCTAAGCAGACAGCAGCACTCTCATTTGTTCTTCTCCACTTTCCATTAATGCGAGGAATAATCCGCTGATATCTCTGCATGAAGAACAAGCGACGCAGGGAACGATCACACCCTAATGTTTGCAGTAGCTGGTTTGACTACACAAGTTTTTTGCTAAGTAAATTTCAAATCTGCGGCTCTCGTCTTCCTTGAGACAGCCTGAGCCTCAAGCCCCACATGACTCCTATAAAGAGGATTTCTTTACAGGGAACAGAAAGTCCTGCTCGCAGAGAGCCTGTGCGGAATGAATTCTGGTGCAGAGAGGCAAAATGTCCTTTTGCCTGGAGGACAGAAGTCTTTTGGTCAAATCACAATAACAATAACTTCACCTCAGCCCTTGTGGCAGGAAGGAAGTTGCCACAGTTCACTCTGATGATAAAAGAAGGAATTTTATTTTTATATGTAACTGATAATTAGATCTGATGAAATAAAAGTTTGGTATTTGATCTATTTTGGGAACAATGGAGCATCTGAAGCCAAATGTGTCCAATAAGTCATCTTATTTATCAAATCCAAATGACATGTTATGTTCATGGATAAATACTATATCACCATGTATAGTTGGTCTTTGTTGCCTTGAGAACAAACTGTCCTGTGATGCTGATAGTTTTCACATTATGAAACACTGTGCTCCGTCGCAGAGAGGCTGAGGAAAACAGTATGTGCCAGAAAGTGTGGAAAGTAATGGCTGAATCACTGCTATTGATGAATGACCTTATCAAAACCTCACAAATTTGCTGCCGTCATTTGTGCTGTGGGGCAGTGAAAATCTTTCTAATTGCGCTTTTAATCGATTAAAGCAACACATCGTGATGGCAACAAATAACAAATGAGCTTTTGATCCTAATGCAATTCATATCACACAAAAACCCGACCGGTTTTGAACTGGGTGTACACAAGATATTCAGGCCACATAAATCTGACAAGTTTATAAATCCTTTTCAGCTCTTATTTTTTGTGTTGCTCTTGTGCGTGTTCGCCTTTTCTTCTTTTTTTTTTTTCAGACAGTTGGGTCTGCGGGAGTTGGTTTCAGAGTTCAGTCGGAGTTTGACAGCTTCACCATTTGTGGCGAATGCAGCCGAACTCTGAATTTGATCCCATATTCACTTAACACCTACCATTACATTCAAATTTGACTAACCCCTTCCAGATATTTATGTGAGAGGAAAGAAGAAAATCCTGCTTTCAGCCTGATTTCACAACTATGACTGGCAATGGAGGGTGAAACTTTTCTCTAAAAACCATGCATGAACTATTTCCCATTACCTGCGCTGAGTCTGATGCGAAGAGATATCTTCGCATTGCTTTCACACTCCATCTGTTTCCTCTCACTGATAATTTGAACACTCTGAGCCCAAGTGTTGGATAAACACTGGCAAAGGTATTTGCTGTTAAAATCAGCAAAAGGTTGATTCCTGCCGAGGCCCAGCCATCCGTTCCCTCAATGAATCCTGTATGTAGTCCGAAAATAACGGCTAAAATGAAACACCTGTTGTCTCTCTTTTTTCTCTGTCTGTCACTCTCAGGTACTGGAATTTCATGACAGTCGGCTGCATTTCTTTTCCTGAGGATCAGCAATGTAGTCGACCTAAAGCGCCATGTTGCCGCACTGTTTAGCCGTTTCCAAGAATTGTAAGCACCCCAGTCTGGCTACACTTGTTCAAGTTTTCCCAACAGCCATAAAATAACTAGATTATATGACAGTCCACATCTGCTGTGTAGCCTTATGACACCATATGCCCGAACGGACAGGACAGCCTCAGAGTCTGTCTTTAATCATTCAGGTCCACATTCCCCTCTGTACCAGTTATGCAAATGATGGACCAATCATAAAAGCTAATGGGGCAAGGAATGGTAAACCAACTGGCCATAGCTAAGTGAGGCTGAATTTTTCTCAAGGTTTAGGTCTCATTTGGATGCCCACCATGATGACAAAACACAGTGGCGACAGAAGCACTCAGTAAAGTGCAAGCTTCGGAAATGAAACTGAGGTGATGGTTTCCAACGTGTCGTATTTCTGCGGGTCATACAAAGGCCAGCGTTTCCTCTCACACCACTGACCTGCAAAAGGAAAATGGAAAATGTGCAGCACTGGCACCTTAAACAATACAATGCTGCATGCTCGTAATATGAGAGGCATTATTTTCCATGAAATGAGACTTAAAAGCCGTGTGTGAGAGCCTGTACTCCGCCATTGTAGAGCAACATAACCTGACAGTTTTGACCTCTGTGCTAGTGTGAGAGTGGCTCATTACATGGCTTTTAGTGTTGAAATCATTTCCACTGAAAAAAACATCACTAAGATAATTAATAATCTATAAAAAGAGTCACATCAAATCTGGCTTCATAAATCCACAGTCTGTTTTACTTTACTTACAAGACTTAGTGCAACTGTAGACTGTAACTAAAATATGTTTTGTATTACAAAAATATGTGTTATAAAGAAATTTAATTGCATGTCCTTAAAAGGCAATTTCACACAGAAAACTTTTTTTTTTTGAGCTATAAATTCATGTAACTCACTCATGTGTTTTCTCTTTTTTTCTCCTCAGCTTGTGTGACTGAGAAATATGACAATTCAGTATCCATTCTCACTCTGATCTCCATGGATTATGTTGGAATTGACACTGTAAGAAATTAATCCTGTCAGCACAAGGTGAAATTCTTTGCTTCTTGCTTTTTCAGAAATACATACTGTGTGTGTGTGTGTGTGCTTGATGTGTACCAGCAGGGTCTTGGTGGTCTTGGTGGACTCACTGGAGGCGAAAGCCGCAGCTGCAGCTGCCGTCTCCCATCACATTTCCCCTGACAGGTGTGAACAAAGGACCCAGAGAAATGTCACTGCAGCATTTTTAAGTCACTCGGACACCGCTTGCATTCAGGAATGAAACTGCCTTTGCACATTATGCAAATCATATTGACAGCATATCTAATGCTTTTATTAGGCTAATTATGCCTAAGGTCATTTCTGTTCATAGCAAAGGATCAGTACCCATTCAAACCAAGTGTCTGGAAGTGTTTGGGCTGACTGAAAGGTTAGCTAATCCTTAATGTCTTAGGACAGCTTATCATGTAGCACTTTATGTCCATGAAAAAATAGGTGTTATTGATTTCCGTCTATGACATGAGCACCAGTCATGACCAGTCAGTTGCTGTCTTCAATGCTCAGCACGAGAGAAGTGATAACAAAGATAGGGAAAGATTTGAAAAGAGTTTTCCCTGCACTCTTCATGATATGCATTTTATTTTAGAACAGAGCCAGCTCTCTCCATCACGTGAAAATGTGACGGAAGAGAGAAGACGTTAATCATATACGAAGGCGAAGAGGAACCATAACGGTAAGGTTTGTCCTCAGAGGAGATACTCTGTTGTCAGGGTTGAAACACGGCAGATGTATATTTAATAGGCTTGAGCTGCAGCAAAGTATTTAGCAGCAGGCCACATTAAAAATAAATGAAGTGGTAGAAAAGGTTGTGTATTCTTTGAATTAGTCAGCTCTCTTTAGGTCAAAAGGTTAAATTGATGTAAGGATGTTCCAACCCTCCTTTTTCTGAAGTCTATGAGCCATCCTCCTATAGAGCCTGTAAGCTAATGTCTTATTTAGAATGAGCCTCACGATTGTTCAAGTGAGGTGATTTAAGCCTTTAAGGCTACAATTGTTCTCCGAACCTTTGGTGAAGGAATCACTGAGATCAGTTTGCAATAGCTTGACTCACTTGCATCATTGCGCTGGTGGACATTTTGGATGTGTGACTGTCAGTGTCGGTGAAGTGCACAGACAAAACCGAAAATCAAACCCTAACTGAGTCTCTCACCTGATAAATCTGTCATGTCACCTGTCTTTACGGATCAAACTGTCCTTCCTCTGCCAGGTGATACTGACAGTATATAGTGACAAAAAACTGTGTGAACATGTGTAAAGGGCATTTGTACAACCAAGACAAAGATGGAGAAGGTTGGTCCCCCCTCTTGGTGAAGGACAAAACCCCCAAAGTGCTCATTGCCACAGGCATGTTCTTATTGCCATCGGCACTACTTCGACACGTTATCTATCTGGTGTCACACAGCTGTTTAACAACAGCCTTGCCGACCTGAGTGTGAACCGTGTGGTCGATGGCACAACCATCCAACATGCACTAACTGAAAATACGGATCAAATAAGTCGAAGAATAAAATGAACTATGTGTAATTCTGGAGAAACATATAAATATTAGAGGCAGCAGTTCGATAAATAATGGATGGTTGATGTTTTCTACTTTCACCCAGACAATGTAAATCCATGTGATTTTGTTAGAATGATGCTTCTCTTATAACAACCACAGAAGTACAGTCAACACTTTGTTTCCTTTGTCCTCCTTTGAATCAGCTGCTGCGCGTGTGTGCGTATGTGTGTGCGTGTTTTCAGTTTGAAATACAAAGCCCGAAGTCAGTCTGACAGAATTATTTTTGTTACAGAACCTTTGGGCCCATTACGAATACTATTATGTAGATCAGCCTTGGGGAATTTATTTCCACGTTGTGCATTTGGATTGTGACACGCCTGGCCTCTCATTTCATTTACCCATACAAATAAGCCTGCCAGTCCAAATGCTTTAAAGTTGTGAAGGAGAAATTTTTAGCACATTTCACTGAGAGACTTGTTTTCTTTCATATTTTTTTCCGACCAAATTTTCTTTAAATGTAGAGCTGATAACATCGCTGACCCCCCGACACCCCTCTTCCACAGGCAGACACACACTCACTGACACACACCATCACACCGCTGGCAAAGCATGAAAACACAATGACTATTGCTGTCAGGGAAAAATGTTTTTAACCTCAGGTTTTCATAGTCACTTCCTATTTGAAAAATCCTTTTGGAAAAGCTTGAATTCTGCCTCTGTGTGACCTACTGAGCATCATTTAGATTTGAAACAGAAAGACAAAGACAGACACATACAAAAACCCTTTTATTGGATGACTCAGACTTCTATGAGCCCTGCTGGCTTATGTGGAGTTTTTATACACTGTTGTTCTGCATGTGCAAATTCATTGTTTATTGGCAAGAAACCTCAGACAAGTACATGTGCGTGCAGTGGAGCAGAATTAGATTATAATTCGACTGCACACTCTTCAGCTTTCACCACTACCCTCGACGTGGCTGCTGTGCTGCACTTGCAAACATGAAAAACACTATATTTATCTTTCCAAGATGCTGCTGTACAATGATTTTGGCACCAGCTAAGACCTGGAAAAGAAATCAGTAGTAGCTCTCAGTTTTTATAAGTGATGTCCAGGTGCAGCAAAAACAGCTTTTATTGGGGCAGGGTGATGCTGTCAAAAATAATAATCTGCATAAAAAATCATACAAGGCAGGAAGACGCCGAAAATCAAGAGTAGGCTTCTACCACAGCTGTTTGGAGTTTTTACTTCCCCTGACTGGTGAAGATTAACAATCTGACAGAAAGGAAAGGAAACTATATTTTGAAATCAATTAATAAATAAACAAAAAATTGGCATTTCAACAGAATGAGCTCGACGAGAAAACAATGTTTGCTGAACACACAGGAAACCAGCTCTTTTCATCGTGACATAATGTTTCAGGCGTAGCGCAGCTTCAGTGCCAACTCCCAGCTTACACGGCATGTGTTATGTTTTATCAAATAAAAAAATATTATATTTTAGTCTCTCTGTTGCTGTACAACAAAGGTGCTTGAATGGGAATTGACTACATGAATAAATCAGATGCACAAATCAGATGCAGCTGTAGGGCAGCGTTGTGCCGAAACAATGGAAAGAGTTTTAAAATAATGTTGTTTTTAAAAATATTCCTTTCTCTGGCTGTAATTTAGTATGATCATTTGTCATTATTTTCAGAAAATTACACCTCCTTTGTACTGCGGACGTGAAAAGACGGTCTCGTAATTTTGAGGGATAGTTCAGGAAGGTCTTAATTATTCTATAATTAACACAACAGCATATGGGCGCAAGCCTTTGTTTTCATAAATACACTGAAAAATAGGAAATACTTTGGTCGAATAACCACATCTTCAGTTTGATGCAGAAGAGTGAATGTAACTGCAAAGCCCACATGGAAACCGAAGACATTACCATTCATTGTTTGGCTAATTAGAGGGTAGTTGGTGTGTCTGGATAAACTAAAGTAATTAGTCATAGATTTATGGTTGGACGTCTGAGACAGCAGTTGCGAGGACAGACGGATGTGTTCCAGTGTGAGAAGTGCTATAGCACAGTAGAACATTATCTAACTTTTCCACTGTCCTTGACAAAGACACTGAGCTGGCCCAGGGGTATCACACATGTTTCTTCAGCTCCCTGACCTTTGCGATTAAAACGTACATGTCTCGGATATTCTTGCCTACAGAGGAGTCGGTGTCAAACTGGACCTGCTGAAGCCTCCCAATTCAAATTACACTGTGTGTCAAGGCTAATTAAAAGTTATTTTTGTTCTACGGCAAAAACGTTTTGTTATCAGGGATGAAACCAGTTATCATTCACTTATCATGAGATCGTTCCTGCTTCAACAGAGGAGGTAAATGGAATAAATCAGCGGGGGAAGGACGCATTAATAAAACGTCTGTAGAGGACTGCTCCCACACAAACAGAAAAGCACAGCTCTCACTGCTCATTTGTAGTTTGCCGTTAGTGAATTGTTGACCATTTTACTGGTGTTCTTGAAATAGGACACTGTGTCTTCCCTGTAAACAAAGTGCTTGTTGAACACGAAGGCACGAGTGGAGAGCAGACTTTGGCTAAAAGGTTAATAATGTTCAGAGTTAGCTGTTAATTACAAAGAGGTAGATAATGTTTGATGGGGCAATAAATGAAAGGTCAGGAGGTTATAAACATAAGTTGTTTTTTTGTGTTGGAAGAATAAATGTGCACAATGAATGTCTTGGCAATTTGGCCACTAGTTTCTTACCACAAAGAGACAGATAAACAAGCAAACACGCATATGGATATATATGCACACACACATAGATATACATAGCCTCCCTGGAGGAGGTAATAACTATGTATATGGTGCCGATAAGGTAAACTCTAACTTCACAGCAGAAATGTTATGCAGCTAAAAATGTCCTAAAAGAGGTTGCAAAATCTTCAAGTGGAGCTACAGATCATAGAAATTCCACAGCAGGCATTTTCCTTTTAAAACCTGACTCAAAATATATGACATGAGGACATTTTGATGAGGAAATTATTAAGTGCACCAATTCTTTTTCAAAGCCAACCCAGTCGTAGTCCAGACTCAGACAGACAAAAGACGAGGTAAAAAAAAAATACTGTTTCTTACAAGGTGTGTTCTACATAGAGAGTCGGTGTGGTTTTAATGTTTTATTATGACAACATGTAATCAGACAAATAGTCAAAAAATCCTGGATGTGCTGTATTAGTATGCCCACATAGGCGCTCTCATACTCTCACGAGGTAAGAAAATAAATTCCACATTTATCTGGGGTGACCTAGATATAACTGGAATTCCTGCATCACAATTGAGAGTTAACATTTAGGATCATTTGTGCAAATTATCCCGTAAATGAGGATAAGGGAGCTCTATCCTTATTGGAAGTTAAATTAAAGAACCTGGGGAAATGAAGCAGAGCCCACACTGTATCCTCCTAAAGCCGGCGCTGACTGAAGAGCAAACTGTGGATGAGAATGAATTGTTTCATTTGACTGTGGCCTGTGTGCGTGCAGATGAGAATAACACTGTGTGATGAGGTACAATTTTGATATTACCTCTCTGCTTTTCTATTTTTCATCATCTATTCTTAGCCATCTCAGGAGGGTCTTGGCTTTGACTACCTACCAGTGGAAGAAAAGAAAAGGTTCAAGTGGTAAACTGCTGTGATATTTTTAAGGTTGAAGCTGTGATACCATTAATGGTTCGAATGGCACGACCAAATCTGTAAGTGTTCTTCTTTGTTTGAATCTGAATATGTGATCACTAAAATCAGAAAGTATTATAATATGACTGACTACTGCACGATTAATGCTTCCTGAAATATATGTACTAAAAATGACTTTTGGGTAGCTGCAACTGTGAGTCAGTGCAATGATATATCATAGAAAGCTTCGTTGTAAGTCACACAAAAAGAAACAGTTCTGTGACTCACTACGATATTAGAACAACAGTGTGATTAGAGATTTAATTATAATGTTCTTCCTCACCAACCTTCAGCTAGAGAGTGAATTATATGGAGCCTCGAGTGCAGAGCGAAGATCCCACTCGGCTCCACAGGAACTTGTCAAGTTTGACTCAGAATTAGCGACAGCAATTTCAGAAATGCAGGTGCTTCTTTTTTTTTTACAAAAAAATACAGAAGACTTTACATCATGCTCACTTTGAATAAATTTAGCTGTTAGCCAAATTACATAAAAGTGGAAGCAATTTAAATTTAAAATCAGGATTAGAAAAAATCCTGTCTATCACAAGGTTAACCAGTCAATTAGTTGTGCAATTAATTGATGAACTGAAGCTCTAACATGACTAAAAATTGTGAAAATTTCCAAGAGCCCAATGTGAAAAATGTTCTGTCTCAGCAACAGGAAAGGCAGGAATTATAACATTTGAAAAACTTAAACAATCAATTCCTAAAATTGTTGACTATTAATCTTCTGATGATTGACTGATTAATTAATCAAACGATCATTGCATTTCTAGCACAAATGCACTCGTTTTTATTTTACAACTAAACAGTATGAAACTGATTATTCTGTGATGGCTGAACATCTTCACTTCCACACAGTGAATGTCTTGAGCACTGTTAATGGATATTTTCTCTGAACTGCCGACTTCTGCAGCTGGTCCATTACAGACCGTCACAAACACAGTGTTCTGGTAGTTACTGAGGAGTCATAGGTGAAGGAGTGCAGCAGTCCAAATTTCTTTCAGGGTTGTTAGTTCCTTTTGATTTGTGTTTGGCCGCCTGTCACCCAAACCCATTCCCTGAAATCACATCACTATAATGGTCTAATCAGCACTTAACGAGCCATGTTACATAAAATCAATGCATCCTTCCATTTGAGAATGCAGAATATTTGGAGGAGCTGATGAAGGCTCGTGCAAGGGGCAGGAGATGCTGTCGATATGCTGCAGTCGGTGGACAGGCATTACCTGCTGAGAGCAGACGATGCACTTGCCCTCTAAGTTCAGCGATTCTCCTGAGATCCAAGCTTTTACAGCAAAATCCTTTGTTTTGCTGACTAATCGTGTATTGATTTTAACAGGTTGTTAAGCCCAAATAAGGTTGTCAGGCCACTGCCAAACAACTCCTCTACCTGTAGAGGCTCCAAGAACAGAGAGCTATGTATCTCCCATTAGGAGTACCATTTGACTTCCCTTCTTGATTTATTATATGGAGGGTGTAAACAGGATAACATTTCACTTTGGGGTGTTTTTCTTAGCTGTGCAACACTTTTATACAGACAGTGCAGAGCATAGTGTTTTCACCTTGTTTCATGCATACATTGCCTTGTGGTTTGTGTGGGTGGATGTGTGTCTGTGGAAATGTATAAATACATGCAACACGCCATCACTCCCACATGCAAGTTGTCACAGAGTGTGTCAAGCCTGCAAAAAAGGGAAAATTACAAATCAAGTTATAGCTAAACGCTGGGGGTACCTCAGCCTTGCTGTTCTTATTGATGCGTAGAAAACAGTTCCTGGATGCAGCCTGAAATCGCTGTTGAGCTGGACTATCTGCTGCCAATGAAAGCCAGCAGGTCCTTTGCATTATTGTTGATAGAACTGCAGAGAGAACATAACAATGCCAGCTTGTTTCCATTTCAGTAGACCTTGGAGCTGCAAATGAATAATATATTCGGGGTAACTCAGGGGTAAATGAATAAATATGTTAGGTGGGGATTTGGAAGGAGGAGTGGAAAGTGTCATAGAGCTACAGTACTACCTTGTGGTAGAGTAAGATATTGCACATGATGATACAGGGAGTGGGGAAAGCAGATGTCAGCAGTATATTACTCCAGTAATAATTGTTTTGTTGCATTTCCTAAAAGGGATTTTCCTCCATTATTCATTTTGGTCGTCAAATCTTGGTTGTTTCCCCGCAGTCTCCTCCTGATTGGTGGCTTCAATAGTTCTAATAAACACCATGTTTCAACTTTTCTCTAAAGGCACAGAAACATATGACACAGACAGACATGACCTTAACAACTCCCCCATTATATTTTGCACTTTCTGTCAGTGATTCAGAAAATAGAATCGTTCTGCTCCCCATTAAGATGAGAACATGTGCATAATTGCTCCTTTCCATGCTGGAGATAATTAATATCAATGACCCTGCTGACTTTTCAAATGCATCATGTTGGGTTTAATGATGATGTGTCATAAGCAGCCGGAGGTGGAGACACCCAGCTCTGTGTTTGCTGGCAGACCCAGACCAGGGGCTCCAGAGCTGACAGGCGAGACCAGGTGAATAATTGTCTATGGCATCTTATTACATTGCTGGCATGATCTGATTTACTCCAGCAGCGAATGGTGGGAATAGACCCAGTGTCGTTGTGGGTATTGGATTAACGAGGTTTATGCACAAATGGACCTCACACTGACGGCAGATACATCATGCAAGATTAAAGAGGATATCCATGTGGTTGTGATAGCTGTTCTGTTTGCTTCATTACACTATTGAATCACTCCATATGTGTTGCACTTTACTGTGGAAAATATATTTTACACTTCTTGGTGGCCTTTTGTATGACATATTGTGGCCAGTGAAGGTCTGAAGAGAGGTCTGAGCATGCTCCAGGAAATTAGTCAACAAATCATTTTTCACTTACTGTTGACAGACAGTGACATTAAAATATTAAATTCTTCTTACAGAGCAGAGAACAGGAATTTGTAAAAATTTCCCATGTATTAGTCCTTCAATTGTATACAGCTAAAAGGTAAAATCATAAGTGAATGTAAATTTACTGCATTAACTGTGTTTTTCTCCTTTTGCAAACAGATTTATATTGTTATGCTTCTAGTTTTTCAAAGTGATGAAATTATCTGCATACTGCTCTTCCCTTCATAATTCTCATAATTCTTTTTTATCAGATATTTATCTATAGGTTCTACAATAAAATAAAATTTTATAATATATTCATGAAATAATTGCAATAAAAATAGTGAAATTGTAAGTCTAAACTTGTGATTTCTGTCTGAAATTGGTTCATAAATAAAATGATAAGAAAACTACAACTCCCCTGAGCAATAAAAGCGCTGCTGTGAGATACCGACATCTGATTGGTTTACCGTAATCCACGTGACTAAGTTGGGCAAATAGCGTAAGACCGAAACAGGAAGTGTTACTGTCAGAGAAGAGACAACGTGAAAGTCAAAGCAAAATGTTATAACGTCGCAAAAATACGGTTAAATATGTTTGTTCGTATCTTCGAGTTGTGTCAACATATTGTGCTTTTAGCGGCTTTTGTGTCTCAAAGTGTTTGTTAGGATGTTTCGAGCTGCAGCTAAAATGTTTCCTGTTGCATCAACCAGCTCAGTTTCTCGAGGAATATTATTAAGTATTCGACATTATTGTAAGAAGACACCAACGAAACTGCGAGTATCTGAAGCGGTTTCAGGTGCTGAACTGGGAGCAAATGTCAAAGTCCAGGTAACGTAAAGCCTCATTTTATCACTTCATATTTTCTGGTGATGCTTTCAGTTCTGTTTGTCTGCAGGATTATGGAAAAATGACTGTCCTAATTTTAGTGGTGTAAGGTTGTAGCACGAAGGAAGGAGCCATTAAAATTTGGAGATGATCCAAATCATGTTGCAAATACAAAGAATTATGTCTCACTTTGGTTAACATTGTGATACAGGGAGGACATTTGGCCTTTTCAGAATAAATGTCATAAATCTTAAAATCCAGTAGATGGTACTAAAGTTCAATGGTGATAAAACATAGCCAGTTGTAAAAATATGAAAACTCCATATCTTCATTCATGGGTACCAACTTCATACAGAAAGCAAATGTAACAAGACTTTTTTCTCAAACTGAGGTGTGACTACATAGATAAACACATATGCATTTAATTATACTTTTACTCACATCCAAATATGAATTATTTGCTAGAAACTTAAGGAAAAATTTTTGATTTTTTTCTGAGATGATGAGGCTTACTGTATTTCATTTTTGAGAGTTTGATAGGTAAATCATCTGTCTTATGTTAAACCTTAATAATGCCCATCATCTTTTTCATATTTAGCAATACTTAATTTTTAAGAATAAATCACCACAAGAAAATTCCTGCAAATAACTCAAGCTTAACATTGTATTTGCCTGGATTCTTCCAAGCACCTGCTGCTAAACCAGGGATACATGTAACTGTACATGTATGTACTATACCTCACACACGTACATAGAAAAGTACATTAAAATCTCTTAAACTAATGTCTCTCAAAGATTTGTTATCAAACAGTTATTAACCTGAATCCAAATCATTATGTGCCCAGAACTATGACAATGCTATATTGAAGTTTTCACACTTTGGTTTCCAGATGATTTCAAATATAAGATTATTGTTACCACACATTAGCTGATTTTTTACTGAGAATTAGGAGTGTACTTCTTAAACGACCAGCATCCTGATTTATGAACTTTACATGTAAGCAAAAAGAAGATATATCTGTGTTACCAGTAGGAGCATCTAATTGTAGTTTGATTCTCTGTTGTAGGGTTGGGTTCGGTCTATTAGAGCTCAGAAGGCAAATCTTTTTCTCCATGTGAATGATGGGAGCTCTTTGCAGTCATTGCAGATCGTCGCCAGTTCAGAGCTGAATGAGCCGTAAGTACTTTAGATAAACCTTTACCAGTCAGTTTTGGGTATGAAGGATGCACATACTTAAACTCTGACGGTCCACTTTTTTCTTTTTTCTCAAATCAAGGTTGCTCACATTTGGTAGTGCTGTTGAAGTCACAGGTATTCTTAAGAAAAGTCCACAACAAAAACAGTCAGTTGAACTGGAAGCTGATCAAATCCATGTAGTCGGAGAATGTAACCCGGTGGTAAGGAAAACAGTCTCCTCAAACATCCCACACACGTTTTACTGACTCACTGTGCTAGATTCAAATTATAAGACTGTTGCTTTGTCTTCCTGTTTCAGGATTTTCCCTTTAAAATCAAAGAGAGACACAGCCTTGAGTATATTCGCCAGCTTCCTCATCTCAGGTGTAGAACAAATGCCTTCAGCTCCCTGTTGAGAATACGAAGTGAGGCCACTACAGCAATTCACTCATATTTCAAGGTGAGAAGATCAATAAAGGACTTTTTAACAGAATGCAGAGCAAGACTTTTTGTGTTTATTATATTATTTTTTTCATTTTTGCCAGGAAAATGGCTTTGTGCAGATTCACACTCCAATCATCACCTCAAATGACTGTGAAGGGGCTGGGGAGCTCTTTCAGGTTGAGGTGAGTATCTACAGATGTGTTCACAAATATTCCTAATGTTAAGGCCCCAAGTTAAGAAACATAACAGTATTTAGTTTTCTGTGAATCCAATAAGTCGCTGATTTATATGCGATGTCACCTTCAGTGTGTGTTTGTCAATCAAAGCTCTGATGTGAACAGAAGGATTAATGACATTGTTTGAAATCTCAAAACTTCTACTTTTACCTCAGCCGTCAAGCCCAGAGCATGAAGAAGGAGAGAACTTTTTCTCTGTCCCAGCCTTCCTGACTGTGTCTGGTCAGCTTCATTTGGAAGTGATGTCAGGGTGAGATAAACTATGTGAATTTATCTTCTAGTGATTGTTGTATGTTCTGCCGCAGAGAGTAAGAGACGGACATGTGCACAGACTCTGAGGTACATTTGTAATTATATCTTGTCACTCATATTCGACCAGGGCCATTTCGAGAGTCTACACATTTGGGCCAACTTTTCGTGCAGAGAACTCCCAAAGCAGACGCCACCTGGCTGAGTTTTTCATGGTGGAGGCCGAGGTCTCCTTCACGCAGTCCTTAGAGGATCTCACCAAGGTACACTGTGTCATTGTCCCCAAATGCAGTTTTGAGACATCAATCAAAGTAGCACATTGGTTAAAATGTTATCATGTTAACTGCTTTTCAATCAGAGTATTTCTATGCGAACAGTAGATTGATTTCTAACCTTTCATAACCTAGAATATGAGCAGAAGGTTTTTTCATTTTGTCATCTTTATTCTCTCTCAGAGTTGCTGTATGGGGATCACTTTGTCCAGAGAGGGAGAGACAAAGTAGCATTAAAGTTGTTTGATAGCCTTTGATAAAGAGCAGCTATCACGGACTGTTTAATTCTTTAAACATGAGCATCTTGGGTGAAGTGAACTGGTCTCACATCACATCAGTTTCTGTGTACTGAAGTTCAAATTTTACACTTACTGTATGTGACTTTTAAAGATGCCCTTGTGCACAGTTGCCCAGGAAAGCTTTAATTATTAAACTGGGCCCGCTCCGTAGGTCATGGAGGACATGTTCAGATCTGCCACGGAGCATGTCTTGACTCACTGTGTGGAGGATGTGGATTTGTTTCACAAGCATGTGACTCCTGGACACAGGGTGAGTCCTGAAGGACACTTACTTAACTCTGATACATAACCTGGCTCCTTGTACCAACCAGCCACAGCTGCATCTGAATTCATTATTATATCAGCTTACATGTTTTTCTTATTGCATCCATGCACTCTAAGGACACTGTAGAGTCTATGCTGAAGAAGAAATTCCCTGTGTAAGTCTCTGTTTTTCTAAACACGGCCTATGAAATTCAATCAGATAAAGAATAAAGTCAAATGTTTAAGGCCTTGAGTGAATAATACTCGCCCAATCTAATTTTAGGATCACCTACACTGAGGCTATAGACATCCTAAACCGCAGCTCTGAGAAATTTGCCTTCCCAACACACGTAAGTGGCGATGGTTTCATATTCTCCTCGACTTGATATCTACCTCTACTGTATGTTTGATACCAACACTATCGCTCCACAAAGCTCCATATTGACTTCAGCTCTTCTTTTCTACAGTGGGGTTGTGACCTTCAGACAGAACATGAGAAGTACCTGGTGAAACATTGCGGCAACATTCCAGTCTTTGTCACTGATTATCCTTATGATCTCAAGCCTTTTTATGCAAGAGACAACAAGGACCATCCGGAGCATACAGTAAGACGCAGTCACACTGTTAGAAATGCTGAGCGAATCAATGATTTAACCACTCGCTTCCTTCCTTTTAATGTCAGTTGGGTTATTGCAGTGATTTGCATATCCGCACTGACTCCGACTGTCGTAACTGAGTGCAGGTCGCTGCAGTGGACCTTCTCGTGCCAGGAGTCGGAGAGCTCTGTGGGGGCTCGCTGAGAGAGGAGAGGCTGGATCTGCTGAGGGCTCGGCTGGAAGAGTAAGAACACATACTCCAGGCCCATGATAATACCTATACTTAGACTATGGTTGTTTTAAATTTGCTTGTATTTTCATTCATTAAGATCAATCATAATCCCAGTGGTGTCATTTTGGGATTGCTGGCACCTTTTTCAAGTGTTGCAATGGCTGGTTAAAACAGAAATCAGTGTTCTATACAAACTTCCACAACAACTCAGACATATTTTTCTGTACTCCTGCCACCTCATAGGGTAACAATGTGCAGAAGGTTAGAGATTCAAGCTGTAAAAACACAGACTAACTTCCCCATGACTCACCACACATATTCAGTGGTAGGAAAAGGACAGGATACATTTAACATTTATTTTCCATATACATGAACGGATATGTATTTATATTATTTATAATGTTATTATCATTCATATAAAAGAGCATAATTAAACATAATCTCAACATAATACATTTATTGTACTAAGGAAATAAGATGTAATTGCAGATGTTAGTGACAGTTATCTATCGCTCTAAGTCCAACCTTAATACATACATTGCATTGGACCTGCTCATGGATGGATAATTTATGAACATGATATGAGAGGATTTATTGTAGCTCTTGAGTTTATGTTTTGACTAAATGTTCTTACATTAGTTATCATACTTTTCCAGGGTTGGATTAGAAGACACCTACAGCTGGTAATAAAAACATCTACATTAACATTTTAAAAGAAACATTTTTACACACCAACAGAGTTGTGCTGACATTTTCTATTTATCTGCAGGTATCTGGATTTGAGGCGTTTCGGCTCTGTCCCTCATGGCGGTTTTGGACTGGGATTTGAGCGATATTTGCAGTGCATCCTTGGTGTTGACAACATAAAAGATGTGATTCCTTTCCCTAGATTTTCACATTCTTGTCTTCTATAAAACACAGTTTGCTCCAACTAGATATGTTTTAAGCCAGTAAAGTCTGTCAACTGTCAACGTCAAATAAATACATATACTCAGCATTGTTTTGATTTTTGTTAGTATGCTGGTGTTTGAATGTCACTAATTCTTTGTTAAAATATGTCTCATATGAAAACAATGATCCATGATATTTGAGGCGAAATATTCTTTATGTCAAAGTGGAATTTAATTTTTATCTCTCACCAGTTGTGCAAGACTTTCCTACAGCCACATTTCATTTTTCATTGCTTCTCGGGAAAGTATTTTAAATTATATCTCTATTACTTTTTCAACTTTTCAACTTTTTCAACCAGATTTAATAACTGTTGGTTTTCAGAGCAACTGTCATGTATTTCAACTTTCCACAAGATGGTGCTTTTTCCCATTTTATCCAGCTGAGAAAATGCTAATGTTTGACTATTTAACAGCAGCTTTTGACTATTTAGTTTTATATTTGACTTTTATGAAAGACTTTAAAAAAAAAAATATATATCTTAGCTATGACTGATACTTGGTGAAACAACACATGTTTGAATTAAAAATGAATATTTGAAATAAAATAACTTCTCACATCTGTTGTCTGGCAACTTTGACAAAATACTATGTTGCAAATCGATCAGTTCTTCCAATAATTCACGAAGTGCTTCTGGAAACTTGAAGCTACTTTGTTGCATGCAGCTCTCCATCCTGTCCATCCCAGTGCGGCCCATCCCTCCTGTGCTCGGTGGGCGTGGTGTGAGTTGGGAAAACAAACTGCAGACACCCGTCGGTACTTCCTCAGCCTGCATCAGTTGAGTTTCCCTGCGGCTGCTCGCCAGCTCGTTGTGCGTAATTACGCGTCGACTTGCGCCTTTTTTTTTTTTTTTTTTGGCTCCACAATTTGCGCACCGCAGCCTCCTGGAGCGACTTGACCGGTAACATCACCGAGCAGCTGTACTTTGATTTAATCTCCAATGGGGGGCTCAGCCTGCAGCAGAGAGAGCCAGACACCGACAGCACTTTGAAGAGCCTTCAGGAGCCGTCATGTTCCAGTGACAGACGGTGTTGGTAGAGCAGAGGAAACACACAGAGACAAACATGAGCGGGGGAGAGATCCTCTTCCAAGGCTGGCTGAGAAAGTCACCACCGGAGAAAAAGCTCAGAAGATATGTGAGTAAATGACTCTTTGTGTTTGTGAGTTTGACTGAGAGTTTTTTTCTGCTCTCTTTGTGTTTGGTTCCTCTGATGATTGGTGCCACACTCACACATTCAAAGTCCAGCTGCAGCAGGTGCATCCCAACATCTGGAGCCCTCTCCTCTCTGCCCTACAGGAGGCACCACACATTATCCAGCCTCAGTCCTTTACAATCCAGAAATGCATGTTTGTTGTATGAAAATGCATTTACATGTAAGGCCTCCCATTGTGGGGTCCTATGACAACATGGAGGTAAGCCTTTGTAATCTGTCTCTAAATTTGACTAAATAGCTCTCAGACACAAACCCAAACTGCCATTTGGCTTTATCCGATCACGATGAGGTAATGTCTAATCAGGCATTGATGGGACCAGTTTTCATCTTGGCCAAGCCGACTAATGTCACAACAATAGTGATAACTCCACAACATTAGAGTGCCTTGATAAGGCTTTGTAAGCCAAAGCTGCTAGTCTCTTGCTGGGTGCTGGGCAGGGGAATGGTTGCAAATCAGATAATGGGATTTATGGAGGCAGATAGAACCATGAGACAATCTCCTATAAATACAGCTGTCCACTGTTTATGTATGGTGTTGCATTACCAGGCCTCTCCATGTTCCTACTAGCTGACTTTGCCATGATGTCATCTCTCTGTTTCATCTGGAAATCCATCCTTGAATGTCTTCAAATGCACCCCCCCCCCCTTTGTCCTGTCATTTCCTCATTGTCTTCCACTTAAAGCTGGCTAATGTTTACACAGAGACCACCGTGGTCAGTATGGAACAGCAGCTGCAACGGTGCAGAGGAAAAAACTTGCTTGGTTCGTAGCAGTACTGTATAAACAACAAGAGAAAAAACCCTCACAAGGCATAATGGAGCTAACATAATGGCCTTCCTCAGGCAAAGAGAGCAGCCTCTCAGCCTTTCTCACCCTGCTTCTCACCCTGAGCAATAACCTATAAACAACTGCACACACATGCAGTTTCAGCCAGAAAACAGTGTCATGAGATAGAGTGTCCAGAACAGGCAGACTTGCGAATGCGATAATCTGTCCATCTGAAATTCCTTCCACTTAAAGTCAGGCTACGGACAATTGGAGCCATTTACTCACCAGTATTGCTGTCATCTGACATAGTTGATGTCCTAACGTAGAGGGATATTTTCAGATACTACTTTCACATACTCGCAGACATTCCAGCCTGAAGGTGTGTTGTGTTTCTCAAAGAACACGGTAGCAAGTTTGATCGGTCATTATATTGGAATGAGTTGAGGAGGTGTAAGGAATGTATTGTTTTGGAGCCGTGACTGACGTGTTAAATGCTACACCGGTTCCTACTGTTGTGCCTCTTGTTGGAGATTATTTGCAAGAATGAAAAGGTGTTTTAATCCTTAACAACACTTTCCCTGTCAATATTCCACCCGTTTCTACCACGAAGTCCTCCTCGGGCCAGACGAGGCCTGGGGTTGTTAATCAGTAGTTTGTTGTTGAAATGATTGTTCATTGTATTCAAAAGAAGTCTCCTGTGACCTTCCACAGACGGTTTCTGATAATGTAACCCACAACTATGCATGTTGAATGCGCTATAGACTCCAGTGCAGGGTTAGGAGAGAGTAAAAACTGGTACTGCCACCACAGGCCTGGCATGCAAATCATATGCAAAGTCTGGGAGCAAAACACTTGTGGCAGTTGAAGCCTGTATGTAACCGGTGGTTAAGACAGGAGACAACATGTCACCTCAGAAAGAAGAATGACTAGTCCTCGTTACATGTTTGCTAATTGTTTACAAATGTGATGAACTCTCAGCTGTGAGTCACTCTCTCTACAACAGCTCATTGCAGCACAAACACATGATGAGCATAAACTTTCTGTGCCCCCCTCCCCAAACATGTGACCGTGGCGCTGCAGACGTGTGTAGCCACTTTTCACACGCGCTGCATCTCCGCAAGGAAAAACAGTCGCGCTCTAATGTGTCTGAGCTGCTGAATGAACCGCTTGGTTGGATTTATCTCATCTCGGGGCCTGATCGAGGCTCCAGAGGTGGGCAGTGTTTTAAGGGTAGGTGGGAGTGGCCTGGTTGCTTTTGTTGAACAATGTCCAGAATAAGCCAAAGGAACATGAAAACAACTGACTAATCCAGCACTTGTCCGATGCCTCTTGCATAGTTCTGTTGAGGTTATTCTACTCATCAGTCAGTGGTCAGACAATATGCTTAATCATGTCTGCTACATTAACCCTTGCACAGCTTTTTATTTGTAGCTGCTGCTTAGACAACAAATCATCATCTGTCAAATCAATATACTGTTAAAAATATATTTCTTATTTTTCCTTGACTAATATACAAAGGAAAGAAAATGTTTAGTCTATTTTCTAAGCTCTTCTTCACCTGGTTTTTCCTCGACAGTTACATCTCTTTGTGACCTCCAGTGTTGACATATGCATAGTAATACGTCATCTAAATAAATCATGCACGTAAGAATCGTACTTTCCATGCACAATATGAATCATACATGGGACGTGTCATAGTGTAAACAACTGAATTCCTGTTCTGAGGTCGAGATCAAGCCGCTGTTGGCTAAACCCTCCCATCTGCCCGTTGTTGTATCTGACATCACAAACGTGTCTGTTCACATACAGTAAAGCATTGCCACATTCCAGACAGATCATATCGGCAAGGTGATAGCTGCTGCTTCTGCTTTCTCCCGCTGCCACTTTTTAAGGACTTTACCGTCTTGCCCTTGTGGATGGCACATGAGAGGAGAGAGGAAGAGAGGTGGGGGGAGTCAGTGAGTTTTCAAGGCAGGCCGAGCAGAGCAGCAGCCGCCTGTGTCCCACTGTCAGCTGCCGGGTCTGCTGTTGTTTTGCAGAGGGGCTTTGGGAAGTCCTTGCCCTCAGAGGTCAACGGAGAACGCCTCCCAGTTCCTGCTTTGACAGACACCCAGCACTCACACAGACATTTTCCTTGTTCCACTTTATCCGTGGGCCCTCAAATGGGCCTTTCCACAGAAGCTACAAAACTGGGGTGGCTTTATATGACTGCACTATCAAACTCAGATTAGTTTATCATTGTTAGATATGTTTGCTGAGATGGATCCTTTTCAACTTCATCGAAACCTCCAAAGTGCCTTACAAAGGTTAAACATCTCTTTTAATTGAATTAATTAATTGTTCTTTAGTTTAAAATGTATGTGTATGTACGTATTAAGAAGGTGAAAACAGTTTGTGTTCGGCAGTTTTCTTGTTCTTAACTATAAATATCTAGTCAAAATTGTTTAACTTCGTATTCCGTTCAGCAGAACATTACAGTATATCGTATAAGTATACTTAATTGACATTTGAAAGAAATTAGTGCATAAAAGTTGCAATTGTTTGTCACAAAATGATGCTTTCTCAACTTTTCCTTTTGCAAACCCAAGTACATCCTTTCATCTATTCTTCCCATGGTGGCCTTGTTTGAACCTTTGTCATAATATCCTGTCCTTTGCCATGAACTCTGGTTTGGCCTCTGTGTTTTCTTGTCCAAAACTTAATTATTGCACCAATAGCAGATGCCAGACTTCCTTTGGATGGTACCTACAGGAAGTGTTGTGACAGAGGTCCCATGACAGGGAAAGAGATTAAATTGGTCTGTGAGTATATAAATGTATTTCCATCTATCAAGACTGTATCAGCTGAGCTTAAAATACTGCCGTTCTGAAGGAAATTAGATCCCATTGATTTTTCTCTTGTGATTTGGGCCAGCAGTGAGAATGTTTTTACTTACTTGCTGAACTCTCAGAAAGTACACAATTACTGCACTGATGGTTTCATTTAATGGTGCTTAAAATAAAAAACAAAATGAGTCAGACTACAAGAACAGGGATCATAAACAGCTGACCAAAACAACTTCTGGGATTAATCCATTTTTATTTTAGACCCCTTTACGGATCCAGAGCGCATAAATTATCACACCTCAGGAAAAAAAGGACCATTAACAAGTAGTTGATTTGGCGTTTATAAGCTGTGGTTTGATGATATTCTGACTCTAATGGCCCTGTTCACAGATAAAGTTTATGGTGCGTTTCAGTATTGTTAGATTGTGCGATTGTGTTTTATACATAAAGAGAAATCCAGTTTCTGCCCGGTTGATTAGATTCAAACACAAAGTGATCTACAGGTATCCGTCCACCAGCTCTTACATGTGCTTGTAGCTTACATGTCATATGACTGTCATTAGACTGGCCTTCTGAAGCAAATGGGCTTTGCAGTAATGTGAGTCAGTAGAAATGCCTTCTGCCCTGCTACTCGGCCGCATTCGAAGACCTAAAACTGAGAATGATATAAAACAGTAATTTGACTCTTGTTGGTAAAAGGAAAGACATTTTTTGTTTCAAATCTGAATTCCAGTGCAGCCAACTGAGATCAGTGGGATATTTGTTTTGGCGTTGTAATGTGTGCCCAAAGCAATCAAATTTTTTTTTCTTTTTCCTTAGTATTTATTTGCCCAGGGTCAGTTGGCTTAGCACGCTTGCTCTTCTTGACCGACACCCTGCATTACACAAACAGTTGCTCACACCTGAGAGCTTCCATTTCCTTTCTGACGCCCCCTGAGCTGCTCCGTTTGATCAGGTTCAGATGCATCATGATAGTAGATGGTGGAGGACGGAGAAGTCTCACTTGTTCACTCGCTCGCTCCAGATAACTAGTAACCTTCCGGTCGTACGTCTGCTTGCTTTATTAGAGTAGTTTTAGGTATAGATGTGTTCATTCCTTTATACAATTACAAGATCATCATCAGTTGTTGACTTTTACTTGTTCCTAAATTACATATTTTTACAGCTGACATAGACTTAGAAATACAGTTAAGATACTTTAGTAGTGAATGCACTGTGAACACTGCAGTTTGCTAGACTCCTATGCAAATGCCATGTTGCAACGTGATCACAGATATCTTCAGTGAAATATCTTGAAATAGGAAGGAGATTGTGTTGTTTTCTCAGCACAGCACATTCAAAGGTCGTGATATTTATACATGTGGTCCAGCCGGTGGAACCTTAAGTGGTGACTTCTTTCTTGCTGGCAACATGTTAATGTTTTCTTTGTGAAGTAGGACTTTGAGAAAACATGAAAATTGTCTTGCTGTGTCATAAACAGTGCACTATGTCTGAAGTCTATTACACAGATGTCCTCAAAGGTGGAAGTAGACTATTTCCTGAGTCTTTCTCTGTAATAGGATGTAGCAGCTAAAAAAAATACGTATATCAATGGAACACACATGGTTAGATACATAACACATGAGAGGGTAAAAGGGAAATGTATTTATTCTGGTAAAATCTCTTTTAGAGAGTCATTGGTTATTATCCAGTTTAAATGAGAAAATAATAAGACTTTTTAAATGGATCAAGCTTAAGTACAATTTAATATGT
Source organism: Holacanthus passer (assembly GCA_025331565.1). NCBI lineage: Eukaryota > Metazoa > Chordata > Actinopteri > Pomacanthidae > Holacanthus > Holacanthus passer. The sequence continues at coordinate 2,601,850 of JAFREQ010000017.1, forward strand.
AGTGTAGAACAATTTTGAGAGGAAGACTTTTTTTTGTCTGACCAGGATCTCACACACATTGACCAAAATTATTATGCAACTCTGAATATCAGTGACGTTTTTGATGGTGTTCATCCCTTGAAAAACACCTTACAATGCTCCTGCTATTGAAACTTTCTCACAACCAACCCTCGACCGCTTTGTTCCTAAGTGAAGTGGGAGTTCACTGTCACTTTGGGCTTCATTTGAACCAGCTAAGGATGCTATACGACCTGTGGGGGAGTTGCATTGTGAAACATAATTATAACACTACCAGCTGTAAATATGCTAAAATTAGGCCGATGTGATGAGTTGTCCTTCTGACTCATGTGTAACACTTCGTCTTGCTGCAATAGTTTGTAGGAGTTGGAAATGTGTAAGCAAAGTGCCGTTTGGCTGAGGTTGTTGTGGTACCGGTCGATGAAAACACACGCACACACAGGTTTCTCTGTAAAACAGTGATAAATAATTTGATGTAGGAAACAGTGATTCAGTAGAAAAAGTGTTACGTGCTGTATTTACATCAGTATTTCATGTAATCATAAAAGCATCAGACATATGTAGACAAGTAGATGAAAGTGAATGTCTTTAATTAGGATATATTTTTTGATAATGTTAAACTCTGTTGTTAACCTCTCAAGTTCTTTGTACCTCTACTTACTATGGACATTTGTTTTTCTTCTGAAGATCCAGACAGTGATGAGTCATTGCAGTTCAGGAACTGAAATTTCCTACAACTGAAGATCAGATAAGAATAAACATGTTTTGTCTATTTTGCACAAGATCCCGTGTGAGTCCGAGGTTTTCAGGTGTTATAATGTACCCGCTGGAGACAGTAGAGGCTTTGGACGTGAAGTAATCAGGATGTTATAGTCTGATTTAAACTCATTAATGCATTTCTCCTATAAATATGTTAATACATCGATGTGGCTCTTTCAGTCATGATAAACGATCAGCTCAGCTAAACACAAATGACAACATGACAAGTGATATAGTAAAAGACAACACTTTTACTGTGATAATAGCACTTGTGAGAGTCTTTATGTCATATTCCATCTCACAAATTGTCTTCTGCTTTAACATTTGAATATTCTGTTTTGTCCCGTCTTTAATTTAAGGATGATGCTCTTCTCTCTCTCTTTCTCTTTTCATTTAAAAATATACAACCGCTTTGCCACAGTAAAAATAAAAGGAGGAGCATGGCATGTGGAAGTCTTTAAATTATAGAGAAACATTCTTGAAATTAGAGTAGTCACAAAGCAGTTTAACATTAAGGCAAGAGACAAATGTCATTGTGATGTGAATTGGGTCAAAAAAGCCGAATACCCTTAATTAAAGGCCTTTTAAAACAATATTTTTGTACTTATCATTAAATGAATTTGAATGAATTATATTTTTTTAGAATTGTCATGAAAAGCATCCTTTATGAACATGAATTATCTTGAAATGCTTAAATCAATGATTGATTGCAGTCAACCATTGAAAGGGTGTATTTGTTTATGAAGTGGCATTATTCAGGTGGCTGGCTGTCATGATGCACACTGGTGGGTGAGGAGAGCAGCCTCACAGGAGCTGTGACGTTCGAGCCGGAGTGATGGCGTGACAGTTTAAAGTGCTGAGGTCAGACTTTCCCCTTGTATGTAAATGTTTCTCCTCTGTGGTGCAGAGTCAGAGAGACCGGGAGATGCTCACAGCACGCCCTCCTTACACAGACATGTATGAGCCGCAGCAGATGGCAGAGGCAGGGGAAGTGACACAAAGAGTTCTGATTAAAGATAAAGCCCCCCCGTTAGTCAAACTGTCAAGGCGGGCTCACGCTAAATAAGCCCAGCCTTTTGCTGATACGGAGACATGGCGAGAGATTACTCATTTTCCCAATGATGGAAGTGTTCAACGGCAAATTGAGGCTCATTATATCTACTGAGAGCTTTTGAGAGGTTGTTTTTCATAGGATGTGCTGCAGATTTCACAGATCATTGCTCCCGTGAAGTGAGTGAATGAGGACTGTAGGTACCGAATGCAGCATCCCTCTTCATCATCATCACACCTGTAGGACGGCGCTTTCCATCACAGTCCTAGCATGACATTGTGTGTGGAATCACATTTCATATAATGTCATGAAAAGCTGAAACACATCAGGCTCTTCTCTGCGTGCACTACATGCGTATCAAGGCTGATGTCTTGCTTAAAATGTGAACTTGGTATTCCTCACATAAGGGAAATATCAGGAGTTAAGAGTTGCTACCCTCGAGAGGACCCTGTCTGTCTTGGCGCTCCGTGGCTAACCTCCCACCTTCTTTATTAACACGCAAGAATTTATGGGACTGTTTGGGTCTTATCTGCATGTGTTATGTCTTGCAGCTGCCGGCCTTCCGAGGTCAGTGTTTTGACTATTGGGAAACCTGAGCAGTTTGATTTAAATTGCAGCGGTGCTCTAATGCATCCGTTGGACCTAAATGCCAGCGGTTTCATACTCAATCCTGTTTAACATCTTTTCATGTTTACTTCTCCGGGTACGCGGACGGGACAGGTCCGACCCAGGAGCATCTGGATCTCTTTACCACTCGAGACAGATAATGGGCAGGAGCTGCTGAAAATGCAACATGGCCACACATTGTTGGCACACTGTTTGACTCCCGTTTTGTTTGCGACCTGAATTTATTGGAAATGCTCCAGAAACGTGTGTTATAAACTTTGTCTGGGGCAGCTGTCTGCTTAACATCTCGCTCGGAGCCGAGACGTGGAGCCCTGTGTAAACTGTAAGAACTCTGAGGAACTTCCCCGTGCTCTCTAGAGTCCATTTGTGGTTTATTTAAGCTCACAGTTACATAAACGGATGTCACATAAGTAAATACAGATACGTGACACCTGTCAAGCACTGAAAAGAAGACAAACATATTTTTAGTGGAATATCCAGCTCTTACGTCACAGGTTAAAGAAACAGATCTTCACGTTCTACTTTATATGATTTGTCAGAGAAAGCTTGGAAAGCATTGCAATGCAAATTTGAAAGGTGTTTTTGTGCTGTGTGAACGGCCAGGCGATATTCTTCAAATGTATTGCATTCCCTCACTTGCTGAAACTCCCATCTGTTCCTGGAATGTGGGCTGACGTGTGACCTGCTATTGATTAGGACCAGATAATCAGGCCTCTGTCGTCACTGTCTGCTGCATCACGTCCAGCTTTGTCCCCTTTAACCACATTAGCCAGAATCACAAGTATTTAGCCATTCGCTCATACAATCGTGGCCATTATATCACTGCCACCTTTTAATTAATGCATTCCAAAGTGGTCCTCACTGCTGTTCTTTTGTTGAGAGGTGTTTTCTGGAAAGATGAAATTCAAGCCTTATTCAGGCACCAGACGGGACAAGAAACGAAGTGGCTGATGTGCTAAATATTCCTCTATTGTTCCTCGCTAACATTGAGAAGCTAGTAAACAGCACTCACACAAAATAGACGTGGGGTGAATGTATGGTTTTTGTCAGAGGGCTACTCTGCTTACTGTCCTTATTCAGAACTAGTGACTATGCAGGATGAGTGAAATGAAAAGCTGCATATAGATGAGCAGTTGGTCGTCTCCTAGAATCATTCATTATGAAGTTTAATATATAACCTTCTAAAACAAGGCACTTCTCAAATGTTCAATATTGTCTAAAGAAAAGCAGCCAAACAAGAATGTGAATAAAAGAACAGGATAAAAAGATCAAAGAATATTTTATTTTCTCTTTTCATCGAGCTTGTGAAAGCTGGGCTGGGCTGCTGGGAGTCCTTATTGGCTGAAATTGGATACTAAAGATCCCCCCGACCACTTTTCCTCCCCCTCTTAATTTTCCCCATACTCTGTCCCATCCCTCAGAAGCCGACCAGACAAACCTGATGGGATCCCTCTCGACTCACCTTTTACTATAATTAAGCAGTAATGGCTCAGCACCAGTGCATTTTAATACGGCTTCATCACAATGTTGTCAGTGTGTCGCTCAGATCAAATGTTAGACAGGCATCCAGTCCAACTGTAACCAAGCATTCGGAGTCACAAGAGGTAAATCTCCCTGCCTCAACACACGACCTTTACAAAAGCTGGTAACAGATGAGAGAATGTACACAAGTGAGGTGGTTACTCTGCGGCAGCTCCACAGTGCCGGTGTTTGTGCAGCTGTGTGCTGTGTGTACTGCAGCAGCAGGTAAAGCACAGGAGGCAGAGTCGGAGACAACAAGCTGCTGTCTCCTCCTCACCTGCTTTAATAGGAGGAGAGGTAAACAAGACTATTCTAACCTTTAACTTGGATAACATACGTGTTTATTTTGGATGTTTGCTCATGTACATTTAAAAACATGTGGACTGATGCTTATCAGCCAGTCTGTTGACACAGCCTACTACTACTACTACACACACACACACACACACACACACACACAGTCTATTGCTGTTGAAGGCGCACCTTGGATAATTGTTTAGGCCACAACCACCTCTGTCTTCATTAGTTGGTGTTACTAGGACAGCGGAGTGATGAGTTGGATTCAAAGACATGAGCCTGGGCTTGTTTTCACACTGTTGGATTAGATATGTGCAAATACAGTTTGCGAATACAAATGATTGATGTGACTTAACAGCTCCTAAAATGTGGTAAAAAAAAACCCTCAGAGAACTATCAACACATACCAGACAATTGTATCCCTTTTATTTTTGTGAGCGGAGAGCTTTTGTATGAATTTGTTTGTTTTCCCACAGTATTATTGTTTTGCAATGTGTCAAAAATAGAGCAAAGCATGTCTACTTATCAACATGCAAGGAAACAAAAGGAATTGGCAAGACAAACCAGTTTTGATCCTATTTTTAGTTGTAAACTTGCTCGAAAGATTGTTTTGCACAGTTTTGTTATTAGCTGCTTTCCTTCCCAGTCAGCTAAAATAGATGCAGACGTGTTATCCTTTGTACTCCGCTGTAGTCTCTCTGTGTGTGTGTCGCTGGCTGCCATCAGCACAGGACAAATGAGACTATGTTGGAACAAGGTAAGATCAAGCCTTTATGGGATGATTGAAAGACTGAAAGGACTAAACGCTGTAGGTTCATTGATACGGATGGCTGCTCTTCTTCTTGGAGAGTTTCATGCTGGCAGGCTATCCTTTTTTTTTTTTTTACAGTCTTGAGTTGAGACCCTTAAAATCCAAATAGATGGGTTTTTGAACTTGAATCTTCGAAAGTTTTCACAAATTTCTCTCTTTGCTGTTTTCTCATTAACAGTAGAATTTTTGTTTTGGACTTTATGCGGTCATGTTGTTCTCTTTCTGCTCATATGTGACCTTTATTCCACTTTGATCTTTTCTGCGGAGAGAGCAGCAGAACATGATGAACAAATGCCAGTTTATGGGAGTTGCAACATGTCCCGTGTGATTTGCTGTTTATTGCACAGACGATAATGTAAGTCTTTGATATCGTGTTAGTTTAGGGTGTGATTAGTGGCCTGGCTCACAGCTCTCTCAGTGGTCCGGTGCTCTATCCAGTCCAGTTGTTAACAAGGGCAGTGTGTCTCGGCAGAGCCCTTTTTTCTGAACAGCGATGCAGCTTACAGCAAAGCCATGAGGGGGAGGGGAAAGTTAAAGAGCCGGGAGAGTTCAGCCTAGTTTTACAGCTTCAGCCCTCACTTCCCAGCGCTTCAACAGTGATCGATGGGCTTAGACATGCTCTGCAGGACAGGCGGTGGGTGGGTTAGCTCATTTTGTTGTGTCCTCCTCCCCCATGATTTACTTTGCCAGGGAAGTTTGCTCAAATTTGAAAGAGCGCATGAGAGCAAGAGAGAGAGAGAGAGAGACAGTGGAAAAGCTGCACTGACAGATGTGTTTTTGAAAAGACTGATTCAAAACTGAATGCACTTAAAGCAACACGATGCAAGTATTGGTATTAGTTGGCACCTCTACATTTTTTTTGTGCAATTCACTTATACAACTCTGTCGTATATATGGACAGCTGTACACGTGCATTTGTTATGATTACATTACATATCATTAAAAACCAGTCGACAGTTTGCTAACACATTCAAACATCAAGCAAGGGCAACAACACAAGACATAGCAAGCCAGTTAATAAATCTTACTGGTCCAACAGTAAGAAGGCCGACTCTGTGTCTGTCTTGCACCCTTTCATTTTGTGAAGTTCTCGCCAACAACTTAATGTCAGATTTACGACCTCTTGCTCGGTCACTCTCTCTTTTTAGCTTCCGCCATCAACGTCCTCTTCGGGCCTCTTTGCCTCTGTCACGATGTCTGTAGAAGCCGCTGAGCCTGGTTCTGTTGCTCGCTCGCCAGGCTTCAGTTCTGGTTCCCGTTCCAGCTCCCGACCATCACTCCTCGCTCCGGGCCTGAAAACCTCCTCCTCCCGGCCGTCAAACACTCACAACTAACCGAGCTAATTGTCCAACATTTACTTAACAGTTACTTTAGCACCAGGAACCATTTTCTCCTAAAAATATGACACAGTTTCACCGACCAATAGTTGGTGGCGTGTGACGTAGTGACGTAAAAGGTTATGCACAGGTTATCCTTCATTTCCTATGCAAGATTTCTGTGAGGAGCAGAAAGTGTGACGAGGAAATATTATTCAGTCCTCTCATTCAGACCAGGCTGTAAATTATTTTGTTCTTGAATTAGACAGCAACTGCTTTTCCTGTGGAAAATACTCATTCTATTTTTAGTATGATAAGGCCTCCTAAATGAGTTGTATTTCCTCTGTGGTTGAGAGCTGTTGCTGTCCTGGGTTAATATTCTGGCCACAGCTGAAGGATGCCAGGAATAACCCAGCTGGGTCGCACTGACCTCTCGAAACTGGGCAGCACTCCAGGTCTCAATTAAGTGATGCTGTCTCTTTCCAGAAAAGGCAATAATATTTAAATGGGGCTTGCAAGAGTTATAAGTGATTTCTCTCTGACGGGTGTAATGGCACTGAACCAAAGAACTTCATAGACCTGGAAAGAGAAAAAAAAAATGCATGCAGTGCTCTGTGTTTGTTCTTCAGGACCAGTATGATGACTGTAATTTTTTTTTTTTTTATGAAATAAGCAAGTTCACACTAGAAATGATTCCTGAGACAGAAACTTGGGTAACACTGCAGACTTCTTTGGAATCCACATCATTTTCCAGTGCAGTCTGCATGAACCTTCAAGTTGACTTTGACCTATTGAGAAATGACCTAGTAGGCTACTCATACTGCAACTCATCCAATAATGCTGACTAAACTTATTATTTTGTGCATGCATTTTTTCCTGCTTCCTCGACAACCTCACAGGAAGCAGAAAAACAGTACAACCTTAATGACGTTGATAGTACGACTGTGCTGCTGTGTGCATCTCACCACGAGCAGCTCAGTCGTACTATCAACATCATTAAGGTCATACTGCCTCCAGCTTTTATCAGTGTATCAGTCTGACAGAAAATAAAATGAAAAAGCCTTATACCGCAATACCTCAGGAGTACTTCAGCTACACACTGGAGATAAGACTACGATCTGCACTTCCTGGAAAAAAATGAAAGAAAACATGTTGCTACCTCTTGTCAACATGTCAAAATAACACTTCAGTAACATTTATCATGAGGAATGATAGATCTCATCTGAAACTGTGTGAGTCACTTTGTTCCATAATTAAACACTATTTTAAAACACCTTACTAACATTTTCTTCAATATAGTGTGGTTGGAAAAATACTTAAAAGCAACACTGTAAATTATAATATGAAGTGTTGAAACTGTTGGGCTTTCAACCTGTTCATCGAGATTTTTCCATTCACCAGATTTGAGGATTTACCACAGCATGTTATAGCAGAGATGGGATGCCTCATTTTGAATTTTGTCTGCTAGAAGACGTCATTCCATTTGTTTTGAAACTTAACATTTACCATCATGGGGAAAGTACAGAGGCACTGATTCACATTGCAAAAGCTGTGTATTTAACAAGTGAAACTACTGTTAACAACATTAGCAACTAATTTGATTGTGAGACGAGACACCACTCCACAGCTGACGGGGATTGATCGATCACATTGTCTGTTCACTTTGGGATAAGAAATCAAGTTATCACAATGTCAATAAAAAACGATATTTTCTTTGACAAAAGGTAAACACAAGCAGTTGGACAGCAGAGTTTACCACTAACCATTTTCTTTGTGGAAAATCTGTCCGACAATTTGTAGATTTAAATTCATTTTAGAGACAGCAATCTTTCTGGGAAGAATCCTTGCAGTTAAGGTCAGCAGAGAGTCATCCTACACAATCTTATATTGATTATATTGATTTGATTGAAACACCACAACAGTGACCACTGAGCAGAAAGCAGATTACAGCTTTATGTAAAGTCAGAAACACTCTGACTTTGAATAGGCCTTTTTCATGGCAGACATTTTGACTTGTTGCAGTAGGAAAGGCACAGGTGTAACATTAGAGATGGTCTTGATGGTGATCTTCTGTGTGTCCCAGTAAGCTGTAACAGTGTGACAGACCACCAGTATGCACAATACAGTACCAGGACACTGAACCCAAAGTCATTTATTCAGCCATCATTAATTTTACCTCTGAGATTCGTCTCAGAGGTAATAGCCTGTAATAAAATGCAACATGCATATTTCCAGGGAAGATTAGAAATAGCCCTATGAAAAGGAGAGATGCAACACAATCCATTTTCATTGTGTGTGTGTGTGTTTGTGTGGTGTTAGCCTGGTTTGAGGGGGGTGTGGGGCAGTTAGCCTTGCGGCAGTGTCTGTGTTGATGGAGAGAGAGGGGGCCTGCAGGATCCTGTGTGTCAGCAGCCTGCATGTGAGAGACATTGCCTAGCGGAAGTGCATCCCTGGCAGATGTCCAAAAGCCCCCCCCTCAACCCCGCTTTACTCCCCCTTTCCCTTCCTGGTCTATCTTCCTCTTTTGTCTCTGAGCACAGAGAACACAGAGGCCCTTTAAGACGGCCACTGGAAAACACATATGGAGCTGTTGTAATCAAGGCCACTGTTCTTCCTTCATGTTTTTCCATTTGACAAACACAACAATGGTGTTTTTGGTGTGAAATCAACACGTTGCATTGTAGGTTTCTCGCTCTTGCATCATGACTGCTTGCATTGTTGGAGCGTGTACTTGTGCTGCCTTTCATGTGGTTATGACAAGGGATGTTTATTTACACGCTCCGAGGAAACTCCAGCTCCAGTGACACGATTGTATGCAGATGTAGTTTGATTTTGATTGGACCAAAGCTGTGTCATTCTCTGGTTTTTGAAGCGGGAGGAGCCTGTGGTCTTGTGATAAAGTTGTCATGGAGGAGCTGTGTTTCTCTCTTAGCTCACAGAGGGATATCAGCACAGGAAATACGTTGGGAGGGAGTAAACACCTGCTGCCGCCCCCCTGCAGCCTCCGACACACACGCAAACCGCACACAACCACATGCGTGCTAAAGCTCAGTAACCTGCTCAAGTAAGCAGGCTTCAGTTTCTCTGAAGTCTGTTTGATCAACAGTTAACATCACAGCTGAAGTCCACCTGTTGAGCTCACTGCCAAGGTTAAATTCTGCATCACACAAAGTAAGAAATCAAGCTGAATCTGTATAAATGCTGCTTTTTAAAATCTAAGGCTATCATAGTCTATCAGCACACATATATGATTTGGCAGTACTGGTTTTCTTCTGAGGTCATATTCTTACCTTTCAATTTCATTTCCCAGGCATGGAAGAAACGCTGGTTCATTCTTCGCAGCGGACGCATGAGTGGTGACCCCGATGTTCTGGAGTACTACAAGAACGACCACTCCAAGAAACCCATCCGGGTCATCGACCTGCACTGCTGCGAGCAGGTGGACGCTGGCCTGACCTTTAAGAGGAAGGAGTTCCAGGACAGCTTCGTGTTTGACATCAAGACCTCAGATCGCACTTTTTATCTTGTAGCCGAGACTGAGGAGGAGATGAACAAGTGGGTCCGCTCCATCTGCCAGCTGTGTGGGTTCAACCAGTCAGACGACAACCATGGTAGGTGTCCTTGCTGCTCTGTTCCTCTGCCACTGTTTCTGTTTATCTCTCCACAAATCTCCTTTTTATCTTTACCCAGGTTAGTAGTTTTGTAATTTGTTTCCAATGATTACAAAAAACATCAAAACATCTCAAATGGCCTCAAGCTCCCTAACCTAGTCACTTCGATAATATTTTTTATATTTGATTTCTATCCATCTTCCTTTCAGGTTAGTTAAGAAATCTGCTTTCGGTCTACTGTCATAACTATCTCAAATTTAAATTTTAAAACCATTCGTTGCAACAGTAGAAAATCATAATCGCACTCACTCCAGTATCATAATATGTGCTGAAATGATTAGTCAATTAATGGACTCGTCAATCAACAAATCAACAAATTTGATAATCTATAAATTATTCAAGTCAATTATCAAACAAAATGTATGAATGAATGATTGTCTGTTTTTCTCTATTTTATATGAAGTTGAATACTTGTAGGTTCTGGAGTGTTTGTCAGAGGCTATTTAAAGATGTCACATTGAGCTTTGGAAAATGGTGATGGGCATTTTTCACAATGTCCCGACATCTCCTGAATTCATAGATTGTGTTTTGATGTTGAAGGCATATAAGAAGTACAACAAAAATCACCTCCCTTTTATTAGTCTCCCACTGTACTGTCTCATGTTATTTTGGAACAGCCTGCGTCTTAGTTTTCACAAAAATCAGCAGTAGAGGTCCAGCCACATGATATCATTGGCAATCGTGTTTCGTGAGAGTGAGAGTGAAATAGGAACATCCCTGCCAAATAAATGGGCGCAGTGTCTGAGAGTGTTATGGATTTTTCTCTCCATTTGTTTTGTTAAAGAAAGGTTTCCAGTACTCAGAATAATGGAAATTCTTATTCTGGATATGGCCCATTTTATATGTTAGTAGCAGATACAGAGACTCAGTTTTGTGTGTTTGCCACAGCTTCTGTTTGTGCATGAGAATAGTTTGTTTCACTTTAGGGCTACCAAGGATGAAAAATGAATGAATGGCACTGCAAAGCATGTTGAATAAAAGCGTCTGTAGTATGTATTACTGTCGGCAGTAATGTTCTTATGTAAAACAGATTCTGTCTTTGAGCCATAGATTTGCCTTAATCAGCTAAATTGCGCTATAGTATAATCTCTTGCCATTGAAAACATAACTACTGTAGGTACAAAGTGATGACTCAAAATTAGAGAGGGCAATACAAACGCCTCTTAACTTCTCCTTCTAAGCAAGTCTTATGGGTGAACTCAGTATTTCTTTTTCTTTTTTTTTTGTTTATGAGATCATAGACTTATGATATCTGAGGTTTGAGTGCTTGTAGCGTCAATGCGTGTCTCTGCCATACATGACAAATTAATCACACATATTCATTATAGCGAATTTGTCACAAGAGTTTGTGAAACATACACTCCTTTCATATTTGTACTCCTGCCCATCCAGATTGGACTCATGCTGTTGTTTTCCCACCATCTGGCAGCTGGTGGACGTTAATCTTTGTGCACATGGTTGATCATCTGTAACATGTAACATGTCCAGGTGTGGAATAAAAAGCAGCTGTGGAGAATGTAATAATGCTCACATCATGAGGGGATCCCCCTTGTCCTAGCTCAGTAATTAAGGAGGTCCTGTTCTGAATCTCAAACTGTATCCACTGTAGCTGGGGTGTGGCTGGGAGAATGGGTTGGGGTAGTGAGAGAGTTTATGTCATAACAGCTGCATTAGTGATTGCAGTCCCTTTAGTGTAAATGCCACATCACGCTTTTTTGGTCCTGTATGTCTGTTTTCACTGAAATATTAAGTTCCTGTTTCTGAGAAACATCATCAGAAACCGCCAGCTCTCTGCGTCATTCCAAATGCATTCTCCATACTCTATTTTAGTAGGTGACTAATTATGAGAAGACATGAGAATTTGTAAGGACCCCCTCTGTGCCTGAGCTTATTCTCTGAAAAAACACTTACAGCTTTTTCCAAGTAAAATCATGATTGTATTTTTATTCATGTTAGAGAGCTGTGTTTCATTGTTTCAAACAGGCATGGAAATTATTATATTATTCAACTCTTACTTCTTAAAAAAAGTTATAAGATATAAGCCTCATATTTTTATAGTGCTCAATATTTTCAAGTGCTTGAGTAGTACTAGTAGTTGTAGTTGTAGTTTTAAAGTTTCCACATGTGCATGTTTAAGTGGTGAACTAAACATCCTGGAGAAACTTGTACTCAGTAGTGTAGATGTTATCTGTTCCTCAAGGGCAAAGCTGCTCGATTTACCACTGGTTCCTTGTTGCGTCATTACTGCTGTCTTAAGTTTGTGGAAAAGCAAAGAAATGTATTTGGAGAAGGTGGGTCAATAAGACTGTCTGACCCACAGCTGCTCTGAAATGATTGATCCATCAGCTGATTGTGTTTGTTCACTTATGTGCTCAGAAAGATCGTCTTCCTCATGTCTGTTTAATTCTCTCCTCTCTCTCTCTCTCTTTCTTAAACACACAAACACACATGCAAATCATCAGATCAGACTACACAACACGCACCGTCCTTTTCCAAGGAATATGTTGTTGACTTTTATGATGATCCATCCCTGTGTGTAGTTCCAGCCTGCTCCCTTGTGAGGTATCAGGTTGTTGTCAGTGTGCTGGTGGAAAGAAATACTCACCTCGTCTGAACTGTTTTCATCAACATTGGCCAAGTGTTGAGTTAGCAAGAGCTTTATAGATATTTTTTGCAGACTTGGAAAACTAATCAGACATCTTGCTTGAAACCACCTGTTGTATAATAATGTGAAAATACATAATGATTATTACAAGAACTCGTCAAAATCCTCGTCATGTCTCTATAGCCTTTAGAATTTTTCATTGCTGTATAACTTGAAGGAATATAATAGCTGATAACCAAAACTGTTGTTGATCTTTTTTAATAATCAACTAATCATTATGGCACTACTTGTGAGTGTGTCACCCCAAAGGAATTTATCAAAGCAATGCACATTTGTGAGAAAAACAGAGAAAGCTTCCTGGTTCCTGCAGTCACATGGCAACAAGTTCCATTTTCGACAACACGGTCTTGTCATGTGGAAATTCTCAGCACATTTGGAAAAGTGCTTTTGCTCAATCAGACCAGCAGAAACTGCCTGCCCCTAAAAAGGTGTATTGATGCTGAGGTTTATGTCAGCGAGCGTGTGTGTGAGTGTTAGAAAGAGAAATGGAGTGTGTGAGAGGGGTACGCTTCCTGCCTGCTTCAGTCTTCCTCCTGCAACATCTCTGATCTTGATCTTTAAGCTCATGAACACGTAGTGCTCATGGAGCTGAGCCACGGTTTCACACCAGCAATGCATCAACTGCTGTTTATCGCTGAGCTTTCATCAGATGAAAACAGAAACTTGTACTTGTGGGTTTTGTGATTATAGTTTGATCGTGTGACTCAGATATACGGATGGTAATTGGAGCTAACAGAGGATAACTGTTAACAAACATCTTTGAGCCTTAAAGATATTTTGTGGGTTTTCCTCTTGGCAAACAGCTGCAGATCTGAGCCAGTGTATCACTTAACAGACTGGGAATTCCCTCTCTGAAAGAAAACAAAAAAGCCTGAAAAGTTAGTTCCTCTTATGCAAATTACGTAAGTACGTAGTCTGCAGAGACAAACAGAAGAAGTATCAAGTTATGTAGAGAGCTTAACAGAAGGTGTTAACCAGGCTCAAGACACATCAGACAACATGTCTGAGATTCGTAGTAGTTGTGTTCTGCAGCCACGGTGTTGGATATTGTACACAATGTCATATTTGTTGTTCTAATACAGCTGCTGTGCCAATTGGAAGTCTAACATTATTATAAAGGGGATTAACCAGGCTTAGCTAGACAATAGCACGTCTTAAGGAGTGTAGAAGTGTTTGTGTCTCTTAGAGGATTTTGTTGAGCATCACTTATATAAGAACCTTGATCTGAACTTACCTTTTGTCTGTCAGAGTTGGCCCCTGCTCTCGGTAATGAGCTGCCTCTTGGGACTGAGAGGAAGGTTGGCCAAGGGCAGCACATGACAGCAGCTCGTTGTTACACAACTCTTAAAACAACTGTCTCTCTTTCTGTCTTTTGCTACATCTCATTTAGCCTCTGTTTATCTCTCACGCACACTGGATACACACTACTACTACTACTACTACTACTAATATGCACTACACACTACTCTGGATAATCCAAAGAAGTGGGAAGTGAGATCTAGGTTTTCAGTGTTTTGAGTAGCACAAATTACAATATTATATAATACAATACAATACAAACTACCTGCATGATTAATAAAAGAACCAAATAGAAGATGTCTTGTCGAAATGTTTGTGAACTGACACTTTAGGAAAGTTCAAATCCAAAAGAACAAAAAAGCAGTATGTTTACAACACATTCTTTACGTACATACATTCACATCCAAATATACACATTTCCTCTCCTTTGGCTTCTCTCTCCCTCTCCACATGGACGCTCGCCTTTTCCCCTCCCAAAGTGCCCTTCGCCTGCATTGATTTTTGTTGAAATAATGAGACTCCATGGCACTGGAAGGTCAGGTTTCTGCTGCCACAGAGCTGTCTAAGAACGGCCGGTTGTTGCTGCCACTGCTGTGCATCCCACATTACCATTGGCAGCGTCTGAAGCCTTTGCTGGAAACCAGAGACTTAAGAATACATTCTACAAACCCATCATCAAAATCACCAAAGAAGAGGGGAGAGATTTTAGTCTGTAAAATAAATAAATAAATAAATCATGTGAATGAATTTAGGTTTAGTGATGCGTTTTGTTTTGTTGAACAGGTGTGAGTCGAATCTTAACGAGAACTTTAATTCCTAAAAAGTCTGGACGTTGTGTGAAACTTAAAAACAGAATGTGTTAATTTGCAAATGAACTGTTTACTGACAACAGTTTTATGAAGTGTCCCTGAGTCCATGTATTAATCTCCTTTATGCAATCATGTGTTTGACAAAGTGTTGAACCTCTCTCCATCCTCGCTTGTGAACGACTGAGTCTTTCCAGGATGAACCTTTCATACCCAATCATGATCCTATCACCTGTTACCAATGAACCTGTTTACCTGTGGAAGGATCCAAACAGGTGTTTTTGGATCAGTCCACAACTTTCACAGTTGTTTGAAACATGTTGCTGCCATCAAATTCAGAATTAGCAGATATTCACAAAAATCACTGAAGGTGATGAGGTCAAACGTTAAATATATTGTCTTTGTACTGTTTTCAATTGAGTGTATTGTGTAAAAACAAACGTCGCTTTCTGTTGTATTTACATTTCACGCAGCAGCGTGTATTAGTCACCAGCGTGTTGGTGCTGTTGTTATCAGATACTGATGGCTGGGTGTGTGGCGTGTGTCTGCACCCAGGGAGACCCACCCCCGAGCACAATCTAATGAATGGAACATCATCTCTTCAATCATGGGCTTTGTTCTGCCCTCTCCCAGCTGTTTGAACTCCGAGATGAGGATAATCTCAACTAAGGGATGAGGTTTTCACTTGTCAGCAGTCTTCTTGTCCTTTGCTTTTTTTGTTCCCTGTTTTGCATGACGGCTCCAACTCTGTTTTTTTTTCCTCCTCTTCATTTCGTTTCCCTGGCTGTCCCTTGGAAAAAAAAAATCAGTATTGTTTTTCGACTCTTGCCCTTAAGAAGATGAGGAATGGAGAAAAAAAAAGAATTACTACTAAATCAGCATTTCCGACAGCGGCCTCAGCAGTTTTTGTTAAATAGGCATTGAAAAGAGATGAGATGTATTCAAGTCTTTCACAGTGGCTTCTCATTAAAACCTCTATGTGGCACCAGATTGATGATTTGTTGACTGCAGATGTACGTCTCAGCGTGATATGAAAATGTGTCTTGGTGAAATTAATCAGCCTCATGGGGATCGTGACCTTGCCAACAAGGTTGCCAGTTTCTAAAAAAACTGACAACGTTACTGTTGAGGAAATATTGTAATCTACTCCAAACTTCCCCATTTGCTCATTCTTGCATAAGAAAAGCAGAGATTTGTACTCTGTGAAAACTAGACTTACCGACAATGATTAAAGAGGAACCTACTTGAAAGACAGTTATGTCGTGGACGTTGTTTGTTTTTCTCGTCAATGGGGGCTGAGCCGAAGAAAAGTCTGTTAAAATGTGACTGGTGTTGGCGACACATAAACCTCCCTTTACGAGACAGGAATTTTATTAAGTGCGACAAACCAATAGCATCAAAGCAGTTGTGTAATGTGAAATCAAAAGTTGAAAACTGCTTCAAAGTGAAGTTCAGCGTCTGGTTTAGATGATTTCATGCCACGTACATAACTGCTCATACATGGATCATCACTTCTCTACATTTTCTTTTCTCTCAATCCTTGTTCATCCTAGAACGTCTGCCGTGCACTATTCATTTGGATAATAATCTTAGTGGATTTATGTGTGCAGATTCTGGTGTTATGTGTAGTCATTTTTCATCTTCAAGTTGGCACCAGCTCAATTGTTCAATGACAGGTTTAGTACCGGCCTGTGGCAAAGCCAATCTCTCTAATTGGCGTCTGCCACCCAGACTATGGTCATATGGAAACTGCAAGTGGATGATGGGATTTTTCTTTGGCAAACTGTTTATATGCAGCCCAACTGGTGTAGGTAGATGTTTATACCTGTCTTCATCTTGTAATCAGCAATTTGGAGTACAATCTGCTTTCTGTCATGCACATAGGCCTCCCTCTTCTGTCACACTATAATACATTTAACATAATTTGTAGGCTGGTAGCGTAAGTGCAGAGCTTCCTCATGTGTGCACATGTGCACAGATAGTCCATCTACCTGTTTAGTTGCAAGGAGGCTTGTGTGGGCAGCTGTTTACGGATCTACAGCTTGGCTCATGTGTACAATAAAGACAGTACTGCTGCTTCTTTCATACATACTCATACTATAACACTATATTACTGAAAATTCATCTTAGTGCTAAATTTTTTTTTACTCCAATCTGCCCATATGAAATGTTCAACAGGATACAGAATATCATTTATACAGGCCTATCAGACAAAAACGCAAAATAAACAACACTGTTAACAGGTGAAGAGGCAGCATATAAACACAGTTAATGGGAATAGAATTAGCCCAGAGTCAAATGTGTTCACCCTTTAAAACACCCTTAGGTTTGTTGTAGTAATTGTATTTAGCATCCTAACTAAATTACTACAGTGTATAGTTGAGAACATACAAGTATCACATTCTCCATTCATCATGACCTCTGTGTTTTCACATCCAAGTCTGTTCCCATTCTGTAATGCTCTGTATTGTCAGAGCAAATTATCCTTTCGTTTTTTGGCTTGGTTTCCAGCACAGCCCTTTCCAGGTACGTCTTGCATTTCTTTCCAGTGAAAGAATGAAAATCAACACTCAACCTCCACCACGAATTGTCTCAACTTATCATCTGTGTCCACCCTGCTGTTGCACATTTACAGTACTGTCCACCCATCGCCTTGCAGAAATGAGGTCAGAGCGTTGAGAGTGAGCTGCTGTTTAAGACTGAAGGCGAACTCTAATTCATTGGCCCCGACGTGCCTGGTGCTTTTTAGGTGATTGATCAGTCTGTTGTTTTGAGGCAAATTGATGTCGCAGTGTGGTCGAGGGGCGGTGCTCACATGATGCTGCGGAGCGGGCAGGCACCGGGGAGTAATGTGATCAGGGAATGCTCCTGTGTGTCTGCTCTGCTTAATAGTCTTCCGAGCTGCTTTCAAGGGAGAATGAAACAGCCATGTCACTTGGTTCTCTTCAGACTAACTAGCAGAGCGAGGACGCCATTTTCCCCTCTTCCTGTTGGGTGTCACAGTCTCTCAGTGCTAACAGCTCTCCTCGGTGTCTACCTAACCCGTCTCTGCTGCAGCGTTATATCATTCTCATGGAAAGCTCCCAACCATCCCCCCGCTAACCACACATGCAAATGGATGTGGATGTGATCTCCTGGGACCCAGTGTTGCTTTTAAGAGCCACTGGTCAGACAAATCATGAAGGACAACAAATAATGTATCTATATACTGTACTTGGAATCAGCCGTGGGGAAAAAAGCAGCTTAAAACTTGAGTCTTTTTTGCAGGTCGACTAACACTGAGTGAACAGGTAGAGGCCTTTTTCAAGGGCACGTTGTCAGGACCGATGAGGAGATCAGACCTATTGCCTGACCTTTGTGTCACAAGATGGCCTCCTCCAGCACCCGGCCACCCTGCACAACCGTGACATAGCTGAGGTTAATTTGCAACACTCACTGGAGCTGTCACAGCCCTGAGGCTATATTTTTTAAGTCCAATCTCATATGAAACCATTAAGGAAATTGCATTTTGCTTGTACTCAAATTGAAGGCAGGTGGACGGCGTTTATCTTAGATGAGTATCTTATAGGAATATTTAAGGGATGATTGCAGTCCTGATTAAAAGCCTGCAACTGCTGTATTGAGAAAATTCAAATACTTCCTGTTCCTTTCCATCAGACGCTCTTTCAATTCAATAGGTCAGTGGTCTTTTCTATTTTTGTATCTCATTTCAGATTAGATTATCATATGTCCTCGTCTAATTCTGGCTGGACTGAGAGGAAATGAGCACCCTACAAAGACGTTCTTGTCCTTAGTGATCCAGCAGGGTTCTAATTTTGGCCCCCTGAGACCAGCAGCCGGCTTCTATTAGATTATATCCACAGAGCAGATGAGACAGTAGGTGATGTATTATAGAGCGTAATTGGAAAATTGCTCATGAACTTAGGAGCTCTTTGACCCAGAATAGCCATATGTCATTCACCAACCAAAAGGGTCTCTTAATGTATTGCTGTTGATAGTCTGATGTTTGCTTCAAACCCAAGAATGTCGTGGGAAGAACTCTATGTCTCTTTTAACTGCCTTGTTTGATGTTGAGTTTGGTCTAAATGAAGGCTGTTTCTCCCAAATGACATTGGGCTTGTAACTCAAAAAAACTGCAACTAGCCTTTATTTTACTTCTGCCAGTCTCTTCCATTTGTAAGATGTAGTATAATAAATTACTCCTCACTTTTATTAATAAACATTTTACCACCTCACATTGAGTGTCACAGTACATTAGCCAGTGGAGGGAATATTACTAGAAGCACCTTGGGGAAAGTTTCAGTTGTTTTTTCTGCTCTTCTCTCTATTTCTGTGTTGTGGTTCTACTGACTTGATGGAATTGCCTCTCAGTGGTAACATACATCATCAGACCCATTAGTGTCAGCGATGAGCCATGTAGGCTATTCCATCAGCGGACTGAACCAGTCGTCCTTCTTCTCCTTCTGATTCTGACAGTCATGTGCGGCAGTTAATCAAAAATCATTCATTGTGCACAGAAAAACGAGCTGCTGTACACACACACACACACGTAACATATTGACGAAATTAAATTTAACTTTTTACTCCTGAAGCTTTGTTGTGTCCTCAGTATTGCAGTCATGTGTTTTTCCATGCAGCTCTCCTCTCTGACAGGGGGAGGAACCGTCTTTCTACAACAAATCAATATATCTACCCATGTTAGTGGGCCTAGTACTCACCGCACTGGATGAAAGCTTTTACAAAGCTTTTTGTGGAGAAAGGAGATGATGCCTAACCAGTATAGGGAGAGTGGAATGGCTCAAACAATGGTGTAATTGAGTATCGTTGGGGGGAGTCCCTGCCTGTGTGGCTGTGGGCATGAGCGTGTCACTGATGTCCACTGGCCTGGAGACCCCACAGCAGAGGCCTTTTCCCCCTCAGGCATAATGTGACCTCATTCAGCTTGCTGGGCTCCAGAATACTCCAACCAGCCCACATGCATATACACATGCTCACACACCACATTTATGTGTTTTCTGTTTTTCACAGTGGCTGTGGTCCCTCTGTATGGTCAGCTCACATCATGACTCACAGAACGTTGCCCTCTTCTTAAAGGGCAGCTTGATCCATAACGTGCTTTGTAAAGGTCTGATGACGGAGGAGGAGAATGTGGAGGAAAGGCAAAAAATGTGAAAAGCAAGAAGTTGCTTTTCAGATGTGATTTAAATTAGAGTTTGAGTAGTTGATTGATTAAGTGTTCAGCTCATTTATGCATCATAAAATTCGTATAAAACATACCCTGTTTCCAGCTTCTAAGATGAGAAGATTTGCTGCTTTGTAAACTGAATATCTTCATCTTATAGAAATTGTGTTCCACATTTTTTTTTGACATTATAGAGACCAAACAATTATTTAATTGTAATACATGATACACAATAATACATACATTACACCACAATTAAAAATTAAGCTCATGAAAAACCTTGCATGTACTGCACAGTGAAAGATTAATATCAGCTAAAGATGATTGGTGGAGGATTTTTTTTTTCCCTCTCTCCCATCAGCTAGTGTTGCACACAGCACCATGGGTCGATGGATCAGTGGGCCGCCCACTCTCTACTCCTACAGCACAGTGTGCGCCTCCTCATTTTGGCCTCCTGCCTGGTCTATTTGCAGCATCCCCATCTCAGATTGGTCTTTTCTTTGTAGCCTTTCAATGCAGATATCAGGGATGTCACACAGAGCCAATAAGACTGTAAGACCGTGTTGTCCACATAGTCCCACTGTGCAAAACAATGGTCAGCTCAATAAAATCAAACAAAGCACATTGACCCTGGTAACTTGGATCATGTACTGTTGAGCCACTCAGCCTGCAGCCCAAAAAAGCAGAAGGATACTGTTTTCTCTCCTCCCTTGAGACAGATCCCTCTTCTGTATTGATTAGAGAGCAGACTGAAAGCTAGTGAATACAAGACTCCATGCAAGACAAGGTCATGCAAAAACTCTCAAATGAATTGAACACTGCCCTTTGACTTTAAGGATTGTGACAACAAAAGGAAAATGTTTGAGGGATCATTATTTGGCTGATTGCTATTTTCTGTAACATAACATTGCAGAGCATGTCCAGTCTGCAGAAAACTGCTTTCCAATTCTCAAGACAAGCTTAAAATGGGTTCTGTAAAAAACCATTTTGTGGGTTAAACAATCAATAACTCCACTTTCTCCTGTCTGCAGATGGCAGGTTACACCATATGCCCCGTTCTGTTGGAGCAGATGTCACCGGCTCAATGGCTCCTCTGACCGGAGAACGCAAGTCCTCTGCCCCCATCCACTCCAGCCAGCCAGTCCTCTTCACCTTTGATGTGCCTGTGCGCCACACACACCACAGCTCCCTGTCCAACAGTGCACCCCAGGACTACCTCCTCCTCCACCAGTGCATGAGCAGGAAGACAGAGAGTGCACGGTAAAGGTCACGACCCTCAGGCGTCCTGTGTCAGTTTCCTGTTATCTGTTAATGCAGGTCAACATACAGGTTTACGGCGTTTCCTCAGTTTAGAAGTCCCTGAGGGTTAAAACTACTGTTGCGGGGGGAAAATTGTCCAACTGCTTTGTGTGTATGTTTGTGTACGTGTGTGCGATAAAGCATTGTGGAGAGATCCTGATGTATTTTACAAGTGCTCTCATTCAGCAAGTGCCAATTATTAATGGTGATATTAAATTGAGGTGAATATTCTGAACTGAAAACAGTCTAAAATGACTAATGGATCATCTTGAGGAAATGTTTTTGTGAGTATGGCAGATACGTCTAAATCCAGAAGCCTGAGAAAATATATAAATGAGGTTTTTGTTATTTACTCAAATTATTTACTTTCAATTAATTTAAAACAATATAACATCATAGGACAACTGAGGATCAGCAATATGGATTTAAATGTAATTTGATTTTGTAATACTGTAATTATTTAAAGATATTCATGACAGTAATACAAAAATCTTATAAAGACCAGCGTTAAAACAATTAATCGATCAATCGTTTAAACACTGAAACAACAAAATATAAGTCAAGAGGAGTGAATACTTGAGCAACTGTATGTATGTATATGGACCCACACGCCTGTCTCTGCTATATGCTCAGCCGGAGAACAAAAGGACCAAGTGTTTACATTAAATGCACTCCTGAGTTTTCCATTAACATTCACCTCACCTCCTGCTGCCATCATGCCTGCTTCCAAGAATCAAAAGGCGGCTTTAATAATGATGCCATTCAGCAGATAGCCGACACAGTAGATGATCAATGAGGTTGAGGCTGCAATTCATCACTCCTATAGGTTTAGACTCGCGCAGGGTAGAACTGCCCTCTCAGCCACACGATTTGCACATAAATCTGCTGTGTTGGACCTCTGTGAAACCCAGGAAATCAAACCTCACAATCCATCTCATCAGCTTTATGCAGAGATTTCTGTCGCTCCCTCACCAGCTCCTGCTCCGTGGGTCTGCTAATTAAGACAGGCATCTGGTGGTGGAGTATGATTCATGTCAGAAAGAAACTGCACTGGTCTGATGACCAATGGTATAAATTAATCTATGTATAAAGCCCCCATGCAGCCACAGTGATGGAAGGCCGAGTGATGAACAAAATTATTGATTGATGATTGAAATCCTGAGGAGACAGAAGAAGAAGAATTGATGAAACACAGCGTGCCATCTGACATGAAAAAGAAATGGAGTCAGAGGGAGCAAAATGCTATGTCAATATTAATTGTATTACTTTGATGCATTACTCGTTTAAAATTGTTACATTTATAATCAAGATTGAACAGGACCATTAGAAACCTGCAGTGTAGCTCACAGAAATGGAAAGAATCCTGATAGAGATTAGCACAGACATAAAGAAACGACTCATTGAGGATATCTTATCTTTGCATTGAACAACTAATTCGGACCATTGGCCAGCTAACTGGCTAGAAATGTCTAAGCTGTATGGCTGCTCTAGTTGGCACTCAAGGTCAAGCCCAACAAAGGAGCCAGAATAAATGAGGCATGTCCCCAGGGTGCCTACCCGAGGCTGAGAAACTGTGGGAAAGTCATAGCACTCTCCCTCTTAACATGGATGTCCTCTCTCTGTCAACAGGCTGAAAACATGTAAGCAGATCAGCTTTTCAAGTAAATGTTAAAACATGCCAACATTTAATGTATGTGCTATTACTGCTTCAAGGCATTCAGGCACTGAAGGCGAGGTGCATCTTTAAATGTGTGCTGTGTCCTATAGAGCTTCCTTGAAAGAGCTACATTGCCATCTAGTGGCTATTTTGGTAGTTACATTGAAATTTGCATGAAATGCTACTGTAAAATTATTATTTTTGGAATGGAATTATTTCTGGAATGGCATTGAGGTCTGAGACAGGTGTCTGTCTTCAAGGTAGTATTTACACACTGTGGAAGGTGGGCAAAATAAAGACTTAATATGTGTCCATGTCTTTCTCTACGTTGCAGAAGTGCCAGTTTCTCCCAGACCACACGAAGTAATCTGTTTGTGGGGAGCGACTCTGCGGTGCAGAAGCTCTCCCATGGCTTTTCCCACTGTCTGGATGGCATGGGTGCTCAGTTGCACGGCTTCTACAGCCTTCCCAAATCAGGAAAACACCAGTTACCAGTGCATGATGACTCCCCCCAGGAGGCCTGTTACGTGCTTCCGCGGGGTTACAGCTCTGAGGCACCACCTCACAGCGCTCTAGGAGAGCCTGAGCTGGAGAACGAAGAGGTTTACACCTTCAAAACACCCTGCAACGCCCTCGCCACCATGCACAGCAACGAGCGCCCACCTGACAATTATGACCTTCCTACGCCGCCTGGCTCCTTCTACCAGATCCCTCGGACATTTGATAAGAATCACAATGCCTTGACACCCTCCAGCTCTGAGTCTTCCTGTGCACCTCCTCCCAGGCCCCCTAAACCGAGCCAGGGGTCAGAGGGGCAGTGGGGGAGTCCCCAATCAGTCGGGAGCCAGAATGGCGAGATGACGTCTGCAGTGTCAGTTATCCCACGCAGGAATACTCTCCCTGCTGTTGAGAACATCAGGCTGCACAGAGGTACGATGAATGCAACTGGTACTTTAACTGCTTTCCTACTACGTCCCCCTCCCCCGAACGCTGCTTGTTTCTTTAAACGCAACATCAGTTGACTCATACAGATCTTTTGAAATCGTGCATTTCACCTGTTTCCTGTTTTTCAATTGCAAGTCTGACTTGATCAGTCCATTCTCTTGTGGTATCGCAATGACTTTGTGCTTCCTCTTCCTCCCCCCTTTCTCTCACTCTTTCCCTCTTCCTCTATCTCTCATTTTACTGATTTAACGCTAGCAGCTGAGCAGAAACAAACGGCCCAGTCTAGCAGACACTGTTCTGTTGAGACGCTAATGAAATTCAAGCCATACAGCCTGCTCCAGAATGCCTTGTTCCAGGCTGATAAGCAATGAAAAAAAAAAAAAAAAACTCTTGCAGACACAATGCACTGCCTCTTATTATGCTGTGTTCTCTGCTTTGCAAAGCCCATGCCCAGGCCTCGTATAGCCAGTGACAAGAATTGACCTGTGACCCTTGTTAGTGTGGCTACAGGCTGTTCATACACCTGTGCTGCAAAGACTAATTATAACCCAGTGAAGCATTTAATGAAATGTCACTTGAGTTCAGTTAGTTTCATTAGAAACAAGAGTTTACTCC
The DNA here is from genome assembly GCA_025331565.1 of Holacanthus passer. Lineage (NCBI taxonomy): Eukaryota > Metazoa > Chordata > Actinopteri > Pomacanthidae > Holacanthus > Holacanthus passer. Next base: position 2,626,389 of record JAFREQ010000017.1, read on the forward strand.
TTGAAATTTCAGGCATTTTTATCTTAATTGGCCTCTATTGCAGAGATTACTGTACAGTGCTCGTGTATGTTTGGCATTGGACTATTTCTCTTGAGGAGCACTTTTTTGCTTTCAGAGTTTATGGCAGTGGTAAATATTGATTTCTCCCCTCGTCTCTCTTCACAGGCTCCTCCTTTGAAACTAACAGCCATCACCGACCCATCCATTTCAACAACTCAGGCCAGTCTGTGGAGTCTGTCAATGATGGGTTCAGCTCCTACCTGGTGAGTCACTCTCTCCATTTGACTCCACTCCCTCCTCAGACAGATACTGTCAGTGTGAAATCATAAACGACAGAGGCAGAAAATGCATTTCTACTATATTTACTTCAGTTGAGTGGTGCAGTTTTCCTGCAGTATTGAGCCCCGGCGAGTTTAACAGAGTCATGTGCCCTCTGTCTCTTTTGTCACCAGAGAACCAAAGCCCCTCTGACTCGCTCAGACAGCGGAAACTCAGATGACAACTATGTGCCCATGAATCCTGGCTCCTCGCCACTCAGCGCTGCCCAGGCTGACAGTCCTAAGAATATCTACATCCCTATGAGCCCTGGGCCCCATCACTTTGATTTCCCAGGATTCTCTGCAACATTACCTGCCCGTAAGGGGAGCAGCGCCTCCCTGTGTCACCGGCCCAGCCGCCTCAGTGATGTCACACCACCACCCATCAACCGCAACCTCAAACCTAACAGGAAATGTGAGTTTTTGACAGCAAAGTTCTCACTAATCCGGAAACATGGGTTTTCATTTCTTTTAATTGTCATTTCTGGCTTCAGATCAGCTACAGAGTCTGCATTGTTAATTGTTTTTGCAAAGACAATGACTTTTGTTGACAGTGTCTGGTCTTGTTTTCCACAGCGAAGCCAACACCTCTTGATTTGAAGAACAATGGGATCATTGATGAGCTGCCATTTAAGAGCCCAGTCACCATGTCCTGGACACGGCCCATGTGAGTTCCATATAAATCATTCGAGCTAGGTTACTCAAGGCCACACACACACACACACACACACAGTTTGATGGTACAGATTGGTGCTGTATTTTGTTTCTGCCTGAGGTCAGAAGGTAGAAGCACTCACAGTCCTGTCTGCTTTGCTGCAGGCCCGCTATGAACTCCATGTCCTCGCAGCATTGTCGACCCATTTCTACACAAAGCATCACCAGCACCGACTCTGCAGACAGTGAGGAGAATTATGTGGCTATGGTGAGTCCCAATAGCTGGAGGGGAGATCAGGAGAGCACATTGTGTTCTTTGTTTTAATGATCCACTTGTTTGCGTGCTATGCGTACTTACTGCACCCTGTGTGAGTGAAACCTCCCTCCTGTCCCCATTAGCAGAACCCAGCGTCTACCTCCCCAGCCGTGAGCGGCACCAGCAGCCCAGCCCCGAGGAAGTGTGGCAACGTGGACTACCTAGCACTGGACTTCCAACCTGGATCACCCAGCCCACACCGAAAAGTAAACAGACGATTTTGTAGACTTTGTAACATTTGTTCTTATGTCTACCACCCTCAGGCCAGAATCTCACTCCTGCCTTATTTGTTGTTCGACAGCCCTCTACATCCTCTGTGACCTCTGATGAGAAGGTGGACTATGTGCAAGTGGACAAGGAGAAGACCCAGGCACTGCAAAGCACCATGCAGGAGTGGACCGACGTGCGGCAGTCTACTGAACCTGCCAAGGGGGTCAAGTCCTGACACTGACCTGTACAACAATATGACAAAAAAAAAAATCAAAACAAAATTCCAATCTTAAGCCAAGCATCTCCAGTATCATGTTTCTATCATTGCTATGAATACTGGCTGGGCTTGTTTAAGACTGAAATATTTGGACAGTAAGCCATTACTTATCCTATGCCTGTTCTCTGTGATGATTTTTACTGCAGCGCACTGCTAACGTGCAGGATATCAGGCCATACAGGTGAAGCGCCCTGCCAAAGCTCTTCATGCAGACTGTTAAAACAGTTTATGGACAATTTATAATGTGTATGAAAATATCATCCTTGCTCATCAACCCATCCTTTATAAATTGCAAATATTTCATCAAATTCAGTCAAACGGTTTTTTTTGCATCTAGCTGGTAATTTTACCAATTTCTTCCATTTAAAAGAGTAGCAGAGGCTAACTGGTCGATAACCATATTAATATACTGTAAGAGTATGCTTACTGATCTCAGGAATGCCAAGATGCACTCCAATTTTGGCATGCAGGCAGACTCTCTCTTTTCACTTCACTTCAATCTATCATTTGTGCTGAGTCTTGCAGAAGCAGTGAAGAGATTATTTTCACTGCGGGCAATCATTTCAGCTTAGCCGTGCATGTCTGGTAAGAGAGGGGGAAAAAATACAGCCTTACAAATACGTAAAGGCCTGTGTCAGAAGCCCTAATGATAACTATACATGACTGTTGCCTCAGTTTCAATTAAGTATGAGCCCAGACTATATTTAAAAGCTGTCAGACTGTTTGGCAGGGCAATTATTTCAATACAGGTACAAAGTCAGTAACGTCCAAATGTACAGAATGAAGAAAACAAGACAGGCAAGAAGATGAAACATCTTGTATCTTTGTAGGTTAGACTTTCGTGGTCAACTCACTTCAGGTAATATTCTAATACATTTCATTGTAAACGTGCACTGACCAAGAAAATGATTGAGTTGGAGGAAGGAAAAACAAAGCAGAAGACGTAGTTTCCAAGGAGTTCAGATATCCTCTCTCTTCTGTCTCCCTCCCTGTTTTTATCTCTCTAGAGACCATAAATACAAGCTAAGCAGAAGGCGAATAGCATATTTATGTTTTCTGGAATTCAACCATTCACTGATGTATGTCTTGGGTCTTTGATATGCCACACACTACAGCGATGTCTCTGAAGAGTAATTGTTTCCTGTATGTAAATTATTAATAGAATGACATATTTGCAGTGCATCTTGTTGACTGTTAGAAATTTGATGCACTTGTCTGAGACAAAAACTGCACTACAGAAATGTAACAGTGTGCTTTTCTTGCAAAGGCAACCTGCCACAATGAAGATTTGCCAGTGATCATGGTCTCTTAAAATAGTTGGGGAAAGAATGTTTTCTTCATTTCCTAAACTCTATTTGTTTAATTTGCCTTATATTTTCGTTTCAGTGTAAATTTTTGCCTTGGAGAAATTTCATTATTCGCAATATTATTCAAGTAAGAGCCATATTGTATTTAGGACAACTGAGCGATCAGTTTCTAGTTCAACTTAAGTCCAGTATTTCATTGTGGGCTGGAACCACTGAAGGGTGAACCCCTATTTGATCTTAATATGAATCGTGTGGCCATGCAGTGCTAGATGGTGTTATTGATTATTTCATTAAGATTTACGTCTTAATGTTTTTCTACCATTTTTACTGCTTTTTGTATTCTTTTTAACATTATTTTCTACTGATAAGTATAAGCAAGTGATATTCACAAGGATGTGGTCAGACTAAATTAAGCTACGTTTGTTACAGTGTGTATTTTATTCGTTTTTAAATTCCCAAATTTTATGATCTATCATATGAAATGGGGAGGCTGGCAGTTTGAGTTGCACTGGCGAAGCCCTTCCTGGGTGAACTGTGATTCACAAAGAGCAAGAGCGAGAGAGGAGCGCAAAGACTGAAGAAAAGCCTGTCTCCCTGTCGGTCTCTGAAGTGAAATGGATGTGTAATTTATTATCTAGAGAGACCCGCTGTAAGCAGAAGAGCTGTGTATGTGTTGTGGTAGATTGTGAGTTGTAGTATGTTAAATGACAGCGTGACTGGGCAAGATTGAAAACACTGCTCAGATCTACTGTCAGACTGTCACTGGGTTGACGTACTGTACTAGTAGACATCATTTTTTAACCACTGTTATTGCTACTACTGTAAAGCATTTGCAGATTGCTTGTGTGTTAATTTATTAATTTATTGTGCATTTTGAAAATTGAAAAAAGGAAAAAAAAACAACAACCAAACAAGGAAACCTTCTCTCTACTAACATCGATGTATGCAAACTGTCTTGATTTTGTGAAGCAATATGACAAACGATGCCAGTGTGATGGTAATGTGGTACAGTTCATTTGGGATACACAAGAATACATGACTTTGTTATTCCTGTATTATGGTAGACTTAAACTGTGGACATAGAATAAATCAAGAAGTGAAAGTTTGGTGCCAAGGTTCCTCTTTAAATTGAAATGAAAACACTGTTTTCTGGCAGCCATGATACCCTTACTCATCTCTCACTCACACATTCTTAATTGACACTGTAATGCACAAAGTTGAATGTCTGCTGCCCCCTGTTGAAAAGAACAGCAGCTGCATCCATTGGCATCGATGAAATATTAGATGAGAGTTTACTGTTGCTTGATTTGAGGGTTCAACACATATGAGTTTAAAAAAACTGATGCACATACCAGTGGTATTTAGTCTCATATTGAAAAGTCTTCTCATACCAAAATGCAGCTCCTCCTCCATAATTTTATTCTTACACACAGGAAAGGTGACCAAAACTGCATTTTCACTTAAATCAGAAAATTTGATATAATATTACTTAAAAATATATAAATATAATTTGTTTGCCCCAGAATCTTTAAAATCAGGTACTCGTTGAATGAATTTTATTGTGTTTTGTGATATGACTATCATTTTCCAGTAATGACCAATGACTAATGCCATTTCCCCAAAGAAGAACATAAATCTGACCAATCGGCTAGAAATTTCTTAGTCAGACAGACCATAATGACAGATTAGCTGACTAACTGAATAAGAGGGGCAGCAAAAAAAAAAGTGCAATGAAACGAATATTTCTTTTCTCTGACCTCTTGCAGACTCTCATGGATATCAGCGAAACTGACACTGTCTTTTTAAAGGCCAGTATTGACCCTCATGTTTTGTGTCTTCTCTGACTATGATCAACATAATATTGATAACAAATGGATTATCTCTCATTATCACTTCTCATGATCCATAAGGACATCCTTCCAATATTCATTTGAATGGGTCCTTAAGGAATGTGTGACTTTGTGAAGTAGCAGTTTTGTAAGCAAGTGTAACACAATAATAGTTTTTTTACTCAGTTACTTAGCAGCAGATTCTTCTGCAGTAGCTGTTAAAAATGAATTTGAAATGTTGTTGTGTATTTCTGCTGACTGTCTTTAGAGCAACATCTGTTGTTATGCCCATGTGTTCATGATAATAATAATCTTATGGGGGGGAATAAACAACCAAGACTAAATTAAAACCTAAGCTGTAGTTAGTGCCAGGTTGCTTCAAGACTATCAGTAGCCAAGGAGGGCCAGTCTAATGACTCTTATGACTTATTATTATTATGCTGAAGGATTTATCTCACTCTGGGGTTTTTCACCAATATGGGGTGTCAGATCAGGACATGAAGACTGAATTTGGATTCATAAAACTTTACTTAAAAGCCATCAGGTACACAAGCTCAATTGCTTACAGTCTTAACAGTCTGCCACAATGCAGACTGTTCATTATCTCTCATCTCTTTTTGGTTTAACAGTCCTCTTATAGTGACCTTTCTGGAGCCTGTCTGGGCTGCTGTTGCATTGGTGATTACTTTGCTTCTTCACTGCCAAAGCCATTTATTAATTTTATTATTACACTTTTTATTTACCTTTTTAAAGGGCAGCATGATGTGTCAGTGTTTCACAGGGTTGCTCTCTTCTTTGGCTCTTTCTGTGTGGACTTTGCGTTTTCTCCCCATGTTTGTGTGGTTTTCTTCTGGGTGCTTCAGTTTCCTTCTGCTTTACAAAAACATACATCCTGTCTCTGTGAATGTCGATGCGATTGCCTGTCTGCCCCAGCGTGCTGACATCCAGTATACTCTTCATTAACTATACACTGGGTAAGTCTACAAACACCTATGGCCCTCAACTTGAATTAGCAGGTGATGAGTCTGTTAGTCTTCAGTGAGTTATCATGAGGGTGTGTAACTGAGACAAAACCAAATTAACTCTCTTTATTCCATTTATAAATTAAAAGTGAAGTGTTAAGAAAGCTTACAGTTCACATTCAGGTAGAGCAGCCCCCTCTCAGTTTCCAGAAAGGGAGACCTCATTTGGACAAGCCTATATACAGAACCAGCTCTTTTAAATGGTTAATTGGTGCAGTGGCTGGTTTAGTTGACCTGCTTCTCCCTCCATAGCATTTGAGGGATTCATCTTTCTGGCTGTGTAGGAAGTTGTGTGCGTCAGTTAAGATGTCAGCGTGCTTTACATTTGTGCCCTTATTGTAAATGAGTAAATGTTTTAATGTGTAACTTGACTGGCAGACAGTGACAGTGAGAGGTTTATTGACCTGCAACTTAAAACATACTAGTTCTCATTGTAACTTTGCATTAGTATATATTTGTTTATTTCCTAATCTTAATTAATAAGTCAATATTTTACTACAACCAAATGTAAGCTTTCTTAGTTTGTCTGTCCACTCTGATGTTGTATTGACACCTTGTGGCCAAAGTTTTATGGGACTCTCAAAGCAACTGATTTGAGTTTGTTTTATGTCTATTAATTATTGTGATATTGTTGTTACTCTTGAAAACACACATGCACAAAAAGCAAACCCCTGCAGCCTTGTGGTAAAGTACAAAACTGGTGCACCATCTATTAAGAGATCTCAAAGATTGTCACCGTTCATTATACTGTGCAATAATTATATGCAACCTTTTCTGCTACACTTTGCAATATGATAGTATTTTTTCCTATATCTTTCTGGTCCGACAAAGAAAAATGTACATAGTGCAAATAGTTTTCAAATTACTATTATTTTTGTTATTATTTATATTGTCATATTTTGTCAGTATTTTATTTAATGAGCCTGTTTTGGAGCTGCTGTAACCTGTACATTTCCCATTTGGGGGATCAATAAAGCTGATTTTATCTGATCATAAGAAGCTCTTCTGCAACATCAGAGTCATATTTCACAGACGTGACTGAGACCCCTCTCCTGCCACAGTCCAGGCCCTGCAGGACAGTTCACCCTTCAGTCCACTAGAGTGTGCATTTGGACCCAGCTGCGTGCACACGAGTGGATCATGTCAAAGGAGGAATGTTCGTACAATGAGCCTCTGTGTATTGTAGTTCCGCTGTTGCCTCTGTGCGCCACACGGACAAACGACTGTCAATGGACTGTGTGAGTCGGATCTCAATCGGTTCGTGCAGCGGCTTCCTGCGTGTTTTTTGACTTCTAATTCGCAACCAGATCCGTTTTTTAAAATCCGGATGGAAAGAGACAGACGGACAGAGAGAAACGGAGTCAAACAAAAATGCCGTGAGTCTTGAAGTTTAGTGGCTTTTGTGTGTTGGTGGATTCTCATATTTTCACCCCCCAGAAAATCGCTCACTTTGAATTTACAGTTGTTAATCTCACTCTTGTTTCCGGGGACTGTTTGATAAGTGTGGCACATTGGAGGTGAAGTGTGCCAGAGGATGTGCCCATCGATGGGAGAGAAGTTGTGCGTGCTTTGGTTTTGAATCATCCAACAGGATTCATATTGAATATAATGTGTCTGCGAGCAGAGCCTTGAAATAAGAGCAGCTGTGAATCCAGTGTTTGTAAATCAACTCAGTTTTAATTATAAGCTGACACAGAAACAGCCCTGAGGAGGAATCACTAATAAAAATCTGGACTTTTTAAAGCCTCATAGTTTAACCTGACCTCATCTGGCTTTAACTGTTTTTATTTCCGATCAGAGATAATTGTGCAAAAAAAAATATATTTCCACACATATCTCTGAGCAGTGCAGTCTGTCTCTGTCCACATGGATCACAGCTGAGCCCACTCCTCTTCTGGCTTCCATGCCCCCACTGTGGTCCATTATAAGCTCAGTGGACCTCCAGAAACTTACCGGGGACCTGCGGGCATGGGAGAGGCGACCCCTGCCCAGTCTGCTGCAGGGGCTTTCGTACCCATGCTGGGGGTCGGTTTAGGAGCCCTGCCCGGCTCGGTGGGCAGCGGGCCGGGGGTGGCCCCCTCCAGAGGCTCCGCGGTGCCACAGCTGCACAACGCCATCGTGGAGCGTCTGCGCGCCCGCATCGAGCTGTGCAGGAGGCACCACTCCACCTGCGAGAACCGCTACCAGAGGGGCCAGGCCGAGAGCTCGGACCGGGAGCACGAGAACACCCTCCACCTGCTCAACATAGTCCACCAGGGACCGGGGACCCGGAAGACGAAGGGCAGCCGGGGATCGAACCAGCAACCTCCTGAGTACAGCAGAGCCAATGGAGAGCAGAAGGGATCAGAGGGCGAGCAGAAGATCTCCACACGGATAGCGGTGAGTCCCAGCTGGTGATCATATCATGATGTTGTGGTGAAGATGTTATCATGATGATGGTGATGATGGTGATGTGATGGCGAGCAAACAGTTAAAGTTCTGCACAAACTTACAGAACAACAAAATTCAGACCATGAGAAATTACATAGTATTTGAGCTATGTGTTTATTTGTTTACTGCCGCTGTGACTCTTGTTGAGCAAACAGTTTCAGGCTCTGTCCAACCTTCCAGGACAACCAAATCCAGACCAAATGGCACAACAGTCAGGAAATGTTTTTAAAACGAGAGTAATAAACTCTAGGTTCCTGATTTTGCTGATTAAAGGAGCCCTTGAAGTAGATGGAATGATACAGGATCACAAAGCTTGTTTGCAAAGCAATCCATTCAGAGGAAATGCTTTTGGGGTCATTGGGCCATGGGGATGTTTTGCATTTACTGCAAAACCATGTCAGCATCTCTACTGTGCAGCTGATCCAAACAGAGGGATGCAGATGCATTCTGTGGCTTGTTTAACCCATTTAATATGCACCGTTATCTCATTTCGCAGCGCAGATAACTCAGTTCGATTTACATTTACGTGTTGCATGAAGTTGGAAATTCTCAAGAGGATGCTACCTGTCAATGAACAAGTGATTCTTAACAACAGAGTGTTCTTGTTGGTTTGTTTCTGATGGAGCCTGTGTTTGGTGAAGGCTGTATGAGCTTATTTTGAGAATCTTCATAGTCAAGGATTTTAAGGACAGTATAGTTTCTCCCTAAACAACAGATCCTTGCAAAGAACATAGTGCAGGGAAAGTTAGCTGTAAAACACAGCAGGGCTTTCTGCGTGCCTGCTAGTGCTGATAGGACTGACTTCCTGTATGGCATCTGTTAAGGGCACAGCCAGTGAGATGTGAGATTTATTGTGTTGTTTTCTTTCATTGGGCATCAGGGAGTTCAGCATCTAGACTATGAATTATTTCCCAAGCAGCGTTTCAATATAACGTCAACAGGGTGAAAGCTTGCAGATGTTCCTGCTCGAGATTTGCTTGAGATGCTGGACGGAAAAATAAACAATGCAATATTTTTTTTCCAGTAAAGCCATAAAAGGGCAGCGATGATTGTTCTGTCGGTTCATTTATTGTCATCAGTGGAATCGGGCACAGGATAGCCTTGACTACATGTCATGCGATTGTATTAGCTTATGCCTTCATCAAGACTTTCACACACAAGAAAAGTAGATTTTCCATGATTTATGGTGCTAATATAAAGTGCAGTGCGGCCATGAGACATGATGGGAGGCAAGATACAACAACATCAGGGATTATATTGACTGTCTAAAAGAGGCCAGGGAACATCATTATCATGTACTGTTTCATTTTTACTGATGTTGACTCTGGAGTAGCATGTTCTACATAAAACTGATGAGTGCAGCAAAATGGCGAGGAGGAAATGAAGTCCTGGCGCACATGTTTTTATCAACCCTGAGGTTAATATGTTTTTCACAACTCATGATGATTGGATGAAGCAGAACAGCAGCAATTGCAGAAATCCCCCTTAATGCATTTGCACTGCATCTATCCAGCATGAATACAGCAGATAGTTTTCTTGGATTTATTCAAAAAGACTAAAGTGTAGAATAACACTTCCAATCATCAAATCAAAAGATGTATTTCTTGAATAATCTTTGGCTATAAAGAGAGGACAACTTGTGTTTCAAATATTTCCTGGGGTGCAGCACTAGTTCACCATAGTGCATTCTTCTGAATTAAAAAGTAAGGCTTCTACAATGGTCACATCTGTGCATGTTATTGACTGTTCACATTGGAATTTGCGATGGAAATGTACACCAAGTGAGGGGCAAACAACACAATGGATTATGACTGGCTGGGAGTGCAGAGTGAGCAGCACTTAACAACAGTGCTCATTGAGACCAGATTAACAAAGGATATTCTTTTAGATGAAATTGGAGAAATGGGGAAGAAGAGATGAGAGCTTAGGGTACTTATCCAACGACTCAGAAAATGATTTTCTATAATGCTTGCACGAACTCATCGAAAGCTTTTGGATATTCACGTTTTAGATAACGTTTTTTTTTCCACAACCAGTTTTTCAATCCTTCCCTTCATACCTGTATCAGTAAATGCATTCAGCACAGAAATAGGTCAGAGTAGAGCTTACAAAACACTAGCCCTGTATTACAATGTACAGACATTCGGTTTCATCAGATCAGGATCGAGCAACCATCTCACATTGTCTATCAACGATACAGATAGTGAGTACACAAACTAAAGGCTTAACAAACAGTGATACAGCCTCGCTGCATGTAGCATGCCATGCATTGCCATGCCCTATTATCATGCGTTTAACAAATGGCTCACTAAGCACCTTCTTGAAAGATGTGCTGGCCATGAAACTGTTTGAAGCACAAGGCCCCCATATAAATGTTTAGAGCCACTGAATACATTTCCTGCACATGTTTACTTTAAGTCAAACAGGCCTTGAAAAAGCAGTAAGCGCGGGATGCCTGGTGATTAACAGTCCTGTGTGCACTGGGAGGATTTTGTTATTTCCCAGTCTTGTTCTAGTGACAGATCTGGGAACTACAGGCCTCTAGCAGCGTAGAGAAAGTGATCTGTATGCTGATGTATTAGCCTGTCGTGTTTGCCCCACTTGCGACTCTTTGTGTCCAACAAACGGTAGCAGCTCTTTTTAAAAGCCGGAGCGTGAGGCACCCTGGTCATCTACTGGTGTAAAACACAAACTGCAAAACCGCAACATCCCCAGTTCGAATCTGGCTAAAGAACTTTGTCATCATATCACCCTCCTCTCTCTTGTAATGCCACCTGTCACTATCACTGTGAGCTGCCCGATAAAGGCACCAAAATACTCTGTAAGCTTCGAGTTAATTTGGCAAAAGGGCAGCACCTTGAACAGAAGGTCAAAGTTGGGAGCTGTTGGTTGCACTTTTTTAACTTGGGGTTCAGGACCACCGCAAAAGGGTCACAAGATAAATCTGAGGAGAGATTATTAACAGGATAGGACAGAAAAAACACAAAATTCTTCTTCCGTTATATGCACTTTTTCCGTCTTTAGCCCAAATTTAGCCCTTATGGAGTTCTTTGATACTTTCATCTTTCAAACCTTCAACATGATTGAAATAAAACTAGGAAAGAAAATAACTCTGATAAGCAATAAGGGGGTTCATCATTATGATCGCGTCTGTTGCAGATTGTGGTCGATCAAGACAAATGCACAGATATATTTAACACTGTTTTTAATTCATCATTTCCTGTGTAACACAACAGTTTTTTAGCCAGTGTACTAACCATAGATCAGAATAGACATTTTTACAGCTAAATGCTTCATTGTCCTGTAGGAGTCAAATACAACACTGCTAAAAGTTAAGTTAATGGTTTGCAACAACAATCATTATTTTGCACCGTTAAAGGTGAAGAGTACTGTCTTCTCATAATATAATTTTTCTGTTTGCATTTCAATTTTGTTCAGCCAACATTACATGATTGTTGACGATGAAACAAAACAATTACACTTCTCAATTGATTGTGACTGAGGTAACAACAACCACCAGCTGATGAGTGGATTGACGCCTTACACCAATAGCACGGAGAAAAAGAAACTCATTGCACTCTCTCGTGGATGTGTATGATGGATGAAGAGTAGTGTGTGCATGAGTGTGGGGTGGGGTGTGTAAGTGCTTCCTGGCATACCCCTTTTGGTTGTTGAACTGCCTGAATCAGAGCTGCCGGTGGTCTGATCTCAGCCTGGCTCGGCTGTGATGTGAAACAATTAGCCCAGGTCCATGGGGGCCACCCACAGTGAAGCCCACAGCTTTACCAACCCTGTGGATGCAGCAAGGATCCATGTTCATCCCACAGATCATTTCCATGTTGTCATGGGAAGGCTGAAGTTTTTCTTTCAGGAGTAGCTGGCTCTTAGTTGGTCTGAATGCCGAATTACTTTAAGTCCCCTTCAGTGAGGACTGAAATCGCTGCGGGTGCTGTTTATTGACAGCACGACTACACTGTAAGCCTGATGTGATTAAGCTTGTCTCATTGTGTAGACTGTAGCTGAGAGATGAGTCGAGCATCTCATAGTGCTCTGATTAAAAGACATTAAGATAGGCCTCCATATACTGCAGTAAAGCCATCTGTTAATCTCCTCCTTCTATTTGGGATTAGTGCTCATTCCAAGATATGGTTTTAACACAACTACAATCAATCCAATTCTACTAATGCATTTTGGTGTGGAATATGTATTTAAAATGTCTGCTATTAAAAATTAGTTTTTATAACAAGAAAGCGCCTAAATTTAGACTAATATATGCCACAGTGAACTGTTCTCATGACGTTTTCAGACCATGTTTATCAGGATAGTTTGGTCAAAAGGTCACAACACTGGACCCTAATGGGATGAGAGTATATCTTCTTTGTGCAATTGCTGCAAGCTTATTAGATTGAAAGATTTGATAGCTATAAACTTTGTGCCAGTACAAATACATTATCCTTCATTTACGATCCACCATGGATTTCATTTAACGAAATGATACCCACTGGCATGATAGTAAAAGTCGCTGTGGAATGTGATTGAAGCTAGGAGTCGTTAAATGACATTTGCTGATGCATTTCCAGCTTCATTTCAGGCAGTAGCATGTTTCTAAGATGTATATTATGACTTCTCCATCCATAAATTCCTGTGTTGAGTCTTCTGATTGACACCACATAAACAGAAGGAATCATCATTACATTTTGCTGAGAGAAACATGACAGCGGCTTTTCACTGATACACATCAGCCAGTTTCACTGACTTATGTAATAAAAGTTAGGGCCATGTAACATCATGTTCTGGACATTCCAGAGATATGTCCGAGGGCAGTTCATAAATTTTTAGCGTCAAGTAGATCTGCGTAAGCACAGCCTGTCTTTAAGGACGGGGGAAGTGGTAGGTTAATATCACACACAAGGCTAATGTTGTGGCTTGTCAGTTTCCAGGAAATTACTGCCTCTGGAGGACATTTGTTTGGACAGTATGTTGATTCTGACTTAGTTAATAGCTACTGTATCATCTTCTGGCTAAATCGTGCATGAAATGAATGTCTCTATTCCCCAGTAAACACAGTTTTATGATAACATCAGCGTACATGCATTCTAAACAACTTAGCTACACATAAATTTTGTGATCATGATTGCTATGTCCTCGAGGGAGAGCGAGGTTCAGGCTCCAACAAGCTTCTCTATTGGTAGACAACCCAGAGACCGGATTCTTCAGTGGCACAAAACAAAGTTCACTGATGACTGACATTTCTCAGAGGAGCTTTATTTTTCAATCCCTTTTAGTTAATGACTGTATTTACCAAAGATATTACAGAGACTGTGTTTTCAATCTTATAAACTGGAGCTTTTAATATTAGTCAATGTCATGATGGCATAAGTCATGATCTTCAGCAAAACATTCATTCTAGTTTGATGATGTCTGAGTATGTCAAATGACATTTTAAGTGGTTGCTCAAGAGGCTCTGTTTTTTTTTTTATTTTTATTATTATTTTTAGGGCATCTCCAGAGCTCAGCAGTTGTTGCAGTGCCGTTTCTCTCTGCCTCCAGGAGATCAAACTGCACTGTGATTTTTTTATGGCTCTCTTTTCCTTCTCTGTCCAGCCATGGTGGCTGTTGCTCACTACCCAGCTCCAAACAAGGTTGTTAATGCCAGAAAACATGTATCACTTCCTGTGCACCAGTGAATTTTTCCCAGAAAAGACCTATGAGACACAGGGTGCACGTACAGTAAAAGCTTTTATGAGCTCAGTGTAAGTTAAAAATGTCAAATAACTTAAAGGCCTCGTGGTAAAAGTGTGTACATGTGACACAGGTGTGTTGGTCGAGTAAAGGTGGGATTAGAGAAGAGCCTTTACAGATAGTTTATTAATTTATAACCATGTGTGACTCAAGTATAGGACCCTTATCCTACTCCCTTTTATGTGAACTGCATATTCATTTTTACCATATCTTTAGAAATTGCTATTTGAAAATCTAAGCATTGAGAGGTGGAAAGAGTTTGATCATTTACATCTTATTTGTGAAGCTGGAACAGTTTTAAATCTTTTTAATCAGGCACCCTGAAAGTTGGCTATTAAAACTAATCAAACCTAACTAACCTTTTTGACTAAATCAATATAAGTTGATATCATCAATGTAGAATTATTGTAATATATTGATAGGATGATTACATTTACTGTTATCTTGTCAGGAAGAAAAGTAAATCCAGTACAGTCTGTCTTAAAAAGACAAGGCTCAGCAAATGTGGTGTCATGCAGAAGCAGCAGCAGTGTGTTCGAAATAGTGCTCTGTGAATCTGGGACATCTCCGTACCTGGCAAGATTTGCATTGCCTTCTCCTCCTGAAATGAGCACACTTTCATTCTTTTCTGGACTAATTTAGATTTTGTTAACAAGTTCCATGCTACCAAAAACACACATAGAAAAAAAAAACAACAACAACACAAAATAAGAAGACAAAGAAAAAACATAAGAATCAGGGAAGACGGAAATTTCCAGACACCCAGCAGGGCAGTGAGGATGTGTGTCAAATCAAAGGCATTCATGGATCATCTGTTATACAGTATCTCTAGTAGTGGTGTCTTAAGAACCCCCCTCATCCTCTTCCCTCTTCCCACTCCCCGACTCAACCCCCTCCCACCCATCACACACACACACAGACGCAGACACACACACACACACACACAACCCGCCCTGCCGCACACGCCTCATGTTTTATTCAGCAGCCTATGGGAAGGCTGTATCTGTCTTTGAAGAGTGCTGCCGAAATCATGTAGTAGACCCATCTCATCCTCTGTCTTCAAGGGATGATACAATATAAGTGTGTACACGCTCAGAGGAACATAGGCCTCCGACAGTCCAGGCGGGCCAGGTCTTCTCGGCTGCTGTATGAGCCATACAATAGCCTGGCCTGAAGGGTAAATTTAGTCTGTAGTTGAAGTGGAACAACTGCCCATCTGGGGTTAAAAGCCTTTCCTCCATAGACATCTGGCTGCCGTCCCTGGTTGTGGTCCACGGCCTCTAGCAGAGCTTGCAAGGTAACGGCTTTACCTTCAAACACCATGTTAACATTGTAGAAAGTACATGAGCGGCATTAACCTTGCGACGTCTCCTCCCTGATGGAGCGGCTTGTGTTGTTGTTGTGTGTCCAGTCTGCTAATTTATACTCAGCGTAGTAATGGACAAAAGGTCATGTATATGTGTTTGGCATCATTTATTTTCACATGATAAAAAGTTTAGTGCTGAAACAATTGATCCATCAAAGAGTTGATCACCAGAAAATTCATCTTTGGCTGTTTTTAATAATTGGTTATGTATCAAACAAAAATACCAAACATTTGTTAGTTGCATGTTCTCAAATGTGTGTATTTGCTGCTATTCTCAATTTTATGTTATGGAACATTGAATATTTTCCGAGTTTTGACAGCCTCTGGCAAACTGTGATGGCATTTATGACATTTAGTACCACTACATGATCAATATGTTAATTGAACCAATCTACAGATTAGCCAATAAGAAAGTATATATTGGAGCCTTACATGTGTCGATGTATGAATTTTATCAAAAAAACCCAAACCTGCAATCAGATAAGTTCATCAAATGTGAAAATGAGTTCCAGAAATGCTGCACATTGTTTAAATTTCCTTGATGTTTCTCCAACTGCAAATTCGGCTCTGCAAAAGAAGCTTGTGAATATGCGTGGATACTTGTTTCATGTTCTGAATATGAATTACCCCACTATTCAGTGTTTCATCCAAGTGAACATTTCACTGGGTTGAAATACTTCCATTCCCAAGAGGTTTGGATTAGAGAGTCCCCATGCACTGTATGCCTTTGTTGTTGATTTGTGCTTTCAGCATGCTTCCTATTGTTGCCAGCACTTTGTTTGAATTTCGAGTATTATGTGGACCTCGAGACACAAAAAGTCTCATCTGTGACATTGAAGCCAATGGGGAATTTTAGGATGGCTAATATATTAGTGCTCCGTCGTACCTATTGAATCCATTTGACTGAGGAAACATGTTTTCTCATGGCTTTCATCATCTGGAACTTAGACATAAAAAAATATACAGTTTGTGAAGCTTTGGACAATCATTTAGCAAGAAAGGACCATGAGATTCCTGATACATGGAAATCTCCCTATGGTCTCCCTTTGTCGAGAGGAGGAGAGGCTCAAGTTGTTGTAAAATTGTGTATTTTAGCTAAAGTTTGTTAGTGAACAAGGAATTTATAGACATAATGAGTATTTTATCACAACTTCAGTCAGGCTGTAAACAACACAGCACAATAACCACTGCTAGTAAAGTGGTGAATGGCATTATTGAGGCACTGGCACTGATCTGTCAAATTAAGACAAATAACAATTGTACCTGTTTATATATATATATAAAATCAGGCATCTGTTCATGCCTGATGTGTTTTCTTCTGCCGAGAGAGCTCTTTGAGGTTTGTCAGGTTTTTCCTGCTTGACTTAATTGAAGAGAGGGCAGGATTGTGTGTGAGGAAAAAGGGTGGGGGTGTGGGGGAGAGGAGGGCAGTGCCTTGGAGTGTCTTTCCACAAGTGCTTTGCTACCAAGTGCTGAAACTGGAACCCTGTGGGAACAAGCATGTTCAGGTGTATTTTATGTGCGGTGCACGGAAGGTGAATGGTGAGGACAAATTACATGCAAAATGAAACACAAGTGGTGCTTTGCTGCCTTGTTTACGATGAGGCCTAGAAATAGACACGGATTTAACCAAGTATTAATGGTTTCTGTCCATTTTTAGCCTTCGTATTGTGTACCACCTTAACAGCTGTGAAGGTTTGGTTTTAAAGCTGACAGTTGCTTGGATAAACAGGAGCTTATCTATAACTGTTCTCACACTTATCTGACAATCAGCCACCTGATATGTCAGAGTTTCCTGGACTTGTTGTAGCTGCTGTTGTAAACAGAGCTGATTATCACAGTATCACTGGAGAACTGGGTGTGGATGCCAACTTATGCGTTACCATGTTAACACAATGACTCTGTCTTCACCTCCAGCTTTACATGTATTTATAGGTCCACAACAAAATATATTCCAAACCATCTCGCTGTTCTGCTGAGGTACAATTGGGTTCAGAGCAAAGCAGCTTTATTTGCAGGACTTCAAACGGCCTGTTCTCCCCAGGGTCATTACCCCGCTCAGGAAATGAGAAAGTGGGCTCCTGATGTCACTGGCAAACCCCTCGCACAGAATGCCGGGTTAAACTGGGAGGGGGAGGGGAGGGCCACGCTAGATCAGAGTTCAGACATGTTTACATTACAGCTCAGGATATTTCTCAGAGCCCGGCCAAGCTGCTGAAGTTCCCAGGCTCCAGAGTTGCGGAGTGCTGAAAAGAGGCACAAGCATTCACTTTTTCTTCTCGTCTCTCCCTCCCGCTCCTGTGCTCCGGGGTCTAAGTCAGAGTTCAACTCCATTTGCATCGTGGTAATGTTCTGTTCTTTGCTACAGTTGTCCTTGGGGGAATATAATAGAAGTGAAATATATGAAATGTGAAAGTCACAAACACAGTTGACTTGGACAATGTTTGCATATCTGAAATGAAGTTGCTGACATTGTTTTAGAAATTGATGTCAGGAACTAATAGTAAATTCAGCAAGTGTGCATTATTACACTTTTTGTCTCTCGTCCTTGACATCATCTTTTCTTCATCTTTTTTTCTTCTGAATAGGAAGCGTTTGATATGCAGACCCCCGTCTCTGCTTCAGCAGTGACAATAACAATATGTGGCAAAACACACCAGGTGATTCTTGTCCCACCTTTTAACACAAGCATTTGAATTAGCATATAAACCAACATATTCAGGCTATGTTGGTGCTTTGTTAAATATCAGCTCCTATCAGTGTTGTCAGCTTGATCGAGATTCAGGGATTGCTATTTTTTTTTTAGGTAGCTGGCTAGTTAAATTGTTAAAGAACAGTGTGGCAGGATTTTATTTTGGAGCGTCATGGATGGCACAACTGTATCACCCGGTGTTATTGAGCTGCCAGCCGATTTACACCATGTAATTAGTTTGGGTTTCAGTGGAGACTTTAAAGGATTTTTCCAGTTTATTACATTTTGGATCTTGTTTTAATAGTTTTGGCCATTGCTTCCATCATAGGTTTTGATAATATTGTTTTCAGCGAAATAATTGCTGATATCTGGGAGTGTGACAGCCTTGCTGAAAATGAGGCAGACTGGGCAAGAAATATGAGTTTTCATACATCAGACAGGCTTAAATCAAACCCTGGGTTTTCAAGCCAGCTTATTTGGAGGAGAAAACAAAGGCAAACAATCAAATTATTACCCAAACTGTCAGTGGTAAAAATCCATCGCAGTTTTAACTTTGACATACTGTACTTGCTTTAGTTATAGACCCAAAGGTTTTGAGCTGTAGTTGTGGCCGTGTTCCAAGGCGAGAACATGTTAACTTTATCTAATTAGTATGCAAAGGATCGCAATGTGATACACAAATAAATCTGCATTTTTGTGTTAAAATAACTTGGTTTCACATGGGAAACAAATCCCCGGTCTTGTGTTGGCCCCATCCACCCCAACGTCCTCGCTTCATGGGCTCTGTTGCTCTTTATACTACATTAGCCTTTTGCTTACTTGTACTTACATACTTCAACACATACTCATTTGAACCCAAACCATGATCTTTTCATAAACCTAACAAAGTAGTTTTGGTACCTGAACCTAACCAAACTGCAACCATTTCACAATGTTATATCTACCTAACATACTTAAGTCACGAATGAACACAAATGAATGAGCTCCTTTTTAATCATGTTTTCCGCACTGTGTTCAGACATCAGACATCATCCTGTTTTCCTGTGCAATAAAGGATTATTAGGGACATTAGTGATGTGTTTACTTTTGGCTTTGCCTCCAAATAAAGTGGTAGATAATCTGGGTAAACTGTTTTGACTTGTTAGCTGTCAGATCATTTTTTTTGCGCCGTCGGACTTTGTTGTAGCAATGCTGTGGTAATCTCTGGTGAAATCTCAGGAGACTTCTAAGTCCTTGTCATTTTTAGGCATGAGCATGATCAGATTTAAAGTAACTAAATTTCAGTCACGATATTCTGGTGATCAGCTGCTTACAAAATATAACACCGGTGTTGTATTGGCCTTCAAACTCACACAACTGTCAAATCCTAGTTTAAATGTTTCAGACGGCTAGACCAGCCTGTCTCGAGCATCAGATACGGGTCTGGAGGAGGAACATAGATGGTCTTGTTTCTTGCCTCAGCTCTGCCAATAAGGCTGAGAAGTGGCAGCTGGAATGTTTGTGTTAGTGCTGTGCTGTGGTGAGGTGTCACGGTGCTGAGCTATGCTCTGGCGCCTGCTCTCTCTCCACCTTGCCTAGAGGCACACAGACACTGCTGTTGCATCTACAGCACACACGGGAGGTGAAACCAGGGGAGGATCTCTGGTCTTTATCTGCCCTGTCGAATCATCTACAGTTTGGTTTTAACAGGAAGCAGGCCTACGGCGACAGAGGCGCTGCATGGTTTGTTGGATGTATTAGAGTAATTTCAGCTTGTGTGGAATATATTGCAAACTATCTGCTACTAAATTGGTGATTCAGTAATTAATACTTTTTGTCTTAAAATGAATTAAAAATAGCCTTTTTGCATATTAGAACAAAGTCCTTACCTGCAGATGTGATAGTGCAGGATTTGAATGGCCAACAACAGCAGGTCCTTGATTCAAAGAGGCAAACTTCCACTCAGTGTTAGTGCTCACGTGCTGCAACAAAAGTTCAGTAGGGAAAGACGATCAAACCCAATCCCAGAAACAGCTGATTCTGAAATGCAGTGAAACATGCATAATGTTTTACAATGTAAACGCTAGGTGCTCTTTGCATGACAAGTGAGAGGAATCTGTTTTCCTGCCATGAAAGGATTACATGAAGGGATAATGAGCAGAAGCATGAAGTCTCGCCCTGAAATCGTGTAGCGATAGTAACAGTCTTGTCTGCACATTTATGGCAGCTGTAGGAGACTGTGATCCAGAACTTAAGCATCAGATAAATACACCGAGTAACCAGGAAAATTTAAACTAATGCTTTACAATAATAATGGATATTATGTCTTTGAAATTTGTACACTTTAATTGTTGTCATGACTTTGTCAGAGAGGTTTTGTTTACTGTTGCCATTTTGAGGCTGTACCTTGTGTACATTGCATTACAATGTACAGGGATCTCTATGTTTATTGAGTGTATTTTAAGCTTAAAGGAAAGAGAAACAAAAACCATAATAAAAACGGGAAGTCTAGGTAGGGGATTCCTGGTGTCTCTGTTCATGTTCACCTTCCTCCTCTCCTCAGGTCTCTGCACACTCTCTCAGTGTTACAGAAAAGGTTCCTAATGCTCCTAAATTGTTGTTTTTGCCCCTTTAAGTTTTTATCCCATTTTCTCCTCTCGAAAAAGTACAAAGTATGTTTAATCCATCTGGTAAAGCCAGGTGGTGAATGTTGCCTCCAGAAGATGAGAACGAGTCTTAAAGCAATTAAGGAGGTGAATCCTATCCGAACTACATGGGAGCTGACTTTAAGTGAGTGGAAATCCAAAAAAAGGCACAATATCTTTTTAAAACGTGTGTAAGCATTTGGAATATCACAAAATTTAGTAAAGTAGGGGCAAGATCAAATCACATGTGTAGTCTCCTGGTTGGCCTTTAAAACAAGAGTGGGCACAGATTTGATTAAACGTATGCAAGTGAAGTGAACCCTGAAAACAAACTCACGTGATGTCACACTATGTCTGACACAAGGAGAGGAGGCATGTGTCGAGGTCAGGTGCTGCCTCCCAATGAGCATTAATCAATTAATTATTCAACTCTTCTCCATCAATTTTCCATTGTGTCCATCTCCAAAGAATGAGTGTTACTGTATGCAGCACATAAGCTCATTAAACTGAATACGGTTATGGGGGTTAAATGAAGGAACATGACTATTATTACTGTTTGCACAATTTTTCTTGACAAAATGTTGGAGTTACTTAAAATAAAACACACTCTGAGTACATAGTCAGAGGGAATGTTTCCTGTAATAAGGCCCCTTTACATTTATTCAGACTGACTTGTTCTATTAAATTGATGGCAAACGATCATTAAGCAAGAAAAGGCTGATTCTGCTGCCTTCCTGCACACGGAGAAAAACTGTGATGCTGCATTCTTTTCATAGCTGTTAGTGAGAAAGTGGGGTTATTATGTGTGCGTATGCATGATAACAAGAAGGAGAAAGAGAGTGAAGAGAACATTCCTTTCTCACTCCCACTCTCCACCACCACACCCCCATTGCTACTCACTGCCACCCCACCCCCAGTTTCCTTCCTGTGCTTTTTTTAGAGTCTATTGGATGTTTTTCCCACATCCGGCAACAAAGCCAGCCTTTTTATGCCATAACCTAACAGCATGGTGTTCTGTGGTTCTGCTGCACATAGGCACGGTCAAATGTGATGAATTAATTGAAGCTCACTCTCTTCCAACTTCACGTCCTCCTTCTCTTCACTTGACAGATGGCTTAGGTAGTCTGGTTGGGTGAGGAGTCTCCTTGAAGAGGAAAAATTGTTTCTATCATGTACTATTTTCTGTGTCCTGTAACAATGGAAGATACTTGCTAATACTGAGATATTGGTTATCAATATCTTGAACTTCCTAAACAGGAATTAAAGACAGCTGGACCCTTAGTTTGATGTGATTTAGATTAGATTTCACTGACATTTAACAACATTGTGTCTTAAAATCTTGACTTCTGTGTTCTGTGTTCATACAAGTACTGATCGATGCTGACAGAGAGTGGTGATGTCGCTCGAGGTCAGAATATAATATGCTAAGTGGATCCAAGTTTTCTTCTTTATTTTAAATATTAGACTTTAACCACATTGTGGAACTGCTTTCTCACTCACTCACTCGCATCTAGCAGGTTGCAGATTGTCCTCAAAAGTAGGAAGTGGGAAAGTAGGAGGGAAAAGGAAATTAACAACAGTAGCAATTTAGACCAAACACATGCATAAAAAAATGCCTTTTTAGGCTAAGTTTTGCAAATATGAAACCTTCATGGTTTAAAAATTCATGATTATAATTGACCTTGTTTGTAGTTCAAACTGTTTTATAAAGACGGTCCATGGGGGAAAATTTTTCTGGGCTACAGGTGATGCCTGACTGGTTGTAGATACTTGAAGACACTTGGTTTCAGGTGACTCTGACTCTTCTTATGACTCTCATTAAAACAAAAAGCTATACTAACGAACCAGGTGGTATCAATGACCTTGATAACAGGTCCACAGAGGTTGAACTCTTGTGGACTCCACAGCAGATCAGTTAGAACTGAAGAAGCTCCTTGGCCGAGACAACCGAGTCCAGCTGCCCTCCATTCAACTCTCCTTGACTGACCAGGTGATTTTAGTGTTGCAGATCCACAGTTAGCCAATGGGACAGATTGACAGCAAGGGTCAGTAGAAGCACCTTATCCAGCTCTCTTAACAGATTTATGAAGTTGCCTCCGACAGGCAAACATTGCTGTTGCAGTTTTAACATGTGCACCACCTGAATGCAATGAATGTTAGAGCAGCAGTTTTTTTTCTGTCTCTCGCTGCTTTGACTAAAACTGCAGCTCTGAAACTGATCTTGTGGCCCTGCCATTGGATTAAAGCTTGTTTTAATGTGCATTACATCAATGACACTTTGTCCTCGTTGGAAAAGTTACATGCAATGCAGTATTTGTTCACCATAGCTTTTTAATATATTTGAACAAGTGGACCTTGAACAGTCACTTAAATTGACCACCGACCAACACATTATACGATACTCAGATTTTTAGCCTGATGTGCTTTTCAATCGTTAATGCATCACACCAGAACAACTTTTCAAAGTGCTGATTAAAACACTGACACTTGTGTTTATCAGCATTTGTCCTCATTGTCATTCCCAGTGAATTAATTCCCTTGGTAAGAGGGAATTTTCCCCCTCTCTTGTGCTGCCTCGGCTGAGTTTGAATCACCAAGCTCATCTGTTTTGCCTGAAGTAGTCAAAGCGAGGGAAAAAAAACAGCTGTCTAGTCAGTGAAGGGATGCCTTGCCAGTTGAGCTGTGAAATCCACACAAGCAAGCAGGATAATCTCTTCCACCCAGGCCAAATATCATATCCTGGGATGGAAATGCAGATAGCTCCATGTACACAACCTTGACCTAACAGGGTGTAATTTAATGTGACAGCAGCATAATGTATAATGTGATATCCCAAATGTCATCACATTGGCACTAAAGGTAGATGTTCCTTTTTGTTTCCATGACATTTCTACCAACAGAGGTAATGCTGCATTGTATAAGGTTCCCTTGGCACGTGTTTTTCCCATTGTGTCACAGAGGATATGAGGAATGACTCGTGGACAGACCTATCAACATGTTTACTTGTTAATGCCCGAAATTGTTCAGCCTTCAGGAACAACCTCATGGTAGCTGGGAACTTGTGGAGAGTGGACTCGAAGCGAGGGATTGATTAACTTGTGTTTCCACTTCCCACTCCAATTTCTCTCTGCCAGTTTATCTGCCATATGACAGCCTCTGTCTGGTCGGATTATTGTTGTTCTACAGCCCATTCCTACAGAGCGTTCACAGGGAGCATGGCCAGATTCTGTGCTTCCTCCTTTAGCAGATGCCGTGTTGATGGCCACGTGGCTGCACGTCCCTCATCTGAGCTGTTTTCTTTTCTTGAGGGTTCGCTCCCCATTTAGTAGTTTAATACCAGTTAAAGTAGCAGCATCATTAGCGGTTGTATTTTTCAGAGTAGATGTCCTTTTGATTTTAATTTGGCATGTTTAATTAGGTGTACAGAATTAGGATATGTTTGGCAGCAGTGGAATTAGACCACAGAAAAAAAATGTTAATCAAGAACAGTTTCAAAGCAACATACTAGATGTTTGCTTTACCAGATAACGCTACCGGTGCAGAGGACCTGTCTGTAACTGCTGTGGGCTATTTCGAGATGAAATAGGTGCTTAGGATTTAATTGTTTTCCACAATTGTCTTGTGCAAATCCTCTTAATCAGTTTGAACTAACAGCGGTTGCTCAGTGTTCCCCTTAGCTTTGAATGAATGTCAGTGATCACATCATGGGAAAGTTGTTTTTTTCCACTTGGACAGATTACCTGAGAGCACACTGCGACTCTCCCTCACTAGCTGCAACATGTAAAAAGACCTAAAGCGCTGGTTCACAAGGCCCACTTAGACACACACAAGAGCTGCCTGCATGCAGAAACTTGCTCTGCTGCAACCTTGAACTCTCCCTGCCACTGTGAGAGCCACCACTTGCCCAGACAGTGGTGAGCTCAGTACCTGCAGGGCTCTTTGGGAAGGCAGTCGAGACAATCCTTGGAATGAAATTTATTCTACATATGCATGAGAATGTTTATTCTACTTTTCACATGAAAGCTGCTCTTGTTTGCCTACATTTCAAATAGAGAAGAGTGTCCTGTTGACCCTAAATGAAAAGTCAAAATGCTGTTCAGATGGCATCTCTCTAAGCACAGGAAGTGACAAATCAAAATGTGAAGCTGTACTAATTAATTCTGACCACTAGGGGGCAGAACTGACACAATCTCGACATGTTATCACACTGGTAAATTGATTAATGGTTGCCTACTTAGACATCCAGATAAACGTTAACATCATTTTGGAGTCATGATTCTGGCAACCTGACAAATTTCAGTCACTCCCCTTGCAGCTCTATTTTGGTCTCCACCTCGCTGCTAGTCTCTAATTTGTCTGTCTGGTGTTTGGTTGTGTATCGAGCGTAATGTGGGTTTATCGGAGCTTGTTTGTTGAAAACGGCGATGAGATAGTAAAAGGGCTGTACCCAAAACAATGAGACTAAAAGAGGCTAAAAGGCTGATTTGTGAAAACCAGTTGTTGTCTAGGCCAAGCTGTCCAATATGAAAGCAAGCGTTTGTGAATTTAACTGAATTGTTTGTTTTTCATAGATGATGGTATCTAACTAATATCTAAGATACTGTATATCATCAGTATCATGTGGTGTTTTGTTTTTGTCCTTCTGGGAAATGTCAGGCTGATGATAAATTTTTAGAGGTCACATATTTTCTGCACCATGATCCCCCAGTGCTCCCCCCACCGCACACACTTTTTCCTTGGTTGGAGTCTGTGAGAGCTCTGCAGTGTTTTCTGTGTCCGTCTCTGCCAGCGCCGGTCTACACAGACCTTATTTGGAATGTCAGAACTGATAGGAGTGGGAGTCAAACAAAGCTTCCCACTCATTTATTTTTTCTTCTTTACTTTCTAGCTGCAGCAGTCCCTTTTCAAACCCAACTAGCACAGGATTGTTTCAGCGTATGAGTGCAGATTAGTGCGACTGCTCGCCTGTCCTAATGCATGTGTGTGTAATTCAAGTGAAAGCTGAGCGAGATGACAAAACTCAACAAGTATACCCTTTTCAACTAGTGGATTTTTCCAAGCTTTCTCCATTGGAGCGGTTTAAAACACTAAATGTGTTTCCCCTCTCTAAAAGCATGAGGCTTATCAAGACCTGGCTGAGTGAAGGAGCATTAGCACAGCATTAACCACTCAGCCCAGGTTTCCCACGGGATATAAAATGGATCCTTGTTTCACTGGGAAATCGCCACAGCAATGCTGCTAAAGAGCACTTTGCTGCAATCACATCAGATATTGACGAATATTGTTTCCTGATTTGGAACAGCAGAAAGGGAGCGTCGAGGAATTCATAATCCAGATACCTGAGTGATAGAAATAAACAGCTCAGAAGTACTAAAAATGGCGCAGTTAAAGATTATCTCATCAATAGTTACTGCAGATCCTGAATAATGCACGCCAGTCTGTTGCCTCACATTAGCTCGTGAAAGCTGGATGATGGTTTTCTTTCTAGTGGCCAGAGATATGACTGGAATGGCTCAGGACCGTGTTGCTCAACTCAGCAGTGGCACTGTTGGCTCTCGTCGTGCTGCAGCTGCATGCTGAAGAGCAGCCAGATGTTTGAGATGGTGAAATGAGCCTAGCGAGCAGGAAACGGCTCCGCATGCCATAGGAATCGTCTTTGAAAACAGGAAGGGAACTTGTTCCCTGCTTATGGGCCTTTTCCTGTGGCATGACCGGAGGCAGGCCTTGTGTTTGACGGTTGCTGGGAAAAAGGTACTTGTGGTTGTATGGCAATGGCCTTTTAAGGGTACAAACATTCTAGGAGCCTCAGACCTGTTTAACAAGGGATTTGCAAGGGAAGCTAAAATCGTCAGATTGTCTACTATCTCACGTGGCATCATTTTCACTTGTTAATTTCAGTTCTGCTCTCTTTACATCTTTTCTGTAATGTGTTAGTTCAACTAAAAAGATCTTTGGAACCTAATGCATTAGCCAGTGTCATATAGCTCCAGGCTGCCTAAAGACCCAGGTTTACCTTCTCTTGTGTAATGAATAACTAATCCTAATATCTAGGATTGTTAACTTTAGGGTCTTCCTTTCATTTGTTGGTGCTCACAGTGACCTCTGGTGTCTGCAGGGATTGATCATTTCTAATTCTTACGCCTTTGCTGTGAAGAACCCTTTAATGTTCTGATTTACGTTAACCTTCCCACACTCTCAAGCTGTTTCCCAGCCTGGAAACTGTCTCCTGCCTCCTGCCTCCGGAACATATACTAATTTAAAGAAACATGTCATCATAGTAGATGCATCATGTCCTTTCATTTTTGATGCACAGCATGCAGCACTTTAGATGTGGATTGGAATAGCAGAAGCTGATAGAGGGTGTTTCCAGCACATGGGGTGTTGGACCAATGAGAATTTAAGCCTGTGTTACCACTAAATTAAACCCTTTGTGCTACAATAGCAGCTTAGCCTATATGCAGTTGGCAGGCGAGAGCTGTATGGTTATCTGTGACGAGCTCCAGGCTTGTTAAATGGTGAGACGTCTTCCTGTCCGTCGCCTTTCTCTCCTTTACAGTTTATAAGTGAGGACAAAAGTGGCAGTTGTCTTTAGTAGGAAAAATTGATGCTGACCAAAAGTGTAAGTTCGGGATTGTAAAAGATAAACCTGGGAATGATTTTTCAGTTTGCTCGGTAAATTATGGCTGGTTATTCGAACACATTCTGTAGTTTCCTGGTTTAAATCATTTATTGAAGGGATCCCTTTTACTCTGGAAGCTACAGCGATGCCTGGGATGGGATTGCTCGTGAGTCCGGGGAGCCCTCAGTCCTTCTCAGTAAATGTCTCTGTGGTTAAGAATGACATGCAGATGAGAGGCGACAGCAGTGTCAGGAGCTCTGTGAGCCACATGGCCATGTGTGTGTGATGTGATGTGACGGCTTGTCACTGCGATGATGGTGACCTATGGTACGTCTGCAGTGGTGTGGCCTGGCTGGTGCTGCGGTGATGGCTTGACGGAGTCAGCCTTCCCCCTCACGCACACACTCACACACCCCATATTTGTTCCCAGCATCACTTCGCTGCGATCCTTCCATCCTGGGAACCTGAGAGCCGGAAACCACAGCTCCTGAACTCTTGTACCTGACAGGAGAATATACTCGATGAATATTATGTACAATAGGCCATTCGAACTACCTGGCCAGGTCAAGAGGCATTTGTGTTTAACATAATTACAAGAGATGCAGTATATGTGTAATGATTAATGACCGAGAGCAGCTTTACATACCTTGTCTACCCACCCTCAGTTCAGGACTCTCATTATTGTGATGGGTGTTCAGTGGCCAGTGACTGCGGAGAAAACAATATTGCTAATGTAATAGGAATTTATATTCTTATTGTTTATGATGGTTATGTTATAACGTCTTATGGCTAGGGCTGCAACTGACGAGAAAGAAAATTGTGAAAAATGCTCAAAAATTCTCAGAGCCCAAAGTGACATCTTCATATTCCTTCTTTTTCCAACCAACAGTCCAAATCAGACTCTTCATTTACTATCATAAATGACAGAGAAAGAAAAGAAGCTGCATCCAGCAAATGTTTGACATTTTTGTTTGACAAATGACAAACAATTAATCAATAATAAAAATAGTTGTTGGTTAATTTTCTATTTGCAATATTTTCTATATTTTCATTTTCCCAGTTCCCAACAGGTGTGAAATGTTATCAAAAGCAAAACTGTGGGATTCGGGCTTCAACTTTTAATTCTCAGCAGAGAGAGGCAGAGGAAGACGCCCCCTAGGGAAGGACGATAGATGGAGCTGTGAATGGACACAAACTGTGTATTAATTAAAAGACAACTGTTGGTCTCTGTGTCGGTGGCGAATGTGGGATGTTTTGTGACGCATGCAGGCGTGTGTACAAATGTGATCATTGAACTTCATACAGCATCTCTCAGCCCAACAAGCTCAGAGGTCCATTTGCAGATGATTGACTGAATGTTGCAATATTAAAAGAACTGAATTCATCTCTATTGTGGAGAATTTTCATTTGTTATTCTTTTTAAGTGACCCCACTTATTTTCTTCTGGGGTCCAAGCATATCACATTAAACTCATGAACTTGATTCCAATTCTGCTGAAACAAGGACTGACTGGAATGTCGGCCTTTAATCTGTGCATTTGGATAAAGGAGAGCTGATATTTAAATGGGAAGTGGCTCCAACAGGATTTTTTTTGGTCTGCAAGCTGCCTTTTATTAAAATAGCAAGTTTCTCCATGGAATGTTGGAGCCAAGCTACATTAACTGTTAAAAAAAAAAATCTGCCTTCAGTAAACATAATGGATGATTTCTCTTCAAAGGAGCTCTTATCATCTCTTCCCATTTCCCAGAGGCTGCCACAAAGCTGCCTCTTTTTTTTTTTTTTTTTTTTTTCCTGCTGCCGCTGCTCCTGCTCATCCTTCTCTCCTGCCTGCTCTCTGGAGGGCAGCCTCAATCTAATACAACTGTGTCAGGAAGTGTGGGGATGCAAAGTGCTGATGAGCCAAAAGTAGCCCACCTCTGCAGTGTGCTGTTTCGTCCCAACACGCGCCAGCCTGATTAGGGAAGCACACCATGAACCTGTGCTCACATCCCTGTGTAACCTTCTGGCACATGCCCTGCAGGAACACATTAAATATGTTTCTTTTGTTGAGGGAATTTTATAAGATATAATCCAAGTGTTCCGTTTTGAGAAAAAAAAAAAAACCCCAACATAATTTACAGTGTGAAAAAGGATCAAGCCTACTGCTGTTATCATTTTGTCAGCCATTAATTTATTCACCAAAACGTACTGAAAAATTGTTTTAATTGAATCCTAAAAAGTAGCTGCCAAGATTTGTCGTCCAAACCTTGCTTCAGTAGATATCTAGTTCCAGTATTTCCTGCTTGATTGTCATAACCACACACCAAATATGCTGGTGTGGCACATTTTTTAGATATAAGTTCAGTTATAATTGCTTGTTGCTGCCTCAGTGCACCCCTCAAACTTATATCGTTTCCTTATTTCTTAGTGCTTTGCAAATCTTGTCTTTGAATTACATCTTGGTGAAGCTTAGAGCCAAAAAACAGTTAATTTAAACTCAAACTAAAAATGCAAAACTCATCTTATCATGGTTATCTTGGATCAGTTTTCTTATTTCATGGTATCAAATAAATTGTGCGCACCCTGCTGTTACCTGAAAGTAAAAATGAGTGATGACTTAGTAAAAAAACAAGAATAAATAAAAAGACAGAACAGTTTACAGGAAAGAGCAGAATCTGACAGCTCCCCTGACCTGATTTAACCGCAACTATAAATTCACTTGTGAAGGTACATACAGTCTCAGCCTGAGCCTCCTTACCTTCTTTCAAATAATTAAAATTCTCAAGTTATTCAGGATGTTCTATTCAGTTTCTCTTGCCATAGTATCGTGGCTTACAGCTTTAGACAGCTAGTAGAAGCCCTATAATTAAACTGAGCCCTCTACACTTTCTCAGCATTCTGCGAGCAGATAGCTGAATTTTGTATGACAGCTGATCATTGGCACTGGTCTTAGGGCTCTTGTTTCTTATCTGGCAATAAACGAGCTGAAATCCCCTCTTGCAACAGTATGCAACCTGCAGAACTGCATAAATATTATGTCTCCCTAGGAACACAATAGTCGTATTTATTCCTTTATTTTGGGACTGTTTTTTCCATGTAAAATGCCGAGAGGGAGGTTTCTAAGTCTCGCAGGAGCGGATTGCAACATGTTTCAGGGCTCTGGTGAATAGATTAAAGGCTGGTGAGCTCAATCTTTTGTTGAGCAGCACTCTCATACTCAAACAGAAAACCTTCGAACACCATACTCTAAGCATGCGTGGCTCTGAGGGCTGTGCCACTGGACTGACAGATGGTACCAGGAGGCTTGGTGTTGCGTCCCTGTGATGGCTCACCCGGAGCCCCATCCACAGTGTTCAGCATCACCACACTGCTCAGCTTGACACACGAGCTCGCAGCCCTCCAGCTCCCAGGAACAGATAGCTTCTGTTGACAGGACCAAGGTCAGGTTCCTCACTGCCGCACTCAAAGGGCATCAATAAGCAGCATCGAAAAGGTTATGTTAAAAAATGAAATCCATTCCTAATTCGCAAAATTGTATCCTGGGAAATTGTGTAGTACAAGTAAAGCACATAGATGCTTTACACCTTGGCTTTTTTCTGTTTATTGTAGCTGTGTGAAGTTTATGCAGATGACAGGTTTTCTCACTTCTAGCAAAAGTAATTTGCTGTTTTGTATTAATAAAATCCTTAAATTAGACCTCGACAATGGGTGAAATACATTTTGCCAACACACAAAACAGATGTAAGCAGCCATGCTTTCATCTTTAAGATGATCAGTATATAATGCATTCGTCTGAGCCTCTCATGCAGCAGGAGTCACTTTCAAAGTGATTCAGAGCTTCTAAGCTCATTAAATGTTAATCAAAAAATCTATTTTCAGATCACTTGGAGATCTGTCATGAGGATTTCAGGCCAGCTAGGAGGCCACTGCTTCTGAGTACTGAGCGCTGAGTGAACAGGACGGTCCTTCATTTGTTGGAAAAAAACTACTATTTGAGCTTGGATGTTTGTCTTTTGTGCCCGAGTGAAGGAAGCGTCAGGATGAGCATGTGACAGTGATCTAACCTTGACAAAAGCTTGACAGCCCAAAGTCTTGAGAAGCTTCAGCTTTGAGTTTTGAGCTAAGAACTGCTCTTGACTAGAGTCCATTTTTAAATGGCACAGATGCAGAAGTGAGGCAACCCTGTCTCACAATGGCTTTTTGCAACACATCTACTTTCCTTTCCATTATTCATGATGTGTTTTCTCAGACAGTGCCTTGAACCATGAGGAGTACTCCTGTCTGTCTTCTCCAGAAAGAGCCCTGTGGAATGAGAGAAACTGTGCATGAGCTGTACACACTAGAAGGCCTGTTTTCATCTGCATTTGGAGAAAAACAGATGTCCAGTAGTCTGTACAGAGGCACAATGTTTAATAGTCTGAATCTCAGCGAAGATGGCAAAAGGGAGCTGGTGAAAGAGACGTACTGTAGTCGAACTTATGGAACATTTCCAAGTTCAAATTGTATGCGTCTCTGTGATCCTCTGTATTAACTTGGCATCATCCAGCCAGACTGTCATTACATCATCTGGCATCTTTCTCTCTTTCTCTGCTCAGAACTTTTCTACTGAGGTTTATTTTTGTGGCAAAGTATATTTAACTTCAAAATAGTAGTTGCTTTTCTTACAAGCATTGCATCTACTTAAATGTTAATATACGAAAGGTTAACTGAGGTAATATATTGTTTCAAAATACTTAAAAATATACTATTATGCAAAGGCTAAATTGAACTACACTTACAGAACCATGCTGCTTGTTTAAAATTGTTTTGGCCCATTAAGAACAAATGTTTGAACTATTAAAATAATTTCTTGCCCTCAATTTATTTCCATTCATTTTAGTATTTGAGTCCTCAAAACCTTGAGTCTGGTGATACTAACATTGAAATACTTTCTTTGGTTTTGTTAAAATAAATTATTGCCATGTCATAATAAATCACTGTTGGTGCATTCAAGGACATCCTGACATATGAGACTTGATCACACGTCAAACAAGAACATTTTAATGCAAGAAATGTCCAGATTTACAGGATACTTTTTACAACATAAGTGCATATGATTGGCAATTGTCTACTGTGTTTTCAGACTTTTCTGACTACACAGCCACTGAATATTTTTAGTTTTCAGATGGCAGGGGGGGGGTCTGTGAGTGCCTCCAGCTGCAGTATTACAGTAACATCAAAATACAGGCAACAAATTGGTCACTCTTGCTTGACTTTGACATTAGTCACACTCACCCCGGCTCTCTTTTTTTGTCTTGAACTCAGTGGGTTTTTCTTCTGCCTTCACACTGGTTGTTGTCATGGAGCT
Source organism: Holacanthus passer (assembly GCA_025331565.1). NCBI lineage: Eukaryota > Metazoa > Chordata > Actinopteri > Pomacanthidae > Holacanthus > Holacanthus passer. Next base: position 2,659,120 of record JAFREQ010000017.1, read on the forward strand.
CAAGCAAGTTTCACCAAATCTATCTATTTGCTGTCGTGCCTGTGAACATGATCTACCCTAATGTTGGGTATAACAGTTTCTACTTACTAGGCTAACTGGTATCATCTTCTGAGTAGAATTGATCACTCCGGTGTCCCTCCCCCTTTCAGAACAACACTGCCACCATCAACATAATCATCATCATCCACCCACATCCATTCAATATGTTGAAACACACACACACACACTTATTAGCTTTAATAAAGGGGGGGTTGGTGAGTCACAGAGATATTTGTGCCTTGATTAAAATGTGAGGATGTATCTCTGAGCAATTGTTAAGAGCATTAGCAGAAGTAATACAGACACGAACAGAGTAGAAATGTAGTGAACTGCAGGATTCACTCCAAACCCTCAGGCTATGAATCATCTTAATCTAATGTGTGCCAGCAGGTGGAAATGACTCAAATTTGTTCCCACAGTGAAATATGCAACACACTGATACTCCTCTCCTGCGTTCAGGTTGGTGTACAATCAGATCCATTTTGTTTCCATGCAGGCACCACATTAAAAGATGGTCAGATAATCAGTCATTTTTATGTGTATACAGCTGTGTGCCTGAGATTCCCACTGGATAGACAATTTCTTTCTCAGCGAATTGTTGTTAATGACTCATAGGCGCACACGAAGGAAGAAACTCCATTATTTTGTTGACATGACAATATCTCATCCTGAAAAAATAAATAAGCCAAGCAAACATTTTGTTAGTTTGTTTTAATGCTTCAGTTTTATGGAGTGTTGCTGAGTGGTTAGAGTTGTGAGTCATGGCTATGTGCTTATTACCTTAAATGAAGACATGCATGGGGACAAAAGGAAGTCAGATATCTGTACCAGCATGTTACGCAGACTCTCAGCCACAAAGGAGAAACTCTGCTATCTAACGAAGCACAATGGAAGGAAATATAATGCATGCAAATGGGAGGAAACAAAGGCCCTATTCTTCCTTCTACGGTCTGTCAACTGTATCAGATTCCTAGCTATCTTCTCAGCCCATCCACTGCACTCAAACTACATTATATCAAAACATTTGTCTAAATGCTGCAACAGCGTTTGTCTCATTGCAAGTGTTTGAATACAATTATATGTGAAAGCTTTGCATGTTTTATCTGAATGCATCTTACATGATGTGATGTGACTGGGTGGTTTATGTCAAGTTTGAGACGTCACCACTGTTTTAGAATCAAAAGTTATTCTACAGACTGAAAACACTGTCTATTAATAAAAGTAATCTTCCTAAATTTCACAAGTTGGTCAAGTGTAGAGCATCTACAGGCCTTGGAGCAAATTGTGAAATTGGATTAATTTACATGGTGATACTCGGAGCTGGATGTAGAATTTAACGCACTCATCCTCAGAACTATCATCGTGATTTAAATTGGCTACGAGACGGCCTTTGAATCAAGTGGAATGATTAAGGCCTGGTTACGAAAATGTTTTCTTTAGGGTTAGTTTTCTATTGAAATTCAACCATGACCTTAGAGGTCTTTTTTTGAAAAACACTTACCCAGTAAATATTAAATTAATGAAATGAAGGTACCAAGTCAGATGAACTCTTTTCTTTGTATTTTCTAAGTGTTTTCAAATTCTATTTTCTTGGGTTTTGCAGCTTCAAGGATCTTTACGAAGGAAGATCGAGGGACATGCACCAGGACATGCAACAAAGCAGAATGGACTCTCCTGTGGTTTCTCTGGATCAGACTTTAAGAGGGTCCGGGTGGATACCGGTGGTCTGGGACACGGGCCCTGCAACCACAACTTAACCCAGTCTCATTCTCTGCAAGGGTCTGCAGCCATGGGCATGCAGAGGAAGAATTACATGATGCCCCATGGAGTGGGGTCAGACATATTCAACATGACCCTGAAAGAAATGAAAAAAGAGCCCATTGAGGTCCAGTCTTGTGGCCAGTCAAATGCAGAGATGATTTTTGACTTCAAAGATGAAGGTGGTGGTCAGATTGACCCAGAGCTGCAGGATCTTTTTGATGAGCTGACAAAGACAGTGCCAACGCTGAATGACCTGGAGTTTGAGAAGATGCTGAAGCAGGACGATACATTCGGTTTGGATCTAGGTCGGCCAAGCTCAGCAGGAGCAGCTGCCAGCTTGTGTTCCCCGATGGAGAGGCCGATAAAGATGGAGCACTCCCCGGATTTTGGCCAGGTTCATGGTGGCTCGCCGCAGCTTCGACCAGCCTCAGCAGGACCCTCTTTCACACTGACCAGCACCTCTTCTACCACCACGTCACAGAAAGCTAACACTCAGGCGGGGCAGCCCAGAGCCATGCCCTGCTGGCCAGAAATATCTCACGCAGAGCAGCTGAAGCAGATGGCAGCAAACCAGCAGCAGCCGAGCGCTCTGCTCCATCACCACCACCAAACCCCACCTGCAGGGCTGACCAGCTGGACTCCTGCCATGAGCGCCCACTCCTCCACCAGCGCCTTCCCCCAGGACAAGGTCTCCAACCCCGCCCCGCTCAGCCAGCAGAGGATTGGCACCCAGAGTAAAGGGATCAACAACTGCCTCTTTAAGTCAAATGGCCACAGCAGCTCCCACCATTTGGACATGAAGGTTCTCAGCACCAAGCCCACGTTGCACTTCAGCCCCAAAGCACCCCACTCTGCCAGCCAGCCGATGCCTATCATGGCAAGCTCAGTGAACAAGACTTCAGCCCAGCAGCAGCAGCAGCAGCAACAGGCAGGCCAGACCAGCCAGAATCAACCACATTCAGCCCTGCACTTCCAGAACCAACAGATCCCCACGTCAGGGGCTCTCTGTCTGCAACCCAAGTCTGTTCCCGCAGGGCTGCCGTTCAAACTGTCACAACAGCGACAGGTAAGGGCTTCGTCCAAAATTCCTTTACACATTGCTCCAAGGTGAAAAACTTGTTTCAAAAAATGTTTCAGGAATCAGAACAAAAATGACCTTGTGCTTAGCTTGAACGCTGTGCAGTTTTTAACAATATCCAAAGAGCCTTGAAAGGCTTTTTTTTGCCAGGTTAGACAAGTAGCCTAGATCCAACTATGCTGTAAACATTAAAATCATTTTTATTGTGGCTACAAGGTCTATGTGAATATGACATCTGCAGTCAGCTTTAGGAGTGACAAGGTTTTCATGCAACATGTACAGTATACCATCATATGTGATAGCAAAACTACAACACAGTTAATGCAATGAAATTATGAAGTATGTGTTTAGCTAATGACAACAAGCAGCATCTGTAGTGTCGAAAAATAGTGCCATGACTTAAATGTACCATTTTGACTAATTACAAACAGAGTTACCTATAGAGTTAGAAGCTGCAAGTCAAATATTAGGTAACCAAATGTTTTATTGCTTGTATGATGTGATTTATTTTTCAGCAGATGTTGAATGTCTGACTTGTGTATTTTATCACACTCCACATGCAAAGTAAATAATAGCGTTTTCCTGCTGAAGATATTGCAACATGATACACAGCAGTCAGACTCGCTCTCTCTTTAGTCTTCCTCATCAATCAGTCTCCTCAGCTCGCTCGCAGCAGCCAACCTGCCGTCTGAAATGGCAACAATGCAATGCTGTTTGCTTTGGGACTTTATTGTCATTGTTCTCGCTGCTGTCTATGCCTTTGCTGTTGTGACTCCCTTGAATATGTATTTCCCCTGAAAGTGTTTTGACGATGACACAGATTGCCAGAGCATGGTAGATTAACATGCAGGACTTCTAATTTCTCTGCTTGTCATGGTGGCTCCCCGTCAGGGCACAGATATGCACAGCGGGATTTGCTAATTGGAGGTTGTTAGCTACAAGGGACAAGTGGTGGAAAATGACAGTAATCTGCTTAGCCTGGTGCCGGAGGTTGAATCACTGATTTGTTATGATTGGGGAGATTTAGACCGTCCCCTCTTTCATTTTTGCACTAACAGTATCTGTAGCTGTCTTTGTGTGAAATGATAATGCGAGCCACACAAGAGAGCTCTCGTAACCTCTACAGATCAAGGGAAGTGCTTGACTGGGAGACTGGGAGAGGAGAGAGAGAGAGAGAGAGAGAGAGAGAGAGAGAGAGAGAGAGAGAGAAAGAGAGTTATACAGACATGGAAGTAAACAAGGTAGGAAGACAAATACATCATCACACATGAGTAAAAGAGAACCAGTTTTACCACTAGAGCCATTTACACTCTAAACAGAACATGTGGTAAACTTTAAAATATTTTCATTATCACAAGCTTGATATAAATGTATGAATCAGAAATATACAGAATCTTTAAAATTAGTGAATAATATATATATAATAATCAAACAAACATATTTCAGAACACCAAATTCAGCGTGCGAGATATTGTCTATGTACACAATATAGTAATTAAAGTTATGTCATAATTAGCATTAACATTAGTAGTAAAGTTAGCAGATAGATAATCAGTAATAATATTTATGTAGCACATTTAAAACATAAATTATAAGCAATGCTCGTGTGAATTTCTAATGTAAATTTGTTAATATTGTCTTTTTTAGCCTGTTTAAATTGCTCTTTTTACTATTTAACTGCTTCTGTCCCCTTTGCTGTTGTACTTTGTGAATTTCCCCTCTGTGGGATGAATAAAGGTTTATCTTATCTTATAAAATGGTAGATAATTAAAAATTACAGTTGTGAAAAAGAAGGGGAAGAGACTCGAGGAAGAGCTGGATATCAAATCATGAAAAAGCTGTAAATGGATTTTTGATAAATTATTTAAAAAAAAGAAAACTTTTCCAAAGCCCGGAGCTACTGAAAGTAAAAGCACGGTCACCTCTGGTCTCTCACATCCTGAGGACACGCGGCTCGAGTTCATTAGAGGTAAAGTATTGGTGCAACCATTTTCCCAGGGACATTATGTTTTAATGTGCAGTTTGTTTGAAAAAATGAAATATGCAAACATGAAACAAAGAATATGATCGCGTAGGAATTGTAGAGAAGAAACAAGAGCCAAATTAAAAGTGTTTTAAAAAAGGCTGATAATGGTGTTTGTCTTCTGCAGTCAGCAAGGACAGAGTTAAAATCCAGCTAATGAGGAAGGGACAGCTCACAGAGAGGAGGGAAAAAAAAGACTGGAGTCTCTTCCTACAGTGAATTGAATTAGTAATGCCAAAGAAATAAAGGTCCTGAAAGAGTGCCCTGATCCCCTGTGTAAGACTGGCAACTAGCAGTGGGCTTCCTCCCACTGAGCGAAGCCGAAGACCTTTTTTCAAACAGCCAGAGATGTGAGCTTTGGTGCCTGTTTGAAGCGTCTCGCAGTTTAATAATCGGTTGCTGAGTCAAACATGTCAAAATTCTAATCCAGCACTCTGTAACTCTCTGGCTACGAGGTCACAGACAAAAAATACCTCGCTCGCTTTAAGTGTGAATACATTCTCTGGCAGCGTACGGTAGAGGACACTGATGCATTATGAAACCTGAGGTACTCTGCTTGGTGGGCAATGCTATTTCAAGGACAAAATGTGGTGTTTTGCGAGTCACATCAGCAGTGGAGCTCTGGTGGTTATTTAGGCGAAAGAAGGAAATGATTTTTTGGGGTTCAAAAAGAAAAAAAATCCTAGTGTATTAACCATCATTATAGGTTTTTGTTATTTATTATCTCTGAAAAAAAGACTCCTGATTTTTGCCACCGATGAAAGTGTGTTCCCAATTTTCAAGAAATCCACATGGACTTTCCTGATCATAAAAGCCATGTAGTCGTCCATGCAGCTGCAGCAAGGATTACTTGAAGGGAATATAGAAACTAAATTGGTTTTCTATCACAAACTGAAGTGCGTTTGAGCTATTCATTAATCTCTTAATTTTCACAATGGGAATCAGACCTGCTAACCTGAAAGGTCTCTTTACCTTTTTGTATATTTGACTTTCAATCCCTTTATGTCACTACACTCATGTATGTTTGTATTTTTAATTATATCTTAACATTCACATTCAGATTTACATTTACAACACCTCATCGAGGGTGATGTCTACTTATGCTCGGCATAAGACAACGCTGTTATTTCAAGTGAACGCAGACGTTTGGCAGCAGCTTCATCATCCCAGTGATTAGCTTGAGCTAAATTTCCATTTAAATACTACACGAGAGCTTGTGCCTTGCTTTCTGCAGAATAGAGTCCTCTTGTGACTGAAAACTCAGAAACCCAAATTACATCTCAAGACAAAGGTTTGCTCGCAGTAAATAATGACTCCTCAACTTTTGTGGCCGGTCTTGTGGCATCACATCCCTCAGTTAGGATAAGAGCGGGACCACGGGGGTTGAGCCTACCAGGTCACTCCGGCAGTGCTGTGAAGGGAGTGCTTGTTTCCTGGGAAAGGGAGCCGCAGCCAAGTCCAGATGCCGAGGCGCTCCCCAGGGACAGCGTCATGAGTCCAGACTGGAGGAAGTGCAGTGTGAGAGCCGGCAAGGCTGGGCCTGGATCACTGTCAGCTGCCTGCACTGCCGCAGGATGGGAGACTAAATCACTCCGCTCCTTCTCTGAGGCCTGAGCCACATGTGGTATTCATTTACAACAAGCTTGTGAAGAATGAGAGAGGGGGAAAAAACATGGAAAACAGCTTTATGACACATCAGGATGACAGAGAGGATTACTCAGTTGTACATGCTAAAACACCCCTCGTTGGGTTTTTCTTACAACAAAGATGGAACAAGCCCTCTCTGGTGTACCTCTGTCTGTGATGGTCACAATTTCTCACAGTCGCGATAACTGGATACAGTGAATCAAAGCCAGTGACTCTACTTTCTAGAGTAACAGGAGAAACCACTGTTTTGATGTTTTAGTCCCTGTGTAACCTCATTGCCACGCTTGGTTTGCTGTGTGGGTTGAACTCAGCCAGAGAAGGCGAATATTAGCTCATGAAATGGCTTGTGACTCCTGATGAGTTTCAACTTCCCTCATTCTCTGATCCCGTCTCGTTAGTTCTCCAAATTTCAGCCCCATTCATTATCGTTCACACACACTCACACACATATGTACACATACTTCCCTCTCTCTTTTTTTCGGTTTTTCTCTTGGGAACCACAAAGTCACCACCCTGTAGAGATTCATCCTCTGCAAAGAGTCTGTCCTCTAAGTAATAGCTTCTGCTAAACGCACTGTTGGATTTCTAATCCATTTCACCCTGGGAAACATTTTAAGTCAACACAATGACTGACATTGTATACACAGCGTAGGTTGACTTGGATTTGGTGCACATTAACCTCTTTTCATGACAAATACTTGCACTTGGTTGAAGCTTGAGCACAGTGAGAGTGCGCATGTGTCCACAAGAAAGACAGGTTTTGCTCGGAGCACTTGGACGATCTGCACAGCTGCCTATAGCTAGAAAATACGCATTACGAGGACTTATAACGTCTCAAACACCCATGATGGTAAAGGCTTATCTGCAAAAGCATACGTTCAGGACAAGACTTCAAAAAAGCTAGTTTGAATATCTCAATTTCATTCGAGTGCTGCCGACTACAACATTTTAATCAGTGTGATAGTGTCAGGAGCCAAAAGGGTTTCTAGTGGATGGAATGCCTCCGTGCCAAACACAACACAGTGATCAGTAAAGGAGAGCTTATTAAATGGAGGTAGTCATGGTGCTGGTGCTTAACTCCCCATTGGCACACATTTCCTGCTGTCTCAGGGATTCTTTCCACTCTCTTTAGACGCAATTATCAAGGGAGAAGCAGGCCTTTAGGAGGGCTCGCTCTCCCCCTTCCAAAAAAAGCCTCTCTCCAAGTCTCCCTTTTTCATCTGCAGAGGGAGTAGCCTTGACCACATTCTGGAGGCTGAATAGCATCTTTGAAACACATCTGTGATATCTTGTACAATCTTGCCCTCTTGTGGTTAAATTATATTATTGCATTGTTTTTTTTTTTTTTTCTCCAGCAGCTTTCACAACACTTGGCTCCAATCTTCATGCACTTAGCAGAGAAGAGGCGAAACTTAAAGATTAAAAAGTAGCACCACTGACACTAATGTAAAACAATCATGCGTGTCTTCTTCTAAGGGTGTTCCTCCCGGCCCGAGGCTGCCCACCAATGGAAACTTAGGAGTCATGTCAGCCCCGTCGCAGCCACGGCCCCCAGCACCCAACAACCAGCAGAAAGGCCCAGCCAAGACTCAGGCCATTCAGAGACAGCTCAACCAACCACAGCACACCATCAGCAATTCAGTAAGCTACATCTTACTTCAAACAGCTTTCATCAATTAATAACCAGTTCAGATTTTCTATTGAATCACATAATCAGTATTAACAACTTTGTCTTTTCTTTTCAGGACAAAGACAACACACATGATCAGTTTAGTCGTCATCTCACGAGACCACCACCTGACTACAAGCAGTCAAGAAGTATGGTGGGAGTTCAGCAAGGAAACATCTTCACAGGTATTTTACAATCCTGATAAGTCAGAAATGCTTTAAATACAGACAGGAGACCATGTTTGTAATCACTTCCTCTTGGTGTCTCTTTAGGTCAAAACTCCTCCCAGTCTTCCAGCAATGGCCCTGAGAATGACCTACAGTCCATGTCTTGTCACCTCCCAAGTCGGTCTGGTTCAAAGATGAGTCCTTCACCGTCAGACCGCAGATTTAGTATCGGGACTGACTGTCATCCAAGTTCTTGTATTGGCCAATTCCAGCAGCATAACAATCAGAATCGAATCGGACTAAATCAAAATAAAGCTCGGTTCCTGGGGCCAAACGCACACGGAAATTCTTTTGGGATGAACAATGTAGCAGGTGTACAGCACCCGAGGCCGACAGCTGACCTGCATTCCTCAGGGGTACCAGGACAGGGTCTCGGAGGCTTGATGAAAAACATGGGCTGGGGCTCAGCCAACAAGCAGGTGACAACTGGACTTGGTGTTAGGCGGCTACCCAATCCGCTCCAGTCTCAGGGTGCGCAGCTGGACATGCCAAACCATCCGTACCAACAGAGACACATTGGCCCTCCCAACCAGGTAGCACCGGACCTGGGGATGCTCCCTCATAACCCTGCAATTAGAGACACAGGCCAAAGAACAAGCCAGCCAATGATGGGATCTCCATCAGCAGTGGGAAACCTGAACCAGGCCTCTCCTGAACAGAGGGTACCAGCAGGAAACTTTGCAGAGCCCAGTCCCAGCTCGAGCAGCTACCAGAATAACCGGGCCAACCGTCTGACCTTTGACTTCCTCCCAGAGGGAGACAACACAGTTCCAGGGATCAACACAGACTCAGACTTCATAGACTCTCTGCTCAAGTCTGGCTCTGGGAATGATGATTGGATGAAAGATATAAATTTGGATGAGATTCTGGGCAGTCACTCATGAATCTGGGTCACAGATTGCTAAAAACTGACCCACAGCTCAAATCACAGAGGTTATGGATGTAAGATGTAAGGGGTAACATTTTTTAAATAATGTTAAAATGGAATTTTATAAACTCATTATTTGTTATCCAAGTATACTGTATTGTTTTGTATTGTATTTACTGTGAAAGGAATTTGTGTTCTGTCCTTAGTACTCAGCATATTTTATCCCTGGTATATTGGCCAAGAAACTGCTTTTCTTTGCAGTCACTGTTTTTGTGGTCTCTTTGTCATACTCATGCTGTAGTGCTGTCATATAGGATAAAATACCAAATTCACACTGTGAAAAGAAAACATTGCTGTGTTGCTTTCAAGTTCATCTTGGTATTCCAAGTTAAGTTTCTAAATCTGCATCCACTATTTAGCATGATAATATCGTATTTACCTTAAGAAGTTTTGCTACCATACACAGAGAATCTTGCCACAACAGATGTTTTCTTACCTATTGTTCAAGCTTTTTCATCTGTGGTAGTTTCTGATGCAATTTAAATAATGTAACCATTAGTTTTTATTTCATGTGATATTTAATAATTATTGGGATAGTAATGATACATTATACATGTAATTAATAAAATTGATTTGAATAAATGAATCAATTACAAGTTGTTTTTGTTTTCCTCTAATACATACTTTGTTTTCCAATCTAAAGCAAAGACAAAACTCTTTCATTAAAAAAAGATTAAAAAATTAAAAAAAAATAAAAAAAAAAAAAGCCTGTTCTCTGTGGCTTATACTATATTATTAAAACATAGTTATTGTATTAGCATGATATACTTTCCAAACTCTAAACATAAAGACTTCACTTCCTAGCAGCAAGACCACATCGTGTTTAAGTTTCAACATCACAAAGATGTTTAAGACTTCGTGTAAGTGTTTCCTCTTTCTCATACGTTGTAGTTTTGTCTCCATGTTTGTAGTCCATTTGTACCAAAAGACTACAACTCCCATGTGATCACGTGTCAGGGATCCACAGATGTTTTGCATTGGGGTTAATTACAGGAAAGTCAATATATAAACCAACGTGTCCTTTTGCTCGGTTTGCTTGAAGAAGCTTTGCGACCAGAAGTTTTTTTTTGTATTATTAAACGATCGAAAGTAGTGAAGCTGATCTTTATATCCACGTGTGATTGTCCTTTCAGCACCACCTGTCATCCAGGTAAGAAAAGAACCAAGTTACTGTTGTCTCTGTTTCTTGAGTCCAGCTGTCAAATGTGTTACTACAACATCTAGTTTTATATTTCGAAAATGTTAAGAGGAAAAGATGAAAGCGTTCACAGTCATAGCACACAACATTGCCCTCCTGTGGCCACAGTGTCGAACTACAGTACTGGTTAAAGATTTATTTTGAATGTACCAACCAGAAGTGGCCGTATGCTATTACATGAGACTTGACAGTTGTATTGTGCGCTTGTAGTTTTGGACTGTGACCACTAGAGGGCATTAGCACTCATTTTAGTAACGTTAACCTAAGCTAGCTACTGATGAGGTTCCTGGTCCTCTTTCTGATTCTGATTCTGATTCTGATTCCAGACCTGTGACTCACTGCTAACATCTCTGATTAAGAACATAAATAATAATACAATAAGTCAGTGTAGAGAAAACAAATGGAAATTCAGTCTAATGTTTCTGAGGATTTTTTTTTTTTTGCTTTGTTTATGACAGTAACCTAAGATAAAGCTATCTTATTATTATTAGACTTGTTAACTAGGCTGATGGTGCTATAGGTAAAACAGGTATTAATACTTAACATAGTATTGTTTGTGGCCGACAGGAGATCAATTAACATAATTTTATCGTAATTTTTGTTTGATGGCCTCAGTTTGGTCACTATATTTTGAAAGTATGCACCGGAAGTGTTAGTATGTCTGCATTGATGTAATTTGATTAACTTGCTATTGCAGTTCCACTCTGTGGCCACAAGAGGGCAGCGAATAATACAGCTCAACTATCATTTCCACCTGTTTTATATCTTGTATCTCCACTTGTAATGAAGACTGACTTCAGACCCGCTCGGTTATTCATGTTCAAACTAGCTCATCTTTTTAAGTGATAAATATAGACGCTAAATAGAGATTTTCCAACAATTGTGCTAACACGGCTTCGATACATCTAAAAAATATTATTCATCATCAGTGACTTTCGATCATTAAATTGATCATTTTATGCTTCATGTTAATGTATTAGTTCCTCTCCGTGGCCACTAGAGGGCAGTGAACACGCTTGACTGAAGGGGCAGCTTTAACGTGTGTTTATGTTTATTTTCCTTAAATATTTTCCTGAATTGTTAAAACTGGTTTACGTGAAATTGCACGTGAAACAGATTGTTTACATGTTAAAAAAAAAGATGAAGCAGGCGTTTGTCACAAACTCGGTTTTTTGACACCAAGATTACAATCCGTGCTGATAACCCGGAAACCGCTCTAGTTTGAAAGTATGAACCGGAAGTAGTAGTGTGTCTACATTAATGATACTTGACTAAATCAATGTTGCAGTTCCTTCTTATAACCACAAGAGGACATGAAACACTTGCGACATGTCAATCAGCTTATAACTTTCTTTACACTAATAATCAGAAAGGAAGTTATTAGCATTAGCATTAGCTCCCCCGCCCGATCACGTTACTTTTGTCTGACACGTAGCAGCTTCCCGAGAATCTTATAAACACCTGTTGACTTATCCATAGACGAGCATATAATACATGAGCTTAAATATGACGTTTCTATTAGACAAAGGTGTTGTACTGCCCTCCAGTGGCTGTACGGAGGAACTGCTACATATGAGAAGCACTTCCGGTGAATAACATCTAAATAAAACAAGACGTTTTAGAAGATGCACAATAATTAAGTTGAATCTATAAGATGTAACATGAAATACAAGAACAGACAATTTTAAGATATTATTATCATTAATATTATGACTTTGTCCATTCAATATTCATTATTTTTAACATATAATTTTATTATATATTAATTTATAAATGTTATAAAAATGTAAGTCTTTAACCAGTGCTGTATGTTATGTTACTCTTTGTATTATTTATATTTGTCTACAATTTACAGAAACACCTAACTTGTATAAGGACATTGTCTGCTGTCGTCACTACTGTTTCACCTACTTATATGTACATAGTAGTTCTATGTTTATTTTTACTTCATCGTTGTCCTTGTTTTTAACTGTATGTCTGTTTTCTACAGATCTTCCTGTAAATTGCTGTGTGGGTAAGTACCTTGAGACTATCTTAAAAACACTAAAACTTCTTGTACGTTTACACGTACTTGGCTAATACAGCTTCTCATTGTGATATAGGACAGGGGACAGATGTGTATGTATATTTAGAAATGGATTTTTCAAAATTCAAACAATGACATATATTAACACACGAGGCAAATATTACCACAAAGTATATACTTTATTTCAGGCCAATTTCAAAGTATCATATGAAGCAAGATATAATGTAACAGAATTTATTGTTCTAAAACACATGCACATATCTATCAAAAAAAGAACAGATCATTACTGAATATAAATTCATTTCATGTGCATTTAGAAAACTCTAAATACAAAATCCTTTAACTTGTGTGATTAGTTCTACTGCTACAATGACAGTCAACAGCTAATATGCTCTGACAATTACACACTAGTAAGCATAAAATCAGGTTTGTGTGACAAAATGTGTCATTGCATCAAAATGAAAACTCTGTAGCCGTGCAATACAAGCACTGTAGTGTACCACTCATTTTAGTTGCATTGTTCTCACCAACACTGTTTATCCATCTTAAATCCATCATCAACACATGATTTAATGATCAATAAAATCAAAACTAAAAAGAGGTTTCTCACACAGAATAAAAAAATTGTTCATGTTCTCTGATCTAAAAAAAAAAAATTGTTCATCAAGTTAATGCTACCAATTAAGTATTGGTTGGCAACAGAATCAGTGTGACATCCTGCAAGGCCTCAACCAAGGGCATGCACGACAGGCTGATTATTAAAGGTTACTGCAGTAATGCAAAGATGTAGTCATGCTGTAAACATCAACATAAAATGATTATGAGAGAATTATCAGTGTGTTGTCTCCACTGTGGCTGTAGCAGTTTCTTACTCAGAGAATGTAAACATGTGAGCGCTTATAGAAGAATCACTTGCTTCTCTGTTCTCAAACCTCATCCTTAAATCTCAGGGTTAGTCACTCAAAACAACCATCTTGTCTAAAAAAAAATTTTTAAAAAGAATCTCTCAGCTAGACCTATTCAGACATGTCCATTAACACTTAAAACCTACATCATTTTCTCATTAGCTTATACAGTGTGTTCATACAGAGGCTGATTTACAAATCATACCGTTTCTGGACTCTGTGAAAATGGAAGCAAAAATAAGTGTTAGCGTCATTACAAAAACATCTTTGGAATCCGCCACAACAATTCCTGACTGAGATAATAACTGATTGTTTCTTGATTATTTCACACAAAAAAAATTCAACAATCTGCGTAACTCGCCGCCGTCAGTTAAACCCTGGCCTTCTACACTACCCCTCGACATGACTCTTACCTGCTTAAACTTGTCCTACTGTCGTCTATAAACCCCTCACTCACCACACAGCCCAGCATCGAACAGAGGGGTTCAGCTCCCTCCTTAGGAAGACACTTTCAAACATTTTAACTCTTGTATACTGTTCGCTGTCACAAGGTTTCATTGATCAAAGAGCTATAGTTTCTGTTTAGCCAAGAGATCTGCCTTTTTGGTTAATGTTTAGGAAAGATAGTAAAAGCTGCATGTGATCAACAAATAAACAATAACACTAATATGTATATAGTAAATCAGAGACAAGTAGAGAATCAGCTAAATGGTTAAAAAAGCCAAAACTGAATCAATCTGTGTCTTGGCAGACTTCATCTTGGTGAAGTGACGTGTTGTCATAACAGTCGACCCTGTTAAACATGTAGTAATTCATCTATGAAAGAAGTTAAAAACAAGCAAAATGCCATTTGATCTAAGCTATCATACATATGTAGTAACCTAAACATAAAAGAATACTAAAAAGATAAAACAAGAATGAATCATGAATTAGGCTTGGATAAGACTGAGATACAAAGAAGCTAGGGTTTAAAAAAACCAAACAGAAATCCCTAAATCCCCTTATAGTGTGTTTATAAAACAAAAATACAATTTTGATTATTGAACATTGGATAGAGGAAAGTGTGGCTGATGTAAATGAATACAGCCTAATGCTTATTGCTGCATTACAGAAACTTAGTAATTGTTCTTGTTGCTCGGGTCTCACAAAAATACAACTGAAGGCACTTGATCTATCAAAGGTTTAACTTAGACTTGCTGGCACAGCCAAGCAGCAATGTAGTCGGTCCCCAGGCTCCAACCCTCACCCCATCCCTCCCACCCCCCCCAGCAAAGCCAACATGTCCAAACTGGGCCTCACATTACCTTTACTCCAAATCAGTATTGTTCTTTATGCTTCAAATACATCATTTTTGGTTTCTCAGGCTCGATGAAAACAAACAACAAAAGAATAAAAACGTACAAGGCCAAATATAAAGCTACTCAAGCTAGATGCAATAGTCCCAAACACAGTTAAGTAGTGCTGCTTCACACTATATTGCAAGAGAAAGAGGCACCAGAGACTCCAGGCGATAACTGATGACGGCAGTGCTTGCAGGAGAGTACATGCAGCCGCCCAGCTCAGCTATGAGGGGAGACCAGGGGAAGGAGCGACCCCCGCTCTAGGTACAGATGCCCTAGATTCACTGACAGACCTGTGAAAGATTTGGGGACCCTTGCGTAATTGTCTGTTCATGGGCCAGCCTTGAAGACACAGACAAAATAAAGAGATAACACCAGTGAAAAGAACAGAAAAATACTGCCTCAAGAGAGGTTGGCCTTACACACCGAGACAGAAGTCCAGAGACGCTCGCTGAAATGTCTTGTAAAAGCATCTATGAATCCTTCACAGATTAGAGCAGGCAGCAGTTCAGAGTGTAGGGAGAGGAGGAAGGAGCGCCCTGCTCGGATCTTCTATAACCATGTGAGGAAGCTCTCCTTGTCGATCTTGGTAGCTGCCAGCACAGACTCCATGTCGTTGAGGATGTCGGAGCTCAGGGCCTCCTGCAGACTGGGCATCAGCTCCTCGCCCTCCACCGCCATGCTCTCGCCCTCCAGGGTGCCCAGGTCCACGTCCGTTCCCGGGATGGCATCCAGGTAGTCGGGGAAGCGGCTGGGCTGTGTTGCCATGGAGGGTGGAAGAGGGTCCCCTAATGAACAGGAAGACAAATTAGGATTATTTGACTGCGCATGCTGGAGCATGTTGTGATGATCTAGTCAGCTTGATGCATTAAAGTAAATAATTAAACCACACTTTTTGTACAGGCCATAAATACAAGCAGCCGAGTGAGAAAACAGTCACATCAGGCTCCTAGTTGTAATTACGAGCAGGAGATTTCAGTCATTACTCACATGGTGGAAAGAAAAGTATCAACAGTGGATTCAGCTAATTAAAAAGGAGTGAGGTTATATCTGATCGAACTTGTTAACAAGGGGCGACAAACTTTTCTATATGTGGTGTGACTGCAGGGTTAAAGATGCAGGTAACGTCTCTGAGGTAATGATCTCATGTTGTTGTCAACAGGATATTTTTTTCTGTTCTTCCTGTTCAGCCACCATGAAAACAATGTGGCATTAAACAAAACTAAACTAGCAAAGAGACGTCACAGTACTGACCACACTGTCTAACAAGTGATCGTTTCCATCTTTGCTTCCAGGCTCACCTGTGTCCATCTCGTCCACGCTGTTGAGGAAGTCATCTGGAGTGCGAGGGACGCTGTAGCTGCTCATACTCAAGCCGCTGTCTGTGCTCTCATCCCTGGAGTGGTAGGTCCCGCTGAAAGTACACAGGTAAAGAAATCTGGGTTATAAATTCTGCATTATTGCTCATAAACATCCATCAAACTGAAGGAAATAAAAAGCTTTTTGTGTCGGCAGAGCTCTGGACGACCTTAATGACCTCCACTTAACTCGACTTTGAAACTGAACTACGTGAATCTAATTAACTGATCCCACAAAGCAAACACACTCAGTTATTAAAAGCACACAGGCTGAAAAGTAACAGTGTGGCCTTAATTCCCGCAGGGACTTTCTGCATACATCCACGTTTCCACAGTTATATCTATTTGAATGACTATGGCGGCTAATCCACAGCGACACACAGATGAAACCCAACTTCACTTTTTCGCCCTCCGTTGCAGAATATAGGAAAAAGAGCAGCGATGAATGGGGCAACAGAGACAAAGAGGCAGAGAGAAGACATTTGACAAGCCTATACTAATTAGCAGAGGAAAAATATGTAGGCAGAGTATGGCAGAGGCAGGATGAATGAGGCCATTGTAAGAGCAGGGGAGTGGAGGCAACAGGGGGAGGAGGGGAGATTAGGTTGGCTTGTCTACTGACTGGACCACATGTTCTCATGGCCTGCTTGCTATTCAGCTCTTTCCTCACTTCGTCCGCTCACAGAAGAGCTCGAGCTGGAACTGCTAAGAATGATTTCCCAGAATGCCGCGGAACAGCATTCACAACTACTGTCTCTTCCTAATCATAGTGGTTTTCAGATCTACTTTCTCCATTTGTGTCTTTACTACTCGAGTTGTGGAAGTTGTCCTTCTCCACCTCAAATAAAATGTATTTTTATATTTTTTATTGACAGTTTAATCCACTATTTAAGTTTTGATTGCCTGTATTGCAGCAGTTGCCCACCAGAGGTCATCATTGTGCAGTTAACTCCAGCACAGGCCTGCTGGTCTGAATGAGTCATTACCATGTGAAGAGGGTTAAGCCTAGAGACCGTCCCTCTGTTTTTACTACTTGTGTAACTCGGGGAGCTCTCACTAGAGCTCGAACTCAAACAGCCGAGCGCAAAGATCAAACAGGACACATTAAGTCTGATGGGCTGAACCAGAATGGGAGCCCTCGCCAATCAGTGCACGTCAGCTGCAGTTGCATTGTATCAGGGGGATATTTCCTCCATTTGCTCCACACCTGGCTTCTGCATGAGACCAACCTGTTGAGGAATGGGTCAGAGCTGTTGGCAGTCATGGTCCGGGCGTCTTGGGCCATAGGGGAGGACACAGGGTTCGTGCTGCCATCTTGATCCATACTGGTAGGCAGCTGATTCCTTAGAGCGAGCTCCTGCAGACAATAAAACACAAAACCCATGAGCAACAACACAATCAGCCCCGCCCCTAACCTCAGAAGCTAATTATACACAGCTACAGCTTCACGAAAACATGTCAGCGCTGCCTTATGCCCCTGCTGCTGCGCTGTCACTGCACAAAATGTTAAATAAAGCACTGAAAACACCGAGTGCCAACATGGTGCTCTCCATACACAGTGTCAGATTACACGAGGGGCCGAACAGTTGGAGACAATTGTTTTCTACACATGCTGTATCAGATAAGGCCGAGGATATGAAGTCATGTTCTTTTTCACCTCCTTCCCTCAAAGTCCTTGAACGGGAAGGTGAAATGACTCGACTGGTGTCACCGTTTTGAGCTCTCATTAAACTTTTACAGCGTCACAGACGACAACAGGGAGGCACCGATGGGATGTGTGACTTTTTTTTTTTTTTTTTTTTTTTGGGAAGGATGTAAAATTGCAGCTAGACACCCTAAGTGGTTGGTTGAAGCTTTTATTGGTTGCGGTTGAGCAGAAATGGACACAATGTTCTGTGTCAAAAAGATGAATTAAAAAGCCTTAATTAGCTCGTTAAAAAGCAATAAGATGTTTTTCCTTTCTTTCTGCTTTCATTTCAGATGTGCTGGCAGCAGAACCTGAAGGTGTTTCCTTCTCCAACGACATTTAACCCAGAATCCCACGCACACATGTAAACAATCTGGTTTTGATTCACAGGGATTATAAGGGCTGTGCACTGTAAACAACATTTATGGTTTTATTGACTCTGTTTTTGTGCATGACCAAGCAGCCTCAGCACTCGAGTGCCACCAGGAAGTCGCATACGTCGCCACCTGTCCATCATCATCATCATCCCCTTTGCTGTGTGGAATACATCTGGGTGTGGCAAGTACTGCCCCAAACTTGAACTCCCAACACAAGCACATAGCTTGCACAATTTCCTACTGTAATCATGCTCTACTGTATTTGCAAACACAGTATGGCCTCTGTAGTCCAAACATCTTGTATCTGAGAAGTTACAGGAATCTGGGGTTTACTAGAATCTGGTCAGGCTTTTCAAATGTATACAGTCTGGTCCGCAAACCCATCTGGACATTTCATTTTTCCATTAAGCTTCATTAAAGTTTGATAACTCAGCGGCTCATGTGTCATCTTCATAACTAATGTTTTCCTTGGTTAATTGATGAAGTCTGTATCTGATTAGATCATGAAGGTAGGAAATAGAACATGCAGGCACTGAACTAACCCGGTTACTCCAAAACCTTTGTTTACATGCTTGAAGGCTTTGAAAACCAATTTAGAAACCAGTTTAAGGCTTTGATGGCTCAGAAATGATTCTCACACAGAAATTTCCTAATCCTTTACACCATTATGGAAACCAGATTTCTCCTTCACAAGACATTTCAGAAAGTTACCAATAACTAGGTTACTTAAGCAATTGGTGCATATCCCCTGAGGACTCTCAGTAAGGACAGGCCAGATATCTTTTTCTCTCTACAGCCTGGTGCCTGTACACACTCGGGTCACTTCCTACACTGTGAACTTTAAACAACCCATGTGAATGGCATGGTAAACATAGTCTCCAGCACCCTCATTCATAATCATAAAGCTCTGTTTCTGGTGTTATGACACAGCCTTGAGTAAACTACTGGACTCGGCTGCACCACCCTGCGTGGGCGGCTCGGTGACACATCACTGTTAGGAAGTGATAAAATTACCACATGTGACTCATCATTGCAGGGTGGTGTGACAATAAAGGCCGATCAAAGGGGCTTAAGATCCACCACTGTACGAATGGACGATGACTCATGTTTAAAGGACTATTCAAGATGTCCATATCACACTATACAACATAAACATTTTGTTGACACGCTCATCATCATCATAGTGAGCAGTTATGGCTCCAGTGTCTTGCTACTACACTGATGGTCACACACTGAAAGTACTGACCTTGTGACCTTGTTAGTTGTTCCTCAATGAGGCTGCAGTACTTCCCAAAAAGAATTACAATATTTTTTGATTGCTTTAACTCGGATTCCTGACCTGTGGTCTCTGCCGAAGCAGCTCCTGTTGCTTCAGCCTCAGCCGCTCCTTCTCGATCTGCTGCAGCCTCATCTGATTGTTGCCTCCCATGACTCCGCTGTGGGTGCTGGGAGGCAGCTGGCCTCCCTGCTTCACTGGAGCACTCTGGGTGATCCTCTGCTGGTTCAAGGCTGCAAAGAGACAGAGAGGAGGTCAAATTAGTCACTACAGTCAGTATAATAAGAAGTGGTCATGTTGAACTCTGCATACTGAGACTCTAAATGGCAAATGTTAACTTTGTAGAAATGGTCTGCGACTGCTTTACATCAAAGGACAATGATCTTAAGCTGGTGATTTTGCGTCCCCATTCTGTGTTAGGCTAACAAGATAAGTGCAGCTTTTACAACGACCATCCTCCATACTGAATGTAAAAATAAGACATATAGGATCTACAGCAGACTTTAAATACGCCAACGTCTTTGCAGCTACACCTTTTAATCCTTGGCTGCATTTAATTTTAAACGCTGCACAACGAGACTGACAACTTGAGTTTTTTTCTACAAGTTAAGCTTGTAAGAGTGGAGCCAGTGCAGCAGGTTGTGTAGGACAAGGGAAGTCCCAACACAAGTTTTCCACCTAGTATCTGAAACAACCACTATTCCTGTAAGACCTGATCCCCTCCCACTCACTGACTAAGACAGGCTTTGTTAGTTGTGTGTTGTACATTGCATCAGTTATGACTTATCCTTTCATTGTGTGTTTTGTTCCCTTCTAAACAAATCACAGATTATCCCTCAAGACTGACTGCCTCCTTACCCTGGCCTGATGGATCCACTTCAGCTGATTTCATGAATGCATTATGAAGCTCAGTGTGCAAAATTTAAACGCAGACCTGCATCAGGTTCTGTAAACACTGCACCACTTTTAACTTTAGTTTCAAAGTTCTTTCACTCAACAAATGTAACTGCATTGCGGGCTAACAAGCTATCTGCATGTTAACAATATCAGAACATGTGTATTGCAAACACAGCTGCTCCCCAGTGAAATCTTTGTTATTCTTTACTCGAGCGAGGGTGGGTCTAATAAACATGAGTATAAAGCAACACAGAAACGCAGCAATTTATGCATGCAAAGTAGGTCACACGTTTTATCACTGTAGTAGAGAAAGAGAAGCAAATGTGCTTGACCACAAGGGGTGTAACAGTAATGGAACCAATGAGGAGCGCTGTTTGCTTATGCGCTTGAAGCACCAACCAAAACAAAGCCTTGACGGGGGCACAATTTTCATGCGGGGCTGCCTCTCTGTGCTGTCCTGCCCGCCCCGGCACCTTTCTCATCACCATTCAATCACTGTCTGTTTACACTATCTCAGGAGCTGAATGAACCACGGCTCAGGGCTCTCCCTGGGAAGCTCTGGAGGCCCCGCCCTGCCCTGCCTTCCGTCTCCCCCTCCTCCCTCTCTCCCTGTCTGTCCACGCTGCCTCCCCCAACAACCCCACCCCAGCACATACACATGAACACAAACACACACAGAGTCACGGAGCCGCCGCCGTCGCCTCCTCTCTCTCCCACACACATCAAATGAAGCCATGGGAGAGTGTGTCAGTTCTCCCCACTTCTTATCTTTGGCAGATACTGAGGCCTTTTGTGGCTGGATGACTCCACCATCAGGTGTTCTCAAGGCAGAGGTGCTGAACATGGGACATGTCAGCAGCTGTAGATTTGTTAAGGCCTCAGCTGAGAAGACCACGTATGACAAAGTGATGAGACGCATTTGGAGAAGATTCGTCGATACACAAGGCCGCACATTCAAGAAAAAAATCCAGTTTCCAACAACCTCAGACTCTATTTTTGTAGTTTTGATCATGATTTCTATCAACGATGATAACATTGTACTCATGTATGTGTCAACAGCCAAACGCATTTGGAAAAGAAAGTGAAAGCTGGCTGTAAAATTATTAACTAAATTGTCCATTGAAACTGTCATCAAAGTTTACAGTCTACCTGATCCAACTTTGACCTATCAAACTCTCCACAGCTGTTAATAAAACATTGGCTTGTTTACATCATTTGCCTGTTCTTTGTTCTTGACCCTTGTGAATTTATTGTATTGACGCCATGTTCCCAGTGTAAGTTATCACAGCTGATAGAAACCACGGCCAAAACTACATCAATAACAACCAAGTTGAAATACTTTAAAAGGTATGAGCTCAGAAGAGGAGTGCATTAAAAAGTGAGAGGGCAGATGGAAAGAGATCCACTGATCGAGACTGCATGTCGTCGAATGCAGTCTTACAGTCAAGGACTCGCTCACAGACCAAACAGCTAACAGTAATCAATGTTACTGGAGGAACTATGCACAAACAATGAGCATATCAAAGCAGGGAATTACATCTGTGGGTGAGATAGGAGCGAAGGACAGGTTCAGTTCAGGGCCAGAGTGATAGCATAAAAGGAGGCCAGAAGACTCGGTGTGTGTGTGTGTGTGTGTGTGTGTGTGTGTTTTTGGAGGGGTGGTTGAAGTCAGCAGCACATAGGGGCGGTGATAGCCGGTGAGCCAGGCAGATAAGAGACAAGTTAATGCCGTCTGCCTTTTGTCTTCTTCACGCACCCCTGCAACACAACGAGCCAGCAACACAGGCCCTTATCAGACGATCACACCAGTAGGCATATTACACCACAAGATCACCTGGGGCCGGTCGGGCTGAGGGTGTGCCAGCTGTGGGAAGTGCTCTATGTGACCAGGGCACAGCACCTTTGAAGGCTTTGTAAATATTTGTCGGCCGTCGATTTAACAAGTTTAAAAAAAGGCCCCTTGGGAAGGTGTTGTGTTTCTAGCATCGAGATAAGCAAAGTGGAGAAACAGTCTGGATGTGATACAAACACTGTTTTATCGTCTTGTACAACAGTAAGGTCTGAGCTAAGCCAGCCTGTGTTTACTTGGCTCTGCACGGCAAGGAGATGGAAAAAAACTGAGTCAGTCAGGAAACTGTGGGGCAGCCTATCAGGGAACTATTTATTCATAAAATTAAAACTTGGCAATTAAAACTGAAATGCAAATACAGCATTTTTTTCCCTCCAATTTGTGTGAAAATCTGTGTTAAAGGGTCAGTTCACCCAAATCAGGAGGGACAACTTCTCCATTAGGAATAAATCCAATAAAACGGTTAAATGGACAGTGTCATTTCTGCCAGCGGCTTCTCAATCAAAACACATTTGATTATGTCATGAAGTAGCGTGGGATAATGACAGTCTTCTGTCATCAAGCAGAAATGTTCACAGACGAGGTTGGATTACAGTTTTATTCACGTTATGTCGACTTCCTTCCTCACTCTGACGTATCATCTGGTGCTTCCTGGATCACCATTGACAGGGGACCGAATGAAAAGCACCATTGACTTACACAACTCACTAGTCATTTTCAGACATTCAATGCAGAAATATGACAGATTATAGCTTTTAAATAAAGGTCAGTGGGTTATCCAAAGTAAACACGAGACAAGTTGCTGTTGAGTTTTTCCCAAAAAAATAAATCAGCAGATAAAACCCACTGTTCACATAAATAGATACCTCTAGGGGTAAGTGAGTAACTGGCTCGCTGCTGCCTCATCAAATGAGTATCTCATGGCGCTGACATCATTAATAAGATGCCCACTTTTCAGCTGAGGGACTCTGACAGCGGAGGCAGAAAAACATCACATGACAGATAATGTAGCAACGAGTTTGGTAAACGGCTTTACATTAAGGCTTCAGAGCAAAACATTCAGCTCCCAGAGGAAATCTGTCTTTTTGTGCACTCAACTCTTCTCCTAGTGTGTTTTCCTTGCTGTTCATCCAGAGTACTACTTACAGAAAACAACATATCCACATAGGCCAGCCCCCTTTTGAACTCGGCCACAGTGCACTCATGGCTTGTTCGTGTACACCACCTCCTTTGGATCTTAAAGAGGATGCATGCTTATCCCGTCGGCATTTTCCCTCTGTTCCTCCGTTTTTCTTTCTTCCCCTTTCGCCTTGCCTCTCCCTGCCCCCCACCTCCCCTCTCACATTGGAGTTCTTTGACTGAAAAGGTCTGGAACAGATTAAGAGTTGGACCACAGAATAAAGAGGCCTGGCAGAGATTCAAGTCTGTCTGGAGCTGGAGCAGAATGGGGCTGTGCCTGCACACGGCCTCACGCAGGGGAAAGCCAGCCGGCAACAACCCTCCGTTAAAGGCGCTCTGCTGCTTTTCTTCTCAAAGCTCAAATTAGCCTCCATTATCAAAGCAGCTGGCTTATGATTGGAGACCTACATAGCAGCAGTATAGAGCGTTCTGAAGCAGAGGAGCACATTTCTATGCAAAAATGTGAAAAAAGTGATTAAAAAGTGACTACAAAAGAATAAAATTAGTCTCACTTGTGAAATATCAACTAGTTTCAGGTGCACAGAACTGAGAAATCTTTCTAAAATCTAAAGGATCAAAAACTACAAATAACAGCAGCATGAGCAACATAAGAGGCACAGATGTATAAATGAGAGCCTTTACAATTAGTAAACACAGAAAAGATCTTATCTGATGTGCAACAAAATCATGTTTGATGGCACATAATGAGTTAACATGGTCTCTGCCTCTCACTCGCTCTCAGGGGCCCAGCAGCCTTGTGTGTTCAAGACTTATAAATCTTCAAAGAGGTTCGCCGATCAGAGCCGCCATCTCTTCCCAGCTGCCCCACTCCCCTTACAACTCTGTTTTGAACTTTCCTGCCTGCCTTCAGAGCGGGACACACAATTGCTTACAGAAAAACTGCCCTTTAAGTGCCCAGACTCGATAAAAAGCAACACTAACATTTAACAGGATAACAGCCCGCGTGCTGATTTGCACATGTTGCCTTTGTGAACCAGGGTGAGCTTCCCTGGGGAACGCCGCTGTAACGAAGGGATGACACCTGAAGCGTAAATGAGTCAGAGTGACATAAGCAGGAACCTTCATCTCTGGAAGTCTTCCTAGCGCCAGAGGATTAGCTCATTCCCATGGCCACAGAGAAATCTCAACACATGTACCTGGTCCTGTCACTAATTCACCAACCCTGGCCACCACACACACACAAAGCTCACTGTCAAACTTTAGCTTGGCCTGGGGGATTAATGGCCAACTCAGCTGTTGCTCCAACACTAAAATGGCTGACAAAAGGTTAGGTGCAGATTTTGAGGGTGGGGGTTTGGTGAAATCTGTTTTCAACAACCAATGGTATGACGAGTCACTGCAAAACAATGTTGTGCTGTGAAATGAACAATGAATCATACAGAATTGAACTCATTACTACAATAGTGGAGATACATATTTTTTATGATTATTTTTTAATAAACAGCAGAAGTAGCTCCAGAAATACATCTTTAATGGATTAGCCAGAACTCTGGACTCGACTAAATTGTGGTCACAAAGAAACTCTTACTGTAGAAGTAGCTCCTGTTATAACTCCCATGTTTACATTTTTAATATAAAATACAAATAATTTTCAAACTTTAAGCTGCTACTTAATAAATACAACATACCTGACATTTTACTTTAATCAAGAACTAAACTTTGAACTCACCAAAGCGTGGGTCAAGTCGTGGGTCAAGCCAGGATGTGGTCTTGTTCTTGTGGTTGATGTAGTAAATTTCTCCCTCTGATGTAATAGCTTGTTCCCAGCCGTCAGGGAGAGGACCTGAGGGACACCATGCAAAAGTGATGTTGAAGAGATGCTACTCTGATTTTTCTTTTTGGACATAATTGCACAACATATAGCAACATTAATGAACTAGAATGCATAGTTGGGTAAAATCACAGCACTTTGTATTTAGAGACACTCCTTAAGTAGGAGAAGCAGTAATATTGGATACTAACATACTAATGTGCACAAGCAGGGACAAAATAAAGAGGCTACATGTGATAAAGATATCCAAGACAAATAGATTATTTTTCATCTTTGAGAATGTGATAAATCTGTGTCACTGAAAACAAATAAGACTGCTTGTCACAATTCATTGGTTTTCAGATTTTCTCGCAGGCTGCCAAGCAGAGCAGTGACGATTCGAGAATACAGAAACTCCATCTGTAAACTCTGTAATCTGTGAGTCACGGAGCTCCCAAACATGTCAGACAGGACCTGTCACGTTCTACCTCAGTCTTACCTCACCTAGGGCAAATTCCAACTGCATGGACAGACCTGAGGTGCACAGAGTCTCAGCGACATGTAAGAACTAGACTAGACTGCTCCTGACTGCATGCTGTATGAAAGCAAGAAAATGCCCAGAAATAACCTCAGGGAAATCTAATTCTGGGTTTCATGCTGAAAAGTCCACAATTATCCCACCATTATCTGTAACACGTCATGTGCTGCTTCTATAGTAAAACTAAATTGAACAACATATACACACCGCTGGCTGGGTTCATAAGGTTCTGTTGCTGGACCGGCACAGAGCTGGCCGGGGCTGCCTGGTTCATCTGGAGCAGGGCCTTGCGAGGATCCTGCCAAGTGGTGGTCTGATCGATGTGGCTGTAAGGAGACAAGATAGCCAAAAATGTCAGTCAGAAAAATTACCATCAGTGTGTTTCTAACAGTAATCAGGAGTAAGTTCAAACTAGGGACAAAGTCAGTGAAAAAACAGGTGGTCACATACAGGAACTGGTGACTCAACAAGCTTTTTAATGAAAACTCTGAATCTAACTGCTTTCTGTAAACGATGACTGTTACAGGAAGCCAAACTCAGCTGTGTCTATTTGGACCCAGACTGAACCTACAATTCAATATGGATTCAGACAAGGCTTTCATTCTTAGTTTGGGATATTTTTCAGTATAATTCACTTTTATGCCCTGAATCTGAATGAACAAATTGCACCTTGTTTTTCTTTTTAATTAAAATAAATTTGTAAAACAAACCAAACAGTGGGCAAGTAAACAACTAAAAATAAATCAAGTCAAACATCTGTTATCTGTCATAGGTAAGCTGAACACTTCTTCTTAAAAATGTCTAAGAGGCCATGATTGGTTTCAAAACAACTATTGTAACGTCAAACAATGTTGCTCCATCTATTTTATGGCTCGTCTTTGCCGGGACAGGAGTGGGGGCCGCGGGAGGGGGCATTGTGTTGCATTCTGTGAAGGCATTGATAATTAGTGCTTTGTTGGTACTTGTTGCTTGATTAAGATGGAAAGCTAATACAGGAAGCCCTCCTCTCCCGAGCAGGACCCTCTCTATTGAGGGAGGGTCAGTCCCAGGGCTCAACGCAGGGGGTCCTTTTTCCTGGAAGTGGCTCGGACACTGTGGAGTGTCAGGGGCTTTAACAATCTGGCGCCACATTTACAAAGCTTTCACCTGCTTGACAAAGGCACAGACTGAGCTACGACCTAAAACCCCACTATTCACTTGTTCTTTTTTTTGTTTTTTGAAACATCCCATTTAAGAGACCCCCCTCATCTCAAACAAATAGGCACCAAACTCCAGCAGCTTATTTATGCAACACCACAGCTCCTGAATTATTTCCATACACATGACAACAGGTTTCATAATGCAATTAAATATTTCTCTCAGCCATCTATCTATTGTACCCTGCAATAAACATGTTCTAGATGTGCTCTTCCACCAACTGCGATTCTTTACAACTCGCTGTTAATTTGATCCCAAAGCGCCATCAGCCCAGATTTTGGAACAGCTGGGTGAAGTGAGAGATTCAGAGAGTTTCTCTTGGCCTCTGCGGTAATCCCAGCCTGCCTGTCTGCTCTCTATCCCAGGCCAGAGAGCGAGAGGGCCTGACTCAGCACTCCTCCCCCCCACACAATGCAACCCATTTTGAAGCCCCCTCTTGTTTATGCTTTACTGATCAAAGGAGCTGCCAAATCCCCTACCAAACCCTCCCCCAGCCCTCACACACACAAACACCACAAACCAAGCAAAATAGCTGGAACTGCTCAGATTGGAGGGGCCCCTTGAGAAAGAGGGGTCACAGGGAACGGGGTGAGACAACTACAGAAAAAAAAAAAAAAAAGAGTGAAAGAGGAAAAAAACATCTACGGAAGCAATCCCTCTGAATTCCATTGGCTGCCTGAGTTGCTGTGGTCCTGTTACACGGCGAGCGCCCGCCCTGCCCCCTTCGCTGCCTCCTTCCCACTCTGGAAACTATGACATTTATTATAGAGGGGAGGGGAGAACAGGGGAGGAGACTGGGAGAGGAGCACTGGGAGAAGGGAAGGGAGGGCTTATCGTAAATGAGAGGCCTGCACATCCTGGTACACCAATGCCGAACAGAAGGGCTACAACTGGAAAACACTGATGGAAATATACAACCTCAAAGCCTCCTAGATCTCCGATTATAACCCCCTCCTCCCTCTCAACTTGTGCTTCTCTTAGCACGGATGAAAGTACAAATATTGAATTTTCCATCAAACCCAAGCTTGGGAGGCTAACTTTTGTAGCTCAAATCAATCAAAGCAGATGTAAACAAAGCTTTAGTTCAAAACAGAGGAGATTATAATCAAAACGCCTGTGATAAAATCCACACAGTGCGAGAGCTTCCAAATCAGCGCTGCACTGTATTCAAAGAGCCTGTATGTGGGAACTCAGAACTTGTAAATGAGTTACCAAGAGCCAGTAATTCATCACCGGGTTTTAAAACTAAAAGATAATCCATTCACTAAACCTGCCCCGAACCCTATATGGCCAGGGCCATACTCCGCTTCCTGTAGGCGAAACATAAAACAAAACAATGTCATGGCAACTGTTGGGACGGCTGGAGGCCACCAGTTGCTGTTAGGAATTGCTGATGATCTGCAACCTCCACGGTCACAACTGCTCGGTGTTGTCTTTGCGTGTCTCTGACACCACGGCGAGCTCAGCAGGACAGCCAGCGCACCCTCCCCCAACATCCATCCCCGGGGCAGGGCAGGGGACACATACTGGTGTTGGATCAGGCCACACTAATGCAGTTACACTTGAAAGCAATGGTCATATGATTTATGAGGGGTCGTCTTCCAATCTGACATGTCAAAACACAGCGATGACACTCAAAGTAAACATATCTTTTGAGTCGTCATGAAGTACTGCGGCTTTGGTCGGCTTGACCGAGTGGAGAGCCGAGAAGTGGATTAGAGGAGCGGTAACGTTACTCCTGCCACATTAAAACTTAGCGCCATTAGAATCCGTTGTAACTGATCTGAATTCAAAATGGCCAAATCTTCACAACATGTTTTTGTTCCATCATGCAATCCTATTGGTGGATTATGAGCCAAAACAGTGAAAACAACATGGCCTCAATCTGAGGTTCAGCATTCACTTGCGAATCACCAAAGAGAAAATATAACCCATCATTAGCTTCTTCAGAGGGACTGTCAGTAAATGGCCAGGTACTACAGCAAAGCAAAGCACTGTGGTTCAGACATGACCCTGCATCGAGTCGGTTGCCTGCAGTGTGGAGCTTTACTCGCTAATTTTTGCTCAAGCAGTCATCATGGTCGACTGTGGCTTAGCAGAGCGCAGAGGAGGACTCTTGATCCGCCCAAGCACTTGACATCTCCTTGACTGATGGCCCAATTATCAAGGTGGCGTTTATTGTGCCAACGTTATTTATAATGTGTCTTGCTGAGGAGGAGAAGGGAGGGGGACCTTCCAAGGCCTAAACTTGACTTTGCTTAAATGATTACTGTTCAGTTCTGATCACTTGGAAGCTGATTCCCATCGACACACATTTTTTCTACACTGAGATCATTCGAGATTGAACTTCTAAAAGATTCAGATTCAAAGAGAGCAGAGGTTCAACATCTTTACAGAGCTCCAAGTGAAGAGGTCTGAATGCTGCACTTGTTGTTTCACAGACCTCATCTGATTACAGTACTATGACACACTTCCTAACACACAGATCGCCTGTTTACACCCACGAAAACTGTGGCGTTTACATCTGGCTTTGAGGAGAATGTTCTATCCAAAAATAAGTCAGCTCTGTGGTTTATATGTCTCTGGATAAGTTCTGCTACCTGCCAAAACAGCAGATCAAAGCTGGATTTGAGGCCAGATTGACTGTTTATTCCACTTAAATTGTCTCTCAAGGCCAGATGTCAAAAGCTCAGTTCACTTGGGTAAAGCAGGGGAGTGAAGTTATTGGGAGTGCAGCAATGATGAAACACACCCCACAGCTGAGTTGTCAAATGTTAAAAATGGGATCCTCAGGCCACAGTGGCTCCACCCAGGGAGTATATGCTTGGAAGGTGGTTGAAGCCAATGACTAAAGATCGCACTGAGGGAGGCCAGATGTAATCAGGCCTCTGTGATGAGGATGACCACCTCCAGTCTGGTTGACTGGGGATGCCTGGCTGCCTCTCTATCAGCAGGACATCATCAAGAGAGATTATTGGGGCAACCTCTGTGACCCTATTGTGGCTTTAAGTTTCCCTTTGAAGGAGGGTTTGTATCATCACACGTCCTAACGAAGCAACTAATTCACAAAGCACCAGGACTGAGTGTCACTCAGAAGGTCCACTTTTACTGCTGTTTATTTCCAGAGACTAATTGATTTAAGTGTCCTTTCAGGGAGCGCCTTGTAGGATTTATCAATCAGTTCTTAAAGGTTTCACTTTTTCTTTTGCAAAAACTGTGGCTAACTGTATTGACTGCACTACATAACCACTGAATTTGACTTGTTAATAATGGATCAAACCATACGTTTAAATAGTAAAATATGCAGCCACTGACTACATATATGCAAATATTTATTTTGTTATTCAAGTGCCATTCAGTTCCCATAAGGTGCTATGGTTTGAGTCCTTTCGGGAACTCTAAACCCCACCTGAGAGGCTCCACTTCTCAGATACTACATCTCTGTGGAGATGCCCTCAGTGACAGTGGAGGCATTGATGTCTGGGACAGAGGTGTTACATCAAGACTTTGGTAAACACTAGCCTGACTTTCTCACAGTCCCATTTGTGTACTGAACTGACAGGCCCCAGTTGAACAGGAAGGGCCTTGTCTGTGTGTGGTCAATAAACCAAAAGTTTGTCAAACACAAAGTTGCTCCAAATGAGGGCTTCACGCAGGCTTACGGCCCAGTCTTCCCAGCGCCATTTGTGACTGGTCGAGTGGCATCATAACAGCTTATTCTGAAATCCAATCCATAAGTTGATACCGAAAATATTTAGGTATTATATGTGATGTTGACATAAGATGCAAAGTATGAGATCAGTGTCAACCAAGCCATAAAACTGAAATCCATTTCAGACAATAAACCATCAACACTGCTGTGAAACAAGATGTTTACAACAAATGCACTGCAAATTTAAAAAGAAGGCCTGGTAACTGACAACTTAATTTTACACAACATTAACACCCATGAGGCAAACATCAGGGGGTTTGGACAGTATTAAATGTTATATTTTAACAACTTTAGCATTTGTGTGTATCTCACAAAGGACTGTGGGTATTGTAGTACTGAAATACGCTTCTTATTCTGCTCATTCATTTCATAACAATATTGATGACTACATGGACGTTGATGAGCAGACCCAGTCTTGCAAAGTTTTAAGGGACTGAAATTGAAGACTGCAATGCCAGTTTTCCTTTACTCAATAGCAAAATGTTTTAAAACCAGAGCCAACTATTTCTGTTTAATACAAGCTAAATATTACTATGCAGCTACAATCGTCTGCTGGAAATCCCAACATAATCTCATAGTCCACATCAGCACTACACAGATATCGACTGCATACAATGAGAGCATAAGGTCCAAGTAAACACTTTGATCTCTCCTGCTTTAATAGGGGGTCTCTTTGACTTGTATTTAGTGCAACAGATGTTCAGGAAACCTCACTTGTGCACTGAAGCTACACTAGTTATCAGTCTGTTTAATGTTCCAGGTCAACCAGGAGTGTGCAGCTTAAAAAAAAACAAAAACAAAGTTAGCAACATCCTATAATACGGCTTGAAAGGTAAAATTTAACTAATCTGGTCTCCGTGATAATCTGATCATTTACAATCGCAGTTAAGTTTAATGTGGAAAGACGCAAGTCAGCCATTCTGCTTGTGGGAAACCAGGCTCGTCACAACAGTTTAAAATCCAATTGAGAAAAGACAAAAGTGTCCATCAACACACGGCTCTACCTGCCCCTGAGGGCAGACAATAGCTGCTCCCCTAAAGCTTCCCTCTGCTTAGGGCCGACTTCCCACGGACTAAAAGCTCATTCAAAGCTGCATTTAATAAGCGCCCGGAAACAGTGATTACCCCTCCTAGTTTACCGGTGTGTCTAAATTAGAAACCTTCATTAGTTTATGACCCAGCCCTGGAGACCGGCCCTGCCCCCGTCCCAGCACCAAGCAAGGTGACCCAACCTCCCTGGCCCTGCTGTCATAAATCAAAGGCCACAGCAAACTGCTGGAAGAAAGAGGAGGAAAGGTCAACAGACTTTGTTGACATTCTCTCAGTCCTTCTCTCAGCTTAAGGCTTTTGTTTTTAATGTAACAGCCAAAACAAAACAGAGATTTCTGCAACTCCTAACCTTCATTAACTATTAAACTGTTTGTTGTTGTTAATGTTTTGTCATAATTTCCCAGAGATGACATCTGGAAATTTGAAATGTTTGAAATTTACAAGAAAGGAAACAGAGAACAGCAGATAATTCTCACAACTGCTGCAAAAGCTGGAATCAAATATAGCTCAGCACTTTTTCTCCATAAATGCATAAATTACATATTAATTATCAAATTTGTTGGCATTTAATTCTCTGGGGACTGAAAAAAATAATTAATGATCTAATTATTTCAGTACGAATGAGAATTCAAATGAAAGAAACATCAGGCCAGCACTGTTGCACTAGGTCAACCAGTTCATTTATATCACCGATTAGAATTTACACTAAAATCTGACCCCGACAAGAACTGAACATTTCAGATATGAAGAACACGGTAAAACTCTAAAGAAAGCCGCTGCCCTCTCTCGCCGCCATCTTTTAACTTCATGTCAACCATTTGTCTATTTTGGGAAGGCTCACATGAGTCTCAACAGGCCTGTGGTCTGAATAAAGATCACTGTTTCACTGCTGGGACAAAGGGAGGGCCGGAGTTTCTCTTGGCCCCTCTTCTAGTCATCTCCACATGGCTGCCATTTAACTCCATTGACACAAAAGAGGCACCATCACAGCGCCACGGCTTCATTCATACCAAAACGGAGCCTGGCTTTTAAAGGGAGTGGGACATCGGCGTCCGAGGGGCTTTCAGAGGCCGATCACTCCCAACTGTATGATCCTAGTGTACTAGTAAACAAGAGAGGAGGAAGGAGACACATTCTCTTTTAAAAAAAAAAAAAAGACTTTCACCAAGTCGATATATCTCTAAGGACAACAGCGGTCACCTGAGTGAAATGTGAGCCCCCCACTCTCTGCTCCACTCTGCTAGCTGGTGACGGACTCCCCACCCCCACCCGTCCACCCACACACACTCTCTCGCTCTGCTTCACTCCTTCTGCAACACGTCTCGGTCAGACAGCCCCTGTTTATAAATAGGGGAGTGTCTTTTCCAGCAGCTCTGCCGAGGCCGTCTGTATTCCAGATCAAATATCTGCACTTTGATGTGCGGTGTATGGAAGATGTCTCCTTGAGTTTTCCTTACTTGAACACAAACACTGTGTAGTACACTGTGTTGTACAACAGGCCAGATGAAACGCAGTTCTTTAAAGAGCTACTCAACTGTTTTCCAAGTCTTGAGTTTACGTCAATTTCACTTGTGCGTAGAAAGCAGGTGCTCTGGATTTGGAATAGACTTGTAAACACAGAGACTTGCATAATCTAAGATCTGTATTTTCTATTAATACGTTGACATTTACTTTTATAAAAACAGTCTAGAGTTTATTATTCAGGATTTAGAGTCAGTCTGTTGATTTATGGTACAAACCTATATGTTGAACATGTATTATTTTCTGATTTTATCAAAGACTCAAGGATCGCTGCAGTGAAATGTTCTCAGTGTCTGCAGACTTCTTTCAGCTCTGTGAATATACAGGACTTGGGTTGTGTTTCACGAACTTGTGTCTCTTCTACTAAGTTGTACATAAGTTACTTTCAATCACAATTTAGAGTTTTGTGTCTTAGTTTTGTACACAAGTCTCGTCTCACTGCTGCAATTGTAGATTTTGTCTCAAATCAAAAATCAATTAATCATAGATCGTAGTAATTCTCTGTCTGTTTTGCTTCCAATATAAAAGAGTTTTTATAAAAACTCAACTCAGATGATTATGCAATTGTTATATAACAACAAAAAAAACATATACTTTCAATTTTAAGGAATAATTACCATACTCCAACAAACAAAACCTAATAGTGCAACAAACATTTGAACTGTAAGTTATGCAAGATTTAAGCTTAGTATAGAAATTTGCTTTATTCTCTGAAAGGGCATTAGCTCAGTCAGTTCCTAAACAACTGCATTGATCCTGGGAGAGTCTATGAGAATAGTGTTTTCTCTCTTCTACCCCCCAGTCCTTTTGTACAATTTTAGAAGAGCCTCCTCAAAACGGGCCAGATGTTGTCCAGATGTGAGACCTTAAAACATCTGGTACTGAAAGCTCTTTTTTGATCCAAGTAAATTTGAGGCTATCATGTTTGTTCAGACCTCGTGTCAAAGAGTAATATTTCCTACTGACAACATTTTGCATTTAATAGGAGAGAGAATGGCGACGTTCAGTGTCAAATAATCTCTGAACATGATCTGCTGAGCAGTTTAGAACTGGAACATTTCACAATGGGCAGATTATCTTAACATAAATTGTTGACAATGATGTCACTTTAATGAATAATTCAATTCATCTTTTCACAGAACCACAGAGGGAAGGCATTAATAAACACAGAAGAAAGTAAGAGACTAAAAAAAGAAACCTCCATAATCCCAAAAGTTACTGTGACAGGCCTAAAGCGCTCTGGTATACCTGCTGCCTACTATTTAAAAAGTATCCTTTGGATCATTAATGTGGAGTGCTGGTTAGCAGATGAGTTTTGCAGAGCTGTCCGTTCTTTGCTGTCTGGGGCAGCTACAATGATCCATTGTTTCTACTGAAACCTGAGACCAAGAAAAAGGAGCACTACATACAGCAGCAGTCCCTCAAAAGACTCCTCTTGTTTGCAGAGGCCACCAAATTTAATAACCTACAATTTAACTATTGCAATTGTCTCTTTTTGAGCACATTGGACACCATTGTGCACTGCAGCAGATTTGCTAATTATTGTCAGCATAATGTACACCGAACAGAGCCGTAGTATGAGAGTCCCATCTCAAGACCACTGCTCTGCTAACTTGGACTTGTCTTGGACCAGTGGAAACTAAAATGCTTCCTTCTTTAAAAACTGTAAAATAAGTTGTCAACCTGTGCTTTTAATGTTGCATAAGTTACACACTGAAGGGTCCAGTTACATCTATCTTGTCCTTAAGATACGCAAGTATTATTTTCAGTGTAGATACTGTATGTCAGTGACCAATTTGCTTTCCTTTTTTGACTAACATGGGCTTGTTTTGGTTAAAGGGAGGGGACACAAATTGTACATAATAGGGTTAAAATAGCTCGGTGGCTGACATTAGAGATCACAGATGCCTAATTTCTTGCTCCTGATATTGTCCATCCAAAAAGCCTTCATCAGGAAGTAAAGTGCTGACAGTAGAACACAGAGGTGTCTAGAGGAGTGAGGTATGTTGATGACTATGTGCTATACATCAGTAAACCTCTTCATCTACTTCCAAAGCCATCCATTCATTTTACAAAACACTTTTTAAGCTGCAAACTTTCCAGGTTCCAATGTCTGTATAAAGCAAGAAACAGTGTTGACACTTGTTGCCAGCATACTCACTTGAGGAAGTATCTCTGGCCAGAGGCAGTCTTGGCCATCTCCCACCCCGGGGGCAGGGGCACGTCATCAGGAATCTCATAAGAAGATTGACGGAGATGTTGAGGGGAGGCACCTGCTGGGGCCATGCCAGACAGGGAGCCACCAGAAACGGCTCCCAGCTGCAGGGAGGCCGGGGACGAGTGTGCACGGACGTGGTGGGGTGTGAGCGCTCCGCCGCTCCCAGCATCAGTGCTGGCCTGTGTTGGGGGTGGAGGAGAAACAGTATGAATGATAAAAAATAACATTACAATATGTATGTTTTTGAAATAATGTGATCTCCCAATTTGAGTCTTATATTGTTACGAAGAAAAATAAGTTTGTCTAAAGGTTTGTTTGAGCAAGTTATCTTATAATAAATGACGTCTAGTATAAGTATTTATAAAAGAATGTAAAATAAATATGTCATTTTTAACAGAAAATACTATGTTGTGATTGAGGCCAGTTCACATAGAACAGTAAGAACTACTGGACACACACCAGAAATTAGAAACTGTTATGGACTTTAAGTCTACATGCAAAACCCTGATTTAACATTTCACTTCTCATACTTCATAATCACTCCACATGTATGTTAGGAAGCTTTTTTCATGAGCATGTGTGCACAGGTTTGACTGTGGTTTCAGTCTAAGGATGGTGCGGAATCCGAGGCCTGTGCTACACAACAACGCATGCGCACTGATGACAAAACTCCACAGAGACCACAGGCAACAGTTGTGGGGGGACGGTGGAGGGGAGGATGGGGGGAGGGAGGGTGAAGGGGACGAATTTAACAAGCGTATGATTTTTCATGTTGCAAATCATCATTACAAAAACACTCACTTTTAGAGATTCATCTATTGAGTCACGAATCCAAACAAATCAAGTCCACACAGATGTGCAAACTTCAGGCTGAGCCAATCTGACACTTTAAAGAGTGATGTTATTATCTCATATTCTGCAGATTCATTTTCTTACAGCAACATAAAAAAGGACATTTTGGCTACTTTGTAACTTTTGCTCAAACTTCTTAGCCAACAAAATGTAACTTTTGTTAGGAAACTTGAGTCTAATTTGTTATGATAAAACATCTTAGAGCGGAAGTGATAATAACCCAAATAATGACACACTTCATTTTATGATCAGACTACAAATGTTCTGAGGGCACAGAGGTGATGTCCTGGAGGTTTTTCAGGTCTCCACAGTGGGATAAAGTGAGCGGTGTGAGCAGGCCTGAGCCCCACAGGATGGGCCTGGCTCCAGCCGTGATTTCTGGGAAGGGGCAGAGAGACAGGGCGGGCTTACTTGTCTGGAATGGGACTTTGGTTCTGGAGGTTTGAAGAAGGAGTCTGGCAGCTTCCTCATCCTCATGGGGACCGACGGGGGGACGATGGTGTTTTTCGGGTTCATCACGGCGTTGAAGAGCGCCTCCAGGTCGGTCTCGGAGTCGCCCCGGACGTGGACGATCTGGTGTCCGGCTGGAGGGTTGTGCTGGCTCGGATCCATCGTCCTGAAAACAGCCTGCGAGCTTTTTGTCCCAAAAAAAATGAGGCGCAAAGAAAGTCACAAAAAAGTTTGAGCCAATCCCAAACTTTTTTCAAACACAGCAGGAAAAGCGGGGGGAAAAAACTCGGCGACAGTCAGTAAAAGTTGTCCCGAGTCATTCTAGAGTTGAAGAGTGGAGGAATTTCTTCTTTCCAAAGTGTGTTAGCTGTGAAAGTGTGCAGAGAGAGACAGCGGCTTCCTGTTGTTTCCTGCTGGCATACTGCTAACAAAGCGCATATCTGCTCCACACTGGATCTGTGTTGTCGTCCGGCCTCGACTTTTCAAAAAAAACAACAAAAAAAAACACACACACACACAAAAGACGAAAAAAAAACTCACTCAGAAAAGTGACACTTTTCTTCTGTTGGTGAATCTTCTCACAGGAAAAGATTCATAGTTCGCAGGACTGAAAAAAAAATCTCCGCAGCTCACTTAGTAGAAAAAAGTTTTGCTCCAGTCGGGTCTAAACTTTGGGCAGGACATCAAACTTTATGACTCATGGGATGTCTGCTGCAGGGGCGGGGCCTGGCTTTAATTGGGACAAGAGGGTTTAAAGGTACAGTCGGTGCAGCCCGGGGGCCCCACTGGGTCCAGGGGCCTCAACACTTATTCATGTTTTAGTTTAAATGCATTTGAACAAATAAAAAGGAATCAAAATTTAATAAAACGTTTGCACTTCAAAACTCCACCTTGTTATATTTTCTCTCTACATGACATGGTGACTTTTATTGTTCATTTAATAATCAATGACAACTTACATATTAATTAGATCAACTGGGCAACAATGGCTGAGTTAAATTGAATTTCCTTATTTTGTTCTCAGCCACTTGAAAACTACAAGGACCCCTGCTGAGCCCTGATTTTTCCAGCTGGAGCCCACTTGGGAAAACACTGAATTATGGCTCATTTGCCACCCAAAATGTGGAGGTGTCAGACCTGTGAGTAAATAGAAAAGGTGTCATAATTTGTTCAGCTATGCTAACTTCAATTTTAGATCCTCCAAAACGCACATGAAGGCGGAAAATTTGTGCAACCGAACAGTCCACCAAAATAAATAAGTTTTGTAATTGCTTCATTTTTTAAAATTTGATTTCTACACGTTTATGTGTTTTTAGAGGTTATATAAAAATCTTACATGATTTACTTCATATTTACTACTTTTTAAATGTTTATTTAATTTGACTTTTCAGTGTTTATGTGTAAAATATTAGACATTCTGGTGATGTATGATGGTGCAACATAAATCTGCACAACTCAGATTTTAACAATGATTCGCAACCACACTTTCTCTCACCAGTAAATATAATGGTACTATTTTCTCTCTCTCTCTCTCTTTCTCTCTCTCTTTTTTACAGTGCTCATGAAAAGTAGATCCATGCAGTTCCCACAATTGTTATGCTAATGAGGCCCCTCTTCCATTGAGAAATCATTTTGTCAAGATCCACTCTCTTTGGATACAGAGGCTCTGTTTCAACTCTTTTTCCCATACATCCACTGAATGAGTGATTATGAAGCCCTATTAAATACCCGCAGACACTGTAAAGCCTCGATGAACAGATTAAAGAGCTTCCCTCTGCCAGTCACACACACACGCTTGTTTCTAAACAGATGCACGTCTCAAGTTTAGCTGTTCATTTACTCTTATTTATGCTTTAACTTTGGGAGCTTTAAAACATCTAAGATCAGCAGAAGAAAAAAGAAGTCCTACATTATGACTTCCTGTTGTTATAGTGTGTTTCCTCCAGTCCTGTATCACTGTTATATTCCTACAACTGTTGTGTATGAATATATATATATCCTGTTATTTATTTTATGTTTTCATTCAAGCCAGCTCAAAGGATTGCATCTATAGTTAATTCACAGCACAGCTGTCTGAGAACCTTTTAATGTCAGTGCAATATTTAGTAGTGCTGCAACCAGCCACATATTTTGATTTATGAATGGTGCATTCTGGTCACACATGCTGCCAGTCAAGAGACGTCCATTGTCTGGGTGAAAGTGGTCATTTTCACATCATTGTAACGCACTCAGACACATTAAAGAGATGGACTGCAGAGTCCTGAGGGGACCACCCACGTGGCAGAGTTTGGTCCCTTTTGGTCAATATGTCTTCGTCCCTCTGAAGACTCTCAGTGTCAGTGAGGTTTGGTTTGATGCTGCAGATTATGAGCAGAAATGTCCCGGCCTCCATTTCACAGAATCAATCTGAGGCCATGGAGGACAGGACAGATATATGAGTCCCCACTGTTTAAAAGGCTTTGCTCTGGTGTTATTATGGGATAGTGACGTACTGTGTTGCTACAGACAGATGGGCAGATGGGAGCTTGAGTGCCCCCTACAGTCTTTAATTGGTACATACAGTCTATGGATATAGATCATAATAAACAAACAGGCAAACTTGGTCTCTCTCTCTCACGCACACACACACACACATACACCTTTCAGTCTGCCCTACCTTCAAAATGAATTAATCAAATATAATATATAGAGTCAGGACCACAATAGAAATAAGTTATTGTATGTTAGTTTTTAGTAAATTGTTTATATTTTATATTGTTTTATGAGTAACCAGTTTTCAAAAAGATTCATTTCAATGTCGTCCTCACATGCAATATTGTTGAACATCCTTTTACATGCATCCAACTAATTATTCAGTTTTACAGAAACTGAGCCAGACCAGACAATCATTCATTGCATGTTGCATGGACCGTAACAAAAACATGACAAAAAGCTTGTGAGATTAAGCTTCACAACACACCAAAGCACAGGCTTGAACTTGCATCTGCGGAAATGTCTTCCCCTATTTTCAGCACTCTTGCCCTTTCTTGTTGAGTTTCTGGGTGTTGTGCTGGTTCAGGCTTAAATGTCATTAAGCTCACCTTTGTATGGTATAATCACTCTGATCATTAACGGCAGTAGGCCAAAGGGAACAGATTTCAGAGACAGCCTGCAGGAGAGTATTCTGAGGAAAAGTTTGGTCAATGCTGTGCAGATGACTAACGCTTGTTGCGCATGATTTTATTTTGTTTATCTGTGCATGTGCATTCAGATTCATGGACTCATGGATGCAAGTGAGGGGGATTAATGAACTGGATGTTTTTCAATCTTTAATATTGTTCTTTTGTATGAATGCAGTTCTGAAATGCAGTTGATGAACAGAAAGGTGGAGATGAGGCCTGATCGTTTGGTCGGGTTGGTTGTTTCTTCTGGACACATTTTTGATTCAGAAAAACACATAAAAATATGAGCATTGACTTGTCCAGATAAAGTCTCAGTGTTTCTCCCTCCAATGACCTTATGGCCATTAACTTAGAAGCGACATTGATGTCCCTCCTCAAATAACCACAGTGGACATCTTTTGTCCTTTTTACTAGACAAGCTCTTTGCACGCAACTTGTCAAAGGGCTTCTGCTGCTGCAGGCATCATCATACACCAAAGCTGAGCATATTTTCAGTCTTCGTGCCTGTTCTCGGTTTTGGTGTAAGATAACAAGGAGACGATGCGTGACTCTACATGGCAGAGAGACACCACAGTCACATCATTGTTTACAGCTCCTTGTTGAAACACTCAAGAATGTATGCATGCAGAGAACCAGAAACCTGCAGTTAAACCAAAAAAAAGTTTCATCACAGATGGGAACCTGACTCTTCAAATGAGCCTGGGCTTCCTTCCACCTCTTGGAGCAAGTCCCAACAGGCTGACTGAGGGGCAAAACCAGACACGCTGGAGAAGGAGGGGCAACTGAACTCACATAAATAATCTTTGCAGCTTTTTTTTTCCTGATGCACCTATTTTTTGCCAAGGGAGATAGAGAAACATTTAATTAACAGCCATTTTATTTATTATTGAAATTAAATGCATATAAGCTTTAATCTAAGGATGCTGCTGTAATTTAAGGACATTATTTAATGAAATGGGACATGAAGCAAAAGTAAAGTACAGGGTAGATGCAATTGCAACAGAAGGCTGGAAGCCCTCTGGCAGAGGCTCACCTTGTTGAGCCAGTAGTTCGAGTCTACTGCACAAGACATAATCGTCCTTTCTGCAGCCATCAAAGAAGACAAACACACCTTCAACGTTGCGACACTTCTCTCTATAAACCGTTTCCGGTCCTCAGTCCATTTACTGACTGTCCTACACATCGTTGAGGGAATACTAACATTGCGAAACACACCGTACCCAGTCAATTTATCAGTATGTTGACAACAAGCTTTATTCAGTTCAGCAACCATATGGTCTCAAAATAGTTTCCATCAAATTATTATATAAAATAAATACAGAGCAAGACTGCTTTGAAAATATATTCATACAAACCTACAGTGTATATTTTGCAGTTAATTCTGGTCATGCATCAATTATGAGGGTCTTTTTTCATTTGTGAAATAAACACAAACTAAGCCAGTATAATTTCCATAGGCACATAGGCTTTATAGTAAGTTGCTCAACAAGAGCTAAAGCGTTTTTTGAGACATGTTGTTGTCTAAGCAGATGGCAAAACTAATTTCA
Organism: Holacanthus passer; assembly: GCA_025331565.1. Lineage (NCBI taxonomy): Eukaryota > Metazoa > Chordata > Actinopteri > Pomacanthidae > Holacanthus > Holacanthus passer. The sequence goes on from JAFREQ010000017.1 coordinate 2,700,601, forward strand.
ACTCACCAACTTCAAACGTTTTTGGTCTAACTTTGCTGATATGTTTGATTGTCTCTAAAGTCCATTGCTGCTGCTCTTTTAGATCTTGAAGCTACTCCAGTTGGCATATTTAGTTTTAAAGGGGACTAAGCCCATTTTACAGGGCAATAAAGTGGTTGGTCATACAGTATGACGCAGGACAGGGATAATGCACTGATGGAAGAGAAGACCACTTCGGACCACACATGCTTTAAGTCATAATTTCTTCTGGGATCGAGAGCGGTTGTTAGCTGAGGATGCACGGTGCTTGTGATGGTTTGTGACTTTCACCCCCCTCGTCTGAAAAGAGTGCAAGAAGGTAAGTAATAAAACACGTCAACAGTCGCCTTATGTGCTGAGGCAAGAAATGAATTCCTTAGAAATTCATACTTACAGAGGGTCCGTCAATAACTACGAGGCCACGCGTGCCAGCATTACCCCCCACATGTTCCCGCACACCTGCAAACAGTAACAGGTAGGAGATTATCATGCATTGAAATAACAACAAATTTATACTTCTGTTATATACAGATCACAACAATCTAGTCGATCAGTTCTGGCAGTTCATCCTTAACAAAGTGCTCACAGAACAGCTGGTGGTTGAGTCTGTCCAGAGAGAGGAGGATTTTCTGCTCTTCCAAGGAAAGGCTGGTGAGTCCGTGCTGTTGGCTGCGCTGCAGCACCGTTCCAGGCCTCAGTGTTTGGGCTGCTTCCATGGCAGCCACAATATCCCTTTCTTCCAGTGGGCCTTCAGCATGGACGTCAGCCAGGTGGAACTGGGCTGCAGCCTCCAAACCTGAGAGCACGGGCAAAGTCACATCAAAGACGTGCATTCTCACCTGTTTCCACTTTACTTTGTTCTTGTTTTTTATATATTTCTGTGTAAAATACAGCTGTGCTGTTGTCTTTCTAAACGTCTGATGTCTCTGTGGGACTACTAAAATGGCTGTTCTGTTCCTTTAATGTTCTTTTTGCTATACAATAAATAATATATATGCAGGAAGGAAGTCTTATGAAATGAAGACAGCTATTTTTGTTGATTATAGAAATTAAAAGTTTGTTTTAATTTTCATAGAAACTTAAAGAAAGACACACTGTGAACACAATACCTTCATCTGGAAAGGCCATGTCGTAGGTGCTGGAAAACGGTCTGACTGGGTCTGTGGCCTGTTTTGTTGGCTACACAAAACAAAATAAACAAATGTTATGTCATAAAAGTCTTAACCTTAAACAACATTTATGTAGCCTAGATAGTACACTGCAAAAATACAAGGTGATAGACACAAAGCACAAAAACAAGTAGAACAAGTTGCAAACAAAAACATGCATCAACGCTTATTTTTTGTAAAACACTGACAACTCAAGTCCGTCCGGAAAGTCTCGTCTTGAGAGGCATAAATTGTGGCGTCTAGTCAGTTTTATTAAGACAAGGACAGCATGAAAGGGACGACAAAACCGATTCAACAAGTTCAAACACACACCCATTTACTGATCTTTAGTAATTATTCTCACTCTTCCTCCCCACAGGGCAACTGCATGCATGTACCTGAGAGGGCTGAGGAAACCTTCTGTTCCCTGAGCCAGGCGGCTGTCTGCTCTGCTCCACGCAGGGTTTCCTCACAACCTGCCCGCTCTCCGGGGCCTGTCTTCTAATCTTGTTTTTTGCTGAAAGAAGATGCATTTGATCATTAAAATAACATAAAAATTACATTAACATAAATGATAACGTTAACTTGTATGTGCATCTAAAAAGAATACAAAACAAAATAGTTTCCATCTTTAGCCTGCAATAAAGATGACTGAAAACAGATAATGTTAAACTTGAATAAAAACTGCATGTGTGCAGCATTTTTCCAAACAAAGTGTTATGGAATAAATGGAGCAAAACAAACACCTTAAAAAATAACTGTAATATTGCAGCGACACAATTTTGACTCCAAGGTTAGTGAAATTGAAACAGCAGATTTGAAAGCCAAGAAAACAACATAGATCACTTTGTGACCTAAAATGTAATATGCAAGAAAGATACCACTTTATAACATTGTGCTGTAAATGTTGTTCTCTGTTTTTTTTAGAACTTTCTGTTTTACTTTCTGTTTGTTGTTGCATATTATACTGTGCAGCTCAACCAGGATCTGTTCAGCTGTGCTTTTTTTTTTAACAGTGTGTGAATGTCCTTTTAAATGTGATTATACATGAGGACAGCTACAGATAAAAGGACAGATTCAAAGGGTCACTGGGATTGTAATTGTATGGTAATGATAAAACATTAAAGGGATCAGTATACAGTGCTGTAGCTAGGACTCAGATAATTAACTTGAAGTTTCGCTAATGTGTCGAAACAAATAAGGTCGAGAGAAAATGCATGAAAATGTAACTGACACGTCTCTGCACGCACAAACCAAGTCGAAGCTTTGTGAGAGGCTGTCAGCCAAAATATACATTACCGTCCTTGGTGGCTAAAGCACTGCAGACGCCGTGCCAGAGCTGTGAGATTTGCTCATCTGTGGGAGTGCAATCTAAACAGAGGCCTTTTTCACTGTAGACCGTCCCTCTTCTTCTACTGCAGGTCTGAGTTTCCTGATGACCTGAGCTGGGCGTCCCCTTCGTGTTGCCCTCTGAGACGGGGCTGGTATAGGAGGGTGGCAGCGGTGTGTACATAACAGCACTATCTGTTCTGATTACATGATGTGTGTAAGGTGAGAAAAGGCCTTCTGAGTTGTTCTTGTGCTGCTCTACAGCCAGAGTTTGTTTACAGTTGACACTTGCATGATCCACGCCATATGGAGTCTTAGTGATGTACGGTGTCTTTTCTTCCACCAGCTCCATCCGAGGAGGTGGGCGGGGCACCATGATCCTCCCCTGGGTTTTGGCAATCTGACTCACCTCGGTGGCAGATTGAGGTCGTATGACAGTGCCCTTTCTAGTCCGCGAGGAAACAGGACCCGCTGCAGCTCTGGCAGAGCGCTCTCTCCGAGGGACCTTGGGGCCACCGGTCCTGGTGTTGCTCCACGGCACCTTGACCTCGTCTGCTTGTTCCTGGGGCAAGCTGACTTGAACCCCAACATCTGCCCACGCTTGCTTTGTAAAGTGATAACCAGTGGAGGCTGGAGGGGTCATGCTGGGTCCAGGCTTGGAAGCCCCTGAGACTGTGGTGAGACTTGGCTGGTGGTCCTCTGAGTTGTTACTTGACTGATAAAGATTGGAAGACCTGCTTTTCATCTGTTTCATTAAGCCCTGCTTTTTGTCCTCTTTTTCCACATGTACCTCATCAAACCAACGCAGCTTCTTTTTGACCGTGTTGTTGCCCTCCACATCCTTAGTTTTTGCCCTGGTCAATTCAACACTATCTCTTATTGCTAAAGCTACTTGTTTTGCAAAGATCAAATGTCCTGAGCCATACACACATGCGCTGTCTCCTGACATATATTTGGATTGCTTTTTAAGGATTCCCTTAATGAATCTGACTCCACATACTGAATGAGATGTCCCCTCTGACACAGGCAATTTTTGTACTTCCTCCTCAGGAGGCTGAAGGCACTTAAGAGTGTCTGACTGAATGTTAGACAAGCATGAATGTTGCAGCGATGCTGGATTAATGGGCTTCTCAGTTTTGGGCTCTGAGTTTGAAACCTTATTGAGGTTGTTTATGGAAGCACTAGGCTCTTTCTGTGATAACAGATAGTGGATTTCTTTTCCTGTCTGCTCAAGAGTTTCTTCTTGTGAGGCATTATCTGTTGTGCTATCGTTCAAGAAAATATTTGGCTTTGGGGGAGCCCCCAACAAGATGTCTTTGCTGTTGCCATTTTTGGCAGGCAAAAGGACTTCTGCAGCTGATGGATGTTTTAATTGTCTGTCATCATAGACTCTCTGCTGCCTGAGATCCAACAGAGCCTCTTGTTTAGGACATGAGGACTGAAGTGCTGTGTTGCTGGGAGCAACTCCATTTGTAATGGTGATGTTATTGTTTTGTGGGGAGTTTACCTCAAAGTGCTCCGGGTCTGCACTAATAAGTTCACAAAGAGTGAATAAGTTGCAGTTGTGCAGAGTAGGCTGGGTTTCTGCTTTAGGTGTTTGCTCTACAGATGTGAACCCCCAAGAAGCTTTAGAAGCATGCACCTTATTGTTAGACCCTTCAGAGTCCTCTTGTTTTTTCTGCTTAGGTTCATGCAGTTTTCTTGATTGGGGTAAGTTATCACCAGGAAGCATGATTGTTGAGAAAGACATTAGGTCAGATGTTAGACACAAATCACTTTGCTTTCTCAGGTCTGGATGGGGCTTCTCTGAGTCAAATGGAAATGACGAATAGGAACACTGTAGATTTTTCATGCTGTGGTTGGGATCCTCATTCTCCAAACTGTCCTTACTGGAAAGGCTTTCAGAATTACAGCAATCAGACAGGTGGCTGTCCTGAAATGTGGGAGAAAGGAGTAGAAAATAACAACATGATTTATATTTTTCATATATATCTTGGGTTGGAACACATATCTAAAACAAAAACATGTGTGTGTTTGAGAGAGAGAGAGAGAGAAAGAAATTGAGAGCTATAGTAGCATTACATAAACGGGACATGTCTGTGAACAAGGCCTGGTGAGAATTTGCTGCTCTTTGGAAAGGTACTGGATCAGGATGTGTGTAATATTCACAGGTCAGGTGTGGCATTACATCAATATTCCAATGAAAATAATATTTCATGCAAATTCTAGTACTTTTTTGAGGAAATAGAGAAACTCATTCATGCATATCCATTCAAGTCTTGCATTAAAAAGCATCTGCCATTTGCTGTCTCTGTCTGCGACGGAGGCAGAATTTTTTCACAAAAGCAAATCAAGATTCTCTGTTACAAATAAAATTTTTGAAGCAACTCTTCACACACACATTTCACCACAGGGTGCTGAAGCTTGTGGCAGCTAAGAGGGTGTTGTTCCTGGTGTTGCACTGCTGCCCCCTAGGGGTCCATTTGTGTAGGATCAGATGCAAAAAGGCAATTGAACTGCCTGATATCCTAATCACAATGTAAAGTAAATTAGTTATAGGAATATGTTCTGTGATTAAGTTAATCAATGCACTCAACAAAATCCTCCTCACATGCCACATTGGAGGCATTAATTTTTGAACCCCAGTTTGGACTCTTTAGAATGACAATAATGATAATAATGCTTAGTGAGTTTCAGCTCATTTTTAGCTGTTTAACTTGCAACTAAACTGACAGCAGGCAGCTGAGAAAAAGCTTTAAAAACATTTAGCAGCTAAAGAGCCTGCAATTTCCAGCAAAGACAACGAATGAATGATAATGTTGCTCCGTAACTGCTGTATGTGTGAATAAGCAACTATTTGCTAAGTTTAAATATTGAAAGTTGTACAAATACATGAAAAGCTACTGAAATGCAGAAGCAAGAGTACTCGTAGGTAGTGTAACTGTAAAGTCTATATAGTGTCTTGACATGACATGAATAACTTTTTGGAATAAAAATGATAAAAGCTTAAAAAGTGAACAAAGCTGAAACTCTTTGTGAGAATGCCAGCAAGACATTTTGTTTCCTGGACAGTCAGATGAAAAAATCCACATACCTGTGGACTGTGATCCTGTTGTTTGTCTTGTGTCTTTTCACTTTGTTGACTGCTCTTGAAGCAGGTCATGCTCTGCTCCTGAAGCAGTTTAGTGTAGGCCTCCACAGCAGAGAGTGCTTGGCGGTGGGAGGATTTAGAAACTGTGGGAGGCTTTGGAGAGGGAGTGCAGCTTCTTCAAGAGAAATATAAATAAAATGTATGACTTCTCCAGCCATTATAAAAGGCTACACATAAATATATTACAGACCTACATTTAAATGTGAACATAAATATAATCCTTTTAATCCATCAGCAGTGACAGGGCTATTTTTAGCATGAGATCTAATTATTAATCTGACTATTTTACCTGCTGACATTAGAGTTGCTGGACAAGAAGGAGGACTGCCGGCTGTATGAACTCAATGCGCCTTGAATTTGATTGAGGGCATCTTCAACATTTGGGACATTTCTTCTAAAAGCTAAAACACCATAAAACAGAAAATACAAACAAACTGAAATGTGTTAAAACTGTTGTAAGTTATTTATCTGCTCTAAGAGGAATATCTAAGATACATCACTAACATTGTCTGTATCTCTGAGAAGGAGGTAGATGGGCTCTTTGGAAGCGCTCAGTTGCATCCTGGACTCTCTGTCTGCGTTGCTGGAGGATGTTTTGTCTCATCCGTTGCTCCTGCATGTCCCACTGCTTCCGTCTTTCCTCCAGGACCCTGAGCCATGAAAAAAAGCAGAGCAGGAACCTGAGGATCATTTTAACTGATTAAATGTAGACCGGCCATGTTTTAGATACAGAAACCTGAGGCTGTTAATCGAGATGTGTTTTCAGCATCGTCATTAATAAATTAAAGCTACCACTCACTAGTAGGTTCACAGAGGAAGCCAGTAATAACATCTGCAGGGTCAATGGGTTAAAACGACATCGTAATCAGTGTCAACAAGAGCAGTGTACATTTTTAAACAATGTTGAGAACCAGAACAAAAAATAGCTTTTCTAAAGCTTTTAGTTATCTCATTAGTTCAGATTTAGTTATTATCTTATATAAATTAATTTTATTAGAGCTGTCAAGTTTGGAACGTTTTGAATAATATGGAATTAAATGTAAAACTAATAAGGAAATCATGCACCATGATGAGGTGTTACATTGGTCTTCATAATTAAAATATCCAAACTTGTACCCAGTTACTCTGCTTCGTTTACACTGGCATGAAAAGAAGCAAGCAAATACAGGTATTGCTTTCCAATCAAAACTTTTTTGGCATGGTGCAAGAATTAATCTCCATTTAAAGTTTGAATCTTGCATTTCTTTCTTATCTCATACTTTTAAAAAAATATAGAAAAAATGTATAAAAGTAATAATGCACTATTTTGGTTGTCAGCATTAACGTGCTATAAAAAAATATCTATTATGTTTAATACAGATTTTAAAACTCTGATAGTCTGTCAAGTTTGGTCAGTCCATAAAGCTTTCATTCATGACACAGTTGTCTGTTGGACATTGTTTTCTAAAGTAAAATTGAAGGTTATATGTCTTAAGCTGTTAAACTGTTTACATATCACATATCACCTGCCTCTGTTAAACCAAAATCTGTTTCTGATATTGCACAACAAACCTGACCACCTACAGCTATCCTTGCATTAACCTACTCTTCCAAGCTCTTATTTTAAAAACAGGAACACTCACCTTTAGCCTCTGATAATTATGGAAACACAAATTTAGAAAGGTTATTAACATCTGTATTTAGATCTGAGCCTCATATAGTGCTGAACTTTCCAGCTTTAGGCATCAGAGAGGTGACGCTGCAGTCACTGCTCTGGCCCACAGTTACCCTCTGGGCCTGCGGATCTATTTCCAGGTCTAGACTGCAAAATCCTGTCAACACAATCCATCCCTCAAAGGTGCTAAGCCGAGGACAGACCCATAAGCTGCCTGTCCGGGAGGTACAGCAGCAAAGCAGGATCTGCTTCCAGGAAGACATGGAAGATGCTGCTTTTACTTTACAAAGAAATGGATCTCCAGAGTAGAAAACAGACAGTAGTTTGACCTGAGAGGACACATCCTGTTAGTGCCAAAATAAAAAACAACAATGCATCATTACAAGACACTAACTTCCTGCGTCGGTTGGTTTCCAGAGAGAACTTTCGAGCTCTGGCTCTGCACAACTTCTGCTCTTCAACCAAAAGCTGTCTCTCATCTTCGAGGCCTCCATCAGCTCCCAACCTGGACCTTCTGGAAGTGAGCAGCTAAGGAGAGCAGCTTCATGACAGGATGTACATACAGCATGTGTCACCTGAATGCAACCTTTGACATGAGTGAATAAAAACATGACTAAGTTCTCATGAATAATACAAAATAGTCATATACATGTTTGTGTCATTATAGTGAGTCACAGTGTCAAAGGTTAACTTTACATTGAAGTGGATGTGTAATATACATTTTTATAATATCTCTACAGGATAAATAACCACAGCTTTATAGGATACGAGTGGTAGAAGAAGTTGTCTTGAAGAACTTGCATCCTCCTGCAGACAGACAGCTTCAGCTAACATTAGCTGCTAACGTTAGCTGCTAACTTTTTAGCTAGCGACAAACTCATTCAACCATTTTCAGGACGAAGGTAAACTTGCAAAGTAAATGTTTGAATCCACATCGCAGCAACTTCTCCCTGAAAACGACGGAGGCTCTTTGGTGGTTTCAAAAAGTGAGAAATAATCCGGATACGTTGTCACTTTTCTACCTGTTTGACTTGAGTCTGTCTGTGTGTCTCAGTTGCTCCATGACAGCAACCGAGGACGCAGCTCCTTGACGACGGGCACTGCGGTGTTGTCACCCCCCGCGTCCAGCAGAGGGCGCACGCGTCATCAACACATGCAGCCTTCAGGTGCACCTGGAAGTGTCGGAATATCTATAAACAAAAAAAAAACAAAGAGCTGAATAAAATACAACCAAAACAAAAACAGATGAGGTTAAGTGATTAAAGAGGATATGTACAGATGTATTAATCTTATGGTTAAAGTAAAAATTAGGGAAAAGGCTGCATGAATGAAGGCACCTTTTAACATTTGCTATCTCAGTTCATTTTGTAGCCTAATAATAATTAATAATAATCAGTCATTAGTGATTGTGAGAAGTTATTATTTTGTTTGGTGACCAATGATGAACATGGTTTATGTTGATATTGAAACTGTTAATGAAGTAAATAATAAAAACATACAATATAAGGCTACTGTAAATATAACATACAATGAATAAAGCAACATTATATTTAAATCAAACATGAAAGACTTAAACCAGTCATGACCTCATTAACAATCATTATTAATGGAATTTCAAATACACGGAGAACAACGTCTACACCTTCATTTTACTCAGGAACAGCTTGCATACTCATTGTTTCTATCTGCTCAGGGATGATGCCTCATAAAATATAAAGGTGTGTCATTATTACTTGTTGCATTTAGTGGCACCGTGAGTTAAGAGGATTTAGGCAAATCTGCTTTTTACAGATTGTTTATGCTCTCCTATGAATAGTTGCCACTGCATCAAATCTACTTTCAGTGTGTCAGACACCATATAGAGTATTAGTGTTGCTGTTGCCTGCAGCCTGCACACTGACATTTACAAATAGTTCTGAAGAAAATAATCCCTGCCTCAGTTTATGGCTCAACCAGGCAGGTCAATACAACTCTGATGTACTTTAATCCTCTATTAGTTTGACAAAGTGCTTTAATATTTCACTTTTGGGGCTTACCTGTGACAGTTATGGAAAAATCAAGGAAATTAAACTGAGATATAAATAGTTATATAATCTCCAAGACAGGAAACAAAGATATTCAACAAATGCTTAGATCCTTTGTTATAAGTCACACATTAAAAGCTGCCAGAGAACCGCCCAGTGGGTGTGGAGAGGCAGCACCGTCAGCATCAGCACCCAAAGGTGGGACCTGTGGGTGGGACACAGTCTGACAGGTGGACAACAGGCTGACAGGAGTCTGGCTTTGGCTACATGAGGTGCAGCTGCTCTCCTTTAGATGTATTTTTGGATCATCAGGACTTAATGAAGTGAGAGTGAAGTCATTTGGGACATCAGCCTTCTGAGAGGTGAGTGAATCATCCTGTTAGACTTTTTAATATTGCTGTGAAACATACAAGATGCATTTTGAAAATGAAGAAATGTTGCTCTTTATATCCAATTTTATTGTTAGAAATGTTGATGTTTGTCAAGGCTTCTAAGGAAAAAGGACTCACAGTATGAAATTATTACTCAGTGGTTTCATCCTGCTGAGGTCCAGTTTTCTATTCTCTTATTGTGCCCCTGCTTGTCAGATATATACTGATGTCTCTGCATGTTGAAGATGTGACGCAGAACATTTTTTTGCTGTTACTAAACACATTAATATCACATGCACATGCACACACAGATCAGATCACCTAATGATGTTAACTGCTGAAGAATCATTTGCTCTTGCACAATCATGAACTGTATGATAAACTGATCTATCATACAATGCATCATTAAAGTAGTGATGTTACTGCCAGTTTTGTTATCTATCATGCCACAGAAATAGTTTTTTGTTGTGCTTTGTTTTTGCTTTTTCATCTCTCATAAGAACAGCTGCCTGTGAAGAGCAGCAGAACAAAAACAACAAGGCATTCTCAGAAATCCAGGCAGGTAAATCCACATGGAGCAACTGCCTCTGCAGTTTTAAAGCCAAAAAACAAATTTCCATATTCATAATCATACCAGTTTCATTTTAGTTGGGATTTTCGCACCTTCTCTGGCTGAACAACATGATGCCACTTTCATTTTATCTTGTCACGGCTGATATAAACTAGAATAATTTGATGAATTCAGTCTGTATTAGGACAAATTCTTTATATACTGTGTGCGCTCATCAGGTTGTTCAGTTGTGTAGAATCTTATTAACGGTAATTATGATTGAATGAAGGGACATTGTCATCATCTGTCATCATCTGTGCTGAAGCAATTAGCTCCTGAGATAACCACATTATTCTAATGCAATTACTGAACAGCAAGTAGATCTACTCGTTTAAAATGACACAAAACATAATTAGCATTAAAAATAGTCCCTGTCATATGATAGCATGGTCATAGTGTAATGCATGGAGTTAATATCATACTTGAATCACAAGATAAAAGTTCACCACTGGACTAACTATTAACAGTTGATGACACTGTTATTCCAGAAATGCAAAATAAATTCACCCAAATATCAGGCAGAGGCCGAGTGGATGGACAGTGTCAGGCCATGAAATAAAGGAAGAAGAGATGATGAGTCTGCGGGTGGTGTCACACATGTAGCGAGAGTTATAATTCATCTGAGACCAGCTGTCCTCTGCACCCTGTTGTTCACTCACTTCTTAGGTCACTACTGTCTCATTACCAAGGCCTTTTTTGGAAATACAGGTTGAGCAGATTTGAATTCACCTAAACAAGGAGACTACTTACAGTAATGTGTGTTGTGAGAATTTAACAGTAAATCTTACTCGTCTTACATTTTCACACATCTTCAGATATGTGACAATCATGTTATATTATCTAAAATATGTTGACCTGTGTTTAGGTGGAGCAATGAAGGGAGAGTCATGATGCTGCGGCAGGTCAAACCTCGGAGACAAGTCAGAGCTGGTTACCTGTCTCATGCTCAGTCCTCCTCCTGCCTTTCAATGACAGAGGAGCTTTTCTTAGAAGCTGCAGAATATGGCAACATTCCTGAAGTGAGGCGGATGCTAGAGGAGCTGCCAGACCTCAATGTCAACTGCATGAACTACATGGGCCAGAATGCATTGCAGCTGGCAGTTGCCAATGAGCATTTAGAGGTGACTAAGCTCCTTCTTAGGAAGAAAGACCTCGCCAGAATAGGAGATGCTTTGCTGTTAGCCATCAGTAAAGGCTACATCCGTATAGTGGAGGCCATACTGAGCCATCAGGCCTTTGCAGACGGTCAGAGACTGACTAACAGCCCCAGCCAGGCGGAGACACATGATGACTTCTTTGCATATGATGAGGATGGCACACGTTTCTCTCACGACATCACTCCCATCATCCTGGCCTCCCAGTGCCACGAGTATGAAATTGTGCATATACTCCTCACGAAGGGGGCCCGTATAGAGCGGCCCCACGACTACTTCTGCCAGTGCAGGATGTGCAGCGAGCAGCAGAGGCACGACTCATTTAGTCATTCACAATCCCGCATCAATGCCTATAAAGGGCTGGCCAGTCCAGCCTATCTGTCCCTCTCCAATGAAGACCCTGTGATGGCGGCTCTGGAGCTGGGCAATGAGCTCGCAGTTCTGGCCAACATCGAGAAGGAGTTCAAGGTACAGTGTTTAAGTTAAAATTATTTTAAAGAAAATAGCTGGACATAGCGTGGATTTTACAGTTTGTTTTAGTGCTATTAGTGATTCATTAAAGCATGAGAATAAGCGCCTATTGATGTTGTCTTTGTGTGTTACAGAATGATTACAAGAAACTGTCCATGCAGTGTAAAGACTTTGTGGTGGGACTTCTGGATTTGTGTCGAAACACAGAGGAAGTGAAGGCCATCTTAAATGGGGACACTGAATCGTGTCAAAGCTCTGAAACCCTCAGCAGGCAAAACCTTATCAGGTTAAAACTTGCAATAAAATATGAAGTTAAAAAGGTAAGAATGTGAGAAAACTCACTTTAATTTCTACAATTAGAATTGATGCACTTGTTTTCATATTCAACCATGTGTTTTTCTTCCACTCTTTTCTTCCCCAAATAATCCTTCTCACTTACTCTCTCTCTCTCTCACACACACACACAAATATACACACACACACTTTTCACACTTATCGCCAATGGAGTAGTTTGTGGCTCATCCAAACTGCCAACAGCAACTCCTCTCCATCTGGTACGAGAACTTGTCTGGACTGCGTCAGCAAACCACAGCAGTTAAAATCCTTCTTGTCCTTGGCGTAGCTGCTGGGTTGCCTGTCCTGGCCTTTATGTACTGGATAGCGCCATCAAGTAAGGTTAGTTACAAAAAAGTCATATTACTGCTATACAGAGGAAAGTTTGGTGTTTTGGTCTTAAGTTTTTGATTAATCTCTCACTGTGTGCAAAGAAGATATTCTGTCAGCTAAAATTGGTTCTGTCATTCCCTGACTTGTATCAGCTGGGGAAACTCATGTGTGGACCTTTCCTGAAGTTTGTGGCCCATGCAGCTTCCTTCATGATATTTCTCTGCCTGCTGGTCCTGAACGCAGCAGACCGGTTCGGGGGAACATCGCTGCTGCCTAACATGACCACCCACGATCACCCCTCACAACTGTTTCGCATGAAGACCACGCCCTTCACCTGGATGGAGATTCTGATCATATCCTGGGTCATAGGTTGTATAGTAGTTGTCAAATTTGTTTCTCTTGTGTTAGTATATATGTTTAGTATGTTAATTTATTCCTCTCACATCTCCCTGACTCTCAGTCCTGTCTACTTCTCATAGTTTAAGTCAAGCTCCCACACTTTAACAATGACATCATTCATGCAGGCGCATGCCGGGTCAAGGATATTGCAAGTCATTGAAGAGTTATAAATTCCCAAACATCTATCATGCCAGGAAATTGCCTGCATAGATAATTATGTATTCTTACCACATGTAGGACAATAAATCAGACTGGTAATGGCTTTCCAAAGACGGAAAAGTCAAGGTGACACTTTCACTTTGCTCTACAGACGAGCCATACAGCATTAGTAAATCCTATGTGATCTGACTATCAATTCAAGCCTTATCATGTTTATACATGTTCAAATCACATCAGCCATTATTTCATTTGAGAGAGAAACAGTGTGACTGCAAACTAAATGTGTTTTTTTTTTCCTACAGGAAAGATCTGGGAAGAATGTAAGGATATTTGGTCGCAGGACATTCGTGAATACATCTCAGAACCGTGGAACCTTCTTGACTTCAGCATTTTGGCCATTTTTATGACCTCTTTCATTGCCAGACTAATGGCTTTCTGGCATGCATATTCAGCCCAGTGTTACATTGACAAGCACTATACTGACCTGTCCAACATGACCCTGCCTTATGAGATACAGTATTTCCAGCTGGGTAAGTGTGGACCAAAGAATTCAAGTATGCATACATATACTATATAAATGGTGATTCACTAAATTGTTCTCTAACATATAAAACGCTTAAATATTATTATTGAAGAGGATTTCCTGTTACAGACTTAAACATAGGTTGCATCTGTGACTACATTTAGATCACAGACTACAAATTTTCCACTATTATTCCAAATATGACAATACTGAGCATTGGGATATGCTGAGATTATTTTAGGTTTTAGGTGCCTTCTTTGGACGTGTGCACAGCACATTCAAAATATAACAAGCCAAAAGTTTGCAAGGCTGGGGTAGAGATGCATGGCCAAAAGAAAATCCCTCATTTCGGATGCGAAGAAGAAACACACCTACTGCTAAACATCATGAAAGACTTGGATATTAACTAATTTGACTAATTTGTCATCATAGCAACCACAACTAAACTGAGTTACTAGTACAAGTTCAATACACAGGCAGTGAAGGTTTACTGAATGAACACTGTCACATTTCTTTAATTTCAGCTCGAATCAACTGGATGCCCTCGGACCCGCAGCTTATTTCTGAAGGCCTCTATGCAATTGCGGTTGTGCTGAGTTTCTCTCGTATTGCGTACATTCTGCCTGCCAACGAGAGCTTCGGGCCTTTGCAGATCTCTCTGGGAAGAACAGTGAAAGACATCTTTAAGTTCATGGTGATTTTCATCACAGTTTTTGTGGCTTTCATGGTGGGAATGTTCAATCTGTACTCATACTACCTCGGAGCCAAGCACAACGATGCCTTTACAACGTGAGTGTCGACTGCAGGTCACATTAACACAGTTTGTCTGAAAAATGTTGGAAAATAGCTAAATATTATCCACTTGTGCCTTCGGATACAATCTGTGTTGAACTGATATGATGTAAGACTAATACACTAGTTGCTCTACGCTACTTTAATTCTCCTCTCTCCATTCCTGCAGGCTCGAGGAGAGTTTTAAAACGTTATTCTGGGCCATCTTTGGCTTGTCAGAAGTGAAATCAGTGGTCATCAACATCGACCATAAATTCATTGAGAATATTGGCTATGTTCTGTACGGGGTGTACAACATCATCATGGTGATTGTCCTGCTGAATATGCTCATTGCCATGTTCAACAGCTCCTTCCAAGAAATTGAGGTACGTCTTCATCCACATTTCCACATTAGTATTCATTTTTGTGTCGTCAGTGATGGTAATGGCTGTTTTGTTGCTATATGTGTAAGTTGATTGACTTGGTTGAATATTCACCTGTTGCTCATCAAATGTTTCCCCTGTCTCCTCTGTGTTGGTGCAGGACGATGCTGATGTTGAGTGGAAGTTTGCCAGAGCTAAACTCTGGTTCTCGTACTTTGAGCACGGTGGCAGGCTGCCTGTGCCCTTCAACCTCGTACCCAGCCCCGCGTCTGTCCTTTCCGTCTTGTTGGGGATAAGGGAAGTTCTCTGGGACGTACCTCAAGGCAAAAGCAAAGAAAGTTCAAATGATGAGATGGAGCTTAACAAGGTGAGACACCAGCTGCTGACACAAGTGATACTTCAAGCAAAGAAATTCATTTTCTTGAATGTAAAATGAATGGCAAGAGACTTGTGGTGAGGTCTACTTTTATTCTTTGATACTGGTCTACAGGGCCCTCTTGTGTCACATTTATAAGTTGCAGGTGTAAGTGTGTCCCTTAAAAGCATGTGTCAAAATATTTATTAACAGCGATTCTTCTCTTTTTTGTTGTTTCTAATCTTAGTTGAGACAACAGGAAGATCTGAGTGTGGAAGCATCGCTTTGTCCGACCCGTCACCAAGTAAACCTGTTTTCAGTGCTGATTAACTTATCAATAACTGATAACTGTTGACATGTTAATGCAAATAATGCAGAAGTAATAATCTAGATGATACATGAAGTAAGTGAAGCATCAGTGTATTGACTCAGTCAAAACCATAAACTTTGTAATGAGTAAAACAAGTTGGCAGCTTCTCTTCTTTTTCCTTAACTAACTCTGACTTTTAAGGAATAGTTTGCTCATCAGTTTGAGACTCTGAATCGTCTAATCTTTATTGCAGAAGATAATGAACCGCCTCATTAAAAGGTACATCTTAAAAGCACAGAGAGATAAAGACAACGACGAAGTGAATGAAGGTGAGTCAGCAGGTCTGGATGCACAGCTTTTCATGTCTGGATGACCGGATTATGAAATCTGATTTGACTTACTGTCCCACAGGTGAACTGAAAGAGATCAAACAGGACATCTCCAGTCTCCGCTACGTGCTGCTGGAGAGGGGGAACCACGACATGGAGACGCTTGCGAAGCTCATCAGACAACTGGGAGAAGTCATGCATGTTCAGCATAAAGAAGAGAAGAAGAGTTAGCTGGCTTTACTTTCTTAAAAAATGTCAATATTGGAGATGTATTTACTGGACACACTGCTCTTTTCATCAATGAGGCATTCAGGGTCAAAGGATCTTTAGGCACAGACTTGACACAAAAACTTAACTGATAAACATGGATATTCTGTATTTTGGATAGAAAAAAAAACGGTTAAAATCCTTGATATTTTCATTAGTGTAGATATATGGCTTTGGAGGAGCTCATCAATTTCTCATTGTCTCTGTATGTGTACATTTAATCACATGGTCGTACTAATGGAACGTAAACTAACTTTGGATGTATCAATGGCAGGTTCATAAGTCAACATTAAAATAAATGGAAGCTTATTGGTGATAACGGCCCTCAGACCTTTCTGTGAATCTCAAGTTATGGACTCCAGTTTAAGTTTTCATACAAAATATTAACATTTAATTTTTTTTAATGTTGTGTGCCATTAAAATGCTGATCACTTGAGCATAATGTGATAGAATTAAACAATACAACGAGTGTGATTTAATGATTATCTTCACCTCATGGACTTCAGAGGGTTTATGGGTTTTTAAAATGGCTGCAGCAGATGCTGTTATGCTCTCTCATGCTTGCTGTGAAGCAAGACAAATGTCTGAGAACAGTCTGACCTGTCACATAGACAAACAGCACACCTCCATCTACAGTCAGGCCGGCAGAGTAAAAGCTACCAGCCGACCTCAGCTGTCAAGTCCCTGAACAGAGCTACCGTGAAGCATCTATATCAAGAAAATAATGGGACAAACATGGCAGTTTTTACAGCAGCAGCACAAAAATGTGTATAACATGTAAAATGCATTTACCTCACGTGTCTACAAATCAATTTGATTTAAAAAGTACCAGAAGATAGAATTACACAATAATTAAAGGTCGCCATGAAACATGAGTGTTACGTTTACAGATCACAGCCTCGTCTGAAAACTAGGCCATTACAGCATATGAAGAACACATCCTGTAGATATGAACGTGAAATGGTTATCAAAGAATTATGTAGGCCACAGCACGAGAATCCCCTCTGATATCAAACACATGACGCAGGAGAGATGGTCAAGGCCTGTGTGTGCATCATGCATCAGATACACACTTGACTGATTAACGTGAATAGTAAACCCTCTCTTTTATCTAATCAGGATAACAGAAATGTAAATGAGACGAGTGAAAAGGAGGTGAGGGTGCTGTCATGACACAATAGAAATATAGACCACCACGTAGAAGATGCAAAGATAAATATTCTACACTTTATAAAATGCTCCGCGAAAACAATGTTTAAATGGAAAACTTTAGTTTCAAGCAAAAATAGATGCAAATTTGCAAAAATGTAAAGGCATGAAAATGAAACAGAAACATTAAGAATTATATTTTGCCGAAAACCAAATAAAATTACAATTGCTTTCGCCTGATTACAGATCTTACTAAACACTCCATTAACTTACTTGAACAGCTCACTGCCACTTCAGTTAGATGACGTCTCAAAGTGGTAAAAAAAATCTTCAAAGCACAAATGGGACAGAAGTGATTTTGTCCTCTGACTCGTCCACCTGTCTCTCCCTCCTGGTTATAAACAAACAGCAGGCGACCCCATACAAATATTGACACAATAATATTTAGTCTTGACTTTCAGTTGAACTCAGCAGGGTTTGTAAGGATGACTATGGGTGAGTTTTGGCATGTTAAAGTTGTTGTAAGATCTCAGTCCTGGTTGAATGACAACAGCCAAAACTACAGCCCACAGAATTCTAGGGCAGTCAAATGAAATATTGTCATATAAATAAAGAAGCCAGACAATATGTGAAACTGAAAGGAGTTACCTCACAGAGAAGTTGTCGCCTGCAGCTTTTCATCTAACAGCTCTCTGTGGCTGCTGCTTCTCATTCCACTACTAACTGCAATATTTCAAACTGACCCACTGTCGAAAAATGCCGAAAACGACTGTAGTCTTGTTCTGCGGATGCATTTGATCAAAGCTGTAAATGAAAAGCTGACTAACAAACACATTGCACTTCCTGTGACCACTACGAGAAACTGCTTGTGTTTTACCAGTTAAATGATTTTAATGTGAAGCTGCAGCAGCAGCAGGAAACATGTTTGTCAGGACAGCATTTTTTTGTAATGTTGCCACAGACACCCAGTTCATAATACTGCATTTCTATAAATATTGCAGTGCTTCCTAAGTGGGCCAAAGGCTGAATCATCAATGTTACCTCATTCAGATATTAACCAAACAGATATTTATTTAAATGAAAATCTTCAACATTGTTCCTTTAATGAACTTAGAGAAAACACTGTTGTCTCATTTTCCAAAAGTACCTGGTTTCCAGTATTTTTGCCTTTTCCAAAAAAAATGTGTCCATGTCATTGGTGAACAGCAGGGTGGAGACTAATGACCCTTGAAATTGAAGTGATCCATCGTTGACTCTCCTCATTGGCTGCTTGTAGGTCTGCTGTAAGGGTGGTGTGGGTCCATACATTTCTCTGGAGTGACTGTGCTTTGATTCTTCTCTGCATCCTTTGGAGGATTAAGTCTGACTCAGGAAAGATATTGGAAATTTGTGAAAGAAAGGAAAACAACATTAACTCAACTTTGAAACATGACTCCCACAACCAGAACAAGGAAATATATCCCTGCTTGTGGTTTACCTAAAGTTTAATTTCTAACCCCTCAAATCAAAGCACCGGTTAAAAGTTCTTTCCTGGGCAGCTGTTAAACTGTGTGGACTCTTATGTGAAAGAAAGGTGAAGTAACAGAGCCTTCCCTCAACGAGGAGGAGGTTTACAGGAGAGTCTCTGAGCCACAGCTCCTCACACAGGGTCCAGCCTCCGGACGCGCTCCAGCCTCCGGACGCGCTCCAGCCTCTGCGCGCGTCGCTGCCCTCAACATGGACAATAAACTAAACGGACGGATGAACCCCATCAGCTCTTCGGTCCCTGACTCCACAGACACGAGGGTAAACGACCTGATTGAAGCTGGGTACGGTAACACCAAGCCATCCGCCGACTCGCAGTCTCTGGCTTGCATGTCCTCCGTGCGTAATTTTGGAGACGCCGGCGCGCTGATCCAGGGTCTGCATCCAGGCGGCGACGGCGCGGCGTTCAAGGACTGCGGCATGCTCGATGGCTCCCTTGTTGCAAAGCATTTTTATGACCGTGACTATCTGAAGTGTGACAGTGTGCCCTGGGAAGAGTTTGTAAATGTGCAGGGCACCAATGTGGCCTCATCCCAAAGTTTGCCTGCCGCAGGTTTAAGTCTCTCCGCCATAGCCTGCAAGTTCATCAAGGATGAGAAGGAGCCATCTGTGATTATGGACACCCCCTGTCCCAGCTTTGACCCATCCTCGGAGATACCTACTCTGGACACCTGCTGCGACCCGGACAGGAAGCAGCAGCTGGGGCTCAGTGACCAGGAGCAGACCAGCTTCTCTCAGTCCTCTCCAAACTTTCTCATCGACCTGAACCAATCAGAGCAGCTGCCGGCGCACAGCCAGGTGAGGACAGACTCCAGGTGTGCTTTCCCCGGGAAGGCTGTCACCAACTTCGATGCTCACAGGCAGACAGTCCCGCAGCTGCTGTACAAGAACGAGGCCCCCCGCTGGCAGGCGCAGAGCCTGGCTGAGCCTCAGTACTGGTGCCAGTCTGCAGGAGGGACCGAGGACCCCTTCACACACAGCGGCTATGATGGGATCCAGAGCCAGGCCCTGACCCAGAGGAACCCCTCACCCTTCTCCACATTCCCAGGGTAATCAGTCCACTACTATAAACATATATAAAGTCCTGTAAAAATCTTATTTGCTTGTGTGACACTTGGATCTGACAGCAGATCACACTCCCACATTGACGATCAGATAGTAACTAATGACAAGTGTTTAAGTGTTAGGACACATTATTTGCCACTGCACAACAATCACCCATTTGAGTCACTCAGGCTGTGTGTGAGTTTGAGAAAGTTGAAAAAACAAACTTTTGTCTTATAATGAGTCACTTCAAACTTTCATCAGTCTCTCATGGAAACTATTGAACTCAGGTTCCTTGAGGGTCCTTCAGTCTTATCTTAACTTGCAAACACAGAAAGTGACATCTTAAATGTGCCTTAAACTCAATCAAGGGTTCAACAAGTCAGTTATTTATGTAAGAGCAGACTGCGCAATCAAAGCAATATTTAGTTCTAAATTAAATGTTTTACCTCCTAATGTGTCTTATTCCATGTTGTGCATTTTACTGTCATGTGAAAAGTTTAAAAGGGGAAGTTAAATAAAAGGTGTTCTGCTTTAAGACAGATTGAACCTGTCAACATTTAATTTAGCTCAGTCAGTGTATGTTTCTTCTTTATTCCAGGATGCCACCTCAGAGGATGTGTGTGATCTGTGGTGACGAGGCGTCTGGTTGCCACTATGGAGTCTTAACCTGCGGGAGCTGTAAAGTCTTTTTCAAAAGAGCAGTTGAAGGCGAGTAAATAAAAGAAAATCTTTGACCTACTTCTGGAGATGTTAAGTCACAATTCCCAAAATCACTTCAAGTATAAGTTCTAGGTTTATCTTTTGTTTTTGTGCTTGCTTTCAGTCAAATATCGTCCAAGTCACATAAATACGTATTAGGATTGTTGTGAAAGGGAAAAGCCTAAGTCATCGGCTCCAGCAGACAGTTTAACTGCTTTTTTTCCAGCTTTTTTCAAGATACTTTTTAACATCTGGCCAGTGACACCTGATCAAACATGCATGACTGTTTTATTAGCCCTCCCTCTTTGGTTTTCATCTCCCTTCTCCAATCTGCCCTGGGAAAGTGTGTCTGCCTGCTTTCTCTTGGTGCATGTGTTGTATAATACTTTTTTTTGGGTGTCTGTGGATAAAATACATTTTGCCTCATAAACCACCTTATTTGGATTTTCTATTTCTCAGTGGGCATTGTTTATGACTAAGAATAAACTAAAAGATGAAAAAAAAAAACATGCTGTAACTAAAGATTAGTCTCTAGTATCAGCTCTTGCAGGTATGTAGCGAATGCTGTGGTCCATTGAAAGGGAGTTTCCAAGTCAAATTGGACTGACCTTCTGTGGTAGTTGTTAAAGGTCATTAGTAACAGTATCACATTGACCAGTGTTCACCGTGTTCTTCGTCTTGAACTTGTTTTTCTTGTTATCTCGTAACGCCAGATATGTAAGAGCCACTATGTCTCACCATGGCCGTGTCACTCTGTCCTCACAGCCTTGCTTCTATCTCATTTTCTTCTTTAGATTTCGCCTCAGGAAACCGCCCATGGAGTAGCCATGCTAATAGTCGAGAGCCCTTCAGCACTTTTCCTCCTCATTATGTGCCTCTCATCCTGGTTACATATTTGGAAAATCAAGCGCTGTTAAAATTGTGTGCATTGTCCTTACCCTTTCACTCAACAGGCCATCATAGCTATCTCTGCGCTGGGAGAAACGACTGCATTGTGGACAAAATCCGGAGGAAAAATTGCCCTGCGTGTCGCCTCAGAAAGTGCTACCAAGCGGGAATGATGCTCGGAGGTAACATTTGCTTGGATGTCTTTTTGTACGGGGCTAAGACAGAAATGAAAGTGACTGGTTACGTGGCACCAAGTTACAGTTTGAAATCCTAATATGCACCAAAGAGAATATTATAAGTGCTCAGATCAAAAAGACAATGATGAATTAAAATTTAACAGGCTCCTTTTGCAAGCAGAGGAATTGAACATTTAACCACTAAAATGTGAATTTACTTGGCATAAAGTAAAAAAAACACTGAAGCTCTGTGATGTGTACAAATCACGCTCTTGGTCATCATTTGTAACCAGGCCTTGTCCTCATGTCACAGGCAGGAAACTGAAGCGTTTCGGGGCCTTGAAAGCCTTGAGTTTGTCCCCGTCCCTGATGTTCCAGTCTCACTTCGCCATGTCCAGCGACAATCAGGCCTTGACCTCCATGTCTTGCATACCAGGCATCCGCGAGGTGCAGCTCTCCCAGCAGATCATTAACATCCTGGAAAACATCGAACCAGAGATCATGTACTCCGGCTACGACAGCACGCGGGCCGACGTCCCCCATCTCCTGCTCACCAGTCTCAACAGGCTGTGTGAGAAACAGCTGCTGTGGATCGTCAAGTGGTCCAAGTCTCTGCCAGGTAACGGCTCTGTGCAGCTCAGGGTCACGGTGGTGGTCACCATGGGGATCCACCGGGGGGCCACGCCGAAGGTCTCAGCCTTAAAACCTGACTGAGATGGAAGGCTTTGCAATGAATGACATGAATATTGGATAGAAGTTATTCTGAGTGGTAAAAATCATTTGTCGCGGGAAATGCTAAAATTAAAGAGGATTTTTTTACTACCTTTTTAATACTGGAAAACCAATGAGCTGCACCACTGGGTATGATGGTATATTAGTGCACAGGTGTTACTATGCAGGTTGAATCTACTATGAAAAAAACACAAGGGAGTCAGAAGCCGACAAATAAAATGTTCTCTAATTTTCTTTCTAAGGGTTTCGTAATCTTCACATCACTGATCAGATGACCCTCATCCAGTACTCGTGGATGAACCTGATGGTGTTCTCCCTCGGGTGGCGCTCCTTTCAGAACGTCACCAGTGAATATTTGTACTTCGCACCTGATCTGGTTCTTAGTCAGTAAGTGACCGTCATCACACGGGCAATTTGAGTTGGCTTTTGATTCACAATGTTGATGAAAAGTTTAAAATGAAGAGTTAAAGCAATGATTTTGGATGTTCAGAAACATCAACCACTTTGTGTTTTTGTCCATCAGGGAGCAAATGAGGAGATCTCCAATTTACGACCTCTGCCTGGCGATACAGTTCATCCCTCAGGAGTTTGCAAATCTTCAAGTTACCAAGGAGGAGTTCCTCTGCATGAAAGCCATAATATTACTCAACACAGGTAAAAGACGGGACTTCCTCAATCAGACTCGAGATGACTCACTTGTTGACCTACATTTTTGAATTAAGTGTTGCAAACAGAGATGTGAAGCTTTGATGTCCATCTACTGTAAAGCCACACAGTGAAGGGAGTGTTGTACACGGTGACTGGACCTTGACAAGATTTATGTAGCAGCTGCTATCAAGACCTAGTTTCACACTGACTGAAAAACATTGTTTTTAATCACAACATCTTAGTTCTAAAACAACCATTGTTGACTGATGCTTCTGTTACATTTATCTACATTTGAAAATTCATACGTGTCCTGTTTTCTGTCAGTGCCTCTTGAGGGACTCAAAAGTCAGGGAGCCTTTGAAGAGATGAGACAAAACTACATCCGGGAGCTGACCAAGGTGATCCACATGAGGGAGAAGGGCTTGGTGGCCAGCTCACAGCGATTCTACCACCTCACCAAACTGATGGACGCCATGCATGATGTAGGCTCCCTCACAGATCTCGCTACAACAGCATTAATTCATGTGTTAGTCTGACTGCTACTTTAATGAGTACCGAGACAAACATGAATGTCTCTTTCCTGACAGATAGTGAAGAAGGTCAACCTGTTCTGTCTGAGCACCTTCATCCAGGCAGACGCCATGAAAGTGGAGTTTCCAGAGATGATGTCAGAGGTCATTGCCTCCCAGCTTCCCAAGGTCCTGGCAGGCATGGTGAGGCCCCTCTTATTCCACACCAAGTGACGATGCCGGCGCAGACATCCCAGCTCTGCAGAGGCATCTTGTGACTGGATTACTGACCCCTCAATTACTGGATTTTTCATAGCCTTCGCTTTTGCAGTCAGTCACCTATACTTTGCCAAATTGTGTCTAACGGTCTATAGTCCTTTTACTTTATGAGGTGAAACAGAATGTTCCTTAAAAACATGTTTTTTTAGCACAGAACTATCTTGAATTTTATGAATTCAGAGGCATCAATCAATAAAGCTCCTCTGTATACAGTAACTTTCCCATCCTACAACCTGTGTACAGATGCTACTTACTACCTGATACACCTTAGGTTTGAGAGCCACGACAGATACTGATATTTTTGTACTACAGCTGCAAAAAGGGAGGAGAAACTGGGAAGATAATTGTCTTTAAAATATTTCTAAAAATCAAAACGAAACAAAAACCAAACTTACTGTGAGCTTACGTGAAAAAGAAACAACTCGAAACAACATCACTGCCAAAGCTGCAAAATGTGTTATTTTCACAATAGAAAGTAGAATTTTTAAAATTCTGAATACAGATCTGACAGATTTAATTCAAGTGAGTGCAACAGTTCATTAAAAAGTAGAACAAGTTTTCAAAAAAGCCTCATTAGACAGAAATCCTTTGAAAAACACTTCATCCCTGCCTCCTTGTTACATGGTCAAATATTAACTGACACCATTTACTGTGTTTTTGAGCTGTACAGTTAAAATGTGAGCAAATATAGAACTTCCCTGGAGGAGGTAATAAAAACGTGCAATACAAACAAATTTTCACGTAGCTACAGATAGGAAGGAACCCACATCATACTAGAAAAGAACCATATTTTCTGTCAGTCTCATCCCAGCTTTTTCAGTCAAAAGCACGGCCATGTCTAAATGTAGGGCCACAAAGAGAAAACTGTATTTGACCCTCAAACAGTTGAACTTCTCGCTGCAGTGAGCACAAGTTAAACTCACTAACCGTGACAAAGAAATTGGACCACAGGTCTAATAAATCACGCAGTTTATTTGTAGACATGTTTATGCACCGTCAAGACACAGTAGATGATTGCAAGGAAACAAGCTTGCCATGTAAAAAAAAAAAAAAAAAAAAAGGAAGGCCAAATGTTACATATTCAGGATATGGATATCATTTCCGTGATATGCCCCTGCAAATTCCCAGCATCGATGTTCAAGGCCACAACGCATTCTTAAAGATGTAAATGGAAAAGAACATCCTGATCTTGGCAAGTGCAAGACCTCAAATACCTTCCCAAATACATTTTTGGCCACTGGAGAAGGTCTGACTCTGAAGTAATCTTTCAGTTTATTAACTGAGGAAAGTATTCTTGATTTTCTTTGTTTTATCTTTTTCACTGAAGTGACCTTTTTAGATAATTATGGACTCTGTATTTTTGAAATGTTGTGACAGTAATAGAAAATTAAATATTAAATGGCATCTATTACATAATATAATCTGATACATGTCTAGTTGTCATTACTAGTACACCAGTGTACCAATGACTACAGTACTACAACAGGCATGACAGGTGAAGGCTCCACCTCATGAACGTAGCATTCATGACATTATAAAAAACACATTTTTACATACAGCATATATTTGAAGCGATAATTTATAGTAATAAAGCATTACAAGAAGTAAATATTTTTGATTAGCAACTACAGAAGAACTCATGAGCATTAATGTACAGTACAGTACCTTGTAGCTAACCAGAAAGTGCACTGCAGCAGTGAGCAGGTTCAGTGGATGAACAATGATCACAGGCCAGAAACAGTTAAGGTGCAAACCCTTTATGCTTTCTCTATTAGATTCTAATAGACTAGATTTTTTTTTTTAAATCACAGTTTTTTTTTTCAATTGCAGTTAATACATAATGTTTAGGAAACTACAGCTTTCCATTAGCAACTTGATGAAAATGTTAATGTATAATGGGAAGTTAAAAAGATAATATATTTCTGCGAATAAATCTTGTGAAATGGGATGTGACTGTTGTGATTCTGTAGGCTAATACTGGGAATAAAAACATCAGTGCAGTTGATGGGTAATATATTTACATCAAAACAATAATGTCATTTCTTTCCAACCTTGAAATCTTTGCAAACATTTCATAACTCACGGAAAAGGAGGTACATTTTTGGGCTTTGAACCTCTGGCACTGTTAAAGCAATTACTGCTCGATATCTGACAAAGACGTCAGATCAAAAATGTCAGTTACCAGGAATAATAGGAACAATCGGTCAACCACATTGTGTGTTATTTTCTTTCCATGGATACCATGAAAAAGATGCAATGTTTACCAGCTTATTAGAGGAAGACGACATAATTCTCAGGGATTAAACCTGTTCTTCCTTCGTATGTTGCTTGGAGCCAGCCTGGTTCAACAGAGGGGTAGACTGCAGGACACAAAGAGAGAAAAAGCACTTAAAGTCAAAAAGAAATGGACTCTTGATTTAGTGTAACCTGATTAGAATCACGGAGCTTGTATTTGGTTACAGTATTTCCCAGACTTCCCAGAAGAAAGGGAAAAAGAAAGGAAAAAAGATATTAGGCAGAAAAATAAACAGTGGAGAACGACTCTGGGTCAGACTGCTCTTTAAAGTCAGTCCCTACAGAGCATTTTAACAAGCCTGAAAGCAGGATCGCCTTACTCAATCACACACACATAGTATAAACCATGAAAAGAACAAGATTAATCATTACTGAGATGCACCACAATTAAGAGGAGCAGCTTTAAAAATGATCAGCGACAACAATCTGACAGAGATCTGCTGAATAAGGATGTAGAGAGGATTTGGCCTGTTAATGCAGAGAGCAGTAAAATCCCTCTGCCTGCTGTTGAGGGAGCGTTTGTTGACGTTTTTGCATTTGGCTGCTGGCTCTGCTGGCTGTGTTAACAGGGAACAGGCACCGGTGCCTTCCATCACTAGGTTACAGTGACCTGTCTGCACTGGTCGAGGGCCAAGTCATCTCTTCATGGAAAAGACAAGAGGCAATAAAATATCCCGGGGCTGTTTGGATTTTAGCAATGCATATGGGGGTGTCACGCTTGGAGCAAAATTATTTTATGCCTCTACATAACAGTGGGAATTAGCCAACTCCTGGCTGCGTGTTGCCAGTACACAACAGACTGTCTGTGGACCCCGTCCAGTCTCCCATCAACCCACGCAAGGAGGCATGTGTGCTGTTGTGAGCACTTCTGCAGCAAAGCATAAAATGTTTGCCTTGTGTTGTCTCTGCTCACCATTTGAGAAGTGCGCCCCCTGGGGGAAGCTGAGCTCATGGCTGTGCTCTGCCTCACAGGAATACATCGCTTTGGCATCTCTATAAAGACAACAAAAAAGTCATTTCAGATTTGAGGAGAAGAGAGTGGGATTGATTAGGTTAAACTGTGGTAGAGGGTGTCATGTTTTTACAGCACCTTCCAACTGGAACAGACTGGGAGGAAGAGGCATTTTCAAAAAGCAGTGCTCTGGCAGCGACCCTGAAACAATATGAAAAACACAAGAGTTCACTTCACTTGATTGTATCAAGGTTCAAATAAACAGCTGAGAAACAAAGTGTTTGGTAAATCATGTCATCCAAAGAAAAATATGCCTGCAATCAGACAATCAGAGTAAAATACAAGTGTAATTTGATAGTTTGATCGATCGTTGTCTATAAAATCAGCAGTGCTGTCTCAGAGAGGAATTCTGGCCTCAACCTAAACTAAAACAAGTCAGTCCACTTTCTCTCACCCTGCCAGTGCTCCTCATTGTTTAGAATGAGGTGAAAGGCGTAACGACACAATACGGGAGGTTTCCTTCCTCCGGGCGGACTCTGCTTCAGCATGATGCACAATTGAATTAAACTATATAACAAGGCTGCTTTTGACCCTGCACGCAACAGTCTCTGAGTTAAGGAGACAGCAGAGCCCGGGGCAAACTGGGTGGGTGCTGTACAAGGAAACTACTCGGGAGACCGTGTGACTGGTTTCTCAGACATGACAAGTCAAACAATCTATTTGTCCCGAGAGAACGAGTGCAGACTGCTGCTGGGTCACATCAACCCCAGAGCAGGCAGAGCGTAATTAAAGCCAGCTCTCCCACCAGAGAGGGAAAGACATAAATCTCCTAACACATACTCATCTGATCTTAGAGACCTCTCAATGCTCTATGCTCGTACGCAGATAAAGGAGGAGGCTGATGACTCAGAGGTTATATCCAAAAAACTATCAGAGCTATCAGAGGACAGAAAACAACTATTATTTTCATTATTCATTTATATGTCTGTGGTTGTTTCTGTTGCTGAATTGTAAAACCCATTACACTGAGCCAGGTCTTTGGTAGCCGTTGCTGACTGAGGTGTCCATCCTGCGGCGGATCACTTGTTTCGGTGGAAGATCTGGGTGCTCAGTAGGCTTTAAGCTGTCTTTGGGCTCCAGTGTTGACAGACTTTGGACAGATCCAGAGCAGCTCCTGCGGCCTTGAGGGAGACATACACATAATAAATCCTGTCTCCACGTAAATGACACAAAGACACTAAAGTTTGACACTAAAACAGCTCACACACTGCACCAACTAATTTAGGAAACGAGCCATGTAAATAATATTTTAACACTGCTGTTTATATTATGCTTAAGTCAGGGGGACGCTGTCTGTCTTCGAAGTCCAGGAGGAATAAGTTATGACGATAAAACTATGCAGTTTATGAATTCTGTCCTGACGGTTTTATGAGGTTTCTTTCCACTTCATTACAGCAAGGGAAACAAAATCAATGATCTTATGACAAGCTTAAACTGGCATTACTTGATGATTATCGTACCGTCAGATATATGCAGTGATTTCAGAGAGGGAGCAGCTGAGCGGTTCAGCAGTGCTGGTCTGAGGTCAGTGCGGCAGTGGGGGGCTTTTTTGGGGGCAGGAGACAGGCTCGCTGTGTTGCTGACTGAGGACAGACTGAGAGCGTCCTCTGACTCTCCATCTGTACGACCCGCATCCTCCCTGGAGCTGGACTCCGGGCTGCTGATACAAACAGCGCTCCTGGGGCCGTTTGAGAGCTGTGACGGCGTTCTGTGGAGGTCCAGGAGCGACTTGTCCTTGACCTGAACGAGGGAAGCTGCTTTGGAGGAGCTATTCTGCTCAGAGGAGTGGGAGGACAAAGACTCCATGCTGCCCATGGGGGTGCTGCTTGGACTGCTGCTACAAGTGTCACCTATGCAGGGACCAGAGAAGAGGCATACAAGGCCCTCATTAAAACCTGCTGAATGAGGAAGCCACTGTAGTCACCGGTTTAAAGAAACTGTATCTCTCTGGAGAGACAATATTCCTTTGGAAGAGGTTATACTGGCTTTCTATTTGAAAATACTTGAATATGAGGAAATGCAGTGAGAGTGTGTGCAGATGTCTGATAGATATTAAAGGCCACCGACGGGTTTTGGGAAATTGTGGTGTGATGACCTGTGGTGTAAATCATTGCTCTGGTACTCACTTTCTGCATCCGCCAGGCACAGTGTTGGGGTGTAGAGGCTGCGGGGCTTCCTCGGCCCCGTGGACAGACAGATGGCTCTGCTCCTGCGAGAGCCAGGTCGGCTCTGGGGTTGAGGCAGAGGCACATTGGGATCTGGAGGCTGGTGAAAGATCTGCAAGTCCAGAAAGGAGCACTAATAACTCAACACAAATACGCAATCTGTGTATTTCTTACCAATACACACTGGGTATTCAAGTTGGGTTTTTGAAGTTTGATATCAAAATAATTTATTTTACCTACAACAGAGTGTAGAGTTTGTGGAAATAATAATCTATACCATGAGACCATCAAAGATTTAGCAGACCATTTTATACTAAGATAGCTGTCTCTTTGTATCTATGGTTTGAATTAAATGTGGTGCAAGGTATATTTCCAGAAAATGGAATATATCAAGACATACAGTATGTCAATAATGCAGCATAAATTTACATACACCATGACAGATGATAGTATCCATACTGTCTGCATGCTCACTATCTTTTTTGCAAACATTAAAAAACTGCACATCATTTGTCCATAAACTGTTCTTTGAAATATGGAAAAGCTTGTGTCAAAGCAATGAGGTGAACTTCGCCACAAAATACCTTTAAAAGTAATAATTAAATTGGTTGAATGGTGCTGATAAAATTCTGAGCATATTTTACGTCCAAAGCCAAACAATGAGTCACCTTGGTGAAGTTCTCGATAAGAATTTCCACCACAATGTTCTGGAACTTGATGTTCATCATGGCGGCCACAGTTTCCTCTTGTGACCGCATCAGCGTGGGCCCAAAGATGACGCCCAGGTTGGACACCGTCATCAGGTTGAACTGGCTTTGTGTGGAAACTCTGCAGGAAGAAAACACGGATGTGCAGACACTTGTGTTGACAGTTTTGTTCTTGACCACATACTGACAGTTTTAGAGACACCTACAAACGCATTAAGGCTTCTCTGAACTGTGGAGACAATTTAATCAGTCTCAGCAATTTTTATCTCCTCTCATGGGACTGTTCTTTATTTAAGGCTGCAGTGTAACTGATTCATGACAGGAACACGTACGTGACGAGGTGTTTTATTAGTAGCTCCAGCATTTCCTTGTTCCTCTCGGGCAGCTTGTGAACCAAAGCATGGACAGCACACACCCTGTAGTTCTGGTCATCCGACTCTGACGAAGGGCAAGTGGATATAAAATGATCAAGAGGCTCATATAATAATTGCACAGAAAATGCAAAGCTTCCAATTATTGACATATATCCAGAAGGGGTAGAAATAATGCACATGAGCAGAGATTAAACCGATTCAACTTCTCAATTAGACATGACATTAGATCCAAGGGATGCACATGGCATGAAGACATTTTCTGAGACAGAAACTATTTAATTGGTTCAGTCTTTGCTCATTTGCTTTCCCTGCAGTCAGTGTGTGGATGCAGGGCCCACAAAGTTATCTTATTTTAAATGAATACATTGGACATGCCATTCAGTTCAAACACAATTCCTCTTTAAAAGGTTAGATACAAATTCACAACATGTTGTATGTCAAATCTAATCTAATCAACATAAATCTAAAATTTACACACACATTTGAATTTTCTTTTTCCAATGTGCGATCATCTGACACAAATACAATTAACTCATATACATCCTTGATTAAAAACATTTTCTACAGTAAACAGATGGACATGCTTCATTAGTGGTGTATGTTTTGAATTTGACCGTGCTCGGCTAACTCTTTATGAATAATGTCGAAAAAATAAAAGGAAATGGAGCATTTGGTAAAATAACTATTATAGCTTTTATTAGCTTTTCATAACTTACTGACAGCCATGATAAAATCTTTGTGGAGCTTGAAGGTCATTAGAGGCTCAGAGAGACATCTGGTGAATAAAAAGAACAGTTACCATTTATTTCCTGAGTGACATAGGTCTTTGAATGCTGCCACCTTCCTTTGTGAGTCACTGACGGCACTAAATGCATGACTAACACCAGGAAGGTTTCAAAGAGGCATTATGGAGGTAATGATGACTCCTGACAGCTAAAGACACACAGCTGGCGGGGCGAGCTGACCTGAGGTAATTCTTCAGACCGCTGGTGATAGTTTTGTTGTCCCACGTCTCTGGATCCAGGTCCATATCCACTGGTGCCTTGGATGCTATTGGAAACACATTTCATTTTTATTTCACCGCAAAAAGCAAGCTGTAAACTGACTGAAGAAACCAACACAACCTGACATGACCTGACAGTTTGCCTAAATGAGCATTAAAAATACTGACTGGCATCTTGTGAAAAGAGACTGAAATAAATGTAAGGGGTGCGTGTGTGGTGTCTCACAGAGACGGAGCTCAAGCTTTAGAGAGCCATTAATAAATCAATCTGACATTTCCTGTTCACGTGAATGAAATGTATGCAAACAGGATTACCTTGGGTCATCTCATAAGGTAATGACAAAGTAATACGAGGCCAGATGGCTGTTACACTGTGACACCACAAGGAGGACCTCTTTCCTCACTCTGCAGGGTCACATTATGTCCGTTACATTCAACTTGAGATAGTTGTTGTAAATGAGCTGCTCGTACGCTCGAGCTTCAAACAGCTTTAAAAAGAGAAAACGCTTATTCGGGCATTTGGAAATTATAGGATTATCTATTTATGTTAGTTTTGCTAAATGATCTGTGAGAATATCATTAAAGACTGTAAATGCAGTACAGAGGAATACTCTGAGGACAGAAAAAGCAGTATAACTCTAAGCTTGATAAACACTGATAATACTTTAAAATTTGGCTTCAGTCCCTTTGACACAGATTTCATGACATTAGCAGTTTCTATTCTACTGAATTACGAGTGAGGAAATATACAGTATGTCACTTTTACTGTTCGGCTACTTACAAAAGACTGTGGTCATCAGCTTCTGTACTTTGGAGTTGACCCCTCCAATTCTGTACAGTCCCATTGTATTCAAGCCTGCATGGCAATGAAAGAGGAAATGAAAGAAATGGAACAAGGAACAAAGATTTTCTCTTCAGTTTAGACTCACGCCAATGCAATGTGTTGCCATGTCCACTAATGAATGAAATGCATCGGTATTCGTAATCACAGCCAAGATGCGCTCAACTCGTTTGACAAATGAAAGCTGAGAGATTGAAATGCCTCACCTCTCATCTCCACCAGGTCAATGCATTTCCTTACAAAGTTAAAGCCGGCCTCATTAAGAAATGCTGTAATACAACATGAGAATAGGTTTGGCATGTCAATTACTGTCGGTTAACCACGCATCACGCAGGAATAATCAGCTCTCCCCCATCTTTGTGCTTTGACTAATAAGATACAGCCCCAATGCTGGAAGGCTCCGCTCCATCAGCTGAGTGGGTGTACGTCAAGTAATTGTGTTAATGAACAGAGATAGCTATAGGTAACAGAGTATGTGTTTGGTATGTGTGCGTTGGGGACTTTATTCCAAGTCTTAGGAAGTGGAATTTATGTATTTTAATGATGAAAGGATTGAAAGACAAAACACACACTTACTCTCTTCCTTCTTGCTTAATACAGCTGGGAGGTTGTAAATCTAGAGAAAGTTCACAAAAATCATTATTAAGCTGAGGAACCCTTTGGTTAAAACAGTGAGAAAGGCAGAGGAGATTTATGTCACACAGTTTTCCCAGAGTTCCTTTGCTTTAAGTAGTCCTATTATTAGAGCAAGTTGATGGTGAGGTCATGGTTTCCTAAAAAGACCCACCAGAAGAGGGTGCCAGCGACCAATATTTCAGTTGTGGTATTGTTTTCCTGTCAAACAAACAACTTAAAAAAACATCCCGGCCAAACAGCAGCCAGCAGAAAATGAATATTTCAAAAGCAAACAGGCAGAGTTCCTCACCGGCTCCTTGCCATCCATGGCCTCCAGCCACAATCTTCTGTTGGACTCTGACAGTGCCTGCAGTGTCATAACTCCATGCCTGGAAAGATTTCAGAGAAAAGCTGGTCTCAGTCTGATCTCATTGCCTCTGGGCCCCTGGACAGCCCATGTTCACACTGGCTGAGACCACTATAAAAGGACTAGTGTGACTAAAATAGCTCATGTGCAAATGCTTGTCTTCAAACTGTGCCCTTGGTTGGCTCGGTGCTTCACATTCCAGCTCCCAATTAAACGCTACACGTGTTTAATATTAGAGTGATTCATTTTTTTTTTTTTTTTTGCACCTAACATGCAAACACCGTCATCTCATCTGGGTCTCACGTCACTGTCGACTACATAGCTTGAAACTGGCCTGAGCATTGTCTGCAGCTGATACGCAGCACGGCTACAACAACCTAATTAAAACATGATGTGATGACACTGGCAAACAAAAACAAACCCCACCCCGTAGTGATAGTTAGTACTAGCATGGAGCCATGTCAAGTTGCATGTGTTGTGATTAATATCAACCAAATTCATTTTTAATCTTAGCCCGAGGGCCATCTCATGCAGATAGATTTGGATTTATTTGACCGGGATTTGAGATATCTGTCTCTGATATTAATGCCTCTGCCCCAGCGCAGTGGATGTGGAAGGAATTTCATTTGTGATGCTCTGAAAACATTTAAGGGAATCGACAGCAATATCACTTTCCAGAAACAGTGACCCCGTTAATCTATTTCACAGAGCACCCTGTTAAGTCTTCTTTGGAAGTACGTTTACTGAAGTCCCTACGAGAACTGTTGAGGCCTGTGGAATATCCAAACACCCTTCTTCTGGAAAGACACACTGCTGTTGAATTTTTTTAAATTACATTTTTCATTGCTTTGAGCAGCACAAATTAAATTCTATTCAGCGGGGTGGAGGCAGACGTTTCAGAGATGGATATCTCAAAATCTGGGCAAATAAAATAAAATGATCAGCATGACTAAATATCCCTTTAGTAATTTTGTTGAACCCACACTTTAAAAATGAGGTTCTGAGAGGGCTGGTCTGGTTCTGGCTGGGCTATAGATGAAACAGCGTGTTTATTATAATGAGGATGAATGGATGAGCTTGAAGCTGACTGGAGCTTGGCCCACATTGTCCTTGTGGTTGGAACAAGCACCTTGGGGCATCGCCGTTTATGATAAATGAGTTGTCCTGCAAATAAACTGCAGTTATTGTCCATGCTCAGCAACACTCACCAAGGGTGAGCGGTGCTGGCCCTGCCGGTGCTGTGCAACAACAGCGATGAGCTAACTCTATATTCTGAAACACACATCACAACAATGAGGCTCTCATGACGTACGACTCGATCAATTCAGCCACTGTTAATCAGCGGGCAGCCAATGAAGGTGTTTGATCTTATTCCTTATCCTGTCCGACACCATTAAATGCAAATCAGTCATGAATTTTCCCATACAGCTAAAAGATCCCATACTTCTAAAGAGAGACTGATTGATTCCCAGAACAACATAAATCAATGTATGACTTGAGTAACTGCAGACAAGTATAAATAATTTAAGAATACGTCTGTGTCCTTTAGCCCTTATTGACCAAGAGGTGTCTGATTTTGTGAGATGTTAAGAAGGCAACAGTAGTTCATTAGAAGGCTTGGATTTGAGACTGGGTGAATGATGTGATTAGCAGCACACATGCAGCACATGCAACTGCTCTGAAAGGGCAGCACTGGTCAGTTCACATACCGGACTTTACAGAAAAACTGAAGCGGCCTGAAAAGAGTTCCACGATAGATGTCATTTCTACATTGACATGAACACAGAGAAAAGACGGGATGGGTTCAAAAATTGAGTAAATGTCAATGTTGCGGACATACAACAAACAAGAGCTTGGGAGGGAGAGGACCTGAGGAACATGCAGGACACAAACAGAGCTGAAAACATCTGGTAAACAAGGATTCTTTGAAGATGTTAATCAAACCTGAACAGCTATTGCATTGCTGAGTATGATAATCTGGGTTAAATGTCAGTATCAAGTGGCTTTAATAAAAGTCCAAATGTATGAGAACAAAACATCTTGCATGCCACTTGTCAATCTTAAAATATGTTAGTGGTAAAACAAACTTCTGTTTAAGCACTGTGAGTCTGATTTTACCACTGTTTCCATGTGGGTGACCTTTGCTTTGACGGACAGCTAATAAGTAAAATGGTGCAGTGTGATGTTTTTTTAATTGTTGTGCTTTTAATGCTTTTTCCTAACTAGTGATGGGAAACAAATGCTGACATGCTAGAGGTAGTGGTAAAAATATGAAATATCACGTTCTGTGTATGTTTTCAGTCCAGGTAAGTGATAAGACATTTTTGGGGACATACAGATGATTCACACAGTCACAGACCTCTCCACCACTTCAATATCAAAGCAGAAACGCTTGTCGATGGAATCCGTTTTCCTCCGGATGCAGGACTTGAGCTTGAACATCTCCGGCTGGTTGACGACGAGACCATTCTAAAAATAAACACACCATACATTAATACATATTAACTGTAATTTAAAAAAATGAGAGCCTTCATCTTTAATTCCAAATTGCAAAAGTTTACTCAGGTCTACAAACAGTTATCATCCTATTAGCAAATGCAAAAACTTATAAAATGGCAGTTGGTTGATCTAATACACAAAGTATAAAATAATAACAACTTGATTATTTAATCTGTATGAATAAAAGTTTTCACTCACCACATTTGCAAGTGTAAATGCTTATAAATGAAGTGAATCTGCTCAGATGATTGTGTACAAAACAAGACGCCCTAACTTTCTCTGGTGAAAGGTTATTTTCACTCCTTGAGTTCTTTCTTGTTATTTGTGGATTTTGTTATCTTTGAACCATTTTTGTCCGCCTTGAGTTAACAAGTCTTTTGTTTTCTGTGCCCAATTCGCAGTTCTGTCATGTTGACTTTTTTCTCTTTTTTTTTTTTTTCCTCTGGGGTGAGACATTCTTATAAGCCTCAAGGGGGTTCTTTGTTTCACCCACACAGATTATATTTGCTCAGTCGTTTCTCATCTTTTATCATAACTAAACAAATAAGAAAGAAAGAAACCAAACTAAAAAAAAACCCTAAACTAAATTAAACTAAACTACCTGCTTCCCGGCTGACTTATTTTCAGTGTTGCTCATGGTGAAGGTCTTGCTGCCTTTCTCGTATGTGCAGTAGTGACGTGTCCAAGTGCATCCCAGAGGGCCTAGGACAAAAAAATAAATAAAGAGGAAAATGGTTATTCAGCCAAAATATTTTCTCTGAATCACAGAGCTTCTGGAAAGACTTCTGAAAATCAATTTGCAATTAAAGTGTGATAAATCAAATGTTGTTTATCACTGCTGATAAAAATCTACCATTTGGGCATCTCCCCCCTTGTTTGAGAGCACATCAAAGTGAATCGGTAAACAGGATGAATTATGAGCTCTGTGTGAGAGGATCTCTTCTGCGGAGGCCTGGGAGAACTCAAGACATGTTTATGGTGATGGATGTAAAACCATGCACTTACAAGTGAGGTGGGGGGTGAGAGAGCCTGGCTGGCTTGGAGCCCAAATAGAAAGACTCACGTTTCTCTTGGACGTACAGGAAGCCTTCCATCGTCCACTGGCCTGGGGGTTTATAGTCCTGATCTGCAGACCTTATCCTCTTCATCAGCTTCTCCACTTCCTGCTTGGTGCTCACAAAGTTGTTCCGTGTCTGGGCAGAAAATGCAGGATGCATTGAATTATAATTGCAATAACAGAGGAAGTCTTGTGTATTCTGCAATTTGTCAGCTCAAAAATAAACGCCCTTTAAAAAAAAACGTCAAGAATCTGACAAACACTTCATATTTGTGCAGCTGCATGCAGAGAACACCTGGGGAGAAGAATAACTAACACTCTGGCAAACAATTTGGAAATTCAGATACTGCATCTGATTCAAATACGTTAAATTTATATTGGAAGAATGCACACGAGGTGATCCAAAATTAGGATAGAGACTGAGTTGTTAATGCTCCCAAGAGTCCTCTCTTTTGGAGTCAAAAGGGTCAGAATGAGGTCGTTTCATTTCCCCTGCTAGAGAGATGCTGAGACAGCCTCATCTTCTCCAGCTCCTATTAGAGCTCTCTGCATCTGAGGACATGGAGAGAGGGTTACAGAGTGGAAACTGTCAGGGCAACGGCACTGACATTTCAGGTCAGAGAGAAATTTGGGCCCTCGGGCTGCAAGTGGTGAGGTCATGGTGATGGGAAGAGGGGGCATGGCAGCAGCTGTAGTTTTACTCCCAACTCTAACTTTTTTTTGACACAGTAGCATTAAATGACCTGCAGTTACTGCCTGGAATACAGCACTCTGAAAATATTGATCCTCTGTGCAGCAAAGAATCTCATTTAATCACACAGCTATCCATTTGTGAAAACTCTGCTTGTTATGCCGGGGTATGATAAACTGCAGAATCTGATTACGTGCCTGGTTGCCTTTGTGTGCAACCCCTGAGGTGTTGAGACTTACGTTCTGTAGGTTGAACTGGAGCTGCTGTTTGTATGGTTCAAATTCATGAGCCAGCTCATATCCTTCATGGTAGAACGTAAACAAGCCCTGAAGGAAGGCCAGGAGCTGGAGAGGAACAAATGTTTAAAGGTGATTTACGGAGTTAATAAATAGACACATTTTGCAAACTGGGCATTGCAACGTAAAATGTCTGTCTTGAACACCAGAAGCAATACTCACGATGGCAATCACACAAATATAATTTAATATCTAGATAAAACATGAAGAATCTCAGTCTTGCCATGGATTTAATTATAATACTGTTGCTTGCTTTAATTCTGTATTAAAACTATAATTATAATGTACATATTGCATTCTCAGTTAAGACCTAATTAACTACTTATTAAACAAGACTGTACTTTAAAAAAAAAAAAAAAAATTAATTAGCAATCTGATGAAATTGAATATTTTCATGTGGATGCACTGAATATTACACATAAGATGAAGGCCAGAAAGGGAAAGTTTCACAAAGTTGTAGTTCTTTATGGCTGACAGATATTGATCTTTTTTTCTGTATAACACACAAACATCCTTAACCATTGTGGGAGAAAAAGCACTGGCACATTGCTGGAGGAAAAACTGATCCCATCTCTAGCTTGGAGGATCCCACAAACATATCGCCGCTCTCCGTCAAATCCTCAGACACAACCACTGATTTTATTTCTAGGATGAGGCTTGGTATATCAAATGTTCAAGGATGAAGCACCTTATCTGTGCCCAGATTCATCACAGGCAAGGTTGAGTCTTGTCATTTTTCCCTCCACTACCTGGAGATTTACATTTCTGGCCTGGGTTCTGGGTGACCTGCCAACGGATGTAAACAAATGGGAGTGGGAGCTTTTAAAACAACCACTTGGCTCCCATCTCACGTTCCCAGACATTTAACACCTAGAGAACTTAATATTTCCTGGTTACTGCTCAGCTAAAGAGGTTAGAATTGACTCCACGTATCTGGAAGGTGGGGGCTTTGATTTGTGTTCGCACTTTATCTTGTTTTGTTTGACAACAACCACGTTATCTAATTTTACCCACTACTTTCCCCAAATGGATCAACTATATTACAGAGAATATACTATGATGCAGATGACAAATGTGTTGATATATAACTGTGAAGGATGTGTAATTGTGCCCGTCTCCACTCAGGAGACAACAGACATTTAAAAAGCCACTTTCATTAGCAGTAAGTACAAAGATTCTGTGCTATTTTCAGCATATGCCACTTAAAGTAATCTTTTAACAACACACATAGAGAAATGGAAAAGCAATTACTGCATCTTCAATATGAGTTCAACACTTACTGAGCACAGAAATATGTAAAACCGATGGCGCTCTTACCGGCTCAACAAACTCAAACTTCTTTTTCTCTTGCACTTCTTGTATCTTGAAAACATACTCGAGGGACGCGTCATAAAAGAGTTGTCTCTCCTTATCAATCTGCGTGTCAGCCTGAGAATGAACAAACAAAGTCGGGTCAGTGCCTCAACAAAGACAGGGGTCAAACTGGGAGAGCACTGAGTGGACAGAGAGTTAATGCTTACATCGCCACCTGGAAACAGCGTGTGCTTAAAGAGCTAATGATCAAAGAATAGCTTTATTTTTAGGAGACACGCAAACCATAAAACAGCATTATTCAAACACATGTTGGGGATCACACAATTTGCTTTGGTTTTACCTCCTGCAGATATGCTTCCTTCTTTTTGGATGACAAGTTGAGGTGCCTCTCGAGCGTGGAGTAGTATTTCTCTGTTTCCTTATCGAATTTCTTCTTCCCTTCCTAAAAAGGGTTCACAAGACACATGAAAGGCTTAAACACGACCAAAGATGTGTCATTCATTCCTGCTGTGGGTGTGTGTGACTGAGCTGCCACTAGGTGGAGGTCTAACTACACTTTCACATGGCATTTGGCACATGTCATTTAAAGTCCTGTCAATAGATTATTACAGGTCATAAAAGTGGCATATGGCCGTGTAATGACAAGAAGACAATGTCGGCATGGTCAGAGGGATAATGCATCATCAACAGGGCTTCTGAGATATAAATGCTATTATTCTGACAGTGTCCCAGCTGGGGACATAAGCTCACAGTAAAATACATGGCACTGTAAATCATCAATAGCGTAATGAATTTGGCACTGTCACAAACAGGATCGGCTGGATGCTGTTTGCATTTTCCTTCCTTGTTATGCTCCACCTGCAAGGACAAGTCAAGCTCTACGGTCACGAGTCCCAGGATTCAGACACAGAGCCCCAGAAGGCTCGGAGGAAGGAACAGGAAATGGACTTTCATGCCAGATGCCCATCTATAAAGCATATGAACTAAGAGATTGAACATTTCGCACAAAAAAAAGATCCACTTCGCAGGTCTTAATCAAACTCTGCCGGAGCAGAGAGAACCTGCCTGTGCGAGGGCATTCGAGTGTCTCATCATCTGCAAGTCTGACCTCCAAACCAAGCTTTGCCCACTTAATGCCCATCTCGCTATGCAAACATTCATAAAGGGGCTAGAGGAGGGACGGAATAAAGTGGGTGGGTGAGGAACGCGTGAGGAAACGGCCAATGTAACCAGATCCCGCTTGTTTGTTTTCATTCCCATGGCCCTGAAATTTAGCAAGTCTAATCTACTAGCTACTGATATGACCTAGAACAGTGTTCTGCCTCAGCAACCCCCACAGCAGTTAAACACTGGAGGAATTCACCACAAGACACTGCAACCCTCCTACATAACTATTACAAGTACAGCACAAAAATCAATAGATAATTTCATGTAGTAGCATCTTATTTCCATCTTTCCTGTCATGTCTGACCCAGGAATGATCTTTTCAGGAGTGAGGAGGAAAATCAATTGCGTACATGCCTACTATTCACAAACAAAGAGAAAATGAACAGGTGGATAGAAAAATAAACAGATGATTAAATGTGATATTACGTTGACAGGAAATACATTTCTCTTAAGAATCAGACATTTTTTTTTTGGTTCCAGATAAGGTAGCTGACTGTCGGCCATTGTGACTGCTGTCGACGTGACATTATTTTGTGAGCACACACACACACAGCTGAAGCCCTGGGGAAAATACCAACAGACACACACACGCTCAGGAACGCCGCACAGACACACTGGGGATCACATTAAATTAAGAGCTTTAGGTTTAGCCGAGCCCCGCAGTCACAGCAGGAATCCCCCAGCACTGCTGACCAGCGTGAGCGTGCCAGAAAAGTCCAGACATAAAAAACCCTCCTCGGTACATCTGGACTAACTCTTTCACACTTACAACGAGTGGGGAGTGACTCAGAGCTGCAGTGAGTGTGTGAGGGAGAGCCGGCCTGATGAAGTCACCTGAAGTGTCCTGCTTTGTTTTCATCCAGGCAGGACGTGTATAAACTGGCACTACAGTAATGATACCTGAGCAGAGCACCAGGTGTTTGTTAGTTTGTTCATGTGGTGGGTGCCTTCCTACCCCACCCCACCCCTCCTGGATATGTTTGTGCAATCAGAGTGGAATATGATTTAAATTGCAAAGATTCTCAGAAAGACAGGGGGAGCGGCGCAGACAAAAGGCTTTGAAGCCCAACACGTGGTGGCAGAGGACATAGACGTGGATAGATATATATACCCTGAAGCACACAAGTTTCTGACACCAACTAATGCCAGCGCCCCAGAGTAATCAGCTGGCTGGAAATGGATCAAGCCGAAGCACTTCCCAACACTCTGTGGTGCACAAAACACACATGAACCTACCACTTGGGAGATTTCCTCATCTGATTGCTTTGTTCGCCCTCATGAATAAATCAGATGCAGGAAGAGAATATTCTGATGCAGATTCCTCTGTAGTGGAATTTCTAACTGGCAAGTCTCATGTTGCTGTTAAGAGCGCTTTGATGCCAGCTGTAGTATGGGAGAGTTTTGCTAATTGCTTTTTTTCTGGTCAGGTGTTCTCAATTTGCAAAAAAAAAAAAAAAAAAAAAGAGTGGATGCCGAGAACAGGCGTGAAGACGGCAGGAGGAATATTTGGACGCCAGCCGTACATGGCCAGTTTTGACACTGGCCCTAACGAGCCTCAGGGCCATCATTTCCGAGCCTCCCATCACCATGGTAACAGATGTAAGCGGCGAGGGAGGTCGAATGTGTCGGCGTGTGTGTATAGAGGAAAGAACCCCAGATATCACACGCCATCTACCCCTCCTCACTCCAGTCCAACGCCCTGGAATAATACAAACATCAATGGCGAGCAAGGCGTCACGTGCAGCATATTTCACCGCACGCTCATTTTAAATGGATTCTCTGAGCTGTGACTTGAAAGGGAGAACTCCGCAACCTATCTCTGTGAGCTCATTAGAGAAAGCTAATTGGAGCAGGGGTCCAGAATGGTGATTAAATAGCAATAGCCAGGTTATTTTGATGCTCCACCACACATGAGCTGGTCTCGCTTCCACGGGGGAGGCAGAGAGAACACAAGGTTTCAGCTTGAGCTCAGTCACTTTGCTGCAAAGCCAAAGTCTCCCCCCTTTACCTGAAATCCCACTTCCCGAGGAGACATCACAGACAGCAAGAAGTTGGCCAATTAACACGAAATAATTACAAACATCTGCTTCTGCAGAGTCGAAAAACAAATACCCAGAATTCCAAATAGACCATATTTAGTGTGTGTGAGGCAGAGTTTTAGTTAAAAAAGACATTTTAACCAGTTTATCTGTGCGTCTGCTCTCTCTGACACATGATGGAATAAATAAAAAAAAAAAAAAAAGAAAAATAAAAGAACAAAAGCTGGATATACTGTTCTCACTTATTCCACATTTTCTTTGTATCTGAGCTGAAACTCTTAAGGTCTGAGCAAAGCTGCAAAGAGGAAAAATATCTTCATAAGATCAAGCTTCAAACGATTCTTTATTACTATGTTATGAAAAGGTCTTTTGACAAGCTCTGCATGAATATAGATTTATGCTGGATCCTATAGGGATGCTACGGGCTTCTCGCTGTCAAGATCAATCTAAACCTAGCTCTCACCACCTAATCTGAGAGACGACGAGCGGGAAAAGACGACCAAACTCTTCAGGAAGTTTGGACCTCCTCGTTAACATGACACATGATTTTTTTTTTTGTTTCGGACCCGTGACAAAACCCATGATTTAGGAGCTCCCTCACACTATCCTAATAACATCAGAGGTAACAGGAAGTTATTTAATGTCAGCATGGAGGATATCTTCTATTAAATCCAGCTATTTATAATGAGAGTCAGTTAAGAGTTTATTTTCTTTTGTCATGCATTTCATTTCAGTGTGTGTTCTAATGGTCAGTCATGTGTTTATTTATGAAGATCATTTTCAATAAAGAACAATCCTGCTTTATTAAACCAAAAGACAGTGAAGACTGACAGGAAAGGTTCTGGAAGAAAATACAATAAAACTAGAAGCCATTATGTCGGTTCATCCTTCAAAATGATCCCATGAAGTCATTGTTCAACTGCAGTGCAAAGCAGATACTGTCAGTTAGAAAAAAGATTATTACAATGAAACAATCCTTCATAAAATGCTCGGCGATGTAAAAAAAGAAATCCATCAATTCTTAGGTTAAAAAACTATGAACACTAGAATAATGAGAATAGCTGTCATTAAGAACCAGTCATCTGTTTTATAGACTATGTGACCAAATGTAAACAGTAAATAAACAGTTTGTCATTTCACTTTTCTTCATTATGTCAAAACAACACGACAATAATAACGCATAATATTTCTGATTTATAATACGTTCAGGCCATTTACCTCTAATTCAACAATTATTATTATTGTGACATGATGCTGTTTGTATATAAACTAATTTGACACGTATTTCTGTTGCAGATTAATTCACGGTGGATGTCTGCTGCCTTCAAACAGGTGAAGACTGACCTCTCAAGGACTGCCTGTAAAATTCTGGTGATCAGGAGAAAAAGTAATTACTTTGTGAGAGATTGTTTTAATGGTGTTTCTGCTTTACTGGGTAGAGCACAGTGGGAAGTGACGGGACGGACATGAGAATAATGGAAAGAAATATATCTAATATGCAACTCCTTGTTCTACGTTGTGTTGTTTTAAAGTTTGAGTCTGAATGTCAACTGCAGCGCTGTCATCTTAATTTATTGTTTTCAAACTGTTAGTAAGTGTTTTCAAAGCCCATTGCAGTTGTCTTGCTGAAGTGTGCATTTCTGCCATTAATCCATAATACATTAACTGACAAAAAGACAAAGTTTATTATGCAACGTGATTTGCATATCTCCAGGATATCAGTTCCATCCTTGATCATCTGGTGTTGTAAGTGGCTGGCCAATTTCGATACAGCTGGGATAACATTTTGTAAAACAATAACACAACACAATCACATCATCACAACTCAATTCCAGTGAAAATTTTACATTTAAATTCATCAATAGCTTCTGGGCAGCCCTGTTTTTTTTTTGCAACACAATTCAAGGGAGATGGGTAGAAGAAAAGGCTTTCAGTCATATGCATGGACCGGGTACTTCTGGGTCTACTGATTTACCACAACACCCCAGGGTTAAGCAAAATGTACTGTACATTTTTGTATGATTGAAAAGTTTTGCCCACAGCTGGCAAGCATTTCTCCAAACCACTTTAATTGATCCCTTTATTCCACAGCGTC
The DNA here is from genome assembly GCA_025331565.1 of Holacanthus passer. Lineage (NCBI taxonomy): Eukaryota > Metazoa > Chordata > Actinopteri > Pomacanthidae > Holacanthus > Holacanthus passer. Next base: position 2,744,881 of record JAFREQ010000017.1, read on the forward strand.
CTGGTTAGCATATTCTGGGAGTTCATAGCATGGATGCAAATGTCATTTCTGCCTCTGGAGACAAGAGGAGCCAAGAATCATCTGATGTCAGTGAACCCTTTGTAGGACGAGGACAGCTCAAATTATCAGTGGCCATCTGACTCCCATCTGGGTCTGTTTGCACTGATTCTTCTCTCTGCTGGTGGGGGACCCCTATGGTGCCCCTAATTTTGACGATCCTTGAAGGCAATACAGTGTTGTCAAAGTTTCACAGAGCAGGAATGCCACCCACCAGTTGGACACCCCCTGGTACTTTCTTGAGAAAGTTTCCCTGGGGTCTGTTTAAATTTCAAGGCCTTAAAAAAAATATTCTGACAACCAGCAAACACACACATGCACACACAAATAGTGTGGGCCCAGCTTTAGGCAGTTTACTTCCAACGGTTCTCAGTTTGTGGAAAAACCCCCAGCAGGTCTATGTGAGAGTTCAAACCCAATCTCAGTTGTGGGAGATCAGTTAGCAATTTCGACTGAGTTGACGCAGTGACAGGAAACATTAGATACACACTGAAATCAGGGCAGATTTTCATTCCTTATTTCACTTCTGAAATGATTGCTCTTTGCATGGGGAACTAACGACTTTCAGCTCAAAAAACGTCATCTGAAAGTGAAAAAAAAGCGCAACAATAATTTCAGTTCTACGTCTGGTTTTGGCAGGCAGCACATATGGTGAGTCCATGTTCCAGCAAAAACACATGACTGCTTGAACTCTCGTGGCTTTCTCGATGCGTATTTGTTGTAAGTTGTGCAAAGTTTGAGGGTTTTATTCCAAAACATTTGGTTGAGCCTTGTGTGAAGCAGACTGTGCCTAATATGTCCTGTAGCGCTGCAGTCAATCTGCTGGTGTGTTATGGCCATGGAAGTGTTGTGCTTGTGCCTAAGAAGCTGATACACTGGTACGTAACCTCAGCGGGATTACTCGCAGTATACCCAAATAAGGCAAGAGGCAAGGCAAGAGTTTGTCCATCTGACGTTCTCAGACATGAAGCGCAGTAACTGGAAGGGTCAGACAGCCTGCGGATCTCTCCAGATTCTCGGAAGAGTGGAAAGTTGCTCAGCCACTCGTGATGTCTGCCTTTTATCTCACTCTCGTTGGGCTAATGTTTAGTGGGGGATGGGCCGTGGGAGGAGAGAGCCATTAGGAGGAAGTGGTCGGAGGAAAGAAGAGGTAGTGGGAGTGACAAGGGCTGTGGCTTTTAAGAAACCATTTTATAAACATAGAGTTGGTGCAATAACACTGAGCACTGTGAGTGGAGGAGAGTGAGAGAAAGAGATGGCGGCAAAATGTGCTATTTCATTACTGTAAGTACATGTGATGGTTGAGACATGAAGCAACAATGGTTTTTTTTGTCTGGCCTGTAGGAAAGAGAGTGATTGACGTTCATACCTCAGCGCTGAGAAGAGAAATAGGTCTTTCTCAAAGCAGGTAGGATTGTGAAGCCACCAGTGAAGTACAGTAAAATGACTACTTTAGCATAGCAGTGGCTGTCAAGTCATGTAAAATAAATCAAGATGTGAGAGAGTCAGAGGCTGGAATGTCCCACACAGGGGTTAGGGCTATGTAAAGATGTGCAAATGATTCACAGAGTCGAGAGCAGAGTTAGCAGAGGACTCGAAAAAAAAACTCAGTGGGTGATCTGTGGAAAGGCTTGAGTTCTACCAGCTTGTTCATGTGTGATCTCACCGAGGGAATGACCACAAACAAGCTGCCGTGCTTTCATTTTATGCCTTTGCGTTGGCCAGGAATGAAAGCATGGCTTGTAGCAACAAACCCACACTGTTCTTCGCAGTCAACTCTGGCTTCAACAACATATCCACCGTGGAACCGGGATGCCTTCAAGCAACACTCTGCTGAACCCCGACTGATATCAATCCTCTATATCCAATAGGTTAGGGAGGAAGGCATTACATGTAACAGGATTACAGTAATCTGATTACAAAACTGGTGACTGCAATATATTAGATACTGTACGTTTACAGTAATCCGATTATGAATGCATTACAAAAGTCCTTGTTGCTTGATGTTGCTCTTTGAAGAGAGAGCAGCACTCACGATTTTTTCTCTTTGCACATTTTCTTCACATCACATTTTCAAAATCTAACATGTAATTTGTAAAATAGAATTTGTGTTACATTTTCTTTGAAGGAAACATCCACAGCTCTATGTGTGAAAAACGTATCTACCAAAGACAGATAATAGTTTAATTCACTATGCTACCTTCAACTCAACATAAACCAGCCATCCTAGAAAAATCAGGATCTTTTCAACTCACAAGCCTTAATATTTTTTTTTAATATCGCACGCACAAGCTGTCGTCTTTGTTTATACCCCCTGTGAGTCTGATTAAGCCACTTCTCTTAGCAGTGTCATGTTTTACTTTTAATTAATGATTTACATACTGTAGGGAAGATGAAGGGGGTAAAGATGAGAGGCGAGGGTGTCAGAACACATGAAATATCCTCCCCTGTTCGATTACTAATTGCGTGTGTAGGTGGTCTCTTACCTTGGCAGCGCCGATTTGTTCCTTTCGAAACTTTTCCAGGGGAGTAATCAACACATCGTCCGCGTTCTGAATCTGAAATGAAAAAAAAAATACAGAAACAGACAAGTGTCAGTCTGAAAGATATAATCTGACTTCTAGTGACCTTATGAAAAATTCCTATTAGAGGTAAAAATATCACAAAAACCTTTAATCTAGAAGTCATTCGGTTTTATTACAATGGTCTCGCTTTACAAATGCGCCTGAAAGTGTATGACACACAGGAAATTACAGCGTCGAGAATTATCCAGCCCGAGTCAAATACAGATGTATTGAGTCCAAACACAAGTGGAGAATAGAGCAATCATATTCATTAATATCTCTTAAGCCAGTGACAATGAACAATGTGTTACTGTGAGGTACCCAAAATGAGTATAGCACAGATAGGAGATAGAGCACTCAACAATGGTTCTGCTAGATAGAAGAAAATGGAGCCTTTTTATGTGAGCTGTGAAGCACCAGCGTTGTCAAAGCTCGCTGAAATATGACACAGCGCAGCAGATGAGGGAGCTTTGCAACTGCAGCCCGCAATGCATTTAAATGTTTGAGGTATGTCTCCACATATTGGTGACCTCTGCTGCGTCGTGACCGGAGTAAAAGGTCTCTCCTGGAGCCTCTTCCTCCTCGTTCCAGACAGAAACAGATAACATGAGATATATTGTGCCAATTACAGTCCACGCTCAACCCCTGTGAGTGAGCATTTCAGTGAGGTGCCATTAAGGTGCTTCTGAATTTCCTGTGGATGGGCTTTCATCCACTGAGATCAGATGACATCAGACCGGTGGGGCCGCTCTATGGGAGGCGCTGTCACAAATGACATGGCTCTTAGGTTGATTTAAGGTGTTATTCTGTGTGGTGAGTGTATGTGATAAACTCAGGGCTGAGCTCTATAATACATCTATGATACCAGCACTAATTTAGAGGTGTCGGCTCAGATGGACTATCAGCTCCCCGGCTGAAGTCCTCTGAACACACACCGTCTCGGGATAGAGTTTTTGTTTTGAACCATTAATCACAGCGCATTTTCATTGTCCCAAAATAACCCTGTCAGCTCCATCAGCCAACCAGAACGAGCGACTTCAAAAGAAGCCGCAATCTCTCTGAGCCTGCAATGTCTCCCTCTCCTTTCATGCCCTGCTGTGGGATGTTGTAAGCTTGTAGTGTAAATTTGTAGCTTTGTTGTAATAATGTACTTTAATTAGGCCGTGATATTTGGGGTCCTTTAAATACATACAGACATTTCACACCTGAAGTCGTAATCTTCAGATTAGGTGGTTACACTATATCACAATTCCAAATATTTGTCTGTTTGAGATTTTGTCTGCAATCACTGTTCCCTACATAATAAACATTCATAGTTTATTCTATAGTGAGCAGTAAACTGAGAGTTCACATTATGGCTCATGAATCATCACTTTGTGCCATCACTGACTACTGCATAATGATAATTTGCACATTTAGAAAAGGTGCATTGAGAAAAACAGTCCCCACAGTATGAACACAAGAAACAAACGAATGAAAACAAAAAAGTGAGTAAAGTGACATCGTGCTGAAACAAGGACAAAACAGAAATCCTGCTAGTTGGCACAAAAACAGAAAGAAAATGCTATTTAATGATCTTGAAAATTAACTGCCAGGATTAAATCTGAGGTTACAAGTCTTGGTGTTATGCCAGGTTCAGATCTAAGTGTCAAATGCCACATGAACAAGGTGATGAAAACATAACTTTTCCACATTAGAAACACAGTAAAGTACGGCCATTTATAAATCAAAGAAAAAAAAAAGCATGGAAAAATAAGGAGGAGAGTCCTTCTGTAAGATAAACCAACGCTGGCTTCAAGTGACACTCCATTAGGAGCGTAGAGGACATTTGGCGGTCATCAAATCTAGCCGTTATAATCCTCCAGTCATATCAAAGTCAACGTGTTATCTACTGTGTCAACAGGGAGAATTATACTACTCTGCCAGTGTGATAATGTCATTTCCTCTGTCTTATCTCTTATGCTTTCAGTCTAATTGAGCCTGCAGTATTAGTGTGCTTTAAATGTAGATTTCTAATGCCATTAGCTTTCATTTTCAGTTTAATGGACAGGACAATTAAATATACAGCACTATAAGATTTTGAGATTATGGTCTAATATTTAGAAAGGAATGAAAATAATTTTGTTCTCTATAATGTTGTATGTTCAGTTCAATAATTTCTTACGTTACTGGTACCTGAAACCTCACTGTGTACGACGTGGATGTTTTAGCACCATGATCAGTCTTAAATTCACACTTTGATAAGAAAGCACAAATCTTTTATTCATTATATAAGAATTAACAATGGAGTGCTGATAGTAGCAACTCGCTCACATCCATATCCCAACCAATGCAGAATATAAATAAAAGAGATTGTGATCAGCATGTCAAGATGTAAAATGGTTAAGATTTCAGATTAGTTTTGATTATTAATTTCCAATAAGCTGATTCATATATTTATACTGGAAAGGGGCCAACTTATTTAAAACTCAATGGATTACTTTCAAGCTGGCATTGTGCCGAATGCCCTCAGCAACAGCCTCTCTAAACAGGATTAAATCCATATGAGCGAGCACAGTGTGATGCTTGAAAGGATGCAATAGCGCTAAGCAATTTCATTACCAGATAGGGGGAGGAATGTCAATGTGCTGCATTTCCCTTGCTCGTGTTTTCACCAGTCCAAATATCAAGTGGATCAAAAGTCTTGCTCTGAGGTTAATTTGCAGAGACAGATAAGAATGCCACCAAGGCCGGACCAAATTGAATAGTGCAAAGAGTACCGATTGAAATTTGCCTTTACGACCACCTGTCAAAAAACATCTCTACAAATTGTCTGAATGTGGATGTCTATTCTAAATCATCTGGACTCACAATTAGTCCTCTCTGCCTCATTCATCCGTCTAATAAAATGATGTATATTAGACCTTTTTTTTTCACAACTATGTGCCAACACATACAGTAGATCCTGTCTTCTCTTCACATTGTGCATGCACAAGCAGAGCTCACAGACAAGCCTGCAGATAAATATCTCCCAGGTTAGCTCTTGGTACTATAGCACTTCATCGGCTCACGAAACACACAATCTTGAAATAAACATGTTGTTTGTTCTGCAAATGTTTACAGTCTAAAGTATACAGATCAAATGGAATAGCTTTGAGTGCATATACAGTACTGCAGGTCGCATTTATTCCTGGGGATGTTTGTGTGTTTCTGGTCTTCTGTGCCTGAAGGTTATAATCAATGTAGCATTTAAATTTGAATTGCTCTGTCTCTCTGGTTACAGTATGTAAGTCTATAACTGGGTAATAAATACATTTTATAGGATTTTTCCATTACGCTTTGACAATGCGCTCACAATAAACAGCCAGCTTAATACACCTGAAGCCCTGCTTTTACACTGCATCAGCTGAATCTCTTTCTATATGAATACACACACACACACACACACACACTGTACATACACAACAGTCCGGACATGTTTTTTCTGATTGAAGAAGCATCATACAAGCTTCCTCACTCACTATGTTGCACCATCCTTCAGATGAAAAGCATTTTTTTTTGTTCTTGTTTAGTAATTTCACTCTTACATACAATATCCAAACAGACATGGATCCAGGCAGAGAAGATCCAGCTTCTGGGAAAAAAAAGGCAACTGGGCTTTGGCAAGTGGGAGTTTAATCAGTCTGTGCTTGCCAGTTAAAACCCGCCAACTATGAGAATTTAGTAAAAGCCTCTGACAGAAACAGGTAAAAAAAAATCACTGACATTTTCACATCTGAAGAGAAAAATGTTAAGAATCACCCAATTGTGATTTACATGAATGAACAGAGTTAAGATTCCAGTATATTCCATCATTTTCTATATGGAGCACAACCATGTTTACGGTACATTAACGGAGGAAAAAAAACTATATCATCAAGCAGGCTTTTGGCCAGTATCGATTTGTTTTAGTGTCTGTAGGCTTGTACAAGTAGACGTGATGAGGAGTCAAGAGGTGGCAAAACACCAATATTTATTCTCTGCAGACACAAACCCAGAATTTCTCAAAGTACGAGTCAGATTTTTAACAAGTTATTGATCTCAGAAATGCAGAAAAACACATAAGTAAAATATACGGTAAGCTTACTTATGGGTAAACATGCCTGTAATGTAATTATGTCCATCTGTTAATAATATTCTTACAAATGTTGTTTTTCCACCTTGGAAACATAAAGCAGTCTCATATGATAAATATGAATTCATTGATTTATCTATGCATCCTGAAGGTGTCCTTCATTCTTGGAAATGTTTGCATTTTCCCGTTATGTCCTCACCTAAGTTTGGGGAATGTTAATAAGTGTTGGAGGTAGAGCCTCTGAGTGGGACAACATGTTTCCTTCACGTGAAAAAGACTGAGTGTCGGACATCTGCACATCTTTGTCTTAAGCTGTGTTACTGCTAATGACAGCCAGCAGCATCAAATAAAAATATCTGCAACACTCACACACCAATAACCACAATGACAGCAGCAGCGGCCAAAAGGAATTAGCCTAACTCATTAATGTAGGTGTAAGCAAAGCCCCCACAACCTAATTAATGTGTTAAATGCATAATAAACATTATTGCCCTCGTCATCATGACAGAATAAAACGTCCCATTTCATGCTGACGGTGTGATATGACCTTTATTAAAAGAAGGAGTGCAATGGCTGCTTCAGTCACTTCTGTCCGCAGATTGTTTTGGAGGGAGGGTGTGTGTGTGTGTGTGTGTGTGTGTGTGTGTGTGTGTGTGCGCGTGTGGGGCAGGGGGGCAACAATCTCATTGCAGAACTAAATCTTTATCTGGTGCAGCGCTGGCACCTGCAGTGAGCTGAAAAGTCATCCTCCCCTAACTTTTATGAGCTATGAAATAAAAACAAAGCTTCTGCAGACAGAGTCGAGGAGCGGTGTGAGAGGAGGTGTGACACGTTTGCCCTACGCTTTTCATCGGAGAGTAAGCTGTTAAGCAAGGATATGAAGAAGCCGCTGAAATGGAGACAGTAGCTGTGTGTGTGCGTCCCATGAGGATCTTCCGTTGTTTGTTTTAAGTACAGTTTGGTTGCCTCTGATATATTGTGATGCTTGCTGATAACAGAGTTTGAGGCTGCTGCAGAGTCGCTGTCTCTGTGTGTTTATCTTTGTGTATTAAAGTGCTTTCTCCAAATGAGGACCCATGGTGCACAAAAAGCAAATCTCTCTTTTTTGAAGTTTGCATCATGAAAATCATCATTTCATGTGTTGAATGATCACGACCAAAAATACAAAGCTCACTTTCCATTTCCAGCATCAATCAGGAAACTATTATCTGACTAATTACAATTAGCTGATGTCTAATGTTGGCCCCTTACTAAAAGACATATCAGTAAATCTGGGACTTCCAATTCTGTGTTTTTTTTTTATTTTTGGTGATTAGGTGATGCTGTTAACATTTGGATAACACTTCCATAGCACTTGTACAACCATGTGTTGACATCTCGACTACACAGCTTTGTAATCGTCTGTTTTTGTCAACAACAGTGCAAAACATTTTTTTGGGTTTTCCAATAGTGAAACTTTCTGAGCAGATAAGCTTGAAGCACATCACATTAAACACTCAGCAGGGGAGGAAATGACAGCAACGTAAAAATAGCACCATTATTTACTCATGATACCTGCGTGTCAAAACAGGACGCTTTGCTGTCAGTCAGGTGTGTGAGCGGGCCAGATTACGAGGAGGGAGTCGCAGCGAGAGTACAGCCGTCCTCACACTGCAGGCCCAACGCACTGAAACTAAACATTTACAACACCAAGCCGTCATCATAAAAAATTCAATTGGATCCTAAAAAATGTAGCTGGCTGTCAGTAAGTTAGTAAAGCTGGCAGGCGGAGTTTACCGAGAACCCTGAGTGAGCAAGATAATTTGTCGGCTGAAGCAACATAGATATTTAATTCATGTATTAATTAATGTATGCCCGGTGAACCTTCAGGCTGATATATCGGAACATAAAAATTCTCGCCTAGGAGAGGTGTTTCAGCCCGCCCGGCTCTGTGGGACCCAGTCCCTCCTTAGCACAGACGAGTGACAGGAAATACATTATGCCAGCAAACAGCTCTTCTAGTGACTGTCTAAATGCCTTCTTTGCTTTCCACACTTTCCAAAGAAACAGCTGTCTCCAGACTGACGCTTCACATCAGAAGAGAAAATGCTTTCCATCAGAGGAATCCGTGACCTTGCTTTGCTGAAGTGACACATAACAAGCCGAAAGCATAAAGACGACAAGAGGCGGGAGAAGAAAAGGAATCACTGCAGTGCAGCGGGAACGAGCTTTAAAACTGTGACATTCATCAGCTCCGTTTCCATTTGTTTTCCTGGTTTGTCTCAGCCAACACGTGATGTGGACATACACCAAGACAACGTGGCTCCATTTGGTAAAATGACTTTGGTTTGCCAGAAACTTTGTAGGATAAAAGCTGATCTGCTCTTTGCCTGTTGGTCATTTTTAACAAATTCTTTGCATGAGAGTAAAGTGAGAGTTAGATACATTAAAAAGACATTTTCTTCTTCACTAAGCTGCTATTGAAAGAAACCCAGAGCCTGGATTGACATAAAATTTAATTTCTTGATCATGCAAAAAAAAACATCTGCTACTTTTATATAAAGGTTACATTTATTTATGTCTTGTATTGACTGGATTTCAGTTTATATCTTGCAGCCAGGATTTCTTAATAATGGTTTATATATAGCATGCCGTATCTGGATGTGTTGAAGAAAAAGCAGTCTCTGGTTTAGTATTTTGACTTTCAGTATATGAAAATCTATCTTAGCTCTCGGCTCTGACCGAGGTTCATTTTATCTGTGGGGTGGGTAGCACAAAGGTTTGATACTGTCTGTTCCAAATACTTTTCAGACTTTCATTAAACAAGCCACCGTGGATGTTGCTAAGAACAATGACTGCCTTTATTTCACACTGTTGTTTCAGGGTCAACAGGACATTCCTCAGTTCACAGGCCAGCACACAAGTTACCCACAGAGCGGAGTTACTGTACTGTTAAATCCTGAGAAAACAGCAGCAGCGAATGCCTCACGCCAGACAGAGACAGACTTTATACCATTTGGTTTCAGTTCTGTGGCATAGACAAATTATGTGCAATTGTACGTGTTTAAAGGCTGTTGAGGAAAATGTAAACCAAAGGGAAACTCTCAACATGGGAAATAAATTCAGCGCAGTGCAGGAAAATCAGCACTTAAGGGACTCTTGTTGTTCGTCTCACAGTAGAACAGGAAGAACAGAATTACTCCATGTATCTTTCACATATTACTGAGGGAAAAACAAGGATGCTGCAGCTTGTTGAATATTGCCAAGCTGTCTCGGATTTCAGAGATAGCTCCAAAGCCCTAATGCTTTCCAAGCTTGATTTTTCTAATTCTAAACATAAATGAGGAAAAATTAGACCCCAGTTTAGTGACTTCATGTCGTTCGTATTTATTAGATGCATTAATGAGCCGGGAGCGCATTGAACACAAAATATGTCTTTACTTTTCTTCTCCATCTGTCATACTTGACCAGGATCATTGAGCAATTTTATAGTTTTCTGCACATACAAATCATTGAATGTGCCAGAAGGATTAGCTGAGGTTTTCTTTGTGTGGAAACACTCTCAACACTGACTGAAATAAGATCATATTACAAGAGCAGAGGGCACAGTAAACACTTATAACCACACACCATACATTTACTTTTATAGACTTTTTCATAAATGTGCTTTCGCGTTTATTTATGCCCTTTATTTTATTTGACCACAGCTTTATCTTTAAGCACATGACCATCCATTAAAATAGATGTAATTTAATGTAATTGTTCACAAGTCAGATTTACACTACATGTATCCATGTAACCATCATCATCAATAGCAACAACAGGAAAACACAATCGGTTTGCCAACGCAGCCATAAAAAGGCTCCGTCCCAGGGGTTACGGTCATCACTCCAAAATCCACAACATCGGGGCACTGCCCTTCAACTCCTAAATGCCATCCACGCTCAGCCGTGCTGAACCTTCTCAAGCCATGCAGAACTTGAACCACTTTCACTCTTTTCATTCCGCTGAAAGGGTTATCAGCAGGGGAATTATAGCAGAAATCTTTCTAGAAAGATAGTATTTGGGAAGTCTTCCCGTGGAATAACACACTCGGGTAGTTGGTAAGCCAATCACAAAGTGCACAAGCAAAGAGATTTCAGGCCTGGCCACCCGCCAAGCCAAGAGACAATAAAACACTCCAAGCTTGACAAGGCCTGCAGAAATTGGGCTACTGGTAAGAGTCTATCCCAGGGAGCAGACGCACCTTTGATATACAGTACACTAGTTAACATTCCACAGAGGACAGGCCGCTGGATTTGAGACACACAGGTTTCCTCCCCGTCTGCTTTCAAATGTCTGGGTTTCAGTGACTCTTATCAGTCTGTGCCCCTTCTATTTTTAGTTCACAGATTCACTCCAGATGTGAAATGGGAGGACGGGGGGATGGGGGAATCAGGGTTTTATGTCAGGATCTGCTGCTGTAAGTTTACACCCATTTAGCATGAGTGTGACAAGTTTTTTTTTTTTACTAATGCGTGGCTGCGACTACCACATCTGTCTGTCATAATCTATTAGCAGCTACGAACCTTACAAATACGAATATAAATATAAAAACACCATCTGGAATCTATTGTGGTTTTAAGTGTTGCAGAGAGTCATGTCTCAACTGGTATAATACCCAATATTTCATGTTTTGAGGATAATGTACTTCCCTTGTTAAGAACAATTTCATACATTTGGGGAACATGTGTTGGTTTGAGATGTACTAATTGGGTTCTGCAGACAAACTGCTTTCAGATTACACAAAGAGCAGAATGAAACCTTCTGGTCATCAGCGCTTTTCCTGCCTTTCTCACCCAAACAGATGCACACGATATGACAGCAGCGATCTGGAAAACATTTGAGGAATTTCCTCTCTGTGCTCTCTCATGTGACAGTTAGTCAATGGTTTATTATAAAATAAACGGCGCTCAGTGCAAAGTGCTCTGGCGAATAATCTTTTCGTCTTTCAGAGCCTGAACAGTATTTGAGCCAATGACAGACAGCTGAATATGTTTGGCACCTCTCTCCCTGACTATCACTCACGCCTCATCTCTACATTGTCGTTTGTACGCTGTCACCTCTGATTTTGTAATAATGTGAGATACACCGTCCGTTTGGAAATGCCATAATAGGTTCCACTGATACAGCATACGAAGCAGGTAAAATCTGAACTTGGCTGTAGAACGAACTCCACTATTCACTTTCAAAATAAATGTCAAAGAGTAAAAGAAGAAAATAAAAGTTTTTCATCGTTTCTCTCTGTTGTGGCTTTGCTGAGCTGCATCTTTTTGAAATCTAATGAACACTGCGGACATTTCTCGCTGTTGGTGAAACACAATGTCATGAAAGTTATTTCCAAAGATCGCTCTATATGCTTTTATTCCTGAGGGAGACTAAACAATGAATTATTTAACAACTTTAGAAAAACATGTCAATGATGTGTTTGGGAGCAACAAATTGGCTATTATCCCCGCACACTTTAAAAGATGAGTTTTAGTTGGTGCAACTGTGATTTAATGACGGGGGCAGAATGGAATATGCTCACGAAGGGTTTATGACTACTTTATGAGAACTGCTGTATTCACTGCGAATTTCTTCTACATAAAAGTCATAATTCATATCTGACATTATTTACTTTGGAGCATTTACAAACGCTCCTGAATTACTGCTGGTCACACCAACTGGAGACTTTACGGAGGATTCATTTCACCTTCTGGACGGAGTAAAAGAAAAAATATTACGCCATTGTGGAACACCTGACACCGCTGGGTTTTATTTGATTAATGTGATTTATAGCAGCTGCTTATTACGGCTCTTGGATGTCTGATAATTAGAGGGTAGGCCGACTGTAGTTATGAAGGTTACTCCTGAGTGTTTGCAGTTATGAATATGTTATAAATATGAATCAAGTAAATGCTCTGGGTCCTTTTAGTATGAGCAAGATGTGGATTCAGTCTGGAGGGATACGAAGCCTGTATTTCCAATATATTACATCCAAATTAATGCATAACTTAATGTTCAATAAATCTTCAACAACAAGACACTTTTAAAATATTTCAAGACCGTTAACTGAGTCCCATTAAAGTTAATGTCAGACTGTACAAGGGGTGAGAAAATCCAAAAGAGTAGTAGCAGATCTGGTTTCTGACAGCTGTCGTATGGCCATTTCATCTTCGGTGAATCTGTGAAATGATAAAGGTTTGTCCAAATTGTCCAAACTGTCTAATGTTCATCTTGCTTCACGACAGTGGGACAGAGCTGGGCTGCACATCTGGACAGAGCTTTATGGAAGTTTAAATCACTAAGGTGGGATAAGGGCAAGTGATGCAGTTTTCATTGGTGAGCTTATTTTCATGTGGCCCAGACTATATAAAAAAAGCATTTTTAATTATTTATGAAGGAGATCAATTTATGCCAAAGTGGCACTGTTGTGAAAACTTTGAATGAGAGAGACTGTAGACGTAAAAATGTGCCTGGCGTAAAGTCATGATCCTGGCAACCTGCCTAATAATCACCAAGCTCGGTACACACAGCCTGTTTTTATAAAGCAGCTTGAAAATGAGCACAGTACCTACAGTAGCTCATTAAGCAATGTCAATCACAGTTTTACACCCCCATGTGAGGTGAGTCATTTGCAGTTTACAGTTCATTTATAGGAGCAGGAAAGGAAAAAAAAAGGTGAGTTTCACTTCAAAGTAAACACCAACTCAGTATGATGTTCCTGGAAAACTATATCAAAAAGTCGTTTTTCCTATCGTGGGGATTTTAAAAATACCACGTTTACGTAGGACATTAGTTGCATTGCTGGCACTTGCATCCCGAGAGATTTAAAACGTGTGCAAGTGGAGAATTAAGCTTTACCTCCTGCATCACCAACATTACAATCAAGCAGCAGCTCACAGTGCAGGGATCACAGCCGTGTTTCTTGCATATTCCTGTGATCTGATGAGACAGAAGACTGCCAGGTGAAGAGAAAAGAGATGATGCAAAGAGGACGCTTTTCAAGCAAGAAGAGAGGGATGAAGTGTCTGAGGGAGGGTGTGTGTGCTATGAATAGGTTTTTATGTATTAAATCTATCACAGCTGAATGAAGCACTGCATCCTATAGCCTCTGTGACTCGTCATAGCTGCTTTGATTTATTAAGTTTATTCCCATTACTTTGCATGCTGTACAGTTTTCGTCCTACTCAGCTATGGTGTCATTTAAAATTTTGCTCTCCAGTTCTGCTGTGTCTCTGCTTGTCATCTTGATTTGTTTTTGTTTCTTTGCATCCTTTGAAATTAAGACACTTTAAAAAAAGAACCTGCAAGGACCTGCATTAATATGTGTTTGTGTTCTTTCTGTGTTTCTATCATTCGTGCATACAAATGCTGTAAACACATCGAGCCGTGTTCCCTCTTTGTGCCATCCAGATTTCTGACCCCAAAACACGGATGTGTTCTCCTCTGTGCCATGGACTCAAAAACAAAAAGACTGTTTTAGGAACCATGTGACTCGGTGTGTCCTGATCGTCCTCGACAGCCATCAGATGACCACCACTGCACCAGGAAGACAGAGTCACAGCCATATGCCAGAGCCTGGTTTGAGGCACCGGGGACAGGGAGAGCCAACCAGCCCTGTGTCACACTGTGTTTACAGGTGATTATGTCACATCCTGTTTTTGCATCCATGACGATCTGATAAATGTGTTGCAATCCTCAACATTCAGAAATGTGCATTCCTCTGCTCTTCTCTACTACATGACACACCAGCGAGTGAAAACCTTTGTGAATCCATCAGGCACGTCTCTCTGATTGAAAATATTTTGCGGCCCAGTGTGTGATTTGAGCAGTAACAATGACAGCACTGTCTCTGTGATTGAAATAAACTGAAAACTGCATAAGCATTAACAGCTTGAGCACCACTCAAGAAAGCAATGTGTCACACAAACACATTTTCAAACAAATTGTTTGTAAATTGTTTGTTTCTTCGGGAGGAGTTCACAACATGCACCAACTGAGTTTAACAGCGAAATAACAGCCTCACATTCATGAAATGTTCTAATTATTATTTACTTGTGTGGTCAATGTGGTCATTTATGCTATGATCCAAAATACATTTATGCAAATACTCACAAAATCACACCCACCTCTGACTATAAGTCATGCTATCCTAAGACCGGGATCGACTTAAGTTTGTTGCAAACTGTATGCACACAAACAAGACAAGTCATGGTTATAAGCATTTTGAAAAGCTTAAGACACAACAGAAGATGATTGCGCATTTTACACCGCATTAAGATTTTGCATTTTCAGGTTTGTTGATTAATGGTGAAGTTATCGCAAAGTAATTACTTGAATTAAAAGCAAATCTCCCTTCCCTCCTTGAGAAAATATTTTCATCAGCCAGATATTACTAGTTCAGATTGTCACGGGTGTTACAGGCCACGCATCAGCTACAGCAATTAGATAATTTACCAGAGCTTTGGGAAAAAAGGAAAAAAAAGGACATGCGTCAGACGATATGAATTTATGAACGGTGCCTTTATGCTTGTCACCTTGATTAGGATAACAGAATATTGCAGGCCAGCACAGAGGTGACCCACAGCTTTAAAGGGCAACTCTTTCCATCATAAAATTTAGCTGCACTTTGAATGTCAGGAGAGAAATTCTCACATTAAGTCACATAAATTTGAGCCTTTATATTAACATCTATAGGACAACCTGTATCTGAGCAGCTATTACTGTCACATCAAATCAATACAGTGCATGGTCAAGCAGAGCTACAGCATATCTGTGCATCCATATGGGAATGATACACTGTGTGAGAGCATTAGTAGTTTAATCACATTATTCTAATATCCTTAGAATTACCCTAAACTCGGGTGTGTTTATCCCAAAAGTCCCATCTGTGCTGCGCATTTAAAGTGTTGTTCCAAAATAAATCTTGCTGGTATCAAACTCTCAGCCCCTTACACTGAAAGTGGCTGTAAAAAGTTTGTAGTCTGCTCCTTCATGGAGAACGGAGCCCTAATGAAAATGTCTCAGGTAGTTACAAAACCTATGACTGCAGACCTGCAGCTGCTCTCATTTGCATATCAGACTTGGTAAATCAGATGCACAGCTAAAGTAATTCTTGCCTCGAGGCACATCTCAGTACCACCCTCTAAAATGTCGACTTTTACAACACAAACGCTTCGTGCAGACCCAGGTTTTTCCTGCACAAACAGAGCAACCGTGATGTGAACGATGTGCAGCGAACTATAAAACTGGTAAGACAAAAAAAACCTGTTTGAAATTTTTGCTGAAATAAGTAAACAATATATATCAAGTATATGAAGAAAGTACAAGGCATTCTATGTTCTGATGTACTACTGTGTATAGTCTGAACATGTTTTTCTCTTTCAGTTCCTACTTCTGTGACTTCGTTTCACTTTGAGGAGTGATTAAATCCTCATTGTACATATTTCAACAGAGCCAAATAATGTGACTGACTGGTGCACAGACAGAGTGGCAGAAGCCATGTGTGCCTACTGGTGGCTCTGTTTGCTTTAGAGAGAAAATGGGAGAAACCTGCATATTCCATTTTTTTTTCAGGAGACGTCTCGACTCCGTACCGGTCCGAATTAATCAAATATGCACAGCACAAACCAATTTCTGTCTGAATGGTTATCCTCACAGTGCTAAAGCCAGGCGAGCATACCTTCTTCCTCCCTTTTGTTTTATACATTTACAAATCAAGAAAAAGAAGAAGTATGAAAATTGAATTCTTACCAAGCGTCTCCTTTCTTCTTCAACAGTGTTCAACAGCTGCGAGAACTCTTTGAAAGACTGGGCTGAAACGCAAAGAGAGATCATTTCTACAACCTCATATTAAAAGGTAAAATACTGTATGTTTGGTCAATAAATGCACCAACATGTATGATATGGCATGCACAATATGTTCACCACCGAGCAAGTACACAGTGATCCAGTTATATTCAGATGATAAAAAGGGATATTTTAACACAGTGGCTCAGTCGTTAAACATCAGATGTTCCTGGCACCCCACAAGCACTGTAGCATGGTGCTAAAATGTTTATTTGCACTGCAGCTTCAGAGCTTTCAGTGCAGCACATTTTAGAACCTAATAAAATCATGCAGCTGTCCAATTTAAAACCACGAATAGCAGTACAAAACAATACTTCAATTGAATGGAACCCACTGATTGCTTCCTTTTATTTTCTTTTCCTGCTAGGCTTTACAATATACTGTCACAATGCAGGAGAGACTGATGTGGCAGAGATACGTTCACGCCATCTGGGCTTTACTTCAGTAGCTTATATTACATTCTGCGGGGCCAGATGAATTCAGCATACAATATATTGAATCTTATCTGCCAGAGAATTGTGCCTTGATAGCTTCACAGCTTCATTAAATGGAGGGCCAGATACGGCGTGGCCTCTGTTGGTCAGCCCCCGTGTCACCCCGTGTCCAGCCATTTAGCAGCGGTCGAGCTGCTCTGCTTGCCAACACAGTAACATCATTATCAGCTGCGACAGCCTGGCATGAGGACCCATGCATCATCTTAGACACTTTGGTCCATTTACACACCAAAGCTTTTAAAGACCAGGGAGCAATGATTTTGTGCCAGTGATCCTGCAGGCAGGCTGGCCTCCTATTAACGCCACTAGCTCCTTTATCAACAGCACAAACCTCTCAGGGGGTAAAGGGCACAGCTGGAGCCGTTGATGGGACAAGATTAGACTCCAAAGAAAGGAAATGGGAGTCAAAGTGAGGTTACGGCTTGCATATCATTCACTGGTAAATGGAGGAAAGAAGCAAAAGAACAAATGAATCACTGAATGGAATAAAATTTACTACTCTACCTTAAGAGTGGAGGAATAAGGAAGACGAGCTTATATGAAAATACAGAGACATTAGACATACTATCCGATTTCTAATGAATTTTATGGGTTTAAAAGTTGCCTTTCTGCTTGATATTTAACTTTTCAGATCTGGCTCCAGACCTCATCTGAGTTGTTCAACCCCAGAAGGCTTGGAAAAGCTCTTGGAGACTAAAGGATTGACCTTCTGAGAGAAGGGCATGTAACTTTTCTAAAAATTAAAATTTCTATAGGCACATCAATCTTTTGGCCCCATTGATTCCTAGATAACTGGCGTGGAATGTGAATGTCACTGCAGGAAGTCATAGAGCGAAATCAATAAAAGGTCAGGTGAACCCGTCTGGCAGCACATATAGGATCCCGATGTTATGTGGGGAAGTTGGGAGCATCAAAGTGAACTACACCAATACTGCATCAAGATTGCGGCTGGCATTCACGCAAGGGTCTCGCTATGTCAGTCAGAAAGTTCAGTTTCATTGATGACTAGAGTGATTTCAACAGGCTATTTCATTTATCTCCTCAAATAGTAATCACGGCCTTGTCTCTCTGAGATGGTGAGTGAACATGAGTATGAAGAAATCGCTTCCCCTTAAGACGATATTTAACACTTCAACTCAATGCTCACATGCAAAATAACACTTAGTGCAATTAAGAGGCAATAAATTGTCTGAAGGTGACGCAGAGAATTATTCATCAAACAGTGTTATATTCACATTTTCAACTTCATTATGTTGTTCATGCCAATGTTGTGTCCACAGTGGTCATGATTAAAGGCCTGCCAAGTGAATTTACCATTGTCTGTATTACACAGTCAATAAAATGCTTCCAGGTGCCTGTGGCTTTGTCATCTGAACCGCTGGCATGGCTAAAACACTGGCTTCTATTGTGCCAGTGATTTGCACTGTAAATACACAGCAGGTCCAGCTACATAACAGGTGGGCAGCTAAAATATCCATTGTTCAATCTGCGATCAACACCGCTCTTGACTGAAGGCCAGGGAACGGGTGCATTGCCTCAAATTAAAGCGTGCTTGATTCTAATGAGGCTTGGATTTGGGTGTGGATTTTTGCAATAAGCATAATTGGTCTCCTGCACCCCTGCCTATCATACACACGCCACAGCTTTGGGAGAAAAAAAGGGAAGAATGGCTGCTCATTACGCATTCAGATGAACATTACAGCCTCATGTAGAGGAGGTCGATATCCAGTCTAGCCCTCACAGATGGACAGTAATTCAGCAGTCTCCAGCTCCACAGAGCGGAGGACTCAAGCTGGGGATAATGAGCAGTGTAAAAAAAAAAAAAAAAAAAAAAAGAAAGGCAAGAGGAGGCCAGGCTGGGATTCCTGCCCATTAGAGCCAGAGAGGCTCACTGCACAGCTGCTTTCATATTCCTGTCTGAGGCTCGGAGGTTCGCACCTCCATTAATCTCTGACACTGATCACAATTAGTCCCTTTGATCTCTTACAGGCTTGAAAAGATACAGGGGAAGCATCATAAGCAAATCAATAGCATTAATTATACATGCATCGCAGACAACTTTAAGATCTATACTCAAAGCCAAATCCCATTCCAAGAATTTGCAGAGTATGCTTAATTTAGTTTGAAAACCCAGCGACTCCGATAAAGCATTTCTCTTTTCTTTAAACTACTTCCACTGACGTAAAATAGCTCAAATATAATAATATCATATTTTGAGCACTTGGTCCTCAGCCAGAGGACACTTACATGATACATGTAAGTACTGCAGCCAATTTGTGTTGAAGTGTCTCCCAAGAGAAACCTTACGGAAATGTCAGAAAAGGTTCGGATTGAGGTGACAATCTGACTAATTGGGAAGAGCGGAGAGGAGAGAAGATGAATGACTGTAAAGAGACAGATTTGCCCTCCTGGGCCTTGTCAAGCTGAACTTACCGATGTTCACCTCGTCATCTGTCTCTGCATCACCTATGCACTCAAACTGGAACTCCTGCAGAGACTGGGAGAACTTCTGGACGGCAGCGGAAAGATCTGCAAAATCAGAGAGTGTGAGCATGAGAACGAAACACTGCACAAATGAATCTGACATTGAAGACACATGGTTAAATTCTACACATGTACAGCAGACAGCAAACTTAATGTAACCTCTTTGCACTATGGCCATCCATGAACTACTTATTATAGGCAACATGGAGACTCATGTGTGGGTTATTTAATGCCTCAGAAGTCACATGATTTTATCAGCATGTCAAAGTTGCCTTTACATCACAAAACATCCCATAAATGATTGACAAATTGGCAGCAGGGTAAGAAAGTAGAAAACCCTGCTGTTACATCACATTCACCAGCAAACATGTAGATTTTCATCTCTTCTTCTGTGGATAATGGTACATATACACATGACTGTAGTAATTCCAGAGTTTGTTATAGTCACAAGCACAGAAACAAAATACTGGATCTTAAGAAGACTTTGACAACTTCTGGGAGCAGAAGAGCAAAGAATGCACTTTCATGATGTGCTGACTGTCCTCTTCCATGCCCGCTGACATTCATACAATAGCACTTCTGTGAGTGACTGCAATATCTGCTATATTTACTTTATCACTTGTCCATTGATCATAATACTGAGATCTGTCCAGGAAAATTAAGCCCAGCTGAGCTTCCTAACCTTTGTGTCAAAAATGATATAGTACACATAGAGAGCTAAAATCCTAAGAAAAATTCCACCTTTGGATACTCTCACAGTGCCAGATATAAATTTATGATGTTTACGGCATTCCAGGAGTTCAGCTGTGATAAAACGCTGTCCTAATATTTTTCAGTGACATTTGACAATCTCCAGAGAAAATGTTTAACTTTTGTATTCCAGCAGAGAAAAAGTGAGTCCTGCTTTTATTCAAACTTTCAGACGTCAGTGGAAAAACTGGTAACTTTTCGGCCTCAGAAGTATTTTTCGGATTGTAAATTTGCATTAGACAATTTGACTTTAACACACACTAGATACTTTAACAATAATACAGTATGTTACAGCCATGTGTTACATATATCTCATCTTCGCTCAGGAGAAACCATTTGTTTTTTGTTCATCGCATGTTGAAAGGCTCTAAATACGACAGCAGTCACGAGCCTCAGCAATCATCGCTGTGGAGAAGAAGCCAGATAAAGACTGAAATCAGTCCAAGCATATTCACAAAGCTTCAATGTGGCAATCAGGAACAAATCACTGCACCGTCGCTGCTGAATTGACCCAAATATGATCCAAAATCAGAAAGGGAATTGATTCAAGCTGCTGAATGTGTCTAGTTCTACAAAGCTCAAACTGCTTTCATCCTGCTGTTGGACCCTCGGGAGGCGTCATTGACTTCTCTGGTTAAATCTTAACGTAAACAATATTTCACCTTTTCACTTATCAGCAACGAGCCACAACTGACTGAGCAATTTCTCATTGTTTGTAGTGATGAGTCAACCAGAGTGTTCACAAATTCATTTAAGAATTAGAGTTGTTTTAATAGCCTCTCACCTAATGAGGTCTATGAAGTAAAAAAGGTTTTCATTTCCTGAACCCTGATCATAAACTCGCCCACTTCTCTTCTCTATTATAAATTTAAAAAAACAACAAACAACAAAATGAGTCCATAAATGTCAAGTAGCTCACCACGACCTGCACTTACCAGTTTTTACCTTTTTCTCTCCGCTTAGTTATGGTGATAAAACTGCATCTAATGTTGTGTTGGTTTATAGTTGATTAGTGTGCTTTTATTATCCATATCGTTGGGTTTTAATGCTAATTGTCTCAGTGTGAACATTTTTCAAAAGTTTATGCGGAGTATCAAAAGCTTAAACTTCCCAATTAGGCAACAAGAAGTGAGTGCTGAACAACTGATTTTTAGGGTTTTTTTTTTCCTCTCCGATATTTATGAGCTCAACAAAAATCTCTTTGAATCTGAGTCACTTTTTAAATTACTCTACACTTTGTATTAAGGATGGATTTTGAGTTATGATGACGCTCTAAAAAACTACTGTACAAGACAAAAATAAGAACTACTAAATAAGAGTAAAATCAAATCCGGATTGTATCTTTAAGACAACTCATATGTATGAAATGTGAACCCATAAAAGATTCAGTGTACGTATCTATAATCTGCATTTTAGTCAGATTCACAAGACAGTTGAACTAGTGGAACTTCTCAACACAAATAGCTGACCAAGCGCGTGAATCACTTGTAATTGTATTTTATTTTTCATCATGCAACTGATTTCAATGTGTTTCATACTCTGGTTCCATAAAGGTTAGAACCGTGACTGTATTTTTGCCGAGGTGAAGCTAACCTATGTTTACAAGTACTTTAAAGAGTGGGATGAGGCTTTAGCACGTAATGGAGGCTTTTAACATTTCATAATTCAGCTGAATTTATAATTGAAAGCAAAACAAGATGGAGATTCTAAAATACTCTGACATTTTAGTTGTCGGCCCACACACTTTGAAATGTACACATTTTTCTCATATCCATTGTTGACAGTGACTCACTAATTGCTTCTCTCCGTCTTTCTTCTCTCGACAGTCGTGTCTTTACTTCAAAGTACTCTGAACTTAACACACACTTGCCTGGAAAGTAAGAAAATGTACACACTATTATACGGTAGACTCTCAAATGTATGTGTTCAGAGGACAGAATACTTCTTAAAAACTGTACTTTGGAAGTCTGAATTAAAACTGCAGTAAGTCCGTTTTAAAGCTTGTGCCTGTACATATTGTATGGATATGTACAGATACAGAAGCTTTTCTTACTGTGAATGCTTCATATTCAGGTCCTATGCATTTAAGAGCATTAACACTCAGGAATGATCTCATACATAACTGTATTTATTTACTCCAGAAACAACAGATTGAAAAGAATAAAGTGGGATAAAATGTCAAAATAAAAGCACTAATTTTATTGGTAGAACTCAACCAAACTTTTTTTTGATGTATTAAAAAAAAGCTAACAATGACTTAACTGATATTTAATTGATTAGTATTATCAGCCATAATAATAACTGAAAGAGATAAGTTATGAAATTACTAACTTTCAGATTTCCAATACAACTTAACAGTCTGTTTGTAATGTTTGACAGTTCCTAATGGGTGTTGTGTTGAAACCTATGCAGCTCCGACTGTGACAACAATAGTTTATCTAACAGGCATCCCGAAGTACAAACCGGCCTTAAAAGCCCACAAAAATCAATGACCTCATCTCCACAGGAGCATAAATTGTTTAGAAAGCCTGACTGAAAAGAATCATGTGATATTTGTGTGTGAGTCTTTTTCTTTACATAACAGCAAAGCATTGTTATATTGTGTGTCAGAGTATTTTAGTCATCCGCAGGAAAAGAAAAACACTTTTACTCAATGAGAACTCAGACTGAGAGGCTCTCACAGACATCTACTCCATATTGAATGAGTGTGTCTGACCACTCGTAAACGTTGCGAAGCTGCCCTGAGGGTCACCGTCTGGAACTTTTCCACAAGATGCACTGTGTCATTGACGTGCTCCTATCAGTCCTGCTTTGACTCGAAAGCTGCTGATTCGAGATCGATACCCGGCTGCAGTTGTCTGGACGCGCTCGCAGGACCATCAATAACTGATGATCTTATAACCCTGACATTCAGACGGGACCCGACCTCGTGCTGCCGTCAACTGAACGCACTGTTTGCTCATCGTCACCAAAGGCCGAGGAAATGAGTACACATGAATAAAGCTACAACAAAATCAGGATCCAGCATCAGGCAACACAGTATCAACTGAAATGTAATTTAAAACTGTCTTTTACTAAAACTTTATACATAGTGGTCTCATTAGTCCTGTTTACTTATTCTTTATTCAGACTATTTACACTCTTTCTGGTAATTAAGGCAAAGTTCCTGTATGGCTGCTTAAGACTACATTTGATGTTTGGGAAGCTTGGCTCCTTCTGCTAAATAAAAAAAAAAAAAACATGCAATACAAACTGTATTGTGGAAAAACGTTTCTGAAAGTAACGTAGTGAAAAAGAATTTCGGTGTTTGGTGCTGAAGCTCAGCACTTTAGCAATAACTCAGGTCTTGATGTGCTTACCTCAGTAAAACCTGCTGAAAACACAATGATATAAACCAACTGACTTTTTTCTAAAAATGCCAGTTTCACTCATTTCACCTGATGCACTTCTTGGCTGCCACAGTCACAGGTTGGGTAAAGGTAGAACACACTTTGTATGTTATTTGCTCACTTAACATTTCCTCCAAGATGAAAATATAAAACTAAAGTGAAATGGATCTGATTCTTTACTTGGTGCTAAATTATGAACCTTATTTTAAAAAGTAAAATAATAATCATTTTAGCTTTTATTATTAGCATTTCACAGCTACAGATCTCATTAAGCTTTGACAGCACTTCTGTATGAAGGGCTCAGGGGAGATGTGGAGCAGAGACTAGAAGTGGGACAGGACCCAGTAACAGAATACTACAGTACCCACAGGCTTTGGCTCGTCGCTCTCTCACATCACTTTGAGCATAAAGGGAAGTGATAACGACCAGTTAATGTTCTCTAATATAATAAGTATCATCATCATCAACACAGTGGTCAAGCTCACTGTTCTTTCTCTGCAGCTGCATCCTGTGGATGTACCTGCTGCTCGCTTTGGCTGCTTTTAAATGATTCTTCTGAAACACGAACAAAAATCAACAATTGCATGGATCGTGGATCACATTCATAGGTGATGTGACTGGCAGAACTGATTTCTTATATTTCATTTTCTATTAATGATTGATCTAGTGGATAGTTTTATTTCATTTACTTGCATTTTCTTTACAACTACTACTACTAATAACAATGTGGTTATGTAATATACAGCATTTTGCACATGTGCTGCCTCTTGGATTTATATAGTATAGTATATAGCCTGAAAGATATGTTTCATACAGTGATGGTTTAATAACTTCATGTTATCTAGTAAACATCCAAATGTTGCTTTATCCTCAGCAGAAAAGGCCAGAGAGCTAGTTGCTGATAGACATCCTTATTTTTCATCTTCATTCTAAATGAACAAATCTTGATTTCAGTCATAGCATTCAGCAGTCGCTGCGATACCTTAATGTGAGCATGGATAAATATTTACCATATCTTAATTAGCAAAATGCTCAAGAAAGACCTGGCACAACAATTTTGTGTTTATTTTCTATTTGTGTGCATTATTTACTAAGTTTGGGAATCACCACGAATGATTTTGGCCCTCTGCTCATTAGTGGACTCTGCAGAAAATATTCCTCAAGTAGCTACAGAGAAACCAATTCACCTTAAAGTGATCACAAGACCGAGCAGCAAAGACAAATGGAAAGTGAATCAGTAAAGCAAGACAAATGAACAGCTTCAATTTTTTAACCTTAGGCAAGCAGTAAAGGTGTAATCAGAGTAACACGTTCCAGGTTGTACATTTAAAAGTTTCAGCGGAAACAATGCAGACAAAGACCGTCTGCTTTCAGGGTGTTTTATCAGTTTAAATGTCAATACTTTCTGTTGGCATTCACCATCCAAGTCTACTGATGAATTAAGTTTTTGTTTATTAGCTTTGTAATAAAGCAATGAGTTGTGCAGCTTCCAAGGCTCAAATTAGTTTTCGGAAGGCCAGTTGTTTTGGCAGGAACACAGTGCAGCTCAACCAAGCTGTAACCAAATTAAATTATATTAAACTAAATGACAGGACAAGTCTGCAGATGCATTAAAAACTCCATCAAGCACTCCAGTTTTCATGTTCGTGGTGCTCCGTGCAGGGCTGCCACGGCATTACTGGCCATATTACAATGATTGGAGTAAATAAAAGCTCACAGGTGATATCGGGGCTCTGCAGGGACACACAGCAGCAGGCCAGATTAGTTTCCACTCGAGAAGAAAGGGAGAAAATAAGGAATAAAAGACAGAAAGAAAGAGGCACTTTCGCTGGGTGTACAGGAAGTAGAGACTTCATGGTTCCCCAGATATTTCATCTTACACCTCTGCATCTCCTCTGACAGAAGCAGGAATTTGGTGCATATCACTTTGAGTGTGTGTGGTGGAAAAGAGCTGTGCTGTTCAGGGGAGTAATAAAAGGAAGGAAGCGTAACTTTGATTCGGTCTGAATCTGAAGATGTTATTTACCACATGAGGTGTAATGCTGAAATAAGAAAAGAGCTATTGCAGCATGAGCAACAGAGGTAAAAAAAAAAAAAAAGACGACCTATTTTTGCAATTTTGACTCATTAATACACTATTTATACACCGCCTCAAAATAGTACCTTCTAATTTTATTACACTCAGCAAACATTTTATCTTACCCTGCATGCAATTCTTCTATCTGACCTAATGATTCTTCACACAGCAGGTGGTAACAGACAGAATAATAGTAATGGTGCATCGTCCTCCTACGCAGGTTGTAAATCAAAGACCACCAGGCCAAGACGTGACTGGATGGAGCAGCTATCCCAGTTAGCGTCCAGCATGTGAGACGGGAGAGAGGACTGTCAGTCACCGTGCAGCAAAGCCCCCTGGGTACGCCCTTTATCTCATCTCCAGGGCAACCGCATACTACCAAATTCCATCTGCCGACAAAACACAGACACGGCTGCAGGAGCGTCTGCAGCTTTCTCACAAACAGCCCGAGTGCATGCAATAGGATATGAACTATACCTTAAGGACATTCCTCAATTCTGCAACAGCAATTTGCAGTTTCACAGTGTAGAGTCAATGACATCCACAAACCATTTTATCTACGTTTTATCTAACATCTGTGCATCTGCGTCAGGCAAATAACAAGATTTGTCCTTCATTTCATATTTGGCTGTTTTAGCTAAAATTGCACAAATGTTTCATGACACAGTTTTATTCCTGCATCAATGAATAGTCATATAAAGTTAATACATCTATATTAACAAATTTGATATTACGTACAAAAATGCAATAGTGTTCAACATCAGTATAAATACTACATGTACTGCACTATATAAATATAGTCTCACAGAACATTGATTGAGTTGATTGATTTCAACTTCCAGTTTGTGCTTGTGTGCTATTATGAGTTCAAATATTGAAAACAATAGAAAAGCACACACGTTTTTGTGCAGCGGGACATCTACTTATTACTTCAATATCTCAGAAATGCACTCCAAATACAAAAGGTGGCTTCCACTAATTTGAAATCCATTTAGCAGCATTTGTCTTTTAATTGCTTCATGTTTCAATATAATGTGAGAAAATTCCTCCCAGGACATCAAGGCATTAAACCTAAATTGCAAGGGCACTGGCCATAAAACCTGTTTAAACTGCTAAATAAATAATAGAAACGCTCTCAAAAAAACCAAAAACAAATCAGGCCACCAAAGAGAGACAAACTGCAGGAACAAAGAGTCGGCACAAGGCTCGAAATAAACCAACAGTAATGTGACAAAGACACTCGTATGCAGCAGCAGTCACTCCAACGTTTACTGTGTCTACCCCCCGACAGACAGATAGCTGCAAGCTTAACATATATAAAGAAAGTATTTTAAAAATGTCCTGTTGAACAGCACATGTTGAGACACGCTGAAACACCAGTGGACTGCCACTTCCAGCTCTCTGTGTTATGTGACTGCCATACTCATCACAACACTAATTACTAAGCAGCATCCTTGTTGTGCTTTCACTCCTCTGAATATTCCTCCGAGTTTTAATGAAGTGCTTTAACACAAATTAGCACAGAAAAGCTTTTAAAACCTCAAGTCATAGGCATAAATGCGTTCCATTAAAAAGCAACAACCGGGACAATAAAGAATTCATCTTCGGCTTTTGCTAAATAGCTACATATTTACACTTCCCCTCAAATGACTCTGAATGCACTCAAGGTATTTTCTGGTTAAGATTTACTCTGCGCTTTTATCTTTTATCGAGGCAAACAAACAAAAAAGAAGAGCGCACAGCAACAATGCACTTCTTTTGTAGAGACAGTCTGCCTGTACATCAACACCACAGCGAGAAACTCCGTAGCCACTTTATCTTGTCAGCGAGACGCAGCTGATTTCAGATGAGAAGGTCTTCAAAGGGGAGCGCCTCTATGCGCCCAGCTTAACGAGAGACGGAGAGATCTCTTTGATGCAACAGTAGGGTGCATTGTGCTACTTTGATTCCATTTGGAGGGATTGTAACGGGGGAGTGGCCCTTCAGGTAAGACCTCTTCCGCCCGCTTACTATTACGTTCGCCTGTCAGTCGCCCAGCGGGGGGGGATAGATGCATGAGGAGAGCTAACCAGATGGGCCCTCGCACTCCACGAGCATACCGAACGTTTCCCACCGCCTGAAACAAAACCTTCTCTAATAACTCCAGAAGCAGGCGGTAACTTCAAGTGTCAGTTGGTCAACCTGTGAACTAATTCTTCAATGACAGAGAGGACTTAATATGACTAAATAAAACATGAAGACTACAGAACATGGCCTCTGGGGATACAGCATATAGACAGCATACTTAAAATACCCGGCGGTGATGTCTGGCTTCTTTGCAAAACAAGAAGGGAAGTTTGGGGAAGTATAACGACATGTTAGAGATTAAAACATTTAGACCTATTTTTAGAGGGATGATAATATCAGTATTGTCAAGCAAATTGTGACTCTGGTATTTCTGGCTACTTAATTAAATCAACTAATCTAAATATGTCACAATGCACTGGTCACTCATGATCAGAATATGACAGGCAGAAATAAACCTTTTAAACCCACCAATCCCTGCAAAATACTCATATCAAATTACATCTGTATTGTTTTCATCTATCTAAATTGTTGAAAACAATGGAAGAGATGAAAGATACTGACCCCGGTTCTTTGATATGAGGCTGATGCAATGCTACAGTCTATTCTTAAGCTCTAAAGAAAGAGATCAGAGTTATTAGCCCTGCAAGTCTCCTGGAAGGAAAAAAGCCAGCCGGGCCGGCCTCCGCCATTTATCACCGAGTCTACAGCCTTTAGACCAAGTGGAGAGATTTTCTTTTAGACGATACACAGACAGTAGATCTGGTGCAACTTCTGGCACATCAATCAATCAATCAATCAATCAATCAAACGCTATGTATGTAGCACCTTTCAAACAAATCAAATGCAGTTCAAAGCACTTTACAAGCGATTGACTGACATCCTGTGTTTTGTCAAAGATGAGCTTGCCACTAAAAATAAGCAGAATTTCAGACGTATAGATATAGATGGAATTCACAATAAGATTTCATAAAATATCACAAACACACTTCCATGTGCAATTAAAAAAAGAGGTGTGCAAAACTAATTTAAACCCCACATTGTTCAAACACTTTCACATAAAACTTGGCACCTCGCAGGGCCAGGCGCTGGAGACTTTCTAATGTGCCATCCAAAGTCTGAGTTTAGCATCTGCGTAGGCTAAAGCTACATGCAAACCCACCGTCTTCTACCACACAATCTCTGGGTTCATTACAAGCACGCACACGATGTTTGTCAGCCAGGTCTGGATGAGTAATTGTCATTTCATCTTCGTACACTAGTGTTGCATTTTGGGACACAGCACTCAACTTAAGAGAAAGGAACAGACTCTTAATAGCCTTTGCTTTCATCTTCCCTGAATAATACTGAGCTATTAGGTGACTTTCAACTTCCTGGAAAACAAAGCATTTTATCTATATTGAGGGGAAAAAAGACAAAAATGCACATATAGTAAATAATGCAACAATAAACATGTCCAGTTGAAGAGAAAGGGTGAATTATTAATGTTGTGGAGGAGAAACACAAACGCATCACCTTATCCTTTTCAGTCTAAAGATGCAACAAAAGCACCAGTGTGCAACGCCAGGCGACTCTAAGCATGAGAACGTCTGCTCAGAGTGACAATCACTTTGACTGACAGGGCAACAACAGAGTACTTCACAACAGACCTCAATCTGGAGTCGAACACATTTCCCTGCACAGTCTGAGGGGAAACAGCTTTTAGGAATACAACTTCTAATCCTTTTATCAAAATCTGTCCACAAAAACACCCGAGTCTCTCGCAGTGCCGCATGAGCGGTGCTTACCGGCCTCGCTCGGCTTTATTACTAAACCAGTCACATAACGCACTCCTGTATTTCATTTCCATTACATGAGTTCAAATTCATCAAAGTAGTCAAAGCAGCAGCAATACATTATAAATGGCATAATCCTGCAGCACACCGCCTGTTTTACAGTCACAGTCTGACTGACACACACACACACACACACACACACACACACACACACAGAGAAGCAGACAGAATGATGTCCGGCCAAATGCTATCTGAGGGAGGATGGGGGGATGGTTATACAAGCATGTTTACAGGACATTTCCTGTGGCTGAGCCTTGGGAGCATCATCTGTCCTCAGACAAACAAACACTCAGAGTTCCCAAAGCTGAAAGCTTTTATGACATCACCCCGAACAAAGAAGCCTACACGCCATGTCTTCATTTAATAAAATAACAGCCGCTAATTATAGATATATTAAGGTGCATGAATACCTCAAAATTACGCAGGCAGAGTTGGACAAGTAAAGATGCTGTTTACAGACTTGCTAAATACTGTAATTTTTATAATGACAACAGTCATGTGTGTCAGCCATTCATTACTGCATCCATCCCAGGCAGGAAGCATCACTCTGTAGCTGGCGAGCAGGCGTGGGCACGGGGTGGTGGCGCACAGTCGGCTCACATAATAATGGGCTGTCTTCTGCGCTAATCTAGCTGCATTTAGAAAAGCTTATGAAAATTAAATGCTTGCTCGGATTCATGAATCTTCTTGAAAAACCAATGTTCTCTGAGAAAGGTTTTAGTAATGACTGTGAAGAAACAAAACAACTTTCAAAAGCACCTTAAATTCGAGAACTTTTTTCAATTTTTCACAGAAGTATAGCTCCAGGACTAAACAGCAGATATCTGATGGCAGCGATGCATCATTTCCTAAAGTGCCTGTATGAGTTATGAGTGATGGACACAAGCCAGCGCCCAAAGGCTGCCGAGCGGGTCTCTGAGGATTCCCTTACAGAACTGGGTCCAACTATGAGCCTTTAGTGTCGAGTTATACATGTTTTTTCATACACATATATACAAATATTGTGTGTGTCCTGTAGCAAAAATGCAATATACCACAGTATTTGTTGCTCGGTGGCGCCACTTGGACACAACTCAACCTGTCTGTAGAAAACAGACGGCGTCTGCTGAGAGGATGTTGTAAAGCTCGTCCTCTGAATCGAACGATCATCTGTATAGCAGTCGCTCTCAGGACTCAAAGTCCTGCATGAGCCAACTGCCATGACAAAAACAGAGTAAACAAGTGGTTGTTGAAAAATGCCAAACATGTACCCAGTAAAACAGATTCAAATATTATTCTTGGGAGCTGGCCAGTCGATCCACAGTTAAAAGGACTCATAATACATGACAGGTAGTGAGAGAGGACTGCAAATGGGAAGCAAATGATAAAACATGACGAGGTGTTCTGATATACAAAAATAATGGATGAGGTAAAAAATATTATACTACCATGTCTGTTATTTTATAGAAAAACTCATGTGTCCGCAACTTCACTTCATTTTTTTTTTTTCAGAAAAACTTTTCCAGTTTAATCCACATCTCTGTCTGTTTCATCACCAGGAGTTAACTGGTAGCTCAAAGCAGATTTATAATGTCCTGTTATATTATTTTAACAGACACCTGCCAGCCAATCAGAAAGAAGCATTAAGTAACAAAGAGAAATTATTTGCAAGCATGAAGCATGAACCTAATAACAGACAGTATAAGTTTTCTGGAGAGAAGTTGTGACTTTTCATTTTGCGGAAGCTGCGCATCAAACGAGCTCTGTATCCTAAAACAACGGGTCGTCATTTTGGGGAAATATGTTCATTTGCTCTCTTGCAGAGAGTCAGATGAGAAGACTGATTCCACTTTCATGTCTGTCCAGTAAATATGAAGCCACAACCAGCAGCTTGTCAGCTTAGTTTAGACACTGCGTCAAAATCCCAGAACCTCTGAAGCTCCCAAATGAACATGCTTTCTCTTTCTTGTTTATTTAATCCGTATAAAAACCTAAGTGTAAAAACCATGAGTTGTGGTTTTATGTGTCAGACTATTTCATGTCCAGGCAAAGTCACTTCCTGAAGTCTTGTCGTCACTGCGAGGTTGCCAGGCAGGGATTTAAGGAAGTGACGGAGTCTGGTTAAGAAAAATCCTGTTACACTACAACATGTTGGTTTTTAAGGCACTTCCACATTTGCTCCTTTAGTCATTGTAACTGTTGCTTGGTCTCAACAAAAAATCTTGACATTATGGTTATTTTAGTCAGTTAATGAAACAGATGTGTACTGACTGCCATCCTATGTAATTCACATTCTCTCACCACTTGCATTTTTTCCTTAGAGATTTCAAGTGCACAACACCACCCTCTAATAACGCCTTGCTGCATACCCAAGTGCTTTGTATACAAACTTACCTACCACATCTAAAATGTATCATTACAAGCCTCGTGTCTGTGGTTTCTTCCACCCTTCCCACAAAGGGATAATTAGTGCTTGTAGTGTATTCAATTACTGCTGTCAAGCGGAGGGATAAATAAAAGTCAGCAGTTGTTATTTACATCAGGTGTGAACAGTCAGTGCGAGCCACAGAGAGGAAGGCAAAGCTGTTTACAGCTTCTGCATATATATTACTTGCATCTGGAACAGATTATCCACATTGACAAGTGCAAAATGTGACAGGATTAGACCATAATCTTCATCATGAGCATTAATACAAACATTATAATGGAGATATTACTAAGACTTGATGTATCATATGCATTTAGAACAAGAGAAGGACACAGGCTCAATTTTATCCCCAAAACCAAGTTTGATGTTGTTTCTTTACAAAGTTAAAAACTAAGAGTCAACCTTGTAAAAGTTAAATCACATTTCTCACTCTTACATGGTTTAATCCCACAAAGAAGTAACTAACATAAAAAGCACAATTTCTAACTGCACCTAATTGTCTTTCTATGCACATCCTATACACATGTACCCTACACACACACATACACAACAATACACACAAGTATTAAAGCTACACGTATCAGAAACGGCTAAATGCAGTTTCAGTTAATACTCAGTGCCGTTTTACAGGTGATGTATTAACATGAAAGTCAACCTTGGCTCAACAGGAATCATTCACACAGACAGCACATGCGAAGGCCGATGAATTATGGCACGCCGTTCGATTCTGAAACATGAGATGATTACTATTAAAAAAAGGGCTCCATTAAAGGTCTTTCAGTAATGTCACCGCTGATGGTGGGTCATAAAGGGTCATAAACCTCGGTGGCGTCCTAAGTTAAAGACCATCAATAATTTACTTCCGTCTCTTGGCTTCCTGCGCTCTCGCTCCTCCCCCGACTGAAACTGGGCTTTCCAGTTAAAGGACTGTTCCACTCATCACTACAAAGAACAGATAAATACAACTCAACATACTTATAAAAACTACAGATGATAATAAAAAAAATGCAACAACTCAGCCAGCAGAGTTGTTGAAGTTTATACATTTAGTTTGGTTTACTCTCAACTTTTCTTGAGACCACAGACCTTGGACGTGGAGGGTGTGAGCCATTAGGCCAAAGCCATGTAGTTTTCCTGCATCTGTAAACCAATCAAAATCTCAGTTCACTTGCTCCTGTCTCATATGCATTGTACAACCTGGAGCATTAAGGTCTTATTGGGTATTAAACCGCACGGACCTTTGACATCCTGCCACAGAGTATCCTTGCCGCCATGAATAAACCATTGAGCGGCGTCTTCCCGTCCACCTGCGGCGCCCTGCCCACTCACAGAACGGTTTTACTGCTAAAAGGTATGAAATTGGTTTGGCCTTCAGGTGCCCTCAGAAAGAGCAGATTCTTTCAAATACAGTGGCAAGACATGAGGATCTAAATGCTAAGTGCTCCTCGCTGTTTTTGTTGACATCAGATGTACCCATAGAAACATGGAACTGAAAAAGTATGAAAAAAAAAAATACAGCATCTCACGATAACAAGCTGTGGCTGTCTTGAATGTCACTTTGGTTAAGAAATGTGGCGAAAGTAAAGCAACTCTTATCTTGTGCTCATTTGTCCATCCATCGTGCTCAAAGTCTAAGAGGCCAAACTGGATTGTGAAGAAAGATAATGAGATTTTATACACATTATTGTCCCATTTTTAAAAAAGACTCTGACCAGTTCACAAGAGTTGAGAACAATAATATGTTAGGACAAGAAGTTAATTAGATTTTTTTTTTTTTTTAATAACTTCTAGTCGATCATCATGAATATTTCTGGCACAAAAGCAATTCAGATGCGCACAAAAACACACACACACAAGTAACGTGCTGTATGTTACAACTAATAAAATGTGTGTATTTGATGTTTTAATGTGGGAAAAAAGCTTTGATATTGCTTTTTTGCTACAACTTTAACCTCTGTCAATGTGTCTAATCCTAGATGATATTTCAGCTTGAGAGACTGTCTTGTCCACAAGCAAAAAGCAAAGACTTGTACAGTACATGTACTGTGGATGAATCCTGATGAAAAGAGCGAAAGCATGAAAAGAATGATGCTTTCTCACTGTAAAAAGCTTGACAGGAACATGCCAGGTTGAATCGTGAGAAAAATATTATTGCGCTGACTGATGGGTTTGGTGAGAGCACTACAACACACGGCTGTGGCTTTTCCATCCTTTTTCCAAGTCTGCTATTTTCCATATTTATTAGGCCCGTATTTCTAATCTTTCCCCATTTCACAGACACACTTCTGACGTTAACGCAGCCAAGCCCTCTTCTCTACGGGGACACAGCAGAACAGGAAGTCCACTTTTAATCAGCTCGGAGGAATTTGAGGCTGAACTTGGAATCTGAGAGGACGATGACCTGTGACAAAGTGCTGCCATCCTCATCCAGACAGTGGAGCAGCTCTCGTTCATGCACTCATTACACACAGACCGTGTGTCTTCACTCACTCCTGATAGATGACTTGAAAGCCCTTGAGGGAGAAAGCATCTTTCATTAATGGACTCAAGTTCTGCACTAATGATCTGCATATGACTGGTCGTGGTTTCATGATTAGAAAAAAAATTTCATAGGAGCAGATTTTAGTCCAAACTGTGTCAGATCTGTGCATGAATGAGGGAGGCACAGACAAATACCCTGCAGTTACAATGAAGCATGAATAAAGATTTAAAGCTGCAATAAAAAAGCAAAAGGTTATTGAGTTCACTAACACAGCAGATGTGAAGACGCACTAATGAATGCATCCAGTTTGCAGGTGGTCCCAGTTATAAAAGATCATCTTACTCTTGAGTGCATTGATGAGCATGTTTCCATCCTTGATGAGCTCTTTGATGAACTTATT
This sequence comes from Holacanthus passer, assembly GCA_025331565.1. Lineage (NCBI taxonomy): Eukaryota > Metazoa > Chordata > Actinopteri > Pomacanthidae > Holacanthus > Holacanthus passer. The sequence continues at coordinate 2,779,829 of JAFREQ010000017.1, forward strand.
CGTCCTCTCCAGCTCGATCTCATGGCATTTGATCCTGTCTCTGAAGTCGGGACTGTCCAGGAAAGAGTCGCTGAACTCCAGGGTTGGGAGTCCCATCGTGCCTCCGCGACCGAGCCGCCTTTCTGCCTCTTCTAGGACCGAGATCCGATCTAATACAACCGTCTCCAAGTTCCCCAAAAAAGTTTTCCTTCTCCTCTTTAGTTCCTCACTTCCGCTTTGATTCTCCCTTTTTTTTCCGGCTACCTATCATAAAAACTAGTGGTCGTGAGACTCCTGCTGGTTAGTTTTGGATAGTTTACAGAAGTTTCTGCAGATCTCACATCCTGACTGGTTCAAAGTGAAAAACACTTTATCAAAAGCTGCATCTAATATAAATAAAAGCAGAATAATACACTAAAAAAAAATGCACTGTGTTTTCCTTTATTTTCACATTGTTATAGGTTAAAGCAGGGCTGCATCATCCTGACTTATTCAAACTGAAAAAAAAACTTTATCAAAAGGTGCATCTAACATAAACAAAAGCAGAATAATGAAATGCATTTCCACAGTGTTTTCCTTTAATTACATATTATTATTATGGGCAGATGAGTATTTTAAAGCAGGGTCGTCTCAAGAGTTTTGGAGCTGCCTGAGCAAAACCTGACCCCCACTGCATTTAATTTTATATGGGATTTTCTATGGGACCCAAAAAAATCATAAACGACAGAAAATAGGCCAAATTAATGAGTTCAGTTTCTAAAGACAAAAAAAAAAAAAATCAGTACAAAAATCCTGAGATAACACAGTATATGTAAGCACGTACTAATCTGATATTGTCATCATCACTAACATTATTATGTCCAGCTTCAAGTCATTATCATCATCATCATCATCATTATTATTATTAGCATTAGCATTGTCATTATTGTCATTAGTTCTTGGGCCAGTGCAACATTTTCAGCATCAATAACCCTGAGATAACACAGTATATGTAAGTATATACTAAACTGATATTATCATCATTATAATTATCATCATAATCATACTCATTATTATTATTATTATTTGCATTGTCATTATCATTATTAGTTCGTGGGCCAGGGCAACAAATTCACCATCAATAATCATGAGATAACACAGTATGTGTAAGCACGTACTAATCTGATATTATCATCATCATCATCATAGTCATCATCATTATCATTTCCAGTCAGAGCAACACTTTCCGTATCAATAAGCTGGTGTTGATGCCAAAGAGACTATTCTTGGCAGAAATTCAGGACAAAATTGACTCTGCTTCACATCCAAACTCTGCTATGCAAACATGCAGAACACTGAATTATGTTATAGCCTTCGTCACGAAATGTTACTCTGTTAATCATTACTCAGTGCTTCACACTTAAATTATTTTTGCTACATTACATTTCATTTTTCCTTATTCTTACACCCCATGAGCTGTGACTCAGCCACCTCTTAGGTTCTGGAGAAATGATGCCGGTCGGCTTACTTTTTAAAGTTGTGAACTGTATACTTTGCAGAAATTATGGGCGACAAGCTTTATGCTGGAATTACTGCGGGTTTGATGAGAGGGATCTGAATTAATACCTTGGCAAATGGAAGTAATTAAACAAGAGCCTAATTGGAGTCGGGGGAATTTGTCACATTCTCTTCGTGCAACAGGGAAGGATGGTGATAATGATGTCACACTCCAAATGAGTATTTTGGTAGGCATGAAGCGGAGGCTCTGTCACCAGTGGCACTAAGTCTTTTGGATGACTCTTTCTACTTATGGTGCTTTGCAGCGTCGGGGGGCCGGGAAGACGCTTTATCTCTGAGCAAAGTGTAAAAACAATCTCCTTGGAGAGGCGAATGTTGCAGCATTGTCTCGAGCCAACACACAAATGAAAATACATTAATAATTTAGTGCTACGCTATCAACGGCCGACCATAAGCTCTGCGGGCGAGGATGGGCTTTTTGCTCAGTGTCATTTGGAAGGTTACCTTGCAGCCTTCTTCCTTGATAACTAACTAGCAACCTTTTCTAATAAGATACCTGCTTTGACTGTAGGTAGCAGAGAGATAAATCACTGGAGACAGATAACCTTCCTGGGCAGTGTCACATGGCTGCAGCCGAGTTGTTAGTGTGTGTTAACATCATATTCCAGCAACAGCCAGTAGGCCTGTGGTCAAACTGCATTTTCTAAACACATGCAAATAATTTTTTTTTTTTATCAATGTACTTGAACACTATGAGAGTCATTTGAGGATGCTTCATGTGATCAGGGACAAATAGTTCAAGCATTTTACCAGGAATATTTTATCAGAGCCTTTACAAGCATGTCCTGCTTCACCTAACAGTGAACCACAGTGACATTATGAATCTGCCAAAACAAGGGGGCTTAAAGGTTGCTCTCTACGTGTCTATAACTGAATGAGACAGGACCACAGCTGCAAAATTTTGAAGAGAAATATTACATAAGAGGGACGCTTCCTGAGATGTGAGACAGGGCCATCGATTCACACGCATGACTGGATCTGAAGGACACGATAATGACAATAATGATATGCCAGTCCTGCATCACCTGCATGCAAAATTAGCCTTCAGCTAGACCTATGCACAGCACGCAATTTGAAAATGTAAAGCTACGTCATGTGTCTGCGGACTGAAGATACCAGGTTGTAAGGTCATACTAGCTTTTAGTCCTGCCTGGATTATCTACATTACCTGATGAAATAACTCATCACCATCTTCTATCACCTTTAGTTTCACCTGTGATTTTTCTGTAGGAACTGTCTCCAGGTTTGACACAGTGTTTTGACTCCGCGGCACACGTACCCAGAATGCCTCAGGTGTGGCAGGAGCGAGCTACAATCAAACAGCTGTGAGGACGTGGAACTGCAGCGAAGTCTGGCCTCTGGCTGCACCTGAGGAAGCAGCAACAGCGGCTGCATGGGTTTCCTGACACATATGCACTTACAGCGAAATCTCAAGTCTGCTAATGAAACAGAACGAGAAACCCCGAGTGATTCATTGGAAGGTGTAATGCTCATTGTGGTCACCACTAAAACCATATTAAAGTTGCATGTGACAAAGCTGGCCAGGGAGCCAGTTTGCCTCGGGGTGTGTGATTATAGTAGCCATCATAATGCCCCTGCATGCATTATCCATTTGGTGGGATATGAGCTTGGGAAGAGCAGTGGTTCAATTATCAGGTAATTCTCTGAAAATAAAGCTAAATGTGATGTGCATTCCAGCTGTTCCCTGCTTTTGGAAGAATTATGCAGAAAAGCTAGTAATATAATATTATATAACGTCTATGGAAGTTGTCTAAGATATTGCCTTAACACACCAGCAGAGACTCGTGGACCAGTGGCTAGCTGTATGAAGCATGCTTAATTGCAATCTTAAATAGCTGTCTGTAGAGTCTTTGAGGGAAATTTGTTTTAATTATGATGATACTCTGCGGATAACCGTATCCCTATCCTCCTCTCTCATAGACGCATTCACACATTCATATTAGTCATGCAAACACGAGTCCGCTGAGACTCGGTGCGCATGAATTTCTCTGTGACTGCACCTATGGAGACCAACCGTGAACCATAAAGAGACTGCACACATACACACACACACACAGGCTTTTTGCACACATTAAGTGAGTGAGACATCTTTCATATATTGTACATGTGTGGGAAGAAATTAGGTATGAGACACACATCCTCCCACGTCCTCAGTCTCTTTCTCACTGCATTACACAGAGCCACTCCAGCGTTGCCTGATGGAGAATCAGCAGCTCAGATGGAAAAAAAAAAACAGGCTTGGGTTTCACAACAGATATCAATAATCCATGCAGAATAAGCATCGATTAGCTCCACAATGACTTATGTGCAAGTCAGGCAACTGCTGATTAGATTTCCTATGATATCACTGCATCACACAGTGGGACAGTCGGTGTGTGTGAGATGATGTCTGGTCTCCTCGTGGTGGGAGAGGTGGGCGGTTGTTGGTTCCTAACATGCCGCCGTCAATTCCAGCTCCCGTGCCATCATTCCTGCAGCGGCAGCCCTCAGGGGTGCAGTTTGTTCCATCGACACAGTGAGCAGAGATATGTGATACATTAGTGCGACTGTTGCTCCCAGTTAATTGCTGTGTGCACTCTGCAGCACTGAACTGGGTTATTGGGTGAAAGATGATGACTGGGAGATGGACTCCGGGAAAAAAAATTCTGCTCAATGCACAGCTCTCAATTTTCCATCTGACGACAGAGTTTAAGATGTCACACTTGACATTTGTATTACTGGCATCACAGTTCTGACTATGAGGAAAATATTTCGTGCGAGTTTCAGTATGAACCGTAGCTGCACAGTGTAGGCCATCATCAGATATAATTCAATGCAATAGTGTTGTGTTAATTATGCATTAAAGACAAACGGATGCATCATTTAAAAAAAGACAGGATTAGATAACAAGACTTCTTATGATCACAATTACCTCTAAATGATATGAGCCGTTTTCTCCAATTAACAATTGACACCGCCATGCACACTCTTCATTTAAATCAGGTATTAAGGTAATTGCACAATTTCCGGGTAGCACTCAGCTTAGTTCCAGAGGAGAGCTTTTGAGAACAAGACCTGTCACTGTTTTCCCAGCTCATGATTAATGACCCTAATTTAGAAGTTTTTTTTTTTTAATCTAATCATGCTCTGACATTTCCTATCAGATGGGTCCTTATTCATTCTTTCCGTTGTTTACCTCCTGACAGTGCAATCTGCCAAAGTGGCAAATGCTGGGCTCTCGTTTATGACTCCTGATGTCCAGATGACGTTTGAGCAGTTATGCGCGATTACCTCCTCTTTACACAAGAGGCATCTCTAAAGCATGTGAGTGTCCACAGGGATTCCATTTATTGCTTTTTTTCGCTGCACAGTGAAAATTGGGATGGTAAGCTTTTTTTTTTTAGCTTGAAATGCCATGGCTGCATTTGAGTTGAGTCTGGTGTCAGGTAAAGGACAGATCCTCTGGAAAATGGTTGAGCTAGAGAGTAAATGCGATCCAGCGCACATGAAAGCCTCGTCTGTGTCTCTGAGTCTGTCGCTCTTGACTTACAAATCTTCTCAGCGCACATAAGAAGGCTTGCCCTCGGGAGCAGAGAGGTTTTCTTTTTGCCTTGCTGACCTTCGTGAGGTGATACCTGTCGGGCAGACCCCAGGCACAGCATTAAGTCTGGGTGATAAATTACAGGAGCTGCTACCAGCTTCATAAGCAAACACTTTGTGTCCTTTGCTGGGACTTTGGTTTTAATTTGGAGCAGCAGAAATGCAAAAAGAGGCCTCCCAACCCCAGCGCGCTCCTGCCGAGCCAAATAAACATCTCTTTGGCAGCTTCATCTGTTGACCCTGATCTGATCACCAGTCATTGCATCGAATGTGAAAATCTGAAACCGTGTGACAGTAGTGAATAGTGCTCACTGCACCAGAAGAAAGCCTTTGTTCTTATTTTTAAAACCAATGTAGGATGCAGGTTGCTGACAGCTACTTTTGATTTTCTCTGAACCTTTGAAAAGACTTTGATTTCATTTTAGCTCAAAGTAGAATATTTTAACAAAATGTCCCTGAAAAATGAATGATTCTTTTTCTTGCACAGAAGACAAACTTTTCGCACCCTGCTCTTTGACCATGAAAAATAAAGTTGTGTTTGAAAGAAAGGGCCAAAAGCCAAATTGAAATTTGCGTACTTCTTCTTTCAGTTGCTCCCATTAATATTTGCCACAGCGGATCATCTGCTCAGCATGGAAGTTATCCAAGCCAACAAACATGCGTGTTCATTGCTTTTAAAATGATTATTTCAAATAACCATAGTTAAAAACCAGTCGCATGCAATAATAGGTGTTATTCACTGGACAATTCATTTCAACTATCTGGAACTTAATAGCAAAGGATCCAGTTGATATCTGAGTCCCAAAAGAAAACAACAGATTGCATGTAAAACTGAATCACTCTCTCTGGCAGCTTATTCCATCTGGACTTTTGACCGGATATTTTTTTTTTTCCAGAGTTGTTTTGGTTGGAAATGATGCCATCGCTTCGCTTTATTTCCCCATCAAATACTTGGCTTTAGAAGCTTTTGTAAAATTATTTGATACCGAGAGAAGTTTGGCAAAGTTTAGGGATTAACTTTTCTCCCCTTGAAAAATCAATCCATCCAGAATTTTTTTCCCCTCATAACTAATAAAATATTCTGAGCATGATTCAGTTATACAGCAAACTGTGCTCTTTTTTGTTTTAGTGAGATTTCAGATTTGCAGCATGTGTTTTGGAGGCCGGTTTAAATAGCTACTTAATTACACCTAATCAATCTAATTGTGTCGAGCGACCTCTCTAACACGTTCTGATATCTCCTGCTTCGGTGCACTTTGTATTTTATTGTTGCACAATATGCATTTATATTAAAAGTGATATTGGCTAAAGTCTATTTTTGCAGAACCAAAATGGCCGTCACAGTTATAAGCTATGGGTGATGAAATATTGCTGCTTCAAAAAGTTGTTTGCAAGGCCTGAATCCTGCTCAGCTCTTTGTCGAACTAGCCTCTCGTTGACTGGTTTATTAGTATTCCTCAAGCAAACCTGAGAAAGCTGTTGAGACACTCTTGATCAGATAAATCAGTATTAAGGGTTTTCATCAGAGAGAGAATTACGCAGGTCCTCCAATGCTTCAGACGCTTCCTCGGGGACGCTGAATTATAATTTTACATTCTTCAAAAAGTTTTCCAATCATCTTCCCTTCTCATGGTTAAATTTAAAGCCCATTAGTTTTATGTCACCTGAAGTTTCTCTATCCAATATATTTCTTCTGCTGACAGAGAAAAAGGGGGCCAAAGAGATTAACTTCCACAGAGCATGCTAAAGGAGAAATCAAGCAAACAATTCTTCTGAAATTCAAAATTGCACCACTGTCATACTGCGAGTTCCCAGAGGCAAAGAACAGGCATAATGTTTCTCAGCGAAGCAATATAAGCATATACAGTAAGTGAGCAGGTACGTGTGGTAACTTTGAGCAAAGGCCAAATTCTTCTCTACAATAAACTTCTACTGTAATTTCATAAAAAAGACACGACTGAAGATGGTTTTTTTTTTGCATCGATATGAGCAGCATACTCTTGGTATATGTCACATTCAGCAACTGACACAAAGGCAATCCTTGGCCATGGTGACAAGACAAAAAAACACTTTGAAGGTCAGGATGAATAACTGTTATTGAGTCCATTTCAAGTTTGAGAAAATATCAGCGAGCTGAGGAAAGCTCCCTCAGAAGAGATCAGTTTTTCCTTGCAGAGGAACGGGCAGGAAAGGTTTAATAAATACGTAGCTTTCAAGTTTAAAAGGCACACAAATACATGCCTCCACTACCTGTGATTGACTGATAAAAGCTTTGTTTGCTCTCTCTGGGATCCCTATAGCTTTGAGCCAGGTAATTGAAAAGGAAAAAAGAAAAGTCTGTGTGGGTCATACCTACAAAGAGCCCACACAACTAAAAGCATTCGACTGAAAGGAACACCAGTCATGGCTGTTTTTCTCTTCAGTGCAGGTATTAATATAGCCTACATTTCCATGCTTATAATGCATTCAAATCAACTTAAGATTTTCACAGCCCATCAGCACGACGCATAGAACATCATCTGACAGGTTAAATGCTGCCACAGAGCAGAGAGAAAGGCTAAATCCTGAGCATTGGCACCGACGAGAGACAACAAATGCACAACACTGTCGGCCTCATCGGCGCTTACGTAATCCTGAATGGGCTCGATAGACTGACGGACCCTGTTCAATGTGCCTTTCAATCAAGCTGCTTTGAACATTTTGTAATGAGAGAAGAAGAATTTAATGGCAGGTAGTTACAATATGATTACCATATTTGTTATTATTACATTTTCTTTATGAATACTAATCAAGACAATACTAAGATCTATAGCCACAAGAAAGCTTGTAATGCCAAAAAAAAAAAAGTGTTGAATGCAAATGAAATAGTAAGGTCTCTGCTATTCTTTTAACCTTAGATGCACTATTGGTGAAAAAGTGAGAACAGCCTTTAAGCGACCTCTGTGGCCAAAAGTGGTAATTACAGGATAAAAGCACATTTAATTTTCCTGCATTTCCCAATATTCCATTAAGTCTATCAATGGGGATCTGAATGAGGTAAAATGTTGTAACAGTAGCAAAAGTAAAGAAGAGTCACAGCCATCAGACCAGATCAATAATATCAGCTACACAGCAATATCCAGTGGTGGAATGTAATTAAGTACATTTACTCAAGCACTGTACTTAAGTAAGCAGTCAAGATAATTGTACACGACTTGAGTATTTCCATTTTAACTTTACACTTCTACTCCACTTCACCTCCATTGCAAATGTGCAAATAGTGTACTTTTTGTGACAGTCGTGCAGACAGGACAGCAGCAACAAGAGGCTGAACCCAAATGCAGACAGCAGAGGCAGAGCAGCAGCAGTCCAGTGATTCATCAACACATAAGGTAAAGCACAAAAGGCTTACGGGATGGTGAGGCAGGGACCAGAGATGGAAGTCCAACAGGGAAACACATCCGACAGGAAGCAGGCAAGAATCAACAGGCGAGGTCCAGTAAAACGAAGATCCAAAAACACTGGAATTAAACATCAGGAAATGGGCTGGAGCGTTTGACACATGGTGCAAAGACGAACTGACCAAGACAGAGAGAAACACACAGGCTAAACACACCTGGGAGGAGAAGTTAACGAGGGACAGGTGAGACTGATCAGGTCACAAAGGTGGGAAACACAAGTAAAGTGAAGCGACACACCTGAGGACAAACTCTTTCAACATAAAACAGGAAGTAATAGAGCCAAGACTCAAAACCATGAGGTTTTTCTGATAAACTGAAGGATCAAGGTTTGAGAAAATTCTCTACTTCTTACACTAAATAAACTATTTCCTTTTTTCTGAGCTCATGAAAAGTTGATGTTTTAGAGATATGCAATTCTCACGAAATAGTGACGTCACAAACATAATGATCTTATATGATTCGTGGCTGCAGATTAAACTACCCAACAGTATTTACAGCAGATAAAATAAAATTTTACTGTAACAGCAGACTCAAGACGTTATGAAATATCATGTTGATTAACAACATTTGGTGACATACTGTAACTTCATATGGCACCATTTGTGACATTAAGTTAATTCAGTGTTTAATATCTGCAGATTAAGGGCTTTTACAGTGAGATAAACAGGCAGCTGCAACAACCCACAAATTCATATCCACATCATGTCTTGGTACATTAATTGAATCAGTTTGGTATCCAAGTAGGCATAACTTTAGTAAACTAGGCATAGTGACATTTGGACCCAGCCATTTCTCAATGTTGTCCAAAACATTTCCCCTGAATGGACAAACAAGACCACATTTCTCATCGCGGCCCTCACTGTGCAGCAGATGCTGCCCACAAATGTCAAGTTATTATTCTCAGTCACACAAACATTATGCGAAACATGGCAAAAGAAACGTCCGAGTCCAAGTGCCAGGTGAGGTCAGAGCTAATGACTGTCTTGAGTGTCTGTAAAGACAGCTTCAAAAGTGTCATCCATCGTCTCAGCAGAATGTCCTTACACAAGCACAAAGCTGGTAAGCAACGCGGAGCGGAGGCTGCAGCTGACAGAAGCTCAATAATCCAAGGTCAGGGCATTTAACAGACAAAGACAAAAGGCTTATCTAGCCACTTTTCGTTTGTCTCACATCACCAGTAATGCCAGTCAAACCAAATGAGTGACAGCTTTTCCACTTTAAAGATTTATGCTAATCTGAAAGGTTGTGTTGAGCTCGCCAAGTCGACTGTTGTTACGGCGTCAGGCTTTATGAGAATGTCAGGACAAAAGATGCCCAGAACAATTAAGACAACCTTTCTGATACGTGACTGGATGAAACTTGATTCTGCTGAGAAAACCTTCATATAACTTCTATGTTCAACATGTTTCTGTTTACATGAGAAATATTGTTCACAGACAAGGCATCAGAGCAATCACACGATCGATATCTCACTTTCAACCCGTGTGTCTGGATTTATCCTTTTCTTGAAAGCAGATTATACCTTTAGCTTTCATGTGTCATGTGATTTGATGTGCGGCGTTGGCGAACACCTCTCACTGTTAAATGTGAGGCATTAGGACGAGAGAGGGGACATCTGATATTCTGATGCTCAGGTGCGACAAATCCCTCTGTGAATTACAGCTGCAGACTATAAACAGGCTCCTCAGAGAGAGATGTGACACAGCTGGATGAAACAAAATAATCAAGTTGTATCATTTGAAATGATTATTTAGCCCTTCTGGACATCGTGGTATAAGCTACTTTCAACAGATGGAACAATGAAATGTCTAACGCTTCGATTTACAGTGTGATGCATCATATTTGCTCTTGAGTGGCGAAAAACAATAACATCTGGATTTAAGTTTAAAGATAAAAATAAGTGCTAATAATTGCTTAGCACGCTTTCATGAATGTTGTCTTAATCATGAATATTATATAGGTGTATGCGTTATCTACTTCTCAGCTCAACAGCAGATGGCTAATCTCACAATTCCCACAGTAACAATTTTAAAATAATATATGTATCAGTCTGATATTGTTAAATTAATACCTAATAGATTTTGAGGTGGATGTATTTTAGAGAAGAAGCAGAGACTGTTCAGATGGACTGACCTCCCTCTGCATCCATTACACAGCCAACAGTGAAGAAACACGAAGACTGACACACAGAGGATGATGTAAAAAAAAAAAAAATCCCAGGCCATGTTCAATCTCCCGTCCTAACCTTTGAGCCAATGGACAGTATGGTCTTTGGTATATGCCAAGTGAAGAATTGCTAAATTTTTAATGTATTATGTTTTTCTCTTGGAAATGGTGGTACAGTAAAAGTAAAATAATCCTTTTTTATTCCAAAGTTAATTGCTTTCTCTGTTGCTGCTGTTTTAGTTTCCCATAAACAAGCTTCCTCCACATTTTCCATTTCAAAATTCCATGTTGTTTCACACTTCTCTGTAGATTTTTCAGACCATATTTGACATCTGAGTACAAACAGCTACATGCTTATTATGTAAATAACTGGCTTTAAAATCCAACTGCTAACATGCATGTTACATTCTGGCCGTGTATGTTATTATGCTGGCAAATAATTGCCAGACGATTGTTGCTCGGTGCTGCAGCTCATCCACATCAATTAACACCAAACCCAGAAAAGTCATGGCACAGTGTTTCATTCAAGCTGCAAAACAGTACAAGGCTGTTCAGTATTTGTCATATAAATGTAATAACTTAAACCTTCAGTTTCTACAGTAAACGGAGAAGATGTTGTACAATTCAGCAGGAAAAGGAAAAGAAGGAAAACTAAAGTCCATTGACTTTGCTTCACTGGCTGTTAGATGGAGGAAAACATAAAATGTGCTTGTAAACTGCTTAATAAATAACTATAAAAAAGTCAAATAATAATGAGTAATCATTCATTTAAAGGATGCCTTTTGAGATTTGGAACAGTTAGAAGCACTTGGGGCAGAGCTGTTTTGCAACACTCTGCTTGTAAGATCTGTTCATGTTTTTATTTTATTTTGTAGAAATTCTGAATTTTCATAGTTTAGAAAACAGCAAAGGGGCAAAAGTCTGGAAACACGTTTTTTCCCCATACTCTCTTTTCTTTTTTCCATGCTTTTCCATACTGTGTTGCAACCCCGTATAAACTCTCAGCTTTTATTTGTGATCCCAGGAAAAGCTATAAATAGCTGGCGAGCCCAGGATTTGTCAGTTAGCACAGGGTTCATTAGTATGCAGGCCATGAATGATAAACCAAGTGTGGATTTCAACCGGGCCCAGTGGAAATGCTAAGCATGTTATAACATTATGCTAAAACTGCGAAGTTGTTGCAGGGTTTTTCATCGCTGCCAGGAGATGTCAAGTGTTCACAGTGTTTTTGCATGTCTCAGTGTGTGGAGTGAAAACAGGTGAGGTGATTTGAGGGATAAAGTCTGACTGAAGATGCATCATCTGTTAAACGAATTAAAAAATCAAATCTATGCACGTATGCAATGTTCATTTATTGACTGCATTGTTTTTTTTATGACTTCTAGTACTTCTCTCAAAGACATTTTAAGTTTCTCTTAACGATTATGCAGATCCCGTATATAGCTGTCACTGCTGCCTGCACAACATGGCTCACATGTTAGTGTTCATGCCAAAGGGTCAAGGCCTCGGGGACGGTCCGGTGGGAGACCACTCGAGCTGCAGCTTAATTGTACAAGCTACCGTTTCAGAAAGATTGAAACCAGGGGCTGCATGTCATTGTTTTCACAAACGGCTCGATCTGAGGCTTCTATTGGTCTTCCATTGTTTGAGCAACCACAAAGACAGCTTTTGTGTGGAAATGCTAAACTGAGATTAGCTCCAGCAGTCTAGCAGGCTACAAGGAGCCTCAGAAGAGAGCGCAGTAATCACACAGTTGCTCCGATGGTGTGGAAAGCCCTGTAACTGAACCACTTAAAACAAACTGTACAGCTGCTCGAAAGAAACCCAAAGGAAATCTCAGAAGATTATCCACCAATTGCACAAGTTGAGACATCCAGCAGGATATTCAGAAACCCATATTACATTGATTTTACGCCAGTGAACAATACAGTAAACATATCAGTGACTCTATTGATTTCAGTGTTTCTGTTTCTGCAGGATAAATGGCCGATATCAAGTACGCTCATGCAAAATCTCAATTTTATTTGTAACCCCAGGATCCTCAACATCGGTTGAGAAATGCCACGTTGACGCTGCGCTTGATTACAGTCATCTATCAGTACATGAGGTTGACGTTGGCGCTGCCATGCAGTGCCTTTACAATAATTTCAATTTCACTGCCGTATCAGATCATTTAGATTTTACTAACAGAAAGAGGATATCCATAAATCACTTTTCTTTGTGCAGTCAAATTGTTTTCCTCAACCCTGATAAGAATTCTCAGTTGTTAAAATGGATAAATGGTCTCTGAACAATATGCTTATCTTCTCATGTGCAGCATCAAACATGCGTGCGTGGCCATTTTAAAAGGAGAGGTGTCTCATTTGCTGTGAGGAGTTTGCACGCTGTGATGTGTGAAGACGATGGCTCCGACAGCACCCACCATTATTTGATGATTTATTGTAATTCTCTCAGTATGGGCATCTGCTTTGTTTTCAGATCTTTACTTTGCAGCTCCCCGTGGCTCTTTCCTGTCGTGTATTTTTGCCTACGCTTTGTCGCAGCCATAAAGGAGCTGTCTAACATGCTGATTGCTCTCTGAGACAACGTTAATCAAGAAGCCCTCTCAACAGTAAAGACCTTCATGTCCGGTCCACCTGAACAGACAGTACTGCCATCTGTGGCCCATCCCAGCTGTTTGTAGTGCATTTTCAAAATTAATTAGAATTTCTCTTTTCCTCTGCAAAGGAAAACCGGTCTGAAGAATCCACCGTCCAGGGAAACACAATCTGCACATGAGACGCGCTGGTCTGAATGGAGGGTAAAGTGCACTGCTCCTGAGAGCAATTTCCTCATTTGAGCTTGAAGTCAATAAGGTCGAACACAGGACATTAATCATCAGAGTTTTAAAAAAGAGAAAATCTCTACCTCTCAGTACAAAGAAAAGTGGCTCTCTGCTCAACCTATGAGCATAAGCCTAGATTTCCAGCGTACAGCTCATTAAATCTGAATTGAATTTCTTTTCTGTTGCCTGTGTTGCAGATCTGTATTCACCTCGGGTGATAAACCTCTTCTGGCTACCAATTAAGGGAAAACATTTACATGCACAACCCAATTTAGATGCGCCACCATCAGAGCAGACATGCTCAATCACCTCCAAGTCTGTCTCATTCATCATGGTCTCACTTACAGCTGCATCTCCTTGTATATTGATTGTGCAGCATGTGTGTCTACCTGTTTTCACTCAGCTCAGGTCTGGGAGGACACTGCAGCTCAACTGGGACTTTACCTCTGGTTCCTGTTGGGCTTTGACGGCGTGCAACTGTCATACAGGGAAGACGTACTGACAACACCTTGTGTAAGACATCGGGGGTGAATGATTTAAGCCTTGAGCGTATTGGCAGTCTGTACGGTAACGACGCTGGCATTGATTCTACAAGTATCATTGTTGTATCCACCCTTTAGATGTTGGTTGCCTGCAGGGCATTTGAGATGTACACCGACATGACCTGCCAGCGAGTAGCCAGCTACTTTATGCTATGAAGAATTCCTCTGGTGAAAGAGAATGAAGTTTGGGTTTAGAGTTGGAGACTTTTCAATGGTTGGTTCATCAAAATTAAAGTTTTCTTCTTCACTTACCTTTGCTGTCATTCTGGTTTTATAGAGATTTTTTAGATACTTTGAATCTTCTGCTGCCATCCCAATACTATGGAGGTCATTTTATTTCTGTTCCTGTGAGCATTAAAAAAAACATCAATATATCTTTACAGAAATAGTGCCCTGATAGATCTGTTTCTTCTGTAGAAAGAGGTTCCAGTGAAAAAAAAAAAGCATGGAGGTGTTTGGATTATCCAGAATATCTGACATAGTTGCTGGAAAAATAAATTGACCACAAACATTTTCCTAATTTCTATTCTACTGGGGTGAAGCAGAAAAACCTCATTTTACAGTCAGCAAATGTATCATGTTTCATCTTACATTCTTGGTTTCATTTTTTTTCTTTTTTTAACTGATAATATGTGCGGACGTTTGTCCCATACAAACAACACAGGCACCTGCATTAGTGGAAGCCTATAAAACAATACTTTTTGTAATTTATGTAAGTAAGTAATTTAGTAATAATAACGTGCAGCCTTTATTTACAATGGTTCAATGTTATGTCTATATATAATGCATTTTGTTAACAGTTTACAGTCCTTCTGAATAACACGGCATCAGTAAATCCTAGCTGTAAGGAATCTTAGTAGCTCATTGAAATCACTGTGAATTGAGTGAATACACACTGTTGTTGTTCCTCTTGTTTTATAACTGAGATCACATTTAATCAGTGTTAACTGAATTATTTGAAATGCTCTTTCAGCAGCATCCTTATGAAAACACTTGGTGAGGATTCAGTGTGAGAATAATAGTCAGACAGTTGCTATTTGAGTGAATAAGTATTGAAATGACAACGTTGTTGTTTCTTTGCACGTTGTGAGTTCCATTTGAAAAATCAGGCGCATTTCAGTCGAGCTAAAATGAGAGCACAGCTACTAAGACACCGGTGTGAAAGGGCTTCAACTTCATTCTATCAGTCATGGAAATTCTCAGATCTCTTCGACTGCAGAGTCTGACATGGGCAAATATGGGGCTTTCTGATAATCCAGCCAATTTAAACTTGGAGAAGAACGGCAACAAGAAGTGTGTGGACGAGGAGAGTGTGGCTTCTTCACTGTTTTATTACTTAGTTTCACTTTGAAGGAACCCTCAGATTGCCTCAACTGATCCAGGTTTTACTGTGGCCTGCCACCCAGGGAATCTTTAAATCAGGTAATATGTCAGCCCCATGAAAGGTTCGCTGCACCTGGCTTTACTGTAAAGTAGGCAATGAAGCTGTAAAAGGCCAAGCGATGAACTGGATGCTCCCTTGCACAGCCGGGCTCCAGACCAAGGATAAAGCCAGCATTTACCTTTCTGTGCTTCCTCCATGGAAAATGGAGGGTGGTGGCTGCAGCGAGGTCTTAGCGACAGGTCAGAAGAGTTCAATCCGGGAAGAAGGCAGTGCATTAAAGGAACTGATGAGACTTTGATTCATCTGAATCTAAAAGCAATGAATAAAACATTGGGTATTACCTTCAGATCCACTTGTTATTAAGACCTGAAAAAAAAAAACTGAATATAATCAGAACAAAAGAAACTGTGAAGCTGATCTGATTCACTACAGTTTATAGACAACAGGAAACCTCTGAGCGTTGTTTGTCAGCGAACAGCACATATCCAGCTGTACAAGCTCACAGGTGCACTGTTGAACAATGTCTGAGCGAGTCTCTTTCAGGAGGAAAATTTTGTCTTTAAAAAAAGCGAGAGTGGCCGTGACAGCATCTTTTTTCTATTCTGAGATGAGTAAACCCACCAGGCAACCTAGACTCAATTAGATGTGACCATCTGCATCGTGAATCCCCCGACGTTCAGATTGGTCACAAATGTCAAAAACTCATATGTGACATTCTGGTGAGTTACTGTTTTTTCACAGACGCTGAACATTGTCACATTCACAGTGTTTCTCTGTTTTTCTCATTTAAGACATAACTCAGATGATGTGTGAGCTTTGAACTAAAAACTGCAATGAAATAATTGTAGCTTCTTCTTGTGGGGAAATTTAAATGTCACTCAGCTCTTAAACTTAAAACTTCCTTAAAACAAATTCGCCTGAGTCTCAGGATGAAAAGTTGAAAATTTGAAAAGCCATTTTAAAACATTTTAAAGCCTGGATTTTTTTGCATCCTTGTTATCTCGTCTTCCTCTTCCTCATTGTTAGTGGCTCATTCATATATTTCTTTGCACAATAACACAAGGACTCCACTTGTGTGTGTACTGCACAACTACACACTCATAAACAAACAGCTTCAGAGGCTACAGGTTACATTTCATTCCATTACAAAACACCTCTATTATGAATGGTTGAATTCTCATCAGCTCCGGCTGTATTTTCCTGCCAAAGTTAATGTTTTAACGTGGTATATTAATGCCAGAGTTGGAGTCAAAGTCAGGCCTGACAATTTTCAGAGTCAGACTCTACAATGGATATGAGCAAACCCATGAACTGAAGATAAAAAAAAGTCTAACCACACTCGGAGCAAAGTGAATTCAGTAGCAACAGAACACACAGCATACGCAAAGTGCTCTCGTCTCTAGCCAAGAATAATATATCAGAAGAGCAAGTTTAGTTTCCCAAAGTTGGCTGGTTGAACTTTAAGCTCAAATCCTTTGCTCACTTCCAGCAGTCGAAAGTTTGCAGCGATTAACAGAAACTCACACTGAGCTTGTTTAATCAACATTTGAAACGTTCACCACCTCCCACCTGTTAACACACGTCATCAAATCCTATATATTACTGGAGTTGTGACTTTGAGTAGCCAGTGAGGTCAGCTCCATATGGACAACTACCTGTTTGATAATGGTTCGTTAATGAGACATGACCTGACACCTCAGAACAAATGTTTCACCCCAATAGTGGAGCATCAGAATTTTCTTTAAATGTCTTATCTTTTTGTTTTTTGTCTTTACAGTTTAGTTCCTTCCTGGTTTGTACATCTATACTTTACTTTATTGATCCCCTTGGGGAAATTCCTTCTCTGCATTTCACCCATCCTATTCATAGTTAACCTTTTAACTATACATACTAGGAGCAGAGGTGCCGCGCCCGGGGAGCAGTCAGGGGTTGAGGGCCTTGCTCAGGGGCCCACAGTGGTGGTGACTGGGACAAGCAGTTGCTCTCACTTTCCCAGTCCGGTGGGTTGCCGGGGACTTGAACCTGCGACCCAAGTTCGCTTCACAAACCACTAGCTACCCCAGATCCATTATATTTGAGAAAAGAGAGAAAAGTGGCTGGCTCCATTGAATCACCACCTTCACCAATCTGCAAGAGTTTGGCTGAATTTCAACATCTGTACAAACAAATCATCATATGTGACTTTGATTTCTTCAGGGGATTTACAGCTGTAGGTGAAATTTCTTTTGAGCGGCTCGACACGACACGGCACTTCGGAAATATTTGCAGTCGGTCAAGTGGTTCAGCAAAGGCCAAACATTTTGGCACAGCGGGTAGTTTAGTTTATGAAAACCAGGAACATCTTACAGCACAGTGCATATTATCTCCATAGCCTTGCAATGACTGTAGACTTTCTGAGGCTTTTGGTTGAGACTGTAAAGCTTTGCGGAAAAAGCGGGACATTGCATCCCATTAGTACATTTCAGTATTATATCTGGCGAGTGTTTGGGAGTGAAAACAACAAGGCCTGAACTACAAGGGGCGGAAAGATTAATCAACAGGATTTGTCTTTTTTCTCCTCTCAGATTTATTCTTAAATGCACCTCCCTAATGAGGCCTCTCGGAGGGGCAGTTTTGCTTTAATTTCTTATGAGGGAGGGTTCACGGTACATCAAATTAGTGGGTGTATCTTAAGACGTTTCCCTCTAATAGTACACCATCTGCCATCACACAGGAAAGAGCATTTGTTCTGAAGGAAAAAAACCCTAACAAATTCAGCAACTATTGGACCTTTACATTGCTTTTAAATGCTGTATGTTTAGTAGAGAATACGTTTGAATTCTTGGCTCTAATAAAATCATTCTTACATGCAAATGTTCTTATCCTATCAGGACTAAGTGATTCTTTCTTTTCTTTCAAATATATCAAATGCTATTGCAAAGACAACATGTGTAAAGGCAACACTAGTATCTTGCTGCCCACAATACAAACATGCTGTTGCAGCAATAACAATATACCTAAGTTGTCCTATTTGTAAAGCCTCATTAATGCAGATAAAATGTGATGTTTGCCCTGAGAGCGGCGATGGAGGAAGGGACACTGGGTCATTAGGGTCACAAGGGTTTATCCCTGTGGGAGTATGAATAGAGCCAGCAAATTTCTCAAGCTACATAACGACATATCTTGTGTGAAAGGAGACAGAAAGTGGAGCAAAAATTTAACAGGTTCATCTTCGGGGGAGCTTAATTGTGCTCTGTAAGTTTAATCGTGAAACAGCTCGTTAGATTTTTATATTTTTTGAGTAGAACTACATTTTTTTTCCCTTGTTGTGATGCTACAGAAAAGTTGAACAGTTGTTGTCAAGATATCTGAACAAAGTTGAACTCTTGACCAAAGTGTTGTAAAAACTGGCAACCAACTGATATCACTGTCTGGCAGCCAGTGGGGCAAAACGGAAGAAAAACAGTGTGATGTGTAAGTTGTTGATGGCAAAATGAGGGTCCTGTAAACAAACAAACAAAGGAAGAAGCCATGATTTCTTTATGTGCTGTAAAGCTCAACAGCAGAAAACTGTGTGCACTGTGGCTTCCTGACAGTACAGCAGGTTTTAGAGGTCAAAAGACAACTTCAATTATAACTTCAATAATTACTGGACTAGTGCAATACAATGCTGGATGTTGACTCTCTCGGCAAAGCTGCTCCTTTAATCCCTCTGTTCACAGTCTTCAACAGAACATGGCAGACTTCCCTAATTCTCATTCTCTGCCATCTCCGCCACTGCCGGGGGGGACCAACAGGCCGAAAATCCAAACATCACAGAAACCTCCAACAGCAAACACAAATTAGCTGGCTGTATCAGAAGTCCCAACAGTTATATTTTTACATTGATATAGCAGAAAATACAGAACGACTTGCACCAAAGCAAAGACAGGAAAGGACTCAGTTGATATCTCACTCACCAGTTTAGAAATGATCTTATCTGAAGAAGGTTTCACATCACACACACACTTTTAATTATAAGACCATTAACCAGACATACATTGGTAGAAAACTATGAATGGAGAACCCCTAATTAAAGCCTATTGAGAAAAATTGCAGACAAAATTGAATTAGAGTGAAACCACAATTATGGTTTATAATTCAATAACGGAAACTGCGAGTGGTCCTGAAAAAGACAGGACCACCCACCAAGAGCACAGACGCCCAGACACACTGCATTACTTCACTGTTTTATCTCAGTCTTTGAGAAACACTTTTTCCCTGTTTCAACTCCGTCTTCCTTATGTGGTGATCGTCGGCTCCAGCCTCAGCAACTTCGCAATCCCTGACAAACCTGTCATTACATTTTACCACTTCGGTTTCATTTACGGTATCTGCTGTTTGCAACGCTTGATAATTTTATCTTGTGCCAACAGAAAAATCTAATCCAAGGCAGAAAATGACACGTTGCACAGAAAGTCTCGTACTGCATGATGCATGATGAGGGCCCTACTCTTCTGCCAATTTCAGGATGAGCGTTAAACTGTGACCCACCTGAAAAGAAAAGTCGCGGCTCAGCTCTCAGCAGCGACGCCACCGAGACAATTTAATACTCGACTTTGTTAGTTTTAGGAGGCTAAAGGACATTTGGGCACGGGTGAAGACAGAAATAGCATCAACTGATACTGATACTTTTGTTTTGCAGATACCGTCGGCCACTATTCTCGTGCGAATGGTTTAGGTTTCCCAGAGAGCGCCGTCAGAGTGAAGAGGAAAGAGAGGACAGAAACAAAGTGTTGAATGTTGAGTCTTTCCAGGACGAACCTTTCAGACCCAATCATGATCCTATCACCTGTTACCAATGAACCTGTTTACCTGTGGAATGATCCAAACAGGTGTTTTCAATCAGTCCACAACTTTCACAGTCTTTTTTGCTCCTGTCCCAACTTGTTTGAAACATGTTGCTGCCATTAAATTCAGAATAAGCAGATATTTATGAAAATCAATGAAGGTCAAACATTAAATATATTGTCTTTGTACTGTTTTCAATTGAGTAAATGTAAAATAGGATCAGTAAATTATCACATTCTGCTTCATTCACATTTTACACAGCATCCCAACTTTTTTGGTATAAAGTTGTGCATATATCCATCAACTAACAGCAAGTGTCCGTCTTGTTGAAGTGTCCCTGGAGCAGAGAGATGTTGAATCGAGCTCAGCTTCAGGGTCACTGTTATATCATGTGTGCTGCTAACCCTATCAAGGAAAGAGGTGTATTAAATTTCAGCCTCGTGTGACTCCTTCAGCCTCAAACTTGTACTGATCTGAATCTGTCCACTTCAAAAAGAAGGTGAAGTATTCAAACATTAGATTAAAACAAATAACAGGAAATAGCACCACCTCTATATTCAAGTGAAAACATTTCAGTGCTACATCCTACGTAACTTACTGTGGATAAGTAAAATGTACAGTATATCCCAGCACGCACACCCTTACGTGCACACACTCACGTGCACACACACACACAGACACAGACACTGACATTAACCTAAGGGGAGTTCATGTTTTAATTGCTGACACTATAGCTTCTGGCTCTCTGAACCAAATGGGTCCCCTTGCAGGATACATAATCCATTATCATAAATCAGATGCGCCAACACAGACAGGTGCTGCATGAATAATTAAAGGTCGGTACATTAGCACTTGTGTGGAGGTATGTGTTTGAGCCGACGTCATTGAACGGGCTAAAAGCACCGCAAAAACCCCTCCATCCACATTAAACAGCTTAATGCTTTGCACTACAGACGGAAATGATGTACAAGTTAGAAAGAGGAGACCAACCTCGCCATCCTC
Organism: Holacanthus passer; assembly: GCA_025331565.1. Lineage (NCBI taxonomy): Eukaryota > Metazoa > Chordata > Actinopteri > Pomacanthidae > Holacanthus > Holacanthus passer. The sequence continues at coordinate 2,801,132 of JAFREQ010000017.1, forward strand.
CCCCTCTGAATGTAACCAAAACAGAGAGGTCTGAAAGAAGAGGAGTATCCATGGGATAGACAGTGCTCGGAGCAGTGTTCGTCCTCTGTTTTTGCAGTGTGGTCCTATCTCTTGTGGTTAAGCTGCTACCCTTGTCTGAACCTGAGCGGGTGAGCCAGGTTACTCTCGCTCTGTAATGGAGAGTCCAGAGAGCTGGAGGCAGAGCAAGCAAAAGGTCTGCTCAAGCAAGCAGGCTTTAGGACTACAGATCTCCATTCTAACATTAATTACACTTGAGGCAAATTCATTTGGATTTCTGCCCAGTGAGAGATAAGCTTTTGCTGCAGACAAGGCAAGAGAGGAGCCAGAGAGGAGGGAGAGATACTCTTGATGCTGCCCTATTTGGCTCTGCAGTCGTTCTTTTATCACAGAAAGTTTTGTGGCCTCTAATGCCACGTGTGTGGAATTCAATCAACCCCGACTTTACATAACACTTGAGAGAGGTGTCTCGAAGTGCAGAGCTGCCTGATAGACCAGCTACATTTTAACAATTACAGGCACAATATAAAATGAAGGTGTCACGGTGAGTTTGTATTGTAGTGAAATATTTCAGATGCATAATAGTGCTGAAGATGATTTTCCAACAAAAAATGCATTAACAATTTTTATTATTCACTAACTGTTTGCTATCTATCAGGTAAAAGTCTGCACTTTCTCAAATATGGATTTTTTTCCTTTGTATTATTTGATTGTGAGCTGAATATCTTTGGATCCTGAACGAGACGTCTCCTCAGGCTTTGAGAAACATTGTAAAGAGAAAATGATTCATAAAATAATCCACAGACTGATCAATAATGAAAATAATTGTTATTTGTGGACCCAGTGCATTGCCATTTTTTGAAAGTTAGAAATTACAAACAACAAGCATTTAAAAAAAATACATCACATTTATTTGTACTGATACCAAGAGTCCGTACAGAGTTTGTCTATTGATGTGCTTCGGCACTACAGGTAAGTACCTGCCTCCTACTTCCATACATCCAACGGTCAACAAACTCTATCACCAAGCATTGCTTAATCACTACCAAGAACAGAGAGTTTGACATAGCTGACACACACCACTGTGTTTTTTCTCTAAAGGTAACACAATGTACAAAAAGCAAGTCTGGAAATAGTAAGATTCTTGGTTCCATAAAAAACTTTTTTTCTCCTCAATGTGTGAATAAGAAAACAATGCACTTATCTCTACCGAGCTTCTGCTGCATTGCTTGTTAGGCAGCCAAGGGGTAAATTGATGCAGATAAGTAATGAAAAGAAACAGGCCGGCTGATCCCTGTATTACTACCACAGCAGCTTTCGAGGAATTGTTCACGCTCTGTAGAGCCCCAGAGCTGTAGGAGCCGCCTGGAAGTGTTTAGATGCCAGTCAATGAGAGGAACACATGATGTTAAAGTAAATGATTAAACAAATCTTTCCACACAATGTACACTCCAGGTTAACACTACCGTGATGTTGGAAAGAACAAATCAAATGTCCAGGTCCTCAAAAGAAACGGGGAACTTAAAAGGATGAACTCTGAAGAGCCGCATGTTAACTGGCAGGCTAAACCCCCTTTGGCAGGCCTCGGGCCCTTCGGGATGGGTAAGGCCAAAGCAAGCAGGCAGTCAGAGGGAATAAGGGAGCGGAAGACTGGGAGCTCCCTCCATGAAAATGAGGATGGCACAGTGGCCTCACCAGGAAGCTGAAGGCACCAGAAGAACCAGGAGCAGTGTGGTCCATGTTAGGCTCTGCGGCAGGCGGTGCACCGAGCACTGGTTGCTTTTTGCTCGAACACCTAAGAGAGGAGGAGAGAGCGAGGGAGTCGATACTGGAGAAAACACAGATGGTAAATAAAACGCCGGAAACACATTCATTTTTAATGCTAAATAACTCCATTGATCTTTAGAATGAATGGCTCTAAAGGAGTTGGGAGGGTGGGAAGTCTTTCTTGCTAAAAAAAAAAAAGAAAAAAGGACAATGAAAGGAAAATGGAGATAAGAGGGGAAAACAGCAATCTATTGCCCTGAGAAGCCCCGAGAAGCTTCCTGGTCATGTTACACACACAAGGCTGCAAACTTTCTGTTCATCCTGTTGCTTAGAAGTTAATTGGCTGTGCAAGAGTAGGAAGGCTTGTGTGGGCGAGGTAATTAAAACAGTATTAGCCAAAGAAAACTTGGCGCGCACAACAGCTGTGGTGACTCAATTAAGGGCAGAACATAAGATTGCTACAAAGAGAAAACAGCCGGCGCATAGAGATTGAGTTTCAGAGGTCATGTAACGGAGCGTGCGGCTCGGAGAGGAGGCGACTAACTTACCGGAGGAGGTGACCACTCGAACTTGGGAGCTGACCGCTCCCTCTCCCCCTTCGCTCAGGGCGCGCACCTCAATGATATAGGTGCCTCCCTCTGGCAGTGAGAGCATGGTGGAGGGGTTAATGGTTCTCGTCACCTGGTTGTGGCCTCTGCCCTCCTGTTTGAGTAACACCTGCAGGACAAGAAACTCTTCCATTTTAATCAACAGCTCAAGAGACGAGGAACTTTGTTAATAAATATCTGGCTCTTTAAATAAAAAGTCAAAGTTACGAAGACTACAAATGTCAGGAGAGAAGTCAACGATGATTAAAACGACGAGCTGGCTCAAACTTCAGAGAAGCATATGACATATAAATACAGTATAACACATACAAACAGTTTAAATTAATTCTTAAATTAGCTTTTGGATGCTAAGTCAATGTTGGATAAATTCATCATTTTTTTGTGATATTTTGTTTCTGGCTGCAATGACGAAATGTTCTGATTTTCTACTCTCACTGACGGGAAACCATAAGGATTGAAGTATTTAGGGCCATATCATCAGGGTCATATCAAACTGACAGTAAAAAAATTCTCAAAAACATATAAAAAAAATAAACTAAAGGCCTCAACATAAAGCTGTAGCATCGTTAAATGACGTGTGTTACTATTTATGGTGTAAAAAAAACATCTCCTCCCAATTAGCAAATCTTTACATGAAAAGCTTTTCATGTGTCTTAACATCATGAAATGGATCATTACCATGTAGCCGATGACATCTGATTCGTTGTCTTTGGCCTTCACTGGGTCCCAGCTCAAAGACACGTTGTTGCCCTCTTGAATCCACATGAGGTTGGTTGGAGGCTGAGCTGGAGCTGAGGAGAGAGAAGGCAACGCTCTGGGTGCAAATTCAAACAGACTTTTAAACAGACTTTCAACCAACTAGGTCAATTACTACACTTTTTACAAGGGGATTTAGGGCGAACTTAACAGGTAACCTCCATTCCATATATAGTATTACATGATTAGTGTCAGTGCTGTACTCACGGGCTTTCCTGGTCTTGGCTGTGACAGCAGCGGTGGCAGGACCCTGGCCGATGCTGTTGAAGCCTTTTACTGTGATGAGATACACACTGTTGCCCTCTAGTCCTGTCAAGACCATGGATGTTTCGTTTCTCACGGTTCTTTGTTTTTTCCCCGACTCTTCCTGCTCCATGTCTTTCCAGTAGCTGACCTGTTAACGGAAATTATTGAAAAAAAAATGCTGTTCTCAAATCTCAACTTGTGCACAAAGGCATGCCTGTGTGCAAAATGTCAGATACTCTATGTAAACATATTAGTGTGCACATGCGAACAATGTGCAAGCACCTCGTATCCTCTCGGTTTTCCTGGTCCAGGATTGGGCGGTTTCCAAGTGACTCTTATTTCTGATGAGGAAATGCTGTAAGCTTTCACATCAGATGGTGCCTCCCTCGGCTCTGTGGAACAAATCAAAATGGTGATGATCATAAAATGCAGGACACTATTTCCTGTTTTTAAGTCGATGCAACCGCAAACAAACTCACCCCCCTCAGCCGAGTGGATGATGACAACTCTGCTGAACGGCCCGTCTCCCTTATTGTTGTACACTCCCACCTTCACTTCGAATGGAGTAAGGGGAGGGAACGTCTCGTCTCTGTATTTGTAGGTCGTGGAGTCCGCCGAAGTCACCATCTTCTCCTTCCAGCCTCTGGTTCCGTTGGCACGAAATGCAACAATGTACCCGAAGCCCTCGCCGTTTTGGAACTCCTCAGACACGGGCTGAAAACATCAGAGAGAGAGAGACAATCAGTCAGGAGTGTCTTTCACTGAGATTAAGTGCACTTCAGCTCTGTGACTGAAGGTGCATTATTTGCACATTTTCCCATTTGAGCAGCTTCTTCTGAGCAAACAAGGCTCTTGCTGAACAAAACATGACATTTTCCTCTATGGTCGTCCCATTTAAGCAGCTTTCAATTTACCAGCCATTTACTGTAACTGTCTGCCAGAGTTAATAAAGATGCAGTCGGTCTTCAGTAATGGAAACAAATCATATCTGGCTCAGTTGGGCCCATTATGTAGCTATTTATCTTTCCGTGTCTGACGGGAGGATTTTGGGACGCAGGTTCTCTGCGCTGGCTTCAATATTTAGTATCTGTGGTTTTCCCGAAGTGGTGAAACTGGGAGCTGTCTTCCACAGCTGTGCCGTGCTTAATCAAATCAAATGCCAATTTATTAAGTGAGCTAGAATTTAATTAAAACGTGAGCTGCAGGGATTAAATCTTTGGCTAAATTTAATAAATGACAAATACCTGTACACCTGTTCTTGGCAACAAAAACTGCTTGTGCCGTAATGTGTTGATTTGCACAGCCTTCAAAGTAATATTGTCCCCTGAAGGCATCACCCAAATCAGCCATCTAGTCCACAGAGGGATCGGTGGTGGATGGAGATGCAGTTTGCATTTCATTCAACAACCAATCACCATGACTGCCTAATTACAGGGATGATCAGTGAAAATGAATTAGCTTCCATCAAAGTTATTATCGGAGCTGGCAACGCTTTTAAGGAGATGCCAAGGAATATGGGTCTTTAAAAAACAGCATGAACGAATTAGCTAGTTAAGTCTGAAAACACTTGCAGCTGTGGGAATTGAGATAGTCACGATAAGCGTGGACACAACTGAGGTAAGGATGATATTGTGGGGCCTGCTGGGCTCGGTGACGGTGACTGTGGGGGCAACACTAATGGCCCTCCCAATGGCTCCCCGAGAAGAAGCAGTCTCTCACTGTCGACTCTAATGAGACGGCTGAATGAAGCTGCGGAGACTATTTAGTCATTCATCCTGCTTAATAACCCTGCCCACCATGGCCGTCCAGGCTCTGACAACTCTCCACAGATGATTGGAGAGGCAGAACTGCCACACACTCACATGCCTCGACTGCCAAAAAGGGCTAACATTCCTGCTCCGTCTCCTTTAATATCCATCTCCATTGATCACTGACGAAGTCCTGATTTATTTCCAAAAGCATTTAGCAGAAACGAGAAGAAATAGAGCAGAGCTAAAACGACTTAAAATGCCAAGTACCAAAAGGAGGACAGTGCACAAAGTGGAGCGTCTCGGCATTGTCCTGTGATACGCTTGGAAACTGACAGACTTATTGATGGGTGACCAATTATTGCGCCTCACAATGGGCTGAGAGGGAAACGTCATTTTTTAAAGAAGTGCTTTAATTTGTCACCATTGTACACTCTGTTCTTCAGAAGTGAATTGATCTGATTGCAAAGATGTCTGAACCGAAAACAAATGAGCAGACTAAATAACGTTCACATCCATTTTTATGCCGAGACACTTGTTGAAGAAACATACAGTTTCTTTTCTCGTTTCATCAAGAGAATCATTCTGGGTAAGAAATTGTTTCACTAAGAATCCCTTTTTGTAATTACTCAAATTCATGCATGGCTTGAAAGGACCCTTTATTAGGGTTTTATGTCTAACCAAGCACCAATCATGGAGTTGTGTAACTTTAAGTATCCAACATGGGGTCCTGCATGTATTTGTAAGGAGGTCGTCACTGTGTTATACTAGCTACTCTAATGACACTCTGGAGTTATAAATAGGAAATGGTCTACTACCAAACACCATCCCATCTGGAATGGACATTATCCCCCATAATGTGCCACTGAGGGGCACTTCTCCTCATGTGAAGGTTATCTTCCCAGTGGCAGTTGGGCTCCCATACTTAATAACTACAAGAATAACTGTCAGTTGCTTCCACATCTGTTCACTGTTCCCCTGTTAATATATCCTTCAACTGATCTCAATTGCAAATTCTCAGCTTTGCTCATAGTAATTCTGCACATGCTGTGCTCTGAACCTGGCTCCGAGCCAAGCTGTCCACTTGGAAACAGTTCAGACTAATATCCTCTTAACTTGGTGTGAGATTTATTACACTTTGTACAACCATTGTCAAGACTGAGATCACAAACAGATTTTCGTAAACACCCCTGGATTTATTGGGAACGACTCTCAGATTCAAGGTTAATCATCATCGTGCTTCTCTGGTGGGACCAAATTTAAAATTCACAACATCTTAATCACTCGGCTGATGCAGCTCTGTGCAATACACGGCCCAGCTGGCCCTCTTTCAGCTTCGTCAGCAAATTTTACAATTGTGACCAAGTTGACCCCGGATGGTTAAACAAATTTCCAACAGAATAAAGTGGGACCTGTTTAAAATGCAGCGAGCTGTGATCCCGGGGTTGTGCTATTGTTAACGTTAAAGTGGGAATTTCTGCCCTGCTTGTAATGACAACCTGCACAACACCCACCGTACAACAACACTGTTTTTTTTTTTTAACCGTTATTTATTCAAGAGCTCTGTTTGTCATGAACACCCTGATCACACATTCACACCTGGAAGCTGCCCGGTGCGCCCACAGTCTGATCTGCCGGCTGCTGGAGCAGCTGGGGTTAAGGGCAAACGCTGCCTTTCACCTTCCTCTCCCAGATCTATCCTGCGGGTTTCAACCGATGACCTCTGACCTTTAGGCCACCACTTGGAATCAAGTCCTTTAAATCTGACTGTGAATCAGTAGAGCCATTGAGAGACAATGGAAACACCATGCATTATTCTGTATATAGTATTTGGAGTCAATTTGAAGTTTGTCTTAGAGAAATGATAAATACATTGTTTTTGTTGCATTCATTTGAATAGGCTCTATTTATTATACTAATGCTTGTATTTTAGTATTATCCAATTTATCAGCGTCCTTGTAGCAGCACTGCTACAAGGGTGACTTCCCTTAGGACCAATAAAGTTAAATCTTTATCTCTTATAGTTTCTTCCTTTTCATAATAACCACTTCAACATCTGATACTGTGGAAAAGCTTTGTGCTGAAAGTGAAAGCAAGTCAGAGAAGCTCATGCAGAGTACAGCAGCAGATGGGTCTACCATGTCTCTTTTCCCTTTGCCCTAATGATAAACCTCACCCGAGCTCCCTCACAGCTCACAAGACGCTGCAACCGCCACCTTTGAGTTATCCCACTGGATGTAATGTGCATCTCTCTCAGCTTCCTGGGAGTTCAGTGCATCCACACCTGGGTTATTTCACCTTTGTGTCTGCAGCTGTGGTGGTGAAAAGGATGCTGCAGTCGTGGTGTTACAGTAATAAACGACAGCGTGTGCTCCTGTTTCTGGAGCTGGATACTGCACCTCCTGATGGAGGAAGTGCAGCCTTGCTTTTCTGACTTCAGTACAATCGCTCAGCAACACATTGAGCAAGAGAACGCTGACTAAAGCCAAATTCAATCACAGCATACAGTAACTACTTTAATTAAACTGCAGCCTGAATCTCAAACACCAAGCTGTGTTAAAACGAAAATTATAGAAAGTTATAGTTTAGCACTGACCTCCTCCACTCTTACCTGACATAGTGTTTGTGAACTATTATTTATGGCCCATCTGACTTTTTTGTTCATTGCTGTGAATGACTTGTTGTTTTGGTGAAGAAACTGCGAAGAAGCTGAGATGATTAGATAAAACCACATGAATATAACAGGACAAATCATAGTCATTTGTCAGCCAAAGACACATTCTAATTTATTAATTTGTTTTTCATTAAACTCTAAAAAAGAGAAACTATGATCAATTCTGTTTCTGCTGAATTTCAAGCTTTAACTCTTCTTCTGCTCAGTCAAAATAAAGCGAATCACTTCTGGTGCACCACAGGATTTTCACTCAGAAAGAACAGCGTGTTTAGAAAAGGAAACGTAAAAGATTTTATCAACAGAGCAGAAGCTGTCAGAGCTGAGACGACGTCGACCTCCTATGATCAACTCCGTTCTTTAAATACTCCAGCAAATCCCTCAATACATCTGTCTGCCTACACTTTAAGAACATCTCCAGACTCCTCTCATCATTTTCTTACTTGAGCTGCTGAAACTTCCTCTATGTTTTAATTAGATCCCACTTTGATGGTAGTGGGAATAGGACAGCGAGCAAACACGGGTCCCCAGCACGCACTGAGCCGAACTGCAGCTACTTGTCACGTCCCACCTCAAGCAAACGCAACTGACTGTAAACTAATGCAATCATCTGTATATCTTAAAATCATTAGACCGTTTCCTTCAAGCTTAAGAACCACAAGGAGCAGCGCCATCCATCAAGCATGCTTTATCCCCCTTAATAATGTCTGACAAGTATTCCCAGGCAACAAAAAGTGAAGGTTTTTAATCATTGGTACATGCAGTAGCAGCCTCTACATGATTATTAAGTCACATTCACATGCAGGATTTATTACTTAGTGACAGCTGAATTCCTAAGCGAACAACGGTGAAGCTGTAGTTTCAGTGCGGATGTTAAAAGTGAACCTTGTTTCAGTGTTTGTTTACGTCTTGGGTTCCAACACTGATTCTCAACCTTCTTAAATGATGATAAATCCTTTAACATACAGATTTATGATCACATTCGTGGAAGTGAAATGATGAATATTTTCACCCTATAGGTTTTTTCCCTATATTTAATCATGTAAAAATCATAAAAACAATCATCAATCTGTTCTTTCGTGTTCACAGTTTTCAACACCGCAGGCACGGCTTTGTTTCAGAAGGTCACCAGCAGGAAAGGCTGAGAAACACTGGCTTAAAAAAGAAACAACAACTCATAATTACCTAATGAAAAATGCTATTACTTATTATGTTGTTTAGGGTTTGTTTCAACTTGCATTGGTGATTACAATTATCATCTCAACTTGTTTCTAATGCACTCTGTTGTGGCAGACAACAATGGCAACGTGAACCAGACTGAGGTTTTTCTTGAGCCCAAGGTGAACAGACTGAGGTGACTCCTGCTCTGGTTTTAAATGAAGTATTACTTTAAAAAAATATATACATTTCAAACTTTGTTGCATATTTGCATGACAGTTTGCAAAAAACAAACTCAAACATTAGTATATTTTTTAACATAAAGTTTTGTCATTACCTTGAGGTACTTGAGAGCAACTAATGACTGAGCATCTCCTCTGAAAACTGAAAAACATCTTGAGGGTAAAAAGGTCATGAGACTGTGTTTAACACGGTTCTGTTTACATAATTCAATACAGCCTTTACTGGAAAATAGAGCTTATAACTACAAATTATTTCTCTTATAGAGTCTTTTTCATGATGACATTCAAGACTGTTTTTAACTATGAACAAGCATCTGGAAACTTTAGTTAACTCTTAAATTATAATATAATATTTATAATTGAATTTGTAATTCCAGTTGAATTAATGCTTGACCTTTGACAGTTTCGGCCTCAGTTTCTTCAAGAGAACATTCTGTAATTTCCAGGACCTTAAAGGCCTCTTTGATACAGCAAGTAGATATATTTATTATTTATCAGACTTACTGTATATGATTATTATATCCTGGCTGAGGAGTTTTGAAAGAGTTTCCAAACTCCAAAATCCACAGTTTGATACAGATAAAACAGGAAACTGCAATAAGATATTCCTTCATAATTATTTTTAAGTGAGAGCAGACTAAATGAAAGCTTCCATTAACTCCTGTTAGTTCAACAGAAATCTGACTTTGCTGAACTGAGGCAGCAGACCCACTGTGACACTTGTGCTGCAGAAGGAGTCTGACGGACGACCTACCTCCCACGAGATGACCAGTTCATGCCTGCGGCCATTCCCTCCACTGACGTTCGCTGGTGCCACTGATGGGACTGTTTGAAACAGAAAGGTTAACATTGCATCACTGACCCAACACCACAAACTCACTTCAACGTGTTTTTGAAAACGGAACAGAAGACAATCTCAGAACCCATCGGCTAATCATCTGATGGCCGTTTAACCTCTGGGGGCAAACCACAACTCTTCCAGTACAAAACTCTTGTCTCTTGCCTGCAGACTCCGCATTTCTATGCACATGAGATTAAAGAGAAGATGGAAATACAGATAAAGATGGTAGTTCATGTTCTTAAAGGCCCAAAAATGTGAGCTTCATTTCTTTGAAATGTATTTTTGACTTACATATTAAACACAAATTTAAACTGTAAAGTTTGCACTAATGATTAAAAAATACATTTTGTGAGTCAAATGATCAGAACTGCAAATAAAGTGCTGTTTTAATGATGTGTTTAAAGACGTTACTGAAGTAAACAAACCTTTAACAGCATCAGAAAACATTAAAAGCTCAGTTATCTTTGAGTGTTTGTGCCTACATTAAAATAGCTGCCAGTCAAATGGAGGTGAGAGCAGGTCCCAGTGCTGTGTTCTGAAATTTGTACCCTTTTGTTGACATTTGGATCACGGATTATAACTTTAAGGATGGACTGCCACAACTGTGTGCAGATACAGTAATTAGTCTGTTAATTATGCTGAAGAGATAGGACAGATTAAACAAGCCACTTCCAATGACCAACGACCTTTGTAATTATAACATTTTATAGATGAGAAACGAGCAGTTAGCGAAGCGGCACGCTTCATCCAGCCTGTCTCAGGCAATTTTTGCTCACCATAAATAGTGTATTCTGCTGTGTCTTTGCCTCGGGGCATTAAGGGACTGGCTGCTTTAGCAGAAACACTAAACTTGTTGAAATTCATGTAAGCAGCTTATTCTCAACTTCTTGCCCAATTAAAATTGAGTATATTAACAATGGGACTATAACATGGTCTTGAAGTGGTGTGTGGGGGCAGCAGCCACTGTAAGCTCTCCAGCTACAATAAAATCACCAGCTGGAATTTGCACTCACTCTATTATATAATAAGTTCCTGGACTGGCAGATTATGTCAGTCAAAATGTGACTTGAATGTAGCCTATATCCAGCATTGAGGATTACCTGCTTCTTTCGTCCTAACGCCTCTCGAGGGTGCACTGGGATCTCCGGTCCCGATCGCATTGCTGGCCACCACCCTGAACTCATACTCCACCCAGGGGTTGAGCTCCACAGCCATGGCCGACTCCATGTCCCCTGTCACCGGGTCTGGGTCTGCAGAGGAGAGCGTTGCTCATCAGGACGAGCGCCACATAACAGCTCCTGCACCTCTGTTCAGATCATATACAGCGTTTAAAAACATACACTGCATTAAGTGCCAACGTTCAGCTGTGAGAGTGTTTGAGAGTGTTCACATCCATATTGAGAGAAAAGTGTTTGAATCACAGACCTTTCAATATGAAACAACAACGACGTTTAATATTCAGACAAAGCAATCGGGGAGGGTTTTTTTTTTCATTGCTGAACATTTGTGCAGAAGTTCTGCGCAGGCCAAGGCAGTCACCTGACCTCAATCAACCAACTGAGCAGGTGCTTCACCGCTTAAGGCCAGACTGAAACAAACGAGAAATGAAGGTGTCTGGCAGAGGATCACCAGGGAAGGTACCAGGTGTCTGCTGACGTCTGTAGCCTACAGACAGTCATTAACTGCAAAGGATTATACATAGATTAAATATGATGTCGTTGCGATAACTTGTCTGATTACTTTCCTAAATTTGGGGGATGGTTCTGTGTCTAAAATCTGTGGGTTGACACTTGAACCTCACAGCCATTGTCTCATTTCAAATCCATCCTGCTGGAGAACAGAGCCAAAAGCAAACAAAAAAAAAATCCCATTGTGTTGGATCTTATGGACCACACAGCGTTACACCTTCCCCCCACAGTCGCTGTGACTTGGCATATTTTTACACCAGGTGGTGACGATACACAGTTTACTTGAAACCTGGTATACGATGTTGTTTTGATGCCTGAACGACGGCTTACTCGCAGCTTTAGGGCACATTTGGAAGCACAACTCATTACAAAGAGCGAAGCTGATTTCAATCAGTTTTCACAGTATCTTCAGAAGACTTAGAGAGCTAAGTAATCATAAATCACATCCTGAGACTGAAAAAAGTCAAGTTTTTATGAACGGATTTTGAACTGAATTACAAGCAGGTAACAACTAATCTTCGTTTCTTCAGGGTGGCCGTAATCAAGCTTCGTCAATATTGATCCTGCAGCAGCAAACAAACATTGACTGAAAGCATATCCGTGTCACAAATGAACCAAAGGTCTCTGCGCGCTAACTGAAGCAACATTCAGAGGAGCAGCGGAGCTTACATTCTTATCATCCAAAGCGGCTCACAATGAGACCACTCTGTCAAGCAAGCTGCTCTTCAAACACGAGCCGATAACTGTGTTTGCAAGGAGTGGGAGCTAAAAGCCCGATCCCCTTTATGCTAATCTTAACAAGTTCAACACCGACAATACATCACAGAGTCCTAATTGTGCTTTATCGAATTAAATGTGGTTGAACAGACATGATGTGAGAGGAGAGTATACAAAGTATGATTTATATATCTGCGGGGATGAATCATTATCACACCTTAAACCCTGCTATTATTATCACACGGCATATTAAGATGGATTACACACAATGCCTTCGCAAGCCTTCATCCTTTCACGCTAAGTGATGGTAATTGATGGTTTTTCTGTCAAGGTGAGAAAAAAAGAGGGTAATTCATTTTTAAGCAGTGAAAGTGCATTTACACTAAATGAACATGGATAAGTCTGATAATTTGAGCCCAAAAGGTTAATTTCCCACTCACCACTGATATGACACCGAATAAAATTCAAAGTAATGACATTTGATATAGGCTCAAATGACTTTTTTTTTTTTTTTTTTTTTGCCAAGTTCTTTTGAACGACAGCCAAATTCAGGCAATAAAATGACGGCTGGAAAGACAACTTCTTAAACCGGCATCTGAGGGGAAAGTCTTGATCAGATTTCAGTTCCTGATCCATTCCTTTCTGGATGAGATTTCAAAGGCTGATTCTTTTACCCTCTTAAAACCAGTAACCTTGCTCCAGCTGGGCTGATTCACCATCTCTGAACATGACTTTGGGCAGGATTAAAGCCTTTGTATATGGCCCCACATTAACCTCACAGATCCAGATGCTGCAATTTACTCCTTATTGATTACCTGTTCTGACAGTTTGCCAACCTAATGAAAAAGGGCTGCGGGCCTGTAAATTATAGGTGCTGATAGGGCTGTGGTTGTCCAGGCCACGAGTCCAGGACAGGGTGGCCGTGGTATCTGTGATCTCCTCCACTATCACCACTCCGGGGGGTCCGGGCGGACCTGGTGGAAAGAGGATTAGGAGACAGAGATTAAATTACGGGTTTGAACTGAACCACCGATGATTCAGAAAAGTCAAGGCACAAGAACAAAAACAATCTCTGCTGCTGTTTGCGTTGACCGTAAACTGCTCCATGTTGCGGCGTCTTCGTCATGCTTTGTTACTATTAGATAAACTAATGGATGCATCCATGCAAGCATTAGGACGGATGCGCAGCTGTATGCATAGTGACAACATCAATTCTCTGTTCTAATCTTTGCACAAACAAACAACCAACGAGAACACAACATGCGAAACTGAAGCAGGATTGGGGCTGACACTGATCCGCTGCCGAGGATTTCATGCTGATTAAGGGATACTGAAGCTTTCTTTTTTGGGGTTTTGGAGGCAGTTTGCCAGTTCTGCTGAGCATGACAGCGTGGTAGACCTTCCTGTGTTTTAATACAGCTGAACATATGTTTACCTCAGCCATCAGAAGTAAATGTAATCTGCAAGTGCAGCAAACATCTAAGGACTCAGGGGGGAACAGCTGTAAATGAAAAGCTGGCAGCTGGCACGCTCAATGAAAACCAATGTACTGTGTCCCCAAAAAGTGCCCATTAGAAGGTTGCATTGAAAGGTGCATTTGCATTTCAGGACATTAAGATGCATTTTGTGTCACAATAGGAACAGCACCGTCTTTTTAGTGTGCTCAACACCGAGGCATAAATCCTCCCCTGTATTAAGGCTTAATGTTATACGACAACCATTAAACACATCAAATACTATATCTGGGATGGGTGATGGCTGATGTTAATATCACAATACAGAACATTACTCTGAATATTTTTGTGATACAGATGTGTCAAATGATTCGGAAAAATAACCTAAAAAAAACCCAGTGGGAAGTGAAGTGTCTTCTGCTGCCGTTTTGTCCGGAAAATCCAACATTTAAAACAAAAGCTTTAACAACTAATTTTTTGGCACAATTTCCTCAGAGTCATTCAAAAAACATTTTTTTGTAAAATCATTATGCAAAACAAAACTCAGTTTAGGAAACTCAGTTTAGTGGAAACCAGACCAGGAGCCGTGTGGATAATAACTGTTATGGTAGATTATCAGCCACGATCAGAAGGAGCCACAAAATCTGATCACTAGACATTTCAGTCAATCTGTTTAACAGCACATATTAAGCTTGTTCATGCAGGCAGACCGTCTGTCCAGCCACGCTCACAGTGACTATAAAAAATTAGTCAAGATGGTCAAAAGGGGGTAATAAGGTGGAAATAGTCATTGTTCAATTGTCTCCACCAGGAGCAAATTTCTAATGTCTGATGTAATTAGCCCACTTCCCAAATCTGCTGCACTTGGAACAAATTGGTGTCTCATTTCCTACGTTGACAGAAACGTTAACATTATTTCATAGCTTTAATAAAAATGGTGATTTTCATGGTCTAAACTTTCCAAGAATATTCAGTATGAGAATAACGTGACTTCTGATTCAGGATTGTGTTTCACTTCAACAGTGTAAGAGACGTCGCAGAGTCCTGGCATAACGATAACAAGCTCACCTCGAACAAGAAGTTCAGCCTCTGCAAACACAGTGTCAGCACTGGTCTGGGCCCGGCACCCGTACTTCCCAGCATGCTTCAGCAGGATGCTCCTGATCATCAGATCCACTGTCGAAGACTGCTGCAATTGGGAAAGAATAAAAAAAGTTAGGTGTTAAGCGAGCCTAAATGTGCTCGACACAAAAAAGCGTGATTCCTTTACATCTTGTAAAGGCTCATGTGGCTTGAGAGATTCCTGTTTAATTCAGGTGCTTGCTTGCTGCTTACATTCTTCAGCTGCTCGTATTTTCTCTCTGCTGAAATGAGAAATGCCTAAGGCAAGACTGGGAATAATTCAAGGTCTACAGGCAGCTGTTTAGCACGAAACCTGATTAAAATTACAAACCATGCATCAGCCAGGAATCTGTTGTGCCTGTAAAGGATTGTCACTGCAAATACTTTGTCTCCAGAGCACGGGTAGTAGCAGAGGACACATCGGGACAGATGTGATTTCAACATCCACTGTTGATAAAGGAATAGTGACATAAACAGGACTCCCTGCTCTCTAGCAAAATTGTTTTCAACTTCATTTTATGGTTTAGACACGAATGAAGTTTTTTTTTTATATTATGGAGGGGGGAAATGTAAAATGGTGCCGGGTTAGGATATAAAACTAAATTAATCTTCCTCAAACTTTAAGCAAAAAACTAGCCTCCAACTGTTTACTTCCCAAGATAACAGGAGTAATATCTGAAGTTGAATCTACTTCTTATGTTTCAAAATGACGCGTCCAAAAAAAAGGGTGAATTAACACATAATGATTGTTTTCTTTTCTGACGCTTTCTGTGTTCGAGTCTCATTAGTTGTTTACCACAGACAACTCATACGAGCCAACTCGTGTGGCATATCTGCAGGAATGGAGATGCAATCTGCGTATGTTGTACTGACCATAATCCCCAAGTACATGGTCAGTCAGGGAAAACAATTTCAACTGGTAATAAGGAACAAGTGAAACATGGAGGTCAGAAGGGGTCAAGTGAAAAGAAGAAAAGGTTGAAAGGTGAAGGTGGAATGGCAACGTTAACAATGCAACGTTCATGTCGAAGGGAGGCAAAGGTTAAATGCCTCTTTGTTTGTGTATATTTTATTTTCGCTGGGAGAATTTATGGAGCATCTTCCTCTGAGAGTCCTTGACCCTGCATCTGCTGACCTACTCGAGACGACTGTAGTCAAACAAACAGGCAAGCAAGCACAATTTTAGGACACTACCTGTGCTAATGAATTCAGGAGGGGCCTGACTACATGTCTACACAAGCAGTGATGAATAGACATATTCACTATATTGAAGTTTCAATTTCAGGATAATACCTCTTTCATTATAGTCCTTCCTGTTTCTCTTTCAAAACCATTGCTGACTTTGTTTCATCCCTTATTACCTTTCAAAGCCAGTATGAGTCTGTCCCTATTTGTGTTTTCATTTTCACAAAAAGACCCAATTTCACAGGCGCAATTCAAAACAATAGACTAGACTTTGATATACATGATTATGTGAATTCATTGCAGGTCTTTGATGGTACACGAGGTTGTCTGACCTTTAGTGGAATTGATTCTTGTTGCAGGCGATAACGAGTGTCTGGTGCAATGACTAGTAGACCAAAAATCATGAAACAAAGTGTGCAAAATGTGGAAACAACAAAATTAATTTAACTATAATAGGTTGATCCACAAGAATATCCACACTAAATATGGGCAAAAAGTCAATTAAATGAAAACAGAAGCAAAAGAGCTGTGTTTACACTTAACAGATGAACAGTTACACAGACACAGACAGACAGACAGATAGACAGATAGATAGACAGACAGACAGATAGACAGATAGATAGATAGATAGGACCATCAACATAATAAAAGTATTCTTAGTCTTACTTTGGCTCTTACTCTTGCTCTTACTGTTTGGATGTATTCAAAGTGGCCGCCGTCCTGCTGGAAGTTGATTGGCTTCTGGTTGAAGAACCACTGGAAAGCCACGTCCAGCGTCGAGTCATGTGCCGCCTTGCAGCTCAGCACCACGCTCTCGCCCACGGTCACTTCCACTCTGCTCGGGCTGAGCTCCACACGCATGGCGTCTGGAAGCACAAAGCTGCTACACTGTCACCTCAGGCCAACCTGAAGCTCGCGTTAAGCAGCCGCATTTGACTGTGCGAGAGCAATCGTCAGAACCGGACCCTAACCTGGGCGAAAACACTCACCTTCGTCAGGTAAATATCCGGCTCGGCTCTGAACTAGACTGAGCTTTAGTGCATCTGTGAGACAGAAGCCTTTACGCTGTTAAAGTGCGTCCTTGTGATATGATTCCTGAATGTGAGAGCTCTTGGTTCACGGTTGAGCAAGCACAATAAATTTCCTGGCACCCGAGCAAAGGTGGGGGAAAATGACATTGGGGACTGTTTACTGGTGGCCGACTTGTGCTAATTTGGCAGAAAATAAAGGCCCCCAGGGCATCACTTACCTTTTACCCACAGCATGGCAGTCATCTCTGCCGAGCCCAACTGATTCTCCGCCCGGCACACATAGTTCCCCTCATCCGCTCGGCTGGAGTTAACAATTCTCAGAGTGTTGTTCCGTAACAACATAATCCTGTGAGAAAGGACACAAAAATCGATCCTGGTATGAGAAACAAATTCACGTGCGAACAGTTGCACCACATGTTCAGGCATGAGGTCATATGTTCGTGGTTGTGTCGGGCAACACAAATATCAATATTCACTAGAGACGAGAATAGAAAAGTTAAAATGAGAAATCATCATTCACTAGAGATTCCAATAGAAAATATTAAGTATAATTGTGTTTACAGCCAGCAGGTTATTATCACCGAAGTGAAGGACAAAAAGCGTTCTGGCAGTAAGTTGTTTGTGTTCGGAAAAAGCTCCGAGGACCGAGGGACGTGGAGTCAAGAGCAGTGTTTGTCTTTGTTGTGTAACCTTCAGCAAGGGAACATGAAAATAAACCCTGTTCAGTAAAGATCAATCAACAATTTAAATGTGCTAATGAACCTGATTTACAGATACCACTAAGTAGGCCTATCTTGAGCAGGATTAAAACACAGATGCTATTAAAGATACAGATTAAGGTAATGGGGACAAATTTTCAGTAAAAGAGAAAAAGTGATGCCGAAGCATTGATGTCAAGAGCACACAGCTTTCCTCTGACTTTCAATTTGGGTGCAGCGATGCACTATATCTGATCCTGTGCCTCTGAAGGAACACAATGGGCTGCTCATTGGAGTCATTACAGTACAATTTAACAACACAAGGAAAGTGTCAGTACAAAATGCGCAGGGAACAACATGCACGCATCAATATTTCAATGACTCCAAATAAACATTCATCTTGAAATCCACCTGACAAACACTAAATACTGGAGTCTAAAGCTTAAGATGAGAATATCGAACTGTCCTCCTGGGAGAAACACAGCGCCACGCCTGCATTCATAAGCAGCCCCTGATCCAGCTGAAGGACACTTGCAATATGTTATTAACATTTTGCTCTGACTTGTAAATAACAGCTTGAAAATTAACTGTTTGACATGAGAGACTATAGGATGTAACAAGACAGGAGGCAGGTGTGTGAGCAGATGGCGTCAGAAGAGGAATCACGTAAAAGTACAGTATTGTGATTTATGTTGAGCCACTACTCATCAGTGTCCAGTGCAAAAGCCTTTTATCCTAAATATAAATATGGATATCACGTATGATTTCAGCGTGGCCTTCAGAGGAGGAATAGTTAGTTATTTATTTTATTAGAAAATCAATTTCATCCCAAATCAAACAATTGAAATGATGTGAGGCATTCCCATCTTTTAATTGAATTCATATTGTTTGGCATTTGTATTTACAACACTGAGCTCCTTCATCGTGGGCAAGGTGATGGAAATTGGCAAAGAGGAACTCGTGAAGCCGTGACAAAATCTTTGCCACACGAAGACAATTCAGAGGCAATCTGCAGCCAGGAGACATTTTTCAAATTAGGGAGGAAATTCACATCCGACAAGGACACTGAGGCAGAAAGGACAAGATATGGACTGTTGGGTATACAGAATATGCAAATCGATTCCAGCTTAGGAAATTTAAAGGAAACATTAGAAGATCACAAATAGAGCTATGGCATTTGAAAACATGTATTTCTAATCTGAGGTGAGGTCTCTGAGGTGAAACCAAACTGACTCCTACAGAATTATTCACATATGGAATCAGTAACATATAATCATTTTTTAAACGCATTTTTTTTTTTGTAAAAATTCCAGTATGCACCGACTTTTACACAAAGAGTCTGTGGATTTCAATTGAGTCTGCCACATACTTTCAAACTAATGGGATTAATACTTTCTATTTAAGAGACAAAAGGCCGGAACATTAGCGGAAATCCATGTTAATTACAAACCTTCATTAAGTCAGCACAGCTGTCAATGTTAGATAAACGTGAAGCCGTTTCGATTCCTCCCCTGTTCTTCTAAGAACAGAGCGTCTTTCCGTCCATAAACTCTTTACTTTACTACAGGTAATGGCAGAAATCCTTTCAGGAGTCACCCTGGTAAAGATCTGAAAACGCATGGCTCCTTTGATTTATTTCGGCTTTTTCAGACAGAAATCACCCTTTCACAAGATTGATCTCTGGCAGTGACCCCCTCAACATACTTTGTTATCCAGTTCATCTATTCACATTCACAGAAAAACATCCTATTAGAGTGTAAAACTCTAATTGGACGTGTTCTATCAAAGCACATGTATCTGTGAGAAAACACTGAATGCAGAAAACTGACCACATACATATATAATGCCAGCACTTAATAGTGAATGATAAATGACTCTGAGGGAGAGATTAACTAACTGTTTTGCCAATATTTTTTTGTGAACAATTTTCTGCTCAGTTAAGACACGACTTCATCCGAAGATAAAAACGAGATCAAGGTGTTGAACAGGTATGAATCTCCCCGCGCTGCACGCCAACAACACTGAAAAATAGATTTGCACGAGTTTGACAAATACCTCAAAGGCTTTATCAGATCCAGACAAGCCAGGGTCATTAATCACCATTTTAGGGCAACACACTCACTAACTTATCCCCATCCATCAGTTCTACTGAAGCTGGCTCTGTTATAGAAAACACACGTCCAAAATTCCCTCTGAGGCCCATTTTTCTTCTAATGGAAAATGAAATATTTTGTGGATTTTTGCAACGACCTCCAAAATTACCACGTTAAACTAATTCCTGAATATTGCGTTTCCGTCCACCTGTTAGAGGCGCCAAGATTTGTCGCTGCCTGTTTGCAGGAGCAACACGCCGAGGATCTGATTATCAACTGGCTGTTGAACAGACTGCCGAATCTTGGCTGATAAATAAAGGTCCTGTTCCTTCACTCAGAAACTTGGGACGCTCAGCAGTGACTGATAATTTCAGCGGTGTCGCTCAGTTTGATTGATGGACCCTCGGCCTGCTCGGCCCCCTCTAGGTGCAACCCAGAGATGTTTCTCATAAAAGATGATGCATCAAACTGCGTCTGAATTCCAAATGCAATTGTACAGTCTAAATTGTCAGCGTCCCTGAGAAGGAGGTGGGGTTGAGGATGAGTCTCCAGAGCTTCGCCAGCACCTAAGGTGTTTTATTTTAGAAGTGACACTTAATTTCAGTTACTGTAATAAAACTGTGATGTGTTACAACGAGACGTGTACACATTTCCTCAAGGGCCTGAGCCGGAATGATAACACAAGCATTTATTCAATGAAACTATGATGAAAAACAATATAAAGATATTGAGGGAGACAAACTTTTCATGCCTTCATACATATTTTACAGAGCAATTAACTTTCTTTCATAATGTTCAATTCTCCAAATTGATGATACTATTTATAAAACAGAGCTCCAGTAAATCTACCGGTGTCTGCGAGGAAAATGCAAACCATCACTCCCAATGATAACAACACAAATAAATTCTTCCTTTAAGTCTAAAATATTTTATGGGTTTCATTCCAGACACTAAAACACGCCCTCCAACACGCCGCTTTTTTTGGCTGTATAGTAAAGAGCTCAAGGCAGATCATTACTTCAGCAATATTTTAAGGCAGGTAATGATTTTTGTCTGAGGTTTACACATTTCTCTCACTTTTCAATACCACAAATTGTACCTGCACAGAGGCTCGGATGTTAACACGATATATAGTGCAATTATAAAGATTTGTCAAACAGTAGGAATTTGCTATACTGTTCTTCTACGGTTTAACCCGAGGTCTCTATCTATCTCTTTAATATCTCTGCGACTGCAGATAAGGTCGCAAGTCAGTGACCAGGAAAGCTTTGTGGAACAATGTGATGAAGTACGTCAGATATCAAACTCATGGCTTTGTCCAAAAAAGACATTTCCATCTGGATATTTTATCTATAAATGTTTCATCAATTTTATAAACATGTAGTATGTTGTTGCATTGTTGTTAGTTGTATTTTGGGCTGAGGTTTGATATGATGATGTCAGGACCCACGTGCCCATCTCTGCACGGGCAAACACCTGCGCCACTGAAGTGTCCTTGCAGGATCTCTGTCAGCCTTGGGGCTCTCGCATGCTGCATGTAAATGGAAAATTTTCTTACACAGCTCAAGAACTTGATGTGTTTTTATCATTTCATATATCAGTGCATTGTAAGAGACACCAAAAATGAGATATCCAGCAGAAAGTGACTTCTATTTCAGAGTGAACCATGAGGCTTTTGTACCTTTTATTCGGCTGTATCCTCCTGTCTCCTCTCTTCCATGTGATCCGAGGTTTGGGTGATGCTCTGGGTTTGCATTCCAGCGAGACGTCTTTTCCGAGAGTGGCGATGATCCGGACGGGGTTGTGGACGAAGACGGGTGCCGACGCTGTGTGGGACAAAGACATTTTAAGGTGTATTTTAAAAGAAAGAAAGAAAATAATGATGAGGGATCATCATGTTCACTGTGTCTGAATCTGTCCACCGACACAACTTGACTTTCTTATTTCTGTGGGTTTGTTTTGGATTTTTTCGGCGCCCTCGTGACAAACCAAACTTTCTTAATGCAGTTTACTCATTGTGTGGTTGCTAAGATGTAACAGAGTTATAAACGTAATAGTCGTTACATCTCTTCAACTGTGGCATTTCCAAGTAATTATTTGAAAAACGCCGGAGGCTTCAGACTGACACATCATGACTCAAAACGCTGCTTGATCAGAATGCTAATTTGTTCCAAAGTAATGACTAGATTTTCCACATGAAGTATTACAAAGCATGCCTCTGTACATGCATTGGCGTAAATGTGCTTTAATATACTGTATAATGTAGCGTACTTAGTCTTAATTATGTGCTAAATCAGCATCCACTACAACTGCATAAACATGCATTGAGTTGTGCAGCTAATCATTAAATAACTGTCATCGTGTTAATGATGACACGGTTGGATGGTTTTCATGAAAGTTGTTTTTTAAGCCCATATATATAACCTGGCTGCCTGAGTGCATAATAAATACGTCATATAAACATTTTTAACATTGTTATTGGGGTTTGCTCAAGAGCATGTATTAAACAGTAATGGTCTAAATAAGCCTTCAGGCCTCAGCTTGATGTGGTGCTGGTGTGCAGCTGCATCAAGGCCATCTACAGGCTGCAAGGCTTTGTCAACTGTGATTATTCAAATCCTGAATGACGCTTTATAGGTGACATTACACACAATGACAATTCAATCCCATCTGTAGCTACAGGCTGACCCCACTCCCACTAACGCATGTGTCTTTGAGCCTGAGTGGTCGCCTGAGTGGCAGAGGTCCCTCCAGACACGAAAAGCAGCAGAAAACAGAGCAGTTGCTGTGTGTATTTGTTTTAATCAAAATAAGAACAGGCCTGCAGCTGGTGGCAGCTCGGTACCCTTATTGCTTCAACCGCCACCCTCCCAGAAGAGCTGGATCTAGGACAAGATCACAGGCACGAGGGCAGCCGCTGCCCCCGCGTAGCCTCCAGTGATCGCTCATCTGCAGGCTGTTATTAGCCATGTAATCTGTCCTGATAGTGTTTGCTTGTGGACATCTCCACAGAGCACAGGTCACTGGGAAGAGATGCCTGGGGGGTATAGTTATGAAAACATTCATCACCAGCTACCAAATATCATCATTGTGACTGTGACTCGAAGGAAGGCAAAAGCACCTCCTCGTCAGCTCGGATAAAGCTTATTAAAATCTAGAACGTCTAACTCTTTCAGAAAACACCATGAATTTAAATCAACTAAACAGTCGGGGTTTTTTTCCCACAAACTGATGGTTTAGAGATGTTATAGCTCTTCCACAAAAAAAAAAACAAAAACCCAACTTTGTCCATTTGCTGTGAGATTTTCAAAATGCCACATATTCCCCTTCAAAAAAGGGCATGCCACACAGACAGTAAATCAAACTGTCCCTCGGGGAAACACGAAAGGGGAATGGGTGTCACCAGATGCGTCCCAGTATGGAAGATGACAAGGAGAAAATAGTGCATCAACACAGAACAGTGGACAGCCATTCAGCCTGACTGTTATGTTTTCAGCCTGAAGCCCGAAGTCTGAAGAGCACGGTTTCTTTGGCTTTTACTGTCCTGACGTTTCCAAGTTCACGTGACGCATGTTTTCAAAAGACGGCACAAAAACTAAAAATAATGACAACATTGTACAAATGTTTGAGCTGAATTATTGATAATTGATTGTCAAATGATAATAGCGAACGCACACTAATAAATAGCTGATGAAAGTCATACGCGATGTGAAGGTTTACTTTCTCCAAATAATGGGGTTTGTGATGTAGGCTGAGCTTTGATGACAAACGATAGGGTGGATGATAAGACCCTAATGGGGTCATTACACTCCATCAAAGAAACCACTGATGTCTCTCTTCTTGTCTTTGCTCCCATTAGTATAAATCTATACCTACAAGCTTTATATTCTTCACAGAATAACGTAGAACTGGTCCAGATTCTCCTCAACCTGACGCGTGCAGACACCTCATTGAATATAACCATAAGGGTCCTTCTTTTATTCATGCCGTCCACTGCCTGGGTTAAATCAGGGACCATTGATTGGCAATCAGCACATCTCACAGTTCAGCGTTCTCCTCTTGCATTTCAATCTCCCTCACCTATCATCTGGTACCTTGCTCAGATGCCAATGCTCGGCCTGCAATTTGATTTTTTTGCGGCGTATCAAGAAATTGACTGACGGGAAAAGTCACCTCGTAAAATTTACACACACTTTTTTTTTTTTTAAATTAATGCTGTGTTTTGTCAAATTTAAATTAGAAACTACCTAAAATCTTGAGTTCAGCATTGGAGTAGACGGCCCCATATTTATTCTCGGCGACACACTGGTACATCCCTGAGTCCGTCTGCTGCACTTTGTGAATCGTCACTTCTCCATTCACTATTTCAACTCGACCCTGCAACAAGAAGGAAATATAAGGGAACAGCATGTCTGAACATAGATATAGTGTCCATGATAATGCTGCCTATAGCGGACGTGTAGTTTCATAATTCAGATGTTTCATGGTACAATCAACAAAAGGAGAGGATACTGTGGAGGAAGGCAGGTACCTGGGACGTCAAGGGCAAACCATTACGCAGCCAGCGATAGGTGGGCCGGGGCCTCCCCATGGCCTTGCACTCCCATTGGAGCTTCTCTCCACTATCCAGCTGAGTGTCATTAATCATTCTGACCCACTGAGGGAGGGCTTGAAGATAGAGAGAAAAAAAGATTTTAGAATAAGTAATATATCCTTGAAATACGCACGAGGCACAAGTATGGTCACCTGTGCTTATACGAGAAGAAAAAAAGAAAGGGATAAGGATGAACACTGGCAACACACACTGCAAGAGACTGTGGATGTAACAATAATGAACTTAACAACTTTCTTGTAACCCTCCTAATTCAACAGTCACAAAAGAAAGACATACTTGAACAGACAAAGTTGACTATTATTTATTTTTAAGTTAATGTAATTTTGTCGCTTATAATTTGTCACTTTACATAAAAATCCTTGAATCCCTGAACACACACTGACTTTCTTTGCTCCTGTGCTTTTGCACTGCACTTAACAGAGATAACTCAGTAAATCACCAGTCCAGTAATAAGACATCGTCTTTACGCTCTTTAACCCTGAAGAACTGAAGGAAAATGAAAATGCACATCTTTTCTAATGAGGTTCTGACAACAGGCCGACATCAAAGAAAGGAGGGGAAAGGTTTTAAATGGTGCACAGTATAAAACATCCTGCATCCAAACCAGCTCGTCTCCAGACCAACGAACATCACCAACCAGACAAATACTGGTCAATAAGTTTGATTAAACTATTAATATTCAAGATTGTTTCTGAATATTAAAAGGACATGCAGTGGAGATTTTCACTGACGGGGCCCAGAGTTGCATCATTGTCGGAAAGAGGAACGCCACCGTCTCCATGTGCGGATCACATTCATGTTTTTTGTATCGTGTTGGTGAACATGCTCTTGTTTCTCCTTCCACTTCATGTCTGGCTCATGGCACAGGCAAACCCAGCCACTGCCTTTCCTCGGGGCTTTTAACCGTACGGCTCTTTTTCTTTTTTCCCTCCGTAGCCTACTTGCTCGTCTTTCCAAGGCTGCATCCACGCTTCCTGTCCAACTCTGCATGCTACAAAGAATCTGAGTCGCAACTCAAGATCTGAGCACTGTATAGGCTATATGTGCTATACTTTCTTTTCATCTTGTAGTCTCTTTCCTTCTACAGGGTCTTACACTATATGTGGTATGCATCTTTCAATTCTTGTACATTCACAAGATTATAAAATGTACAAAGACCTTTCACTGGGGCTGGATCACTCTGCCAGTCTTGCTTAGGGAAAGGAATGTTAATCAGTGAGTTAGTCACTAACCAAAGCCTTTTCTCCCTTTTATCTTAATCGCCTTTATTTTTACTCTTTGCTCTGGAACACTGAAAACACTGAAATAAGACATTAATAAATGCACATGGTGACATTAAAACATATGTAAAGATAAACCAAGTTGTAATATTGAGTATTTTTTTTTAAAAAGTTAACAAAAAAAAAGAGATGTGAAACCAGCCTTTAATAACCCATTTGTGTGGATTAAATTTCTTGGGCTAAGTTTAATACTGATATAAGGAAATGATATTATCACATGGTGTGCTGAATTAGTATAATCAGTTGAAATGTAAAGCTTTAAATGCACAGAGCTCAGAAGGACTTTTGGCCCCGACATCCATACTGACAAAATTTTCACAGAGAATTCTGAATGTTTTGTTTTATCTTTGTTTTCTTGTAACTCTTAAAAATACAAAAATCACTTCATCCAGATTGGTGTATAGTACATCAAACCTTGCTGGACCCAAACGGTGCGCATTGCATCGTGGTGCATTTCTTGTGCAGCGTGTGCAGAAACGAGGAAACTCACCACCGAGCTGCTTCTCCGACAGTAACATGCTGAGCACGTTCTTTACTATTCTTTGCATATGGCACCTTCAGTGGAATACTTTTTTTTGTGTGGTTTGATTGAATGATTATGGTCAGGAAGGTCTCCCTCACAATGGAAGTTCAAACTAGCAGCTGACCTGTGTAAATTACATTTAGCGTGAGGCTGCTGCAAATTAGGCTCCCTATTCTCCTTGTGATGTCAACAGAATGGAGGTTGCCAAGAAGTGCAGGGCCTTGGAAATGTATCCTAGCGAGGCTGAAGCAGTCCATTATCTTGGTCCTGTGCACACGGTACAGACAGAGGAGCGGAGGACATGCACCCTCACAGATACGTTTATCATCATGGGCAAATAAGCTTACTTATAATTCACAATGGTTAGAAGACTAAAAACTGTTTTTTATCTTTAACCAAACAAGATTTGGTCGAATAAAGAACTGCAGTGTATAACCACATTAGATTTAAGCTGTGAACAGCGGTAGCATTGATCAATCAAGAAACTTTGGTCCTAATTACCGGTTTTCCCCTGAACTGATCGATCTATAATTAATGTGTTAGTTAAACAAATTATTCCAATCTGTTAACTGAAACTTTTGCTTTAGTTGTGACAAAAACAATTAGAAACAAATGTGCTTAGTAAATTCAGAGAATTCATTTTCCAGATTCTGATCATATTAAAGACAAAGAACAACTTCAACAGTCTATTAAAACAATAAAGCAGAGACGTAGTTCAGAACATTTTTAGCTTGGAATAAGCTGACAGTTTAAAAAAAGTCTTCTCTCAACGTAAAGAAACGGCTCATTGGTCGAGGTGAGGAACATTTGTTCTTGCATTATCTGCAGCGGATGTATAATTAGCCCTTTGAGTGCTCAGCGGATTCTCAGGTACCACGACCGGCCCCCAGCCTTGAATATGAGAATACTGTAACCAGCAAAGATTAGATCATGAAAAATCTTTGGAATCTGTACAGAATGAAATAGCTTATGAAAAAAGCTGAAAAGCTCAGACAACTACGCGTGTTTAGACCGATACTCCTGGAATACAACACATCAGCACTCGAGCTCTTATATAATTGGCTGTAAAGTAAAGACTTAACCAATGAGGAGGGAATGAGCTCAGACTCACTGTAGACCTGCAGATGTCCTTTGAAAGCAGTGCCTCCTCTTGGATTCTCAGCTTTGCATTCATAGGTTCCCGAGTCCTCCAGCTGGATGTTGGGAATCTCCAGCACGGCCTGGGACTTTCGGAGTCTTGCTTTTTTGGGGATGTTCCCGTTTATCTTCCTCCATGTGATGGTTGGCACTGGACTGTGAGGAGAGGAGAGGGGGATTATATGCTCAACTGTACAGCGTGAAAGAGGCCGAGCTGTTTGTGCTTCTTTAAAAATAAGAACCACTGAGGAAGATAAATACATATACTCATAGATGAATGTGTCATTATAGGAATATTTTCAACCTTGACAGATTCTCTCTCGAGTTTGTGAAAGACGATTTGAAAAGCTGAACCTTTCTGACTCTGTCTTTTTATCGGAAAATGCTGTCATGCTTAATGCTTCATCAATGTATCAAGTTACCTACACTTTAGACACTTAGTCACAAAAAACAGGTCATTTGTCGACATCACTGTGAGCTTTCGGAAATTGTTGTGAGCATGTTCACATTTTTCCAGCAATGACCTACAGAACCCAGAAGTCCTTCATTTCCAATTGATTGTTGACTCACCATAACAAGTATTTAACGTTGGTTCTGCTCGACATGTGAATCACTGACCTTTTGACCGCTGACATATTTACGACCCCCACGCTAGACTCCAGGTTTCAGAGGGACAGACACGATATTCAAATCAGGCTATTACAACAGCCAGAGAGACTTTTATAATTAGTGTTAAAGCAACGTCATCTGTCCCTGTTTATTCTCGGATCGCCTTATAGATCCTCATGATGGATGACTTGCGCATGCACAGACCGAACGCCTTACTATGTGCTCAGTAGCAGCAGTGCTCTTGTATGACAACTAGATTTGACAGGTGTCTGAAAGATGGAAATGTGACACCATGCAAACCTCCAGTGAACCCATCAATCATTTAGCCAAGATGGAAATGTAACATCCCTGAGTTTTTTTTTATCTGTTCTAAATTCACAAGGACATTGAAGTGCTCTTGGCTGCAACGGACTCAAATTAGGATTCAGAGCATGTTTTGTATTAAACAAAGCATTTTGTGTTTTTTTTTCCATTTTGGACAGAGTTTTGTGTCACATGCTTTTTTTTTTGTTGACTTTTGGTCTAACCTTCTTTTACTTTGTATTTTTGAAGTGCTAACTCATTCTCTTACAGCATTTAGGTTTCATCACATCAGACAGTGTGTCAGTGTCACTAAAAATGAACGTCTTCAAAGTCTGACAAATATTGAGTGATGAATTGAGTTAGCTGCATCTTTGATCTCCATGTAACATGTGGAAAAGCATATTAGTTTCTTAATGTCACATATGATGATATATGATGACACACATTGACAATACTGTGACTTTTCACTTCCCTGGAAAAGCATTACTCACCTATTTCAAGTAGTTATATATTAATCATTAATCATGGAGAACAACTATGACTAGTACAGTTTGTCCCCATCTGCAGTACAGACAGTTATATATTTTAATCGTATGGTGAATCAATAAAAAAACTTCTCATACATTTTGGTTCCTATAGGCAAAATCTGGTGCCTCAGGTAAAATCAAATATCTGAGGTCTGTTGTGGCTCCATTTGTTAGCGCTTGGCATTCTCATTTTAATGCCCCTGTGGGCTGTAAGAGCAGCACTCGCAACAGGCACGGAGATTGAATCAGTGCTCATGAATAGAGCATGCAGTTGTTACGAAGCTCTTCCTTCTATGTTATCGATGGAGAATTTTGCAAGAGACCTTTGCTCCGACTAAACTCCGGCCGGAGAACAGAGCAAATCTATAGAGACCTCGAGGGGCTGGAACACGAGGGTGAATCTTCCCGAGTCCGCGGCAGGATTTCTCTTTGCAGGCTGAATAATGAGCGCCCGGCCTGTACGTGTTCACAGGACTGAGGGCGGGCAGGAGGGAATAGACTCACTCAGTTTAGAAACGAGAAACTGCGCCTGTCAGTGTCTTCTGTATCAAACTGCTGGCATTAACTCCTCGACTCCGACGCTCTGGTCCTGTCCCTTTCATCAAAGTGTACATACTGAGTATTTCATAGCCTCACGCCACGACTGTGTTACACACTGGAGTTTATGTAAGGCGTTACAGTTTTCAATTTGAGAATGTGCCCATAGGCAACGTCTGAAGATTACATCTTAATTAGCATTCCACACAATTGCTGTGCCCTCATCTGGACTGATTCCATAATAAAGGTTGAAAATTAAATCTAATACCAAAATATAGAGGAGAATTGGTTTGCTTCAGACCATTAAGATCTAGATATTATCCCAACATTAAGTTAATTTGCTAAACTATTTCTTGGTACCTCCAGGAAATTCTGCTCTACTTTTTCGGAGAGAGTCGACCCGCAACACAAAGCCACATTTTACCTGCTTGATCTGAGCATAAAACAACTGTCTTTCAAAAACATTAACCGCAGCACCGAGAGTATAAAGCGTGTTGTCATTAAGAGGCACTTTCTGCTGCTGCTGACAACGTGGTCCTTGTGCTCCTCTATAACTCACGGAGGAAAGTAAAGGCAAGGGTTTCAAGAGTTTGATTCCCTCTGGGGTCACTGAAACTAAAAGTATATCCTCTACTCCAAGGCAATTTGGATGAAAGCATCCACCGCACGCCACGTATTATGTTTTAAGTGGAAATGTGTGGGAGAATGTGTAACCCACCAAATGTGCAAGGCTTTTTGAACCACGATGAACTTCACACTCCAATATCCCTTGAAATGAATGCAGCTAGCAGCGCTGCACTTTCCAGAGTTTCTCATAAATCAGACTGTGAATGCAGAGTTTTAAATTGAATTTGCTGAAAATGCATTGTTTGCATATAAATAGTCTATAGATAGCTGTAATCACTTATGGAAACTATCCTGATCACGCTTTAAAGAAACAATGGCTGAATACAGAGTGTTTTGAATCAGCTGCAATTAAGAAGCAGAAGCAAAATGTATATAAGAAGATCATGTATTATTTCATGTGATGTTTCTATTCTCAGTAAACTGTGCACTGTTAGAAAGCCAGTAAAGGCTTAATGTTTGCGTGACAGAAGCAAATACGAATCTTTTTTTCCGACAGATTTCCATCCGGAAAACATTGACTGTGAGCTGGAGGTTGAAATAATGACAATGAACAGAGACACATTATGAACTGAGCTCTATATTTGGTTTATTTATGAATAGGCAAATTTTTTAAGTAACTTCGGTCTGTTGACAGCTTTCAAGTAGTCCAAGAAAATGCCTGTTGATAATTAGTTTGAATACAAGTCAGGTTCACGTTAAAGATGAGATAAGCCTTTTAGTGCTGATGGCAAAGTGCTAATGATGCTCCTTTCCAGCCAAAATTGTGCTTAGTTTTATTCATCTGAAGAAACTTGAAACCACAGAGTGATGCTCCACAATAACAAACAATGAATCTCACAATGGTTGCACTTTCACAGACATGCAAAATCATACTTCATAATGGGCCTTGCAGACAGTATTAAAATCACATTACAAGGTGACTAGAATGCAAAACTCTTCAAAAGTTACCGGGACTATTTTTATTGTTCCCTTTCTCATTGTTCTCTGTGCCCTTGACTGTGGCCTACGAAGCACTGTCACTGGTAAATATCACAACAATCACATCAAGGAGCTTTGGCATTCACACACAAAGAGCCTTCCTGTCCCGTCTTAGCTACCGGTGCCATCATAAATATTGATCAACAGGAGAACAAAACCCATTTTAACTTCATTTTCAGTGCTATATAAAGACTGGCATTTCTTAATAGGGTGCATTGATAAATCATTCATCTCTACCTAAAAGGGTAAGTCACTGGGATCACTGTCTGACTGAAAGCCATCAAGCACAAATTACTTCATTGAGGGAAGCACGGGCCGAGGACTCGAGCTGTTTGGCTGTTCGACAAGCATCCGAGAACGCCCGCTTAGCTCGATGGGAAAAACGGAGGGGTGTGAGATTATAATGCAGTGTCTATATATTTAGGAAATGACTCACCATAATGTGGATAATTAATTGAAATCAAGGTAAACAATTATGAGGTCCTTAGTCATCTGTAGATTAGAGACTGTTTGCACTTAAGATAGGAGCCGGCAATGAATAATTCATGCTGAATAATTATAAACAAAATGGAGTAGGGATGAAGACGGGATAAAAAATTATGTTGTCCAATCAAACTTATTTCTCGTGATTTCAAACAACACTTCAACCTTGCTTTGCTGAAGAACAAATTCAAAATGTTTTGTAAGTATCTTTGATCTGAATGTTTTTCAAAAGGTGACTTCTTTTTTTTTTTTGTTTTTTAACCATCAATTTCAAAACTATTTTGATTTAAAAAAGCAATATTTTTATAAAGCAGGAAGCCAGCGATGCTAAGTTTAGTAACTGTGGTAAGTGGTTCGGATTCTAGTCTCTGCGGACAAAAGTGTGTTTTCCCTCCTGGCAGACAACTATTACCAATTTCATTTTTTTCATAGACATAACCTTGGCTTTCTACATTCATAACAGACCCTGAAAGCACCCAGGAAACACAGATACATTAGGGCTCTCAATTATGAGAACACATGGGTCCCTAGGGCTGAATTCCCCATTCAGTCTTCCCCCCTCATGCACTAACATGCCATCTAACAGCCGAGCTACGATGCCGCACTTCTCTACACTCACTTAACATCCTGCCTGAAGACAAGATATGCCTGCTTCCCATTCAGGTAATGGAATAATGTAATTTAAAGAAGAGAGAAAAACAAAGGGAGTATTATCTAAAGGATCTCTCAGGACCAGAGCAGTGATAGGCTGCAGTTTATTGTTCCCGGTGATTAATATGACGCCGCTGTAATAAACAACTTCCTGTATTTGTGCAATATGTCCTTGTTTACTTACTTCCCGAGAGCAAAGCACTCCAGCCTGACAGTGACTCCTTTGGCGGCCAGGACAGATGTAGGGAAATGCACTTCAATTTTGGGCTCATATTCACCCATGACACCTGGAAAAGGTTAAGAAAGAGGAATTGCAGGCATTAGAACCAAGTAGATTGAAACGGCTACTTACCCCCCATTTCCCATCATGCTCATCTCTTCTCGCACAGACACTGGGCACAGTGATTTAAAGATAATAGTGATGCTCGCTCCCCATTTCCCAGATACCTGTTTCACGAGCGTGTACTAAGTAACAACTGGGGGGGAAAAAAATGAAGCAGCAAATCAAAGTTTCCAGAGGATTCCTGATGTATAGGCCTCTCAAAATAAACACGGTACATTGAATCTCACAGTGCACAGGTGTGGGACTGCACATTATGCACACCATCTGGCATCTTTCATCTAGCCACCTTTACTCTATACACTGTTTATTAATGGGGTGGGTGATACTGGTTTAGATCATATACCGAGCAGATGAATAATTATACTTCAGATTCTAGATCTCTACAAAATAAAGTACCGTATATACAGGATTATATGTTTCTGGAGTTTTATTATTTTCATGTAGTCAAAGTTAAAGCCACTTTCTGCGTCTGAACCACACGGCCATTTATGCAAGACGACAAAGTCTGCCGTATAAGAACAGGGTATAAAAGCTCACAAGCCGTGGCATCACAGAAACAAACCATTAAGATGATATACAAACAAATGTCAACAGGGAAAAGTGCTGTATTGTCCGCGAGTATTAGTAATCCACTCTACAATCCTCCGAACACATTGCGAAGGACACAAGTGATAACGTGTTATCAGTCTTGCTAAGTGCCACTATGACTAACACCTCCAATCTAAGTCATAGCCAGAGGACATGTTTTCTTTGTTTATTCAGCTGTATGTTAAGGCGGCCATTCATATCCATTTGCCAGCACGGTATGTCAGTTGGCATCGAGCGCATTCGGAGTAACAAAGGAAAACACCTTCATCTGGGATCTAATTACTATTATCTGCCTTATTAAATGGGAGTTTGCTGTATTAATATTACATGAGCATTTTACCCTTTACAGACGAATGATGAATGCACACACGGTGGAGTGGTGTGGGTCCTGCTGATGGACACACTGCTAACCTTCCCCAGCACCGTCCTCCGTTCGCGACAAAACACATCAGACCATATGCAGTGCGGCTGCACGCGCACTGTAACGTACATGTACATGATCAGTAAGACAAATGACCGCCGTGACATTTGGGAAACCATAATTACACCTCCTACGTGTACCTGACACTTTTTATGTGATAAAATGAATGCTGCGAAGAGGCAGCGGGGTTATTGAATTGTGGCCCACTATGAATGGAAAAGGAGTTTTATGATATTTGTTCCAAAGAACTTTTCAATTTCAATCTCATTCTCAACATTTATGGCTCCAAAGCAGCCCTTCACATATAATGAATTTGCAATATTTCATTGGCTCATGCTTTAGTATATTCAATATCACATTCAGTCTCAGTGGCTAGACTTGATGGAATTGAAGGAAATAACGTCCGGGCTTGGTCGGCGAAAACATTACCGGCCCTGGTTTGTTGCGCAGCTTTACAGTTTACAATCCAGTTTAATTCATTAATCGTATGAAGATTACATTTTCCCGTTGTGTTCTGTTCTTCTGTGAACCAGTTTCAATTATGATGCCTGTCCTGAAATTTACTGCCACTCCAAGCTTATAGCATTGAAGAGGTAGCTACGTGTTTGAGTTTTAAGAGTTTTAAGGTGCCTTTCCAATGCAGGAGAACTTAGTGAGACTTTGACGAGGAAAAATATAACAAACACAACTTCCAAAATAAACTTTCACTTTTTTGCAAATTGATAAACCTGATTTCAAATATATAAAGCTTTATGAAATATTCATGAATGTAAAACATTTAAATCCAAATTTGACAATTTCTTTTAATTTGTGAAATAATCAAACCAGATTATGTAAGAATAAAACTGTAATAGTTTAATTGCTTCTTGAGTTCTCCATCTCCATCCACTCGACAGTCGGACTGGTCTCTCTAATTGTAACCGGATCTGACCCCTGCTGTAGTTCTCATTGAGGAAGTTGCCTAAAGGCACTGGTATCTATACTACATTAGCAATGCAGCCATGTTTTATACAAAGAACATGATTAACATTGCACAAAATGCTGTAACATACCAAACAATCTCTAATGAGGTTTTTTTTCTCGTCTTGGGTTTAAGGCGATAATTTAACATGCAGGCTATGAAAATGTCACAATTACTGCATGTTCTCAATAAAGCCAACACAAAAATATCTAAATACTTTCTGAATTTCAATTTTAGATTTCCACTTTGCTGTTCTTTATTAATGTAACTGTGATCTGGTGCTTCCTTCATGGCAGAACAGGTGCATTCAGGGTAAAGAACAAGGAGTTGTTTGGGCTACACCACAATGTTGGTTAGTAAAAAAATCACGCTGAAATCCAATATGGCTTTGGGCCGAAGGTCTTCAATAACAATTTACAGTGCGGTACAGAAAACATTCCCATATGGAGACGACATGTGCAACATTATGTTTCACTGATATTACTGTCAGGGCGGAGAGAGAGAGTGTCTTATGACAGTAATAACAGCAGCAGCACGGCGGTACAACTGGAGGCTTTACTACTTATCTGTAAGTGAAAACGATGGCTAAAAGCTGACGACATAACTCTGAGCTTTATTCATACAGTAACTGAAGAGCTTTAGTTAGAGGTGGATAATTCATAGTTTACAGCTGTAAATCAATCTTCAAAGTTTCTTTTCTCTTTCATGTCAATCACATGTATTAAATGACCTGTCAATCAATTAAAGCTGTTGTTATCACTGACAATTTCCATTAAAAAAAAAAAAGTGTATATGAAACAATTTTATAATGATCTAGCATTTACAAGATAGCACGTGTAAAAGTGAGCCACATGTCACTGTAAATAAAACAGGATGTAAAACCAATGTGAGGCTCGTGCTCAATCAAAAAAAAACTTTATCATAACTGACAAACAATGAAAAATGATCTATAGATGGTGGCAAAAACTACAAAATTACATGATGTAATTTTGCTGTATTACTGCAGTGGTAGTTGTATTTGTTCTTATTAACAAACACCTCACGTGCTCTGATCCAGAGACATTTCAAAGTGACTGCTATCCACGGTAATATTATGCACTCGCTTCTATTTAAACCAAACAGATAAATCAAAGGCAGTGTGTTTTTCAGATGAGCTGTATGTCTGTTTAAAAACAGAGCATTAGTCCAGAGCTCAGTACTTAGCCCAGCTTCGCTCAAGGTGGATTGTGAATTGACGATCAATGGCTTCCAGCGGGGTATAATGGAGCCCAGATGCTTGTTTTGATTAAGAGACCCGTGGTTGGAGCTGACAGTGGTGAGCCACACACAGATCCAGCTTCAACTGTCTGCTGTGGAAATAATCACACACTTTTACTCAGGCACAGATTGCGATATCTGATTGGTCACATTCCAGAGACTGAGGGGTGCACGCGGCACGGGAACATTTGGGTCTCTGCTGTGAAGTGTGCCAATGCAATTTTCGGCATTTTTAGACCCAAATTCACAATATCGAAGGCTGCTGAGCATCATGAGATTTGCAGAACAAGAGATGCCAAGGCATTCTTTGGCATAATGGACCTACAGCTGTAGAGATTAGATTTGGCTGTGTTGTGTCATGTTGCAGGTGAGAGCAGTGTCCTTCAGCCCAAATTTCAGAGCCACAAATCACAATATGGACACTGCTGAAAAAACAACAACCATATTAACAATAGCAGACTGACCACATGTCCTTCTGATTGCATTTTGCATCTTGGTTAATGAGAGACACAAACCAATTTAACATGGTTGCGTGCTAAGTATCATGCACGTCTCTGAGGACCATTTCATACAAGGTTATGCAAATATAGAGTAGGAATCTTGCTGGAAGGGATGTAATCCTTCAGAGGTGAATTCATGTTGCAGCACTTGGAGCAAACCCTGGTTCTGAGGCACACAGGCCCTTTCACAGCCTCACTGGGGATGTAATCTCAGTGGCTCGTTGACACTGTGACAATGACAGGCACCTGTGTGAAGTGATGGACGTTTCTCTGTGTAATCAGATGTAAAAAGCCTGTAGGTGAAATCCACACCTGAATCCAACAAACAGCTCGACGGCACGGCCCCGGAGAGGCTAGTATAAAAGAGCAAAATCCCATCCACAGCAAGGACCATTGATTCAGTTAATTTTATGCTGGAAAATGATTTCCCTGATGGCCAGTTTCACCAAAGCACATTGTGAGTGAAGGAGGCTCCCCACACTGATGTTAAAGCATTGCTCACTATTTATTTACGGTGTGTATGGAATTCATAACGCTCTCCACTAACACGAGTGCTCGGTGGAAAGCAGGAGACCGCACAACTTTTATTAACCTATCTGATCTCAAAATTTTTCTCCCAGCGCATTATAATACAATAAATTCCACCAGCAGAATATAAAATATGCTTTTAGATTTTGATCTGGGCCAAACACGTTCAGAGGGAGAGCACTGTAATAGAGCTAAAAAATAAATACAACACACTTTGAGAGAGGTCTCAGCAATACTTTACGTGAGGTTTATCCATTAGATTCGTCCACCTCACAAATCAGGGCCTATCACGTGTGAGAGGTGCTATCAATCTGAGAGCCTCACCGTCGGTCTTCAGCGTCAGAGGCGTCGGAGGGCTCAGGACCCGCGCGTTCGTCACCGTGTTCTTCACCAGACAGATGTAGCTTCCGACGTCGGAGGGTTGCACCTTCGAGATGTAGAGGTTTCCTGTGTCCTGGGAGATGAAGCGCCGACTGTCCTCAGCAACAAAGGAGGGGAACTCATTGAACACCCAGCTGTAGATGATCTCTGTGAAAGCCAGTGGAGATCACACAGATAAGAAAAATGCATCAACTATCTTTGTGCTCATTTTGTAAAAGTCCTCTATCCACCCTGAAATCCTGTGCATCCTCTTTCATGCTATCAGTAACAGTCTTAATAGTCCATCCTTGTAAAATAGTATTAGATGAAAAACACTTCATGCAGAGTAGTATTTTATGAATTCAGTTTTTGTTTGTTGAGTTTGTGGCACGCACGGCAAATAATTACTGAAGCACGCACACAAGCTTCCTCTGGTTTCACTGCATGAAAGAGCAAAACCTCCCTGTAAATGAAAGCGCATCTGATCTGATCTGAAATGCAGTCAGGGTTTGTCACATGCAACCAGTAGATCACTATGTACTGTTTCAACCCATTTCAAACAACAAACGCTGAGGAAACGATTAACCGCTGATAACTTCTCACGGCATTGATAATGCCACCACTGTTAATCGCAGCTCAATAACTATGACATAATAATAATTTAAAGAGGTAATGAGTATGGGATTTGTGCAGCAGCAAAGGATCAGCTGGCTCATCAGTATAATATGAGTGCTAGTCTATACAAGTCTAGAAAAATAATACCGAGGCCCCTGAAGAAGAAAAATAACAATTAAACAGGGTCTTAATGAGCCTGTTATTTGCAGCGAGGTTATTTGATTTAATTAGCGATGCCATCAGAAAGGTAAAACTGCTGTATGATAACTGAGATTCCAGTGAGCTGTGTGTGTGTGTGTGTGTGTGTGTGTGTGTGTGTGTGTGTGTGTGCGCACAAAAGGATTTTTGTGACTGTATCGCTAATAATCTTTGAAAGATTATGAAGCTATTTGCATCTAGGTTGAATCTTGTATATTTTATTCATGAATAGCAGTGTGTGATAGTCTAGGATATAAACTCCTGATCCCTGGCAGACTTGGCAGCACAGATGTGCTTATGTGTTTAGTATTCTTTACAATGCGCGCTGATCTGCAAATTAAATTGTTCGAGAAGAAAGATTACACAGTTGCTTGGAACTAAATATGTGGGTTTGCAGGAGAAAAAGACAAAAAGTGAGAAAGGGACAGAAACAGTCGTCAAAGTGACCCTGGATAGGAATAAGTGGGTAATAAAACAGATGGACGGACGGATGGATGGATGGGTGGATGGATGGATGGATGGAAGGATGGGTGGATGATGCAGTGACTCTGATGGACACAGCAGAATTTGACAGCTTGCTATTTGCTTTGAGTCTATTATACATAATTCTACACGGACACGTCCATCATTACATTAAAAAAGTAGACTGTCAAAGTCAGGGACATATGAATCTATTCAATGTTGCCTAACAACATTTCACATCTCTTTGATTCTGCGTCCATAATCTGTCTGCTCTGAAAAAAAAAAAGGACGGCTATATTTTCTTTTGACTATCAGTGTCATCTTGGTAAATAATGAATAACTGCTGTTTCAAAGACGCTCAGATCTCAAACATCTGAACAAAATTCAACACTCGATGGGAGCTCAAAGTCAGCGGCTGCAATAAAGTAGAAAACCGAAGCAAACACAGGACACTTTTCAGACATTGTATGTTAACAGATTAATTTGCAAAGTCAGCATCTTTTGATTAATCTACTGAGAGGAAGCAGGAACGGGGAACATGTAATCCAGACTGAACGACAACTGCACCAACCGCACTCTATAAAATACAAAATGAAATTAAAACTCAACATACATTAAAAAAATAATAATGCAGTATAAGTGACAATAACTTTTGCTATAAAGAATTAACATCAGAGACACCTGGGTTTCAATAGGTTTTTTTCAAACGTCCTCATACTTTAGCTTCATAAAAGATAAAACATTATTTACCAAAGACACATAAAAACTGATCACAAGCGCTCCAGGCCATGAAATGGAAAATAATAAACTTTTCACATCTTACTGATTCAAAATTATTTTCAGTCATGAGATCTATCTAATTTTAGTGGCATTGTAATGTCTTTGAATCCCACCACAACCGATTTAACCCAAACGTTGTTTAACACTCTCTATACGATCTGTGACACGCTCTGACTCACCCACACATTCATCACAGCGGCAAACTTTGAGGCTGTGGCTTTTTTTTAATTAATTCTTATTTTAGTTGTTGGAGATCATTTTTCATTTGATGTCAGCAATGTTGAAAAATGAATTAGAATCTTACCTGTATATTCAAGCATAATCTGTAAACCAGATAAAGGCTCGTTATTGTCATTTATTAATATCTATTAATATCTTTTCACAGTTTTAGTTGAGCTTGTGAAATATAAATAACATTTTTCTTATAACAATATTAACCAAGGTCTCCTTATCAAGTACTTTGGATTTCACTGTGGTTACACTTTGAACTTTTCTACCACAGAACTACAGGGAAGGGAAATCATCCCAAACCTTTGAGAGCAATTTCATTTTAAGTGTCACTTTGGAGATACGATCTTTTATGTCTGTTCTTATTTGTTTGCCATCTTTGGTTTACAAATGCTGATTTGACAACCTCTGTCAAAATTAATTTAGCGACTTCTTCATTCCAAGAACAAAAACAAGAAAGCAAAGATGAAAGTATTAAAATGAGTCACTGCAGTGTTTCAACACACCAGACTTTTGACATTGAGGTTATCTGATGGTTTCTAATGTAAAATCTCATGTTCTAAATTGCACTTTTAACAGTTTATATAACATATTCTGTATTGATCCAACTGGTCAATCGAATACGAGCCATGCAACACGAGGGTCTTATGTCGTCATGACTGAAACTTCGATTTTACAGCTTAGAGCCGCAAGACTGGAACAAACTTTAAATGACAGAAAATCACTATTTCCATTAAACTGATCTCACTCCATAATATCATCTCCAGCGTGTGAGTCTGAGTTTATGTCAATCACACTTTCAAGCGTTCAAGAGAAAACCTCAGTGGGAAAGTAAAAGCACGTTTGACCTGTTAATGCAGTGTGAAAAATGACACACACCTGGAGCAAAGGCAACATCTGCGCTGTGATGGATGGAGAATTTTAAAGATGAGAATCATCTGCGCCGCGCTTTAATCTGTCAATCATTAAGCATCGTTAATCATTTATTGTCTCCTTTTCTTAATCAGCTATTCTGTCACCGGCTCTGCGGTTGCTATTGTTTCATTCAAAATGGCATCCAGAAATGGAAGCGGGCGATGAAGAGCACTTGGCAAACATTCCCACGGGTGCAGTGCAGCGCTACGACAGAGCTGATGCAAACAGAAAGCCGGGATGATTCATGGCTCGCATAAGAGCTTACATTAGAGGACAACTGCAGAGAGGGATATTCAAGATGTGCCATTAAAGAGCAGTGTCTCTGCTCTGCCTATGTGGAATAATTGGCTGTGTAACATTTCTTTCCATTTCTAATGATCCAGCAAATTTGATCTCTGAGAATCTGTGCTGTGGTTCTGCCGTCGCCATAACTTATCACATCATTTGAACCGCGTGGATGAATGGATGGATGGATAGAAGAGCGGAGGGACAGAAAAACTAACCATCAAAATACAATGCAATAAATAAATAATGGGAACAATCATTCACCTTGGCACAGTAATGACGACAGGACGTGTTGTCATATGAACTGTGATGAATAGCGATGAGTTTACTGACAATCCTAAACGCAGCGAAGAGAAGAGAAAATCTTTTTTCTTCTGTCTGTGACTGAGGGTCTAAACTCTTACCTGATGAATGAGGGGGAGGGGTACACATCAGCACCACACCTTGGCCTTCACGTACAGAAACCCCACCTCTGGTCTTCCCACTGAAAGCACCGAGATCTGGAACAGCACGAAAACACAGTCTCTCTCAGCAAGAACGGAAACATTTAACACAGTTTGAAGAGGCAAGAAAGTTTATTTCATCCCTGCAGCCACAACTTTTCAGGAAGAAAAAAAAAATGCATGAACAGATTTGAATTGTGAGCTGGTGGCACAAGGATAAAGCTCTCGTCTATTGTTCCATTATCTAAGGTGGTGCTTCGGTTTGTGTTCACGCGGTTGTGTTTGTGGCTTCTCGTCCTTGTCGCTGCACAAACCTGCTGGTTTCCTGCTCAATGATTTACCTTAACACTGCAAACACGGGTACTTGGTTCGGGCAAAGATCATCAGCTAAATATTAATTGTGGGCAAGAAAAGGAAATTCAAAATTACAGTCATCCTTTCAAATGGAGGGTTAGTTATGAATTAAGTTTAGACATTTGCTCAGATAACATCTGCAGAGCTGTCGTGCTGTTTGGAAAAATCAATTTTGAAATAAACTAATTGTTAGATGAAATCATCCCTGATATGATAGGACTTTCTTAGAGATATATATAATAATCTGTTTTCACACAGTTGTTTTTCTGTGGAAGTAAAACCAGGCAGGTTTAATCTAAAAACTGCAGCCTCCCAGAACCTGAAACTGCCTGTTTAACTTTGAGTTGAAGAGATGCCAA
This sequence comes from Holacanthus passer, assembly GCA_025331565.1. NCBI lineage: Eukaryota > Metazoa > Chordata > Actinopteri > Pomacanthidae > Holacanthus > Holacanthus passer. The sequence goes on from JAFREQ010000017.1 coordinate 2,843,042, forward strand.
AGTGTGGAAATCAAGCGACAGGCTGCTGACCCAGGGCGGGTCTCTGTGTCTGCAACACTTTCATTTCATCACTTTGAGGGGCAGTGTTTACCATTAGCCTGGAACTGTCGGATAATTATGCCTCTGAGTGACTCGAGAAACCTGCGTTTCGTCTAAATATCTGGCACATTTAATAATGATCATAGTTCACGGCCTTCATTTCAAAATCTAGCATAAAGTCAATTCCCTGTCAGAGTATATTTCTTTATTTTCCAAAACATCAGTGCAGCCTCCTTTTTCTCCTCTTTAAAGCCTGAGAGTTGCATTTTATTTTATGCACTGGTCCCATAATAAAAGGTTAATTTGAACCATTTAAAAATGGCAAGACTATAGAAGTAGAAATAGCTCCGCGATGTCAAAAACGAACAGAGGAGGAGTAAATATTTCATGTGCTATGCGCTGCACTGTTTCAGTAGAAGCAACCAGGAGAGGAGGCTGTCATGCAACCTGGAAGCGCTCAGTCCACACCACGAATCAATGCGCCTCGCTGACCACTTCCTGTGTTTAAAGCAAGGCCGATCCAACGCTGAACAATCAGCTGGAGACAGTAGAACAATAATACACAACAACACAACTTCTGAAAATTTCTGCTCTGGCTGTAGAAACGATTGAACCTTTTACCTTAAACTGATTTCCCACAGATTGGACGTTGAATCAATGTTAGTTTCCTCCATTCAAGCTGCTGCCTTGTTTGTATCGTGATGTGTTTTCATATTGGACCCTGACTCGCTGTTTTTTGATAATAGTTGTCTTGGACTGCTGCGCTAGTGAAACTCAACGCCATCATCTTGGCCCATTTGCTATGTGCGACTAGTGCTGATGTATTTGCGCTAACAACCTGCCACCAGGGTCCAGGGATGGAGAGACACTGATTGTCACCATGTTCACTATTGATTCACGGGCAGCTGCCACCATCCTGTCGGCTTCGTCGGCGTGGATACTTTCTGCCTCTGTTTGCTTCTGAATTCAAACATGAATCATATGTTATCGTGTTTTCTACTGTAGCTTTAACGAGCAAATAGACGATAGAGAGGCTAAACAGAGATGGCATCTGTTGATAAAGAAGGAAAAGACTGAAATGAGTGAGTGAGTAAGGAGGTGAAAACACAAAGACAGAAACACCTTCTGTCTTGGACTCGTTGTTGTTGCTGTTGTTCAATTATTCAGGCTACACAAGTCTTCTCAGACAGTTTACCTAATTTAATAAATGGTGAATGATGTTGATATTCTACAACCAACTGCTATAGGATGATAACAATTCAATCTACAGTGCTGCATATCCAGTTTAAGAGAGCCATTACAGTCGTTATTAAAAACAGCAATGAGGGAGGTTTTTCCTGGGAAACATCTGCAGGCACACAACAAATTATACATGTTTTATTTCAGGCTACAGCAACACAATAAAAAAAGCCATGGGTTGTAGTAATAGCCACCATAAGCGAGAAAGAAAAAAGTCAGAGAGCCACCTGCGTAAACCTACAACACTGTTTGATTGAGAAGTGCAATATAGAAGCATCGCAGCTATGATCACTTAACATATAAATATGAAATGAACAAAAAAGACCCAGCTGGTGTTTCAGCCATTCAAAAACAAGACATCAGCGTTAGAAACATTCATGTTATGGAAGCAGATGATGGGGTTCGAATGAAACTCTTACTGACCTGATCCCCATTTCCCTTTGCAAACTACAGTTATGTTCAAGAATCAATATTAATGACTTTTTAATAATGTAAAAACTGCATGGTCATTACAGCATCCTCAAAACTTACAAGGCAACATATGTCCATATAAATGTTTAAAACCCAGAAATGCAGTGATGAAATTTGCAGCAAGCACAGGAGCAGGTGCTCAATGCAAATTAGTTATTTCAAGATCAGTATGAATTGAATCAATGGGCATTAACCACTGATCATTTCGGATTTGTAGAACATTTCAGAGTGGGGTGTGCGTGTGGGTTTTCCAATGCTCAAGTCAAAGCATCCTGTTAATTTCATTACTAATGTACAGCTCAGAGTGGCTCGATACCTGAGCCTCAGCCAGGCTCACGTCTGCAGAGAGGGAAGAAGTCTTTGGGGAGAAAGATCAGAGGCCTCCTTTCTGCCTGCTGCCTTCAAAGTCACGGCTGAAAAACAGCCCAAGTGTGAGTTCAGCAGCTCAGAATTTCAAAACAAAGAGAGAAAAAAAGCCTCCTAGAGAAACATCTCTGGAGCAGAGTACACGACCAGTGGATGGAATATAGAGAGCCTTGACTGAACCTTTCCTCGTGCACTCTGGCCGCTCCGCTCGTCCTCTCCCCTGATTCCCTGCATGAAACAGGCCTGTGCTCGGTTCGCCAGCTTGACTTAACAACTCTCTGGACCAGAGGCGAGAGAAGAGCACAGGCACGTAATTTCAACCTTTGCGAAATCCATTCGAGGATTTAACATGCTCGGCTTGAAATTATAGCAGGTGGTTTGTAATTGCTGACTGCATGTGATGTCTCATTGTACGATGATTGCGTGAATTATGTCCGTTCATTTTCAAGCATTAACAAGATATAAAAGCATGTAATTACTTCTTTAAAACACTCAGCTTATGTGGAACTGCTCATGTGTATCTCAGCTAGTTTAAAGCGGTCGACAACTGTTCCAACACGTGAATATGTGCAGCGCCGACATGAAAAGGGAGGAAAAAGTTGAGCTCCATGCTGAGTGATAAATATCCACCATTCGTTATGCTGAAAGACAGAGGGAAGGTTCTGCATCCAAATGTGTGCTGCAGGCACCTCTCTTTGTTTCTGTGGCCAGATTTTAGAAGGGTCGCACTTTAAGAAATCCACACCGAGCATGAGACTGTTGCACATTGATGCTGCTGAATAATTCTGCTGCATAAAGCTGAAAATAACAGTCATACAAACATGTCACTTCATATGCTAATGGGTAAAATTCAATTTAAATTTGGTCATGGGATGAAATGACTAGACAGGTTTTACCCCAATAAGACAGGTTATTATTATCTACTATATTTGCAAATAGAACGAATAATTATCTCAGTGTTTCCTTAACTGTAACTGTATGATGACACTATGTCTACACAGAATTATGAATTCTCCCACATGGATATTTCTGACTGGTTCCTCAGGTCTCACCACAACAACAGTTGGTGAGATGTGGGATTTGTTGCTGACTCAGTAGTACAAGTGAAGTAGCCACACATGTTTATTCAATGAGCGATACTTTTAGGGCTGTGGCTCCAAACCAGGCCACAGAAAACATGCCGCTGCGCTGCTGCAAGGAAACGCCGTGATTTGGCAAAAAAGAGCTGAATAATAACGACAGAATTTCATTTGATTATAAGCTATTTTTTGCTGTGATACCTAGAATTTGATACAGTCTGCATATGGCGCTGCATCTTTCCACATTACGCCACAATACTGACAGACCTTGAGTGAAGCTGACGTGTGACAAACCAGTAACCATCATCTCAGCTGACGCACCTGCCAATCAACCAAACATGACCCCAAACACACCCCTGCTTATACGCCTTATATGTTTGACTATAAGATCAACAGATCACTGGTTTCAAGCGCTGACAACTGCCATTTACATTTTCAAATACGTCCTTAAAAAGATGCCAAGTCTGACATAACTGTCGGTTAGTAGAGTAAAACATAACATCATCATAAAAGTGTGAAATAACAGCAACCATGAGAGGTCCTTCAGCATGCAGTCACAAATGTACTCAAATAATATGAGGCTAATTGGTCCAGTACTTTGTGAGATTAACTGAGACAGATACACACATGCACACACACACACACACACACACACACACACAGCTGAAAGTGTGATCCCCTCCAGGCTCACGGCTGGTGGAGATGATAAGCATTACGAGCTTTATACATTTAAATACAGTAAAAGAGTGCAAAAATATATATGTTTCAGTACAAATCTATTCAACCACTCGCACTATGTGACACATGTCAAGTGGGAGAGAATGAGAAACTGTAGTCTAAAACACAAAGAAAGGTACAGAAATGCACAATGAAGACAGCGCTTTGCAAAACATCGCTGATTCCACAGAACAAAAGCTTAAGAAAACACTACAGCAGAATCTCACATATGACCACTCTGATGGATAATATAGTGTCAAGCAAATGCACAATACACATGCAAAACTAAAAATAGCTCCCCGACTCTCAGCTTGAAGCTTAGACTAATAAATGAGTGCCTACATGTTGCATTGCTCATTTCCAGGAGGAGTTCAATTTCTCAGAAAAACAGGCTCGAGCTCATTTTTTTCACAGACTGATTTGACACTCAAGTGGAGAGACGGGGGAGGAACAGATCTGGACAGTTGAGAGGACAGATGAGGGAGCGTGTCGAGGTGCAGCTTCGGTCCCTCGGAAACTAGAAGCACTTTCATTCGAAGCGTTTCTGTGCTTTACCATCTGGGCCTTTCTGCTGCCAATGCAGTCTGGCTTATATTTATTTCAGGACAGGTCTTCTTCTCATTTTTATTCACTTTTTTTTTTGATCACACTGCATATGAAAAAAAACTTTGGCCTGCAGAAAACAGAGCTTTTATGAAACAGAACGTTCCTTTTTTTTTCTGTCCACATACTTTCAGACTAATGCAGCCATTTGTTTCCTGAGTAATTCCTGTAACAACTGTAAGTCCCCAAAACAACACATGGGACCGTGCACTATACTTTCTAGCAACAGCTCAGTGAGTGAGGCCGGTAATCTCCCCGCAGACATGCCAATAAGGCTATTATGGTCATTGCTCCCGAGGAAACTGTAGAGAAAACCAACAATGCATTTATCTCTGAGCAGAGCGCCCCTGCTCTCTCCGTGTGCGCTGCCTTCGCCTGTGATGATGTTTTGGAGTTGGTCCAGCGGATTACTTGGGGAAGAAATGTGCTTTTTTCGCTCTCATTTACCATCGAGACACGACATTTGAGGGCACACACCCTGTTAGCAGAGCAACTCAACAATATCAGATGGAGCCGGTGGGAACTAAACTCAGCAACGCAGCCTCAGCGAAGACAGCGTAGTGTTTATTTACCCCTGGAACCAAACACGTTTATTTTGACTCAGAGAGACGGGGAGCTTGAAGGTAATTATTTGCTTCATGTGAGAGCCATGTTCTCCACCTCCCACAGTCTGACAGACTAAAATATACATTCTCTCATACATACAGAGCTTCATGCTGCTGTACAGAAGATGCATTATCACACCTTGTGTGTGCTGACCTGTAAACATGTTTAGAAAAAGCCTACTCACATGCAAACTGTAAAAGAGCGTCTCGACTCAGGACGGTCCCGAAGCTGTTCTCTGCTTTACACTGGTACTTCCCATAGTCAGTGACCACACTCGCATTGTTGATAATAAAGTTTCCATCGATGAAGCTGTAGCGATAATCCGCCTCTGCGTCTACTTCTGTCCGATTGATGTACCAACTGAAAAGCACAAGAAGAACAGGAGACTTGAATATATTTGTGAATGACAAGCTGATGAGCTGTGAAAGCCGGACTGCAATCACGAGACAATTGTATGTCACACCTGTATCTGGGCGGCGGGTTCCCTCGTGCTTCACAGTGCATCACCACTTTCTTTTCATCAGAGTCCAATGGAAAAACAACATCGTCTGGCTCCCGGACGAAAACAGGCCCAAACTCTTCACTTTCTATGAGAGAAGACATAAAGACAAGGATGACTGCAATTATCACACCATGAGCCCCACTCGCTTTTAACATCCAATTACTTTTGATATTGTTCCCCAGTTTGGTTTGGTGCAAGTGCATATAACAACCTCTATTATAGGAAGCAAGAGAAAAGGAAGATGCACAGTGTGATGGAAATTAGAAACAACAAACCAGGCTGTGCTGATAACTTTGCAGACATTGTGCAGCAGACAGCTGATTTTTTGACAAGTGATGACACTGTTGTGATATATTGCATAAATGATCTGGTTGTTCAACATCCTCTGGAGTCTGGAGGCTGCAAAAATAAGAACGTCTTAAGTTAGAAGTGATTTGTTGTGATCACACACTTAACCTTGTTGGACATGATTCATTTGGTGGGAAATAAGCACATCATGCTCAAACAATGGCGCCCGGTGGAAAACATCAGCTGAGTAACATTAGTAACATACTGATGGTGAATTTGCACCAACATGCTACTCATCATCTCCTCTCACTGATCTATTTCTGACCTTTAACAGAATAATTTTCAGCGCGACCACTGAAAATAGGCAATTTTTTATTTGTCGGGGAAGAAATGTTACAACAACACAATCTTTCCTTTTTCTGTCAGTCGTCCAACATTGTTTACTATCCTCCAAACAGTCTGTGGCAGCTCTCTAGTTTTTTTTTATAACAAGTTCTACGGGCAAAATTACAAGAAATAAAACAAGTTTATGGTAAAAATGTTGCCCACAATAAATGGCTCCATCTGGGATTCGAACCAGCAGAAAATACTTACTGGAAGTAGCTCTTATCTCTGGGAATTAATATGGTGTTACTCAAATACGAAACAAATGAATGTAACAAAACAGACAAAATATTGTATCGTATTTCAAATGTACGTCACAACAGAAAGTTTTTTCCTTCTTGCTCTTTAAATATAATTCAACACTGCACGTGTATCAACATTAGATTTCTATCTATAGCTCAAGGCTCCGTTAGTTAAACAGCCGAAAGGCAAATTAAGCATTAATCTTAAACTGCTACATGCTAGAAAATTACCACCCGTGCTGAAGTCCAGGTATATTAAAAGTATAGAAATGTGGAGGAGTTGGTAATAACCACAATAAATACCACAGTTGAGATTAGACATAAGTAGGTCCAAGGAAACTTTAATATAAATAACTTTATAATGAGCTTTTACATCTAAAAGAAGGAGAAAACTTTACTGCCCAGGAACAAATTATTTAAGTTTCAACACAGTCTGAAGATGCTGCGATGAAATTCATTTAAAAAGTAACACCGAGATATTATTAATGTTTCTGCAGGAAGGAGTTCACTGAAGGTTTTGATCACAAATGTTCATATAATGTTAAATTTGTGAAAGGCTTTTTAAGGTATGACTACACCTGAGCCACAGCGTTTCTTCATCTAAGGTTTTCCTGCTGGTGATTTAAAGTGGTTCTCATGTAAGATTTGAACTCTCCACGGCACAAATGCGTCCATGTCGATACACTTGCCGCTGTGGTATTTTGTGCTTGACAGTCCCTCTCGCAGTTCTCTTCTGTTCTTTCAGAGCGCTCGACTCTTTGATCTATCCTTGTGTTAGCACTGAAGTGATGCACTTATTGTAGAGGCTTTTCTAGGTAACGTTGCATCATGCAGATGTGAAGGGAGATCGTATGTGATCGGGCTTCTTGTTGTTGTTCAAGCTCACAAAACCAAATTCTTATCAATTTTTGAAATGGAAATAAAGTACTGAAATTGAAATCAGGCTACAAAAGAGAGTTGGATCTTGCGTTGTTCAGAAGGATATTGTGTCTCTGTGTGATAATGGATTCATGAAGAATGTAAACCCAGCAAACAGATAGTTAGTGAGCTGCTCTGTGTGTTTACATGTTACGCCACAATTCAGCAGCTGAAATGACAGAATATCAATATTCACACTGTCTGTTTGAACAGACATCATTATGTTCAGCATTTACATTTGGTTGGCATTACATTTGATCTGGTACATAAATAATACAATGATGCAAGTCACCAGTCTTGAGTACTTCTCACTATTTAGCGATGATCTGATGACAAAAAACAATCACGGCTTTTTGCTCAGGGTATGTATAATCTCGCCAACCCTTTGTCAGCAATTTACTGCTCTACAGGGAAATAAAAAGCTTTTGAAATAATACCCTAATCAGTGGAGGAAAATGAATCAGTATTAAGTTGTAAACCTTGCTGTGCATATAAAGCAAAGCAATTCAGCGCTCGTGGTGTTACTGGTGCTATAAAATGGCACTAGATCTTTCTTTACACAGCTCCCTGTCTGCCCATCCTCACATAGATCCAACAACACCAGTATGATCCACCTGCCCCCGCTTAGCTTGTGAAGTGGACCGTGATGTATGATAAAAATATTTCTATTTCAAATCAAACACCAAGGTTTCTGGTCTCAGTTTAAACTAGGACCAAGTGAAAACACTGTTTGCTGAGTACAATCAGTCATGAAGAATCACATATCATTAAATATGATCAGTTCCAAATCATGTTCAATTTTCTAAATAAATTCTGTCCCCTAAAATCAGGTTTTGAAAAAAGAAATATAATTTGTTCATCTGCTGTGGATGTGATAAACACTTTCAAATTAAAACTGGAAGTTGGCACTTTAACCTCGAAGTTATTGCTTCATTTTAAATCCGGCGTGATGGAGCACAACAACACAAACAACGTCATTGTCCTTCCTGGCTGCGCCGTGCTTCTGGTTTATGAGATCGAAATCAATAAATAATACATAGTGTACTGCAGAGAGCCATAAGAGAGGCTGTGCTTTCATTAATTACTCATTAATAAATGGACAAACATCTTATTCCCATTTGTACTTTACTGTGGTAAAAGCAATCTGAGGTGTCCAGTTAAGTTAATTAGGTTTTTCCTTATTCCAAATTATTGTTTAATTACTGAAGCTGTGTCCAAATAAAATATATTTTTGAGACCATTTGAAATTAATGAGATGGATGAAAAAGTTAGTATTCAGTGTTTAAGGACATATGGTCTGTGTGTGTGTGTGTGTGTGTGTGTGTGTGTGTGTGTGTGTGTAAAACGCAAACACACACACGAGCGCAGAAGTTGTTTAAATCACTCAACTTCAAGTGCCACGGCCATCTGTCAGTCACAGAGCCAAAAAAGCAATATCCCCTTTAAGCCAAGAAAGGTGCATTACTTTTTTGGCATCCATTTCATCCACTGAACATCAATCCAGTGCACTGGTATAATGCTCTTGTCACCACTGACAATGGAGAGGCATTACTCTCACCTTGGTTATAGAGATGTAAGTCATTTTATGGCTACACAGTGATAATGCTGTCAGAAAGTAAAAAAAGACAGAAAGACAAGCAGAGAGGTGCAAAGAAAGAAACAGGGGAAGCAACAGAAACAGAAAAAAGAAGCAGCTTCTTCCTATATTTCTACTTTCTTTCAATGCGACTAACTCATTATTCCCACTGTGTTCCATCCTTTTGCAGATTCAGCAGCTACTTCAGATTTCCATTAATTAAGCTCTCAAGATGCAATAAGCATGATGTGATTAATCATATATTAAAGCATCAATGTGTCATTACATCCCGTGGAATTATTCATACTGTAAGTCAGGAAGTGACCCATGTAGATGCATGACAGAGTGTTTCCACGCTGTGTTTGGGATATTAAATCTTCCCGTTTGACAAAGCTATCCATCATATCTATAGCTTCTATACTGACAGGAGCACAGAGAGAGCTGGATGTTGCCATGATCCCACTTCAATTTCACAAAGGGCATAACCCCGGCCGCTGCAGACCGGGCGAACTGATGACGGATAGGTGAGATTCATTTCCAGACCAAATTCAAACAGACAGGAAGCCTTCGCACATAAAGTGTGACCAGACTGTTGCAGAGATAGCACAGTGCATTCACACCAATCATGTCTGGAGAGGTTTATTCAAACTCTGGTGTGTCCTCGCTTTTAGTTTGGTTCATTTCGGCAGGACGATTTTATCTGAACTCACGTGGCTCCTCCTGTTGAGACAAAACAAAGACTACCTGACGATTCGGCTCTCGGTCCTTCATGATGTGATTACACGGCCGCTGGTCGGAGATGAAAATGTAATCCAGGACTCATGATTGGAAATGACACAAACATGCTTAAAAAAGGTCTCAGGCAGAAGCAGGCAAACGCTGACATTTGATATTACATTCAGGGTTCTCATTTTCTTAACTAATGAACTCCACAGCAGGTAAATTATGCCAAAGCGCCCATTATCTTTTGCTGAAGCTGCGAGTGAAAGCTACGCGGGAAGACAAGTTTTCAAATTGTGCTCTTAATGAGCTACTTGTGACTTTAACGTACAGTTTGTCGAACGTGAACTTTAACAAATCAAAAGCAAAACTTTTTCCATTTTGGTTCAGACAAGAGCAAACAAACTGTGGGTGTGACTGCACCATTAGTTTTACCTTCACTCCTGTAGTCCTCCTGAGAGCCGAGCAGACTCAGGGCTGACAGGGGGTGACTGGAGAAAGCAGGCCAGTCAGGAGTCACCAGCCCACCACTGTGCTGTTGTCGAGGTCTGCTGCGCGAGTTGAGCACTGACGAGCTGTCTGGTTTCATTCGTAATACCGCCGCATATGATATAGGCCGCGCCGCAACAGCTCTTGCGAAGTCTGGAAAAAAAAAAAAGAAGAAGAAGCACAGGGAAGAGTTACATCATATATCATTTCAGTGAAAGTGGTGAAGTAGACAACGAGGACAAAAAATTTGGAAGCGTCGCCAGAATTGAGAGAAAGAATAATCTAACTTTAAGGTTTAAAATATTTTTCCACACAAACCTGATTCTAGTTCCACATTTTCTATCTGCTCTCTGTGTTGCCACCATTTCCCATCACCTGACCTCCCCCGCCCACCTGCACACCTGTTCCCACTTCCCCATTAGTTAAGCATACTGGCCCAATCCCATTCATTCTCCTCCACCTATCTGATTCCTGTCCCTCCTCCCTGTCTCCTACTGACCTTTCCCTCTTTCTGACCACAAATAAAGCTGAATTTTAACTGTACCCGCCTGATTTCTGAGTCATGCTTTCGGGTCCAAACCTCATAATACTGAGCTGTTACAGTACGTTTCATCGTCTGTAATCTTTAGTATTATTCTCTGTGCTATTGTCCTGTATACAATGGATGAGTCTGAGTCAGTTTCCGGTGTTACTGTATGAGGAATAATCTGCAACAAACCGCAGTGTTCTACAGGGCAGAAATCTTGCAGAACAGAAACAAAGAAAAGAAAAGAATGGAGACAGCAGGATATGGAGGTGTCATGATTCAGAGACAGCTCTGAATGAAATAGGTGCAAAAAACCTAGAAGGCATTTCCTCCAGTCTGCAAAAAAATACATGTACTTTTGAAAAACATGGGGATTTGTGATGTGATGGATTTCTGAAGAAAAATCCACATTGAGGCAACAAGGTGTAGATTTGGAGCCGTGAAACCTCGGTGAGTCTATATCTATTCATCTTTAAGCCTTAATATCCACTTAATGGAACAATCATTTTCCAAATCACCACCAAGACACCTGTTAAAAAGAAGTGAAATTACCAATAAGACCCTGACTTCTTATGTGAAAAATGTTTTATTCTCTACTTCTAGTGCGATGTTAAGAGTTTTTTTTTTTTTCCCTCTTGTGGCTTTCATGCAGTCAGTCTTTTTCTGAAGAGCATACAGTAAAGGGAACTGTGTAAAGGCACTTCTGATTTCACTTAGGTGAAAACATGCACTTCTCATGAGGTAGCACAGATACTCCTATATCCTGGAAATCCCTGTCATTAAGTGTCAAATTGAACAAAATGATAAGTGTGGCAGAACGGGAGAGAAAGCGCTTCTTTGAAACAGTCCATAAACAACATCCTGTCTGAAATGTAAACTACAGTCGAGGCTGTCACTTCTCATCGCCGTCACTGTTTTCTCACACTGCTTTCTTTTGAGGAATTCAGTCCATTTTATGTAGGCTAATGTGGCAATGTGTCGTCTTTTATGACACTACAAACGTAACGGCTCACACACAATTAGTTCCCCTGTGACATCTGATCGCCGCTACATGTTTTCCAAAACAACTACGCAGCGACTAGCTCAAATTACCGATGACATGGAAGCGTTTCTGTTCGGACATAATGCCTAAAGAAAAAAATGCAAAACACCAGAAGCTTGAAGCTCAGCACGAGCCTAATCAGAGTCGTGCAAAGGGGGGTGGGAGTGTTTTGTACTACAAGATAAAGTGCTATGAAGGAACTGAACAAAACTGAGAAATAATTACGTGCCCTTGGGGACTTGTCAGCTGCAAAAATACTGCTATCTACAAATGGAGAGCGGGCAATTAGTGTATTACATCTTATGGGCAGAAGCAGGATATGGAAGTGCATTTGAAATTAAAGGTATTGTGAGTTTGAAACTTGATAAGCAAAGCAATTAGTAAGCGGTTGGTAGTCAGTTAAATAACGTATCTCGCCGAGAATCAGCTCAATCGAGGTGCAGACTACGTTCTCGCGGCTGATGCCCACGGTTGGTTTAACGATGCACAGTCTTCCAGTATTTCTTCTGACAGCTGGGAAAGTTTAAAAAAAAAACTATATTGAATTCAGGTAGAGAAAATATAACAGACAAACATTTCTGTGTTTTAGTGCCACCTTCATCATAAACTGTAGATTTATTAGCACGTTTTGTGATGTTAACATACTAATTATCTCGAATATAAAGATGCCGAACAATGGTTTTGCTGAACAATCGGTTTCTGAACATCTATTTGAGACATTTCTCAAAAGGCACATTTTTGAAAGAGCTTCATTTACCAGCGATTACTGGGATTGATGCTTCTTTATTCAGAGCATTGTTCTCCTTTTTTGTTATGTTTCATTGATTTGTCAGTCCGTGCTGTCTTTCTCACATTTTATACACCAAATAAAAATGACATTATAACACACATCATATATTTAAAAAGTCTATATTTATTACACTCATATTACTGTTATCATTAGACATTTTTATTTGTTTCAGTTGAATTATGTTCAAAGAATCCCAGTTACATTTTTCAAAAGTTCCAGAAATGCATGTTTCCAAAAGCAATGTTAAATAACCGTGATCTCAACTGACCAAAATAACCTAACTATGATTTTTGCCATAACTGAGCAGCTCTATATAAAACTCCTTCATATAAAATTCAGAAGGCTTCTCAAGTGTCAGCTGCCAACTCGCCTCCGTCACAGCGGTGAAGACACGTTTTGCAGGAAATGGGGGAACTGAGGTTTTTGTCTGAACATAATAAATGTGACGCAGGTTACATCTTGTTTAGTTTAACTATGTTCACTTACTGAGAAGGATTCAAGGATTCAAGGAAGTCCTGGTAAAATAATATGTAATTGTTAACTATTCTTTCTTTGGCACATCTGGAGAGAGAATCTACAGCTGTTTCGTCTGACTGAGACCCAACTGTCAGCAGCACACCGGACTTTAGTCTGTCGCAGATATGACTTGGCGTAACCTGCTATCTCTGTGACTGACAGCTGTGTTGTGACAGGTACGGTGTGGTTGAGAAAAGCAGCGAGCGATGACAAGGAAACCGCTTGTTATAAAATAAGCTGATACCGTTAAAAGATGACAGCTGCACTGACGACTGACTTCATTTAATCAAGACTCAAAAATGGTGTCAGGACAGAAATCTCTTACTTCTGTATCGGTAATAAATGATCACGTAAGTTAATACATTAGACTTTATTCATGATTGACAGCAATGATTATGTTCCCTTAACAAATAGATTGACATATATCCAGACACATCAGAATTACTTTTTTTTAGTAATTTCATCACAGCACCGTGAATCAAACTCTAATTTTCAGGTACCTGAAAATTCACAGCTCTGAGCAATAGTGGACAAAGAGAAGTGAACTGGACAGAAAGAGCAGTGGATCACACAAAGAACTGTCAAAAACACAGTGGGATGCGAGTCCCTCTCTCTGCAACGTTAAAGCAACCTCTCACTGCAGATTGAGACCAGGCCGGAGCCATAAAGAATTCCACAGGAGTGTCTATCACTGAGCCATGTGACATACTCGGTTGGAGAGAGCACAGGATTTCAGCATAGTAATCAAAGTGCTCGAGCCAAGCTGTTATGTTCTTTAAAATGAGCACGGCTTTGTGGTAGGTTGCCACAATTCTGACACATTCAGTTATGTTTTTGACTGAGAGTGGATTTTTCGTCATGCTGCTTAATTGTACTGCATAATATTAAAAGGTATTTCTAATACTATTTCCATCCTCTATTAATGTCTGTGGGGGGGTGAAAGGCGCTTTATTGGATTGAACTTCATGTAGCTAAGTGTCCCTGAAGTAATGAACTGGCAAACCAGTAACAAATGTTGACTGCAAGGTTTGACCCTGACGAATGAAACTGATGACCGGGGGCAGATTTTTTTTTTTTTTTGGCATTTCTCATTCAGTTGTTTACTCATAAATTACCAGAGAAAATAAATGACATGAATATGTTGCATGCCTGAAATTAAAAGCAGTTCAGTGTGCAACCAAAAAATGGCAATTTAATTCATGAAGGCATCTTGAAATCTTGAATTAAATTAATTGGCAATAGCTTGTTATTCCCACGACAAAGAAGCCATTCTTTGGATCTCTTACTTAATGAGCATTTGCGTATACATCTATCTTCATACCTGTCATGGAGTAGACTACAGGGACCTTCTGTCAATAAGAGCCTGTACATTTTGCATACTGTTCTGTCAGATGCACGTTATAACGCTCCAATTGCTTTTCCCAGGAAAATAAGATTCCAGACTGAGGCTAAATCCTGACAAATACAGCATACTGAAAAAGAAAAGTCTCTTTTGTTTGTTTGACTACTGAAGCAGACAGACACTTGCTCTTGTCAGCTGTCACCTTCATCTGATAAAAGCAATGACCCTTGCAGATCCCGCTGATCCCTATCTTTCAGAGGTGCAAAATCAGAAACGCTCATTGTTGTTGAAAGGGCTGCACCTGCCGCATTTCAGGGCGCCGGAGAGCAATGGCACCAGTGATCATTTCAGGTCTTAACACCACCTCCGTGATAACATCGCCGAAGGACACAATGGCCATTTTATACTCGAACAAAGAACAAAAAGTCGAGCGTTCCTGTTACCTTGTCCTCATTATCATACGTAATGTTAGAGTGTTAGACTGCGGGTTTAATGAGCATCACCTTTTGCTACAGAAATTCAGCATTAAATAAAGTTATTAAGCAGAATGAGCAACTGAGGAGACTTACACGCATTTAAGACAAGGGACCTGACGTGCGAACAGAACAACAACAGAGGTGAAGGTGAGGCGAAGGGAAGACGACATATTTTAAGTGAGCAGAGAGAAACAGTGAGAAACTCTTCTACTTGTCCGAGGTCAGCGGGTTGGCACAGAACCGAAGACGGCGTGCGAGTCCCGCTCTCATCTGCAGCCTCTGGACTGTGGCGTGAAAAATTAATTAGAATAACATACAGTAAGTAGGTGAGACGCTCGTCGGGGCTCAAGTAGACGGACATGATTAGCCATAGCCTGTAAGATTAATGAAGACCTTCACAGGGAGATTATATTGACTGAAGCTGATTATGCTTGAGACCATTTATTCAGCGGAATATCATTACGGATAGAACAATCCATACATCATATGCAACCTCAGCTCACCTCCTTCACAGCAGCCACTCGCTAAAACCCTGTCTTTTTTTCCTGATCCTTGGTGTATTATGGAGATGGTATGAGCCGCTTCAACCTTGTCAGAGTGATGATGTGGTGGTGACGACGATTGACGAAATCGAATGACAACAGACTTTTAATCGGCTTCACGTTTGTCGCACATGATACCAAGACGGGCTCAATGTCTGTACTTGTGAAACACCAAATTTAAAATCCCCAGTTACTGATTACAGTGTCTCATGCTTACAAAAATCAACAATGGCTTTATTTTCTTCTTTATTTTCATTTTCTTGACTCAAGTTGTGAGTGTAGGAGAGACTGTCACAGCTCAGGATCTTGCCAGTTGGAGAACGTCCATCAGTCCCTGAAGGTGGGAACAAAAATAGATCCCAAAGTTTGTGTATTTTTATGTGCAAACTTAGCAACCTGCAGCATTACTAATTATTATTTCAGGCATTGGCTATTTTATTTGGGTTAGTGGGATGTTGGCACATTCAGCGTTGCAGTTAACCTTTTTGCCTTGGGAGTGACTTTTAACAAAGCTTTGAATGTTTATTTTTCAAGGTATACAATCACAGCAATATATTCATTGCATGGTCCGGCTCAGTGTCGTGCATGCAAATACTGCGTCCATTTAGCCACACACACCCGCGTTTCTGGTGCGTGACTCTTTTGCCCTTGGTGAAAATGACTTCATGCATCACTTATACGGCGCTACACATCTATATTCCCTGCAACCCGCTTTTAATATTGAGACACCTCAGAGTTAGTTGAGCAACAGCTGAATTACCATTCCACACTTAACACTCGTAGCGACGTTGTATTTCAATCAGAGGCCGACCGGAGGGAGGAAAGACATCACGCCTGCCCGGCCCACTTTTTAAACATGAGAGAAATCAAATTGTGCCGTCCTCTCCGCTTCTGCATGATGTAAATATCGATGGCATTAAAAAGGAACTGGCAGTGGAGACGGAGGAAAACAAAGCAGAACACAGGAACTGTTGTCTTCAAAATTTTCTGAATATTCAGACAGAACAGTAGGTCAATAATTCATTACACAAGCCATCATGTCAAAAGTATAACAGAGAAAGAGCAAATCGCAGCCCTGGGAGTGGCTGCTCGTGGCTCCTGCTGCTGATATTATTGAAAACCAGTTTGAAGTGCGGCACTCTTACTAAAATGTGACACATTTCTGACTCAAGCATGCTCAGCTCTCAGCACGATTTCGGCTAAAGTGCAAATCCAGTGCTTTTATAGATTTTCTTTGTTACCTATGCTCCAACGTTAGTGGAGTAATTGTAGCGTAAAATGAACATCGTGGCGTCTTCAACATGTAAAATGCTTTTTTCCTTTTTTTGGTTTCACAGTCTAAAAATCAATATCATGACGGTATCAGCACCGCAGACTAAATGTGCAACACTAATTTGGCTGATTTGATTGCAGTTATTGATAAGGCAGCTCTTCATGTGCGGACGGATGATGACAGGAAATGCAAGTTCCTCCAGGAGGATCTGATAGAAGTCCACTGAGAGTCATCCCTCTAAAATAACCAAACAGGGATGAGCTCAGAACATTTCTCCCAAGGCCAAAGAACAAAGAGAGCAAACAAAAGAAAAGACCTGTCATTGCTTGTTATAACACAACAACATGCCCGAGGACAATACTGATGTATGGAGTGTATCTTCTTTTTAGGGTTTTTATGTGACACCCATAAAATGTCATTCGTCTGCACAGTGTCATACGTCTCAGCTCTCAAGTAAAAGACTACATAGAGGATGAAATGCAGACCACAATGAAGGGATAATGCAGTAAGTACAGGAAATATTGTGGGTGGCATAAAAAGAATTTCTCCTATGTGGATACGCTCACATATAGCATATTTTCATTACTGGATTTTCCATCAAATAAAAATGAAAATATTGCACCAGAATAGTTTTATTCTTACTGAAAGCACCAAATGTTCAGGACAACAAATTGATTAGTTCAATAAAATCTCACAACCCTTACACATACGGCGGCCAGACGATCTCAATCATACAAACAGTTTCACCTGGATGTGTGGAGAGAGAAAACATTTCCACTTGAAAAAGGTGCATGTGGTTTATTTCTTATTCCAAACAGCAATTTTCATCAAGTATGTGTTACACATACCGAGTGTGCGTGCTTCAAAACCTAGACTGTGTGTGCATTCTGTCTGCCGTGAGTGGAAGGAGCAGACAAACAGGGCCGCCGTATGAAACCGGGTAATCTTAGTCATGCATATATGCTAATGTGAAAAATAGCGTCACATTGATTGTGTTTATACCACCCGTGATCCGAACGCAGCGCGAGCCAGACTGCCTCCACATGTGGTCAGACAGATACGATCACGTTTCGATCACGATGCATTTACAACTTGCATTATCCTCTGGATAACATGTTACAGATCACGATTTAATACCAGGTGTAAAATGGGCTCTATAATTTAATGTTCATGAAATAGGATCTTTATTCTATCATAGCATGAAAGGTCACTGACTTGCAGTTCAAGACTTTGCATATCATCATATTTGGCTGAATGTAAAAACGAGTCTTTCCTGCAGTATCATTCAGATAAACAGTGTATTAAACAGGAAGACAATTTCATGAGTTTATTTTAAGTTTTGGAAACTTGGAGTAACTGGAAATTATAATTGTTTTTTTCTCCAGAAAACCTGCAATTTTTTTAAACCTCTGATGGCTGAAATAGACATTTTGGCTGAGACACATATTTGTCTCCACATAGACGTAAAGGTGCACTATAAGCCCTATAAGGCCGACGAGAAAGAGCCTACGCATTTTTCTGAGAGGCAATTATTGTGTAAAGCAGTAAGACAGCAGGAGTCAATTTAGTAACCGAGGGCTGAGACACTTACAATGAACAAGCAGAGCAAATTCTGTCAACTATATTCAGTCGAGGTATCACGGAACCAAATCCTCAGATCAAAAATCAATACACAGAATTGACTCAACTGAAACAAATTAACTGCACAAGCCACCAAGTCTCTCTTTATAAACTTGGTAAACTAGTCAAAGTCTTGATAAACAGATTACGGATAAACTCTTTTCTACAGTTGTTTCTTTTGCTTAGTCCATTTCAATAAACTGTGGCTCAAGTTACAGTCCATGTTGTTAGGTGATCCATGAGCTTCTAACTGATAATAATAATAATAATAATAATAATAATCAACAGCATTGAGGGTCTACTTATTGTCCACTCCCACATCAGACCTTGGTAAACCAGGGTCTGTTGATTTCCCATTGAGTCGTCTCAATTCTCTGTTCACGGTGTTTGCGACGACAACAGCACTGACTGTAGTAGCCATGACATCTGCTGTTACTTCACATAAAGCAGATAGACGCCCACGACAGATGAGACATTTCTGAGAGGTCTTTTAAGTGCTTGTGTTGGTCTGAAAAGCTTTCAATAGCCATCGCACTTTGTGGCTCCAGTGCAGCTGATTTTTTTTTTTTTCTTTTCATGGTCTCTGACTGTGGATCATTCTTCAGTCTGATTGACTCGGACTGGATGAATATTTTTGCACACAATGTGCTCTGAAACACTTTATTAAAAACAAAAATCTAAAATGCTGATCAAACAATGAAAATAGTTTTTCTTACACGTCTTTGTACTCGGATCCCTGACGGGGTGGCAGCAGACTGTGTGACAAGCAGATAATGAAGGTGTCTTTGGTTTTCCCTTGAGGAATTTCATTTTGCTCCATCATGCCTTGATCTGCTTCGAGACCCGCACAGCACCTAGAAGCTGAATCGTCTATTCTCTGCTGTATCTCAGAAGCAGTAAGTCCTGTTCAACGGGTTTAAATTGAGGTTGAACGTTGACCCACTGATTGAGTCTCGCAGAGTCGGGGCGGCAAGCGAGATAAGACACCGCAGACTAGTCGACAAGGTGGAGACGGAGCACAACAGTGTGAGCAGGGTTGATAAAGTTATTTCTCTGGTTGTTTAATTGTAATGTTTCATCAGTGAGGTCCACAGCCGCTCATTAAATCTGTTGGTAGTGGTTTTTGTTTTACGACCTGAGGTTTGCAGATGGTTTTATATAACACTCTACACAGACCTGTCCTCTCTGTGGTATACATTTAGCAAATGGATATATGCTGTATACAGTACTATATACACTATTCTATTATGTTGGATTGACTTTCAGGCTGACAGCCTTCAAATAAACGTCTAACTCTCCTAGTGCAGAAGCCTGACACTGCTTTTCACCTTGGAACAAAGATGTGTCACAAAGAGCTCTGCTGTTATCCTTTCCACGCAAGCACACACAATTACGATCCAACAGTGCGAGCTGCAACGGTGCAGAACAAATGAGGCATCAAGTTTGTGAATAAAAACACCTATTTACACTATCTTGAATGTGAAACACCTTACGGGCCACAATCGAAGGAATAAATCATCTTAACACATTTACAAAACAGATCTTATGAACACCAAGGCCAACATTTTAAAAGTCGCTGACTCAAAGAGCAGAGATCACACTGAACTCGAGTTATAATGAGTAAACCTACCCTTCTACTTCATACTGGTTTTATCCTTTAATAGACTTTACACACTATAGCAGAGCTAAACCGGATGCGTGCCACGACATCGACCCCACACAGCAGGCTGTAAACCTGTGGCATGCAAACCAACACCTTGTTAACCTCCTCGTTTTTGCAGCACTTTTCATGACAGTCTTTCTCCGCCGAAGACGTCTCACAATTTATTCAGAATGTAGAAACCCCGGAGACAAAGATCAAAAGTTAAGAAACAGTTGTTTCTATTTAATAGTATGGTTTAACGAGCAGACGAGTGAGGTCAGCGCCGCGTGATTGACTCCCAGAAATGAAGCTCGGAGAGAACCACAGAGTGCGTGAACCTTGCTCTGGCGGGTTGAAAGAACCATTAAAAGGGCAGAATCCATTAGACTGGCAAACGCATGCTCGAGACTGACTGAGGGAGACACTTGATCTGGAAGTTTAAATTGTGCACTTACTGCTAATCACACTAGTAAAGCCGTGCTACCAGAAAACTCAACTCAGGGGACGGAGCAGAGTCGTGTGGAGGTTTGACTCCCACTGGGTCACTGCAGCTCGCGAGAAAGACGACGCTTCAACGATGCTTTGCATTGCAGGCATTAATGGAGTATTGTTTTTTTCTTTTTTATCATGTAGGAAAGCATTTATCAATTAAAATTTGTCATGCCAATCAAGCCTGCTATTCAGATGATATGCAAATAGGACTCTGAAACCGAAGCTGTAATGTGGTCTTATTAAGAGCTGGTGCTTTTGTCTGTCTGCTGTTTACAGCTGCCATAGACCTTCAGTGAAACGGTGTGAAAAAAAACCCCTGTCAAATATCTGAGATGCTAAAGCCCAACAGAATAGGAAAGCTCAATGAGCCATGGCATCCTCACTTCTTCTCAGATTTAAGTGCAAAATTCATCATTTCAAAGATGTGGATTCATCCTCTCCAAGTATGAAAAGATACAAACCCCCTTTTCACATCCATAAATGATGATTCTCCCAGCTGTGTCACATTTACAAAAGCAATGTCATTACAGTAGATTACACTGAGTACTGTACCATTTCTTCTAATATCAGTGCTTGAGAAGATTTTTTCTGTACCACCATTCCTTACTATTATATCTGAACAGCACCTTTTGAATTTCTTACCTGAAAGGCCACTGATGACAGACAGGAAGAGAAATGGTTTCCATGGTGACCCCATGCTTGTTGAAGAGGGTCCCTTCTGCAGGAATGTTAGCAGGTCTGCTTCTTCATTAAAGCTGCGCCTGCAAACAGAGGGAGACAACATCAGCCGAGAGGAGAGAACTGAGGTTATCGCATGGATCCATCTGTCGAACTCTACGATCCGTCTCACCGAATGACACGTTTGCATTTTTGATCAGTAAAGGATGGATCATAAAGCCACCGGATCACATCCCCACTTCATTGTTCCATGTAATATAATAAAGGTTAGACTTTTTCTACTGACCTCACTGCGCAAAACATGGCGTCACGTGGAACGGTATTTCATTCAAATCATCATTTCTAAACGTTTAACATCGTGACTGTATGTTATCAGCTCTCATCCCTCTCTCTGCAGTCTATTAGCCCTTTCACACTGGACAAAAAAACCATTAACACCCACTAAGATCTGGCTATAATTGGCTGGGAGAAGGGAAGAAGATCAGGATTCAATCCTGGGTCAGATGACTCTACAGTAGTAAGGGTATTTATCGGCTGCAGCTCCTTCAACAGTGACGGAAACGTGACACCCAGGTGGGCAAGCTATGCTCTGCCCCTTTTCTGGTGCACTGCTATGACGTGCATTGAACATTGTTTTTTTCCCCCCAGTCTGGGAACAACATGCAACGGTGACATTGTTCAGTCAGTATTCAGTTTAAAAGAGAGACTGAAGTAGAAAATATTGAAAAGTAACTGCATTGTCAGTGGCCTCCACGCTGCTTTCTACTGTTTTCTGACGCATTCGTGACGCTGAACGTGACACCAGAAAAAAGGCTGAAAGGCAAAGGAGACAATCGCATATTTTTAGTGGCTTTACTGGTGTTTGAAAACCTGCGTGTTCACACTAAGTTTGGTGTAAAAGCGGTCTCACAGCTTGTAAAGTTCCCATCATACAACAAAACTGTCGCAGGTCTGAAAAATCACACGTTTCATGGAGTCAGTTTGTGACTGACACCCACAGCACGAACCGGGCTCTGAAATGTGTGGTTAGTAAACTGTCACTATGTTTTCATGTACTTCATACGCAAAAACTAGAGCGAGTGTTCAGTGTTTATCATGGTTGTTTCTGAGTTAAACTTTTTTCTAACCTTCAAAACAAATGAAAGGTAAAAGGTGATGCCCAGAGAGATATTTGAAGATTTTTAAATATCGTCCTGACAAACACACAGTTCAATTCACAGAGAATCAATCTGACACATATATGCTCCAAAAACACATAGTTCGTGAATGTGTTGCCGCTGCTGTGAGTAAATGACTCAGAATTTCATGTACCTTCTCTTTAATACTAGATATTCCACAAATTAACACATCTAGTCAATCTCATCTATCTACATAAGCATCTGCAGAAGCGTTTACAACACTGCAATATCTCTGTTTACATACTGTGAATACCACTATTTACAATGTTAACATACTGTGCAATATTTCTGCTGTTGTTTACATGATGATGTGCAATATTCTACATACACACGTCACATAGCGCACTTTACTTTTTAACTTTTGAATTTTTTAACTTTTTAATTTATCACATTACATTACCATTTTTATTACCTTTATTCTTTCTATTTTTGTACTGTCGTGAAGGGAACGGACAAAACAAGAATTTTGTTGTATGGTGTAACCGCTGTGTTTCTTACTTTAAATGTGACAATAAACTAATTGAACCTTGAATCTTTCAAAAGGTGTCGCAAAAGTAATGGACAAGGTGGAGCTTCTGCAAAGCAAATGAACTTTCATTGACAGAGTTTGTTACTGTCTATATCAGGACACTTCTGAGAATATTCTCATGCCAAATCCTTCATTTTAAAAGCTTAACCTGTGGTTGGATTTGTTTCACCAACGAGACACAAGACTTTATTTGTTGCTATTTTTACCTGCACGTTAATAAGCCTCGCACATTGAATACTGGTTAAACCTCTTTACAGGGAGGGAGTGACTCACATGGACACAGTATGAGTTGTGCAGCCACAAGGATGTTATTTCTTCCTGACCATCACTTTACCTGACCTGCTAACTGACCCCTAACAAGTGCCCATATAATAATAATCCCACTACTTCTCTGAAATAGTCATATTAGGTTTCTGTTGGACTTTCTGTATTTGAAAGAAATGTAAACATAAAGGCTACGACGCAATATATTCCAAACAAAGGATTTCACAATCTCATCAGAGCCCGGATAGCTCAGTCGGTAGAGCATCAGACTTTTAATCTGAGGGTCCAGGGTTCAAGTCCCTGTTCGGGCGGTCCTCGTTTTCAAGCATTTACAATCTATCTACTGTGCTGCTGTAATCTCCAATGAGTTCAGCATCAGAACCTGGCCCCAATAACAAACACTGACAGTCAGGGTGAAAGTGTGTCGAACACAGCGTCCATACTTTTGGATGCTGTTTTATTTTTACAAACAATGCTAATTGGATCCATTTCTGATGTGTAGGCCGACAGCATAAAGAGAGTAAGATCTGCTGACCTTGTTGTTCTCCCTCAGCACCATTCATCTCCGCAGCAGTACGTCTCCATTTCTGTGATATTTTCAGTCTCTTTGTCAACATGTTTGAACGTATGCTGCCCGGCACTGTTTCTCCCGCTCTCATCTCACTCGCCGACTCTCTCATCTTCATTTAAGTTGCCTGCCATTTAGATCATTAATGCAGCGGCACAGACGGCTCAGAGGGCCGAGGGAAGCATGTCCGCGTCCAGCAGGAGTCGTCTCACATTCATCATTTATGCCTCCTTGTCTTTGCCTCACCTCATTTGCTCCTGATCCTCCCTGAATGCAGCAGCAGCAGTACTCATGGTTAAACAATTAGCGACTTAGCAATTAGACTATCTGTTATTTAGAGACGGAGAGAAAGAAAATGCGAATGAAAGCAAGATAAACAAACACATTTCCTTTCTTGTATAATAAGCTGCTTTTTTCGCAGGTTGTTCGTCATATGTAATCTGCTGCTCTTCTCTTTAAGCCTTTTCTCTACAGCTGGAAACAAACCTAAAATTGGGGTGTTGCACTTTATCTGGCCGTTTCTTCGTTTTTACTGTCTTTGCTCGCCGATGCAAATAAGTAAATAGCTGAAGGTCTGCTGTCTAGACAGCTGTCTGCACAGGCGGGGGAAACTGCTCTCCTTTTAGGAAAAAGGTTCTCACCCTCCGTCACCTCGCTATGACCTTCCTTTCATCTCACTTGCATACAGCAGCGTAAAAATAGAACATATACAGTAGCAGTGTCATCCTCCTGCATATATTAAAAAAAAAACACTCAAATCTCCTCGGGAAAGGAAACGTTCTCTGTCCCTTGTTTTCAACACTTCAACACAGGTCAGCTTGTTGTCACACAAACACCTGCGTACGTGTGGGACTGAACAACTTCCCTATCAGCCCCCAGTTGGTGACTGGAGTCCGAAGCGAATCACTTCCTACAGAAATCCAGCAGCTCGTCTGATTGATAATCTCCGACCCGCAGAGTATTTTTATAGAATAGAAGACAAAGTTCTTGCAAGACCATGTGCACGCCAAACCAAGTCAACTCTGTCAATTTGGAAACCTCAGGTCCCACCAACAAACAAATCATCTGGAAATCGAGTGTGGGGAGGGTCACCTTTAAAACTTATTCCACGACAGATTACTAGTCTGGATCACTCTGAACGGAGTTAACACTTGTTTCTGTCTTCAGAGAAAAAGTTATGCAGGTAACCAAAAACACAAATGTGGTATGTTATGTCCTGCAACCAAAGATAAACTACTGTTAAAAGAAAAATGGCGTTCACCAGATCAAGTCTTCAGTTTTCCTTCATCCTCTAATTTCCATGGCATCAGTTAACTGTAGCTTCTGGAGTAAAACACTTTAGAACATCAACATATAGCAAAGTTAATTTACTCTTCACTAAACAAGTCTCTCAATGGAGGCACATCTACTTCAAGAAAAGGGCAAAGGGCCATCGCTGACTCCACATTGTCGTCAGGACTGTTCTTCAGCAATAGGCCGAATGTCGGGATGGTAAAAGCCGCCATCCTCACTTCCTGTGAAGCCAATAACTCCCCAAACCGCGAGTCTACGGCCTTGACGAGATTCTGCAGTGAAATGTTGAGAGAACATGCGATCATGGTGAAAATACTGCATCTTTAGTTAGTTGTGTTACAGTAACTGGGCTTTGGGATCTCTCTCGTCTGCTGTCAAGTATTTATGATTCTGAGAGAACACGGCTCCCTTAGGTTTATCAAATAAAGTTGGTCTGCGCTCAGGCAACCTAAAGTTCACCTTATTTGACAGCTCAGTGTCTCACAGAACAAGGCAGACATGTCATTTGTGGACTTTCACTTTCCAGTCAACCATATATTATATACGGGAGAAAATAAATTGGGAGAATCTCTTCTGATTCCATAGAGATGAGCCCACACAACAGATACAGGCCTGTGAGTATAATAGCATGAAAAAGTTGGCTCAATTAGGTAGAAACAGGAATCCTGTGGTCAGTGGAGAGTCAGTTTCACTGTTCACACGTGACTGATTGGGGAAGGAAAGAATGGATCGTAATAACAAAAGGTCAGTTTTTATATGAAAATATGCAGTTGAGCTATGGCCTAGGTATTATAGGTATTTTCTTAAGGCTTAGTTAAATTATAAAAGCTGGTACTTTTATTTTGAAAGAGTAATTATAGGACAAAAAGACACCTGGTAAAACAACAGGTGCGTCTTGCAAAACGAAAGCAGGTGTCGTACTTTGTATTTGTGTGGCACTCGTCTGATAGGGGCACAAGGTTCATCCAATATTTCATTTGTTATTGTGATTCACATCGAGTGACTTTATAATGTCCTTTTGTAGTTTTGCTGAGATTGAGGGTGAATGTGTGCGTGAGCTTGCAAGGATGCTGTGTTTTCTATATGTACTTTAATTCCACTCATGCTAACAGGCAATTATCATTCCTAGTCTTTGTTACATGTGGTGTGAAGAAATGTTGCACTATGGAAGTGATGCAGTGCAGTTTGATGAGACAGATGCATTTTGTATATGATTCTCATTGACTCTTTTTGTTATGTTTTCTGATGACTGTAGTTTAAAGGTGATTTCATTTTCAGTCAAATATACTTGACTCTGCATTCAACCTAAGCTTCATATTGTATTTCATAAAGGTTAAAGGAAGGGTTTTGGAGCTATTATCAATAAAGCTTTGTGATCAAGCTGTTGGAAAGTTAGACCATCATTCAGTTGAGGATGCTGCACTGTTTTCTTTTTTTTTTTGACGATAATACGAGTCAACTGACCAGTGCATGATGTGTGTGGACTGTAGATTGGCGACACATGGCGCAGCTACCAAAAAAATGGTAAGAACATCAAATTAAAATTATTGCACTGCTTAAAGACTCTGGCATAGGAATCAGGAGAAAACGATTATTATACGATATTATTTTTTACTCTCTGATGGGATTGGGACAAGACAGGACTATTTTTGTGAGAACAGGATGGAACAGAAGTGAAAATCCTCTCCTGTGTCACCCTCGAATAGGAACACCTGACAGCGAAACAAGAAATAAATGACAGGAAATGACAAGCAAAGCATAAATATAAGAAATACAGAACCCACCAATTAAATAGACAAAATTATCCTGGTTTGAATATCCTCTGAAAGACATCATGTGGAAACTCTTCTACCCTTCTCACTAATGCACACTGACTGGTCCAGGAGAGGAATCATATCTTTCATGTCTGTGTTTTCCTCAAAGATGAATCTCTTCCGTTTGGTTTTACATGAAGTAACAAACAGCACAACAACTTTTCACGACTCCATACCAGCCTGCAACTTTCCCAGCTGTGTGTTGTACAGTATACAGTCGCGGGCTGTGGAGCCGGATTCTGCCACGCTTCTGTCCAGGCGATCACAGCCCGGACAGATGGTTATTAATGAGGCGGTGCGCCGGGTGCATCAAGGTGCACTGACAGTTCTGAATGTGCAGCCTCTGCTCGGTCTCACGGCTGCGTTTCCCGCCGGCTGCGTTTCACACACGAAACGGATGCAGACATCATTTGCCAGGCTGAGGTTCGACAAGCCGAGTCACGAACGTCGCCTGATAACGTTACTGCAGTCGCTGTAGTCTCATCGGCCACGTGGAGCGGGACTATTGTGTACTTTCAAGACAAAACAAGACAATGTGCTTCTGTCTGTCTCGTAAAAATTCCATGAATGATCTGTTCACCCAGCCTCAGTGATGTATTTGTACAAGCAGTGTTGTAGTAGTTTACACAAACATGTCGTGGATCTGACCTTTTCACTTTCGAACAAAGGTATCAGAGCAACACAGTTTGAGTCAAGGCAAAGCGGAGGCCACGGTGACAAATATAAAACCCAGATACACACAGATCCTGATTGTAATTATCGTATCACACCCCCTCATCTCACCCTGTCACCGGTTCCAATTAGCATACATCTTGTGCATCAAGGTAAGTATATCTAAGGATGAGACGAGAAATGTAATCAGTGGCATCCAGGTAGAGTACGGCACTTCTTACCGACAGCCGGCACGCACACACACACACACACACACACACACACAGTGTTAAATTACAGCAAATACAGTAATCACGAATATACAAAAGATTAAA
The DNA here is from genome assembly GCA_025331565.1 of Holacanthus passer. Classification (NCBI taxonomy): domain Eukaryota; kingdom Metazoa; phylum Chordata; class Actinopteri; family Pomacanthidae; genus Holacanthus; species Holacanthus passer. The sequence continues at coordinate 2,870,852 of JAFREQ010000017.1, forward strand.
TGAGATTATCTTTGTCATTTGCAGAATTTGCTGTTAGAAGATGTTAGTTGAGCTTGTCGTTGTGTTATGCATTTTTAAAATCAACCTTATCACATTTTTTTGTATTTAATAAAAATGGCACTTTGTGGAACCTATTAATATGCAAAACATGAATAAAATGACAAAACAAGGGGTAACACAGTTTTAGCTTTTGCTCCTTTTCCCTTCGTTTACACCCACTGTGTAATTTGTGCTAATAACAATAATAAGTGGGAGAGGAAGTAGTGATTACAGCTGAGGTAATGACAGTCATAGCGTGGTTCTGGTAGCACCCGTAATGGTACCAACAGAATCAGAGGACGAGGAACCAGCAGCGGCAGAAGCAAACATCTGTCTCGCCCTCAGTAATCATTTGAATATAACAATCATACAAACATGTGGAAGAGGCAGTGAGTGACACTTCACTGCTCTCTGTGATACTCATCTCTGCTGCTCATTGATTTCTGGGTATTGTAACATGATTGCTTGAAGACATGAATGTATATGACAGATATTTTGTGCAAAACAAACCCCTATTAGCATTTTCTCTACTTATGTGAAAAGCAGGATTATTTTTTGTGTAGCTCTTATAATGCAGTAAATCACTGGAATTGCACAGCTCATTAGGCCTACGATGTTTCAGAATAAGATAAATTAGACTGTATTTATATGAACACAGAGCTGGAACAAACCAGACACAGAAGCACCGGGAGCCGGAGCAGCAGAGTTCATTTGAAGAGCCACCTGAAAACACACCCTGACCTACTTCAAAAGCTTCATTTTACGCTCAGACCTGGACAATGCAGACTCTCTCCTGCCTCTTCCACACACACGCGCGCTTTCATCTGTAAATGTTAAGGCAATTGTACATGTCATCATGTTCAAACAAGAGCAGGAGTGGGTTTTCCCCGTAAGTCACTCGGCCGACTCCGGAGCTGATGGACTTCTCTTCCTCCACGGCTGCAGCAGCATCATTTCAGGGTGAAACGCACAAGGTCGGGACGGTCTTTGCTTCCTGAGAGGGAGCTTGATGTCATGTGACGAAAATATACAAACATTTAAAATGGTGATTAGCCATAATTCGAAGTTATTACTGCAGATACATATTTAGTTTCTGTCCAATTAGAAGGATTTTATGTAATTTTGAGTGGGTGTTTATTGTTGTTACTAATCACGTTGTAAAAGCCTTGGAGTTTGTACGGCCTCAAATTAAAGTGACCTATATTAGACAACAAGCACATTTTTTTAATAGAAAATTACATTTAGACTTGTTTTAGCAGCAAACTGTACAACTGAGTTCTGTTTTACGGGTCCTCTACTGAAGTATTTCTGAGAAAAATTTTGCATTACAGTAAAATAAAATTGCCATAACTTTTTAAAAATTTCTAGTTAAAAAATGAAAGCAAACATTGTACAGAGATATTTGTGTATTTCAGCCTATGCAAGCTTCAAAGCTCTGTCGAACGAGTCTCGTTACACACGCTGGAGGTTTTAATCCGAGGGCAAGGGGATGAAGTTAAAACATGATAATACGGGGATTACTCTCGCCACAGTTTCACTCCTTTGACCAAAACAAGCCCTTTGTTAAGAGGACATTTCTTCTAGATTAGCCTTCAGCTAAGTCACGTTAAAGCCACAGCAAACTCTTACAAGCGACTAATGAGAGCAAGCTGGTGCAGGAGGGGATAGAGGTGAACGTTGGAGAAGTGGGCTTTTGATGGGAACTTCACCTTTTTCCATCTCTGGACTGTCAGAGAAAATATAAATGAAGTAAACAGTGATTTCCACTGAGCTCTCTCCTCCTTCAACAAACACCACTGAGCGTGCCCTCCAGCACTTTACCTCCATTTGTGCCAATGGAGCGACACAGCGGCCAGCAGCAAAACTTCACTTATACTGGAAACTACTGAGTATAAAGAAAACAACATCTGTGCGAGATTTGAAAAGGGTTAAAAATAGAATTAAAGCTCCAGCACGTTATCTTTCTTCTTCTGCTTTGAGGTGGGTAGTGCATCATTTGTCCCACTATCAACCCCCTCAGTTGGTCAAGTTCCCACTTCCTCACTTGTCACTCATCTTGATGAGCTGTCTGCTTAGAAACGGCATGTAGCCCGAGGGTGAGGTAAACAGCATCTATAAAGCCATCAAAGGTGTTGTAGAAGCAGGTGGCGAATGCAGCCGACGCAGCCAATCTGCGCGCGGTGTCAACGTTCGCCTCGTGTTAGATCGGGTCCTGTCTGCTGCATCCTGCTCCGTTCTGTCTTTTACATTTTCACCATTGTTCTCTAAGCTGCGGACAACAGACTCCTCCACTGCGCCCAGATCGGGAAACAGGCTCACAGAAAAAGAAATGCAAGCAAAATCATTGCAAAGCCGCTTTCAGGCAAACAGTGGGAAATTAATTTGTTGCATAATTCATTTGTTGAAAAAAGTTATATACTGTAAGTTTACCACTTTATAGCTGAAAAGATTTTCATGGATTTTTGTGTTTCCATCATCTCAACATTCTGCTTATGTCTGACTGAGGTCCGGTTTATCAATTAAATATCCCACACACGTCCATGTCAACTACATTCATTATTTTTTCATTAAACCCACAGCACTCCAGCGACACCGCCCGCAGCTATTAAAACATACCCACGCCACTCAAAACTGCACTGGGACCAGTTTGACCTGTGGGACTCCCTATAGAGCATACAGCAAATCCTGAAAGCAAAATCGAGACATTATTTCCTGCCTCGTCTCTGCACTGAGCAATGTCACAGGAATGACTCATTCAACACGTAATGTCATGTTTACATGTTGCTATTCTAAGAACTACTTCTTTGAATAAGCGGTCGCATGAAGGAAGGTCTTTTTAGTGAAGAGAGAAAAACAGAAAAGCAGACAAGGTTTAAGTTGTAAAGGAATCTGCAGTAAAAATGTATAGTTACAAATATGAACAAATTTACTAGTAATCAACAAAGTGGACAGTGGTCTATTTTCCACTGAGGTAACGGAGCTCAACAAGTGTAATGCAAGTCACGAACATTCACTTATTCACTTCCTGTTTCCTCTGACGTGGCTCTGATATGTATAATGGCATGTCTGCAAATAGCATGTAACAATAACATGGCTCTAACCCAAACTTACACAAATATACAACCAGCGCATCTCAATTGCGTTTAAGGAAATAATCCAGTGTCGATCAGCAACCAGGTAAAAAGCCTCATTTGACTCTTTAGGGTTCCACGGGAGCCAAGGATGAATGAACGTGTGCCCCAAAATGACTTTTTATTTATGTTGAAGAGCAGAAAGATAAGAAAATATCCGAATGTTAAATTTCACCCACTGACCACAGAAATGGACACACACCCTTCAAACATGTGTAATATTGCACTTCACAGCTTAATAATGTGAACGTGAACAGTCCTTGAGCAGTAGATAGTCAGACTGTCGCGATGATGTCATCGACAGACAAATCCTGGAGCTGCTTCATAGACAGTGAATAATGACACAACTCCTGGGACACCGACAGCAGCCGTGGTGATTTTACTAGGACGCGGGGACGTTTCCTGAATCACAGCTGAAAGCCCTACATTCAAGTAAAACTCATTTGGATGCAATATTTAAAATGAGAATCCTCGGAGCCCACAGCGTCACTCATTAATTCAGTCTCACTGGATCGGCTCCAGAAAGGTCACCTGGTGACATCACGATTCAAGTCTTGATGCTCACATTTACAGCTCAGAGATGCAGCGCGTTTGTAGATGCTGAATTTTCTGAATAGCACAACGTAAGTTATGTTTCGAGTGGAATTTCTCTCCATGAATGTGTTTGCTTCTATAAACTTGTGAGTATTCTTATATAAGAGATTATAAGTGGTATCAAATCGCTGCTTCTCAACAATCATTTACACCCTATTCAGTCTCAGTTACATGTCTGACATCGATCAGCATCCTGTAACAGCAGCGACACGAATGTTCCTGATCAGGGCGTCATTGTCTTTGATGAGGATTACATGTGTGCAGTCTGTAAATGGAACAATGGTGGCCATCAGCGATCCCAGGAGACATGACATCCACTCATTTGAAGCCGTTCAGATTTTCACAACAATCCTCCATCGAGTGTGAAGACAGATCACACACTTCTAACTGTGTTCAATCCGACTCCAGGCGTGATGGCTATTAAAATAGGGTCAGTGATGGTTATCCAAATGGCTAATGAAAACCTAATTGGCGTAAACACTATAAGCGTCAGTGTTATGTCCTAAAGCTTCAGAGAGCTGCTTCCATGTATCTGCTCGGTGCTACTTCTGAAAATAAACCGCTCATTCAGCTGGAAAGATGTCTAGAAGTTTGAGCCAAATCCTGCCCCAAAACTTCGGAGCGAAGGTTTAAGCTGGATGATTTCTGCCACTGTCTGTAACACAGACAATTAAGGGGTATTTTTTGGGAGCCTTGCAATAAGTCATCACTACAAGAAAACCACAAAACTTCTGCCCTAAAAAATGTTACTCATACACCCTCAGACTATTTAGTGTGTATTAGTACAAATCCAGCAGCATCTCCCACACAGAGACAACTTTGTTCTGCCCACGCTTCACTGGTGCACATTCACAGAGGACGGCTGGTGGAGATAAGAAAAAACAAAATGTGATTGTCAGACAATACGTGAGGAATTCCTGGGGATGAGTGCATATTTTCTCGCTCTGGCCTCGTACCTGACATTCAGCTGACTGTAACGGTTGAGGCAAACGACGCGCGAACGCTCAGAAACTGTTTCCTATTCATTATTTGAACAGTTTATCCGTCTCTGTCTCCTTCGTCACGAGCGACATCCCAGAAACTACTGACCCGATTTTGACAAAACTTGGCTGACTGATGTGTCTTCTTCTCCAGAACCAGCATTTCACAAAATTACAATGATTTGCCTAAGGGGCGCCACAGCAGATAAGTGAAATCGCATCTCCAGTCTTGTTTGACATACCATCGTGAATTTCTGTAGCGACGCAAATCGTGGTGCGTGTTGCCATTATCGCTGGGCGACAGCGTTTTTCGTCAACAAAGCAACTCTGCGTCGGATGTTAGACAGATTCAAGTCCTGATAATTCAGACTCAAAAGTGCAATCCGTGCCATCTGAGGTCTAAGTGAAACCATGACATACCAGAGCTCTTAAATAAGGAGGATTAAGCTCCCATGATCACTGCTGACACCCTCCTGCTACCTTCAACAGATATTTAAAAAAAAGATATATGATTAATACGCTGTGATTAAGTCGTGAAGACAAAGCACTTCTACTACAGCGTGCTGTTCTGACTCCGCCGTGTCTCCCGACGAGCAATTATCTCTTCTGTACGTTTTGTTCATCCTTTCCACCACCTAGTCGAGCTGTCTCAAGTCTCCTGCTTCCACTTTTCACCCCTCAATGGTTTTAATTGTCCTGATGACCTCAATCAAAAGACAATTACAAAAGGGAAGAGCAGCACAGGCAATTATTGTCTCGGCAGCCAGATAGAGCACACGTGAACGGAGCGAGCACCTTTCACAGCGGTAAAATTACATGTGCAGCCGGCGATGGCTGTCGTGATGAAGGAGCGAGCGTGAAGTATGTGCCTGAAATGCTTATGTGTCCTTAGAGGAGACCGAATATGAGGAGACAGTGACACTTCAAAGCCCGACGAGCAAGGTGCTACGGTTTGAAGTGGCACACATACATGAAGCCGCGTGGAGGAATTCAGGGCAAGCCGAGATGAGTTTGAAAATAGGTTAAGAAGAAATGCAGAGACATTTTTTACTTTAATATTACTCCACTATTAGTCTCCTGAAACACATTTGCAGAGTTCGGAAATGATCTGGAACTCCACTCACAACGTGCCAGTTATTGTAAAAATGAGGCATATTCCAATAACCTATATCATCATGAGCTGTAGTATCTGTATTATCCATCACTGTTTCAAGAATCGGTGACGGGGTTCACACTGAGGCCGGAGCAATGACAGTTATTCCTGGACCGAGGGAGGAGTAATCCACAAAGGTGTTATTGGGGATCAATGGAAGGGCAAAGTGTGTATTTACGAAGACAATACAATGTCACAAAGAAATGAAAAATTCAAAACCGAGCATCAACTGCGTCCCGGTCGATTTAGGCAAATTTCAAAATATCATTTTCAAATGTCACCTGTCTGTCATCACAGCAGCACAGTCACACACTCATCTCTGCCATCGAGTCTTTGGAGGCCACTAAAATGATACGTGAGCGGCCAAACACATAATATCCTGAAATAAAAACAAGTGATTTATTCACCCGATCAGAGCAGTGCCACTCAGCCATCTCTTCCGAACACTGTGCCACATTACTTTGTGAATAACAAGGGTGTCAAGTCATGTTAATGTTGCAGAGGCCATCTGGGGAATTACCCCGATCTGAGGCAGAGATGGTTTCCAGGAGACATCACGAGTCTGTTAAAGGTTGAAAAGTTGCATAGAATAATGTATCTAGCTGTTTCAGAAAAGGTTCACGAATCCAAGTGTTGTATTCTAAATCTAAGGAGGTGAGCAGGTGAACATGTCTTTTTTAGAATATATACTGTTAATGTATATATACGTGCAGCCTACACTGCCGAGCCACGATCCCAGAAAACAGGTTAACATTCTCCGTACATTTACATCTTCCCTGCACATTTTTATATGATACGAAAAGGATCTTTATCTCTGCTCAAAGTGCACTCATAAAGAAAAAAAAAGAAAAAATTGAAACCGATCAATAAGCCTTTGATGAAAAGTTTCTCTGGATTGACTGTGGCTGACTCATGCTGATACACTCGGCCCACTCCATTGTGTTGCGTCAGTTATCTCCTCTTTAAAACAAGCACTAGATAATAATATTCCCACCAAATATCACGGCTCTGCTATTGTACAGATTTGTCATTGAAATACGTTTTTGCTCCTATAGTTTAAAATTCACACTCACAGACACACCTGAAGAAAAACCACACATTCTGTGTATGATGTCGTGTAAATCATGGACACAATCGATTTGTCTCTGCCGTAGTGTTTTGTTGGAAACTTGACTGACAGAGTGTCGTTTCCTTCACTGAGAAATCATCTTCAGTCGAACCTAAACAGTACAGACACCAGCTTGCAGAGAGCACGGCAGACATCAGCCACGACTTTCATCTTGTCCGTCGGCCAACTTACACAAATAAAGTTAATTAGCTGCACTTGAAAGTAAGTTGTCTGGATCGGTATTTCAATGAATGCAGACATTGCATGGCGTTAAACAAGCTGAAACCGCAGGCGTGCTGAACAACTCTATAAGGTCTATAGCTGCACCACGAGCCCAGTGAATGTTGTTACTGAAACCATTTTCTCCAGGCTGAGAGAAGAGTCTGCAGCTGGAAACCTGGACAGAAACACCTGCCCTGTGTTTTAAGGTAGTAGTACTGCTCAAAAGGAGGTCATAAAAAATGTGTTGCAATGTATACAGAAGTCTAATCCAACTGATCGCTCATTTATTATTCTAACCATTAAGTGTTCGACCGAGCCGTCAAGGGAGGTGAAGAAAAGCAGACGCCTGTGACTCAGATGAACAAATGCAGCCGACAGAGGAAAAAAAGGTCACAGATGTTAAACTGGTAAAAGGATTAGACCGTCTTCAGAGCGAGCAAGCGATGAGCATGAGTACATCTGACAAGGCCTTATTTCTTTTGAGACGTCGTTTTTGCGGATGGCAGATTCGGTGACGCTGCACAAGCAGATTGTAGAGCGGCAACAGCAGACAGACGCCTTCAGTGACACGTGTTTACCTGCAGCTACGGCCTGATCACCAACACCTGAGCTTCATCCAGGAGCAAACGTCGGCCCAGGTCACCGGATCAAATGAGCAGCTGGTGATTTGTCGGGGTGTGTTTTACTCATTCTCAGTTATATTAGGTTTGTCTAACTTATTTGTTATTTAAATATTTTAAATGATTCTTATTTTATTTGAATTAAACAACAATATTAATTTATGTTATTATCTGGCCATTCATTTGATTCTTTCTTTACCATCCCTTTCCAAGATTGGACCAGCATTTCATCTTCCTTACCAGGATCATATCAACCTCAACAATCACTATGTTTAAATCATTTATCATTTATTCCACTATAAATCAGAATAAGAGCTCAGTCAGAGACGTGTAATTGATCAGAATTTTCATTCCTTTTAAAAGGGGAAGCTTAAACCTTCTGGATGTCTATTTGAAATATTTGAACATTTTGTCTTGTAAATATTCTCCACTTACATTTTTTTTTTTTTTAAATCTTCTCTGTGTGTGTGTGTGTGTGTGTGTGTGTGTGCATGCTCACTGACTTGTGTTAAGTCAAAGATGTTCCCCTGGGAGGATGCACCACTCATTCTTCTATTGTTTGTCATTTATGAGTGTCGTCTCTCGCTTCTCCGAGCGCTGCATCTTTCCTAAGGGATCTTTGAACATGTGATATTTCTTGGTTTCAGCGAGATAACAGACGTCTTCTGTTTATCTTTCTGTTTTAGCTCCAACAGTTGTATATTCTGATAAAACTCCTGCTTCAGTGCAGAAACACAGCTGTAAGCTCAAAACGTCTGAAAGTTTGCTTTTTGGACGAACTGTTGTGCAATATTATGAAGCATGTAAACAAAAGAAACCTGTACCGTCGATCTGATTGATAATATTCAGAAAACAAACTAAAAAACATCAGCCACGTAGCCAGGCTGTGGAATAAATATGAGCAAAAGACTCGAAAGATCTTTCCAGTCCCCAGTGTTTTAAACAGAATTCCCACAAGGACACTTACATTGAAATTACATCACAAATTCAACACATATCAAAACAAACAGCACAGACACCGTCTGTTACTCATAGTGTTACTGACCAACTCTCCTTTCAACTTTAAGACTAACAGGACTGTTATTTCACCATTTTGATTAAATGGCTTTATCCTAATATATCTACATCCAAGTTTGAGAGCTAATAAGTTTTTGACCCGTTTGAAAATAATAAAAATCACACTCACACACACACACACACACACACACACACACACATCCTGTGGGCAAAGTGCTACTATATTAAAGAAGAAGCAGAGAACAGTTGTAAGAAAGCAGGTGTGTGCAGAGAGTCGGGAGTGATGGCTGCTGCAGTTAATGCCAGACACACTGTGATGTTTGTGTGCTGTTAATAGAAACTACAGCATTAACATTCCTGCACCTGCCTCACAGTAAAAGCCAGACTCAGACTCGCTATGTGTTGTTCTCAACATCAGCTGCTACATCTACTTCTGGCTAAGAAACTCTTCTGCTGTAATGAACTAACTCTGCACCAACTCTCGCTAATGTTTAACACACAACATCGAAGAATTCCCACCTAAACCGTCCATGGAGATGACAATAAGGGAACAGGGCGGCTGACTCTTCTTATAAGAAAAAGTAAAATCAGCACCTGCTCAAATCATCGGAGACCACATGTAGCCCCGAATGCATCAATTCTGCCGACTCAGCTGTTGTGCATTGACAGCCAAAGGGCAGCTCACTCACACAGCAGAAGGCTCCAACAAAACCACGTCATATTAAATTTCAACTTCAATTATTTATGTGCTCTTTCATAATAAGCATGTCAGCTGGTACGAGCGTCATCTCAAAAACACAATGGACAATGGGCGGCCATTGATTACCGGCGATGGCCCGGCAGCACTTGATGCTCCGCTCGGGTTTAATCCTTCAAAACGCTGACTAAACCTTCTGCAAAGCTTCTGTTTCATTCCAGCTCTCCTGTCAGATGAGGGGGCCAGACGGGCCACGCAACGTGGTGAATTCACTGGATTTAAAATGGCTTGTGGGGCCACGTGTTCAATGAAACACCTAATTTGTAGATTATGAAATGGAGCCTGATATGAATTACATTTAGCTTAATTGTTGTAATTAAAATCCTCTTTCTCACCAGAAATGAGACGCATTTACAGTGTGACACCTCAGATTGCCACAGGCCTCAGCCCCTAAAAGCATCTCATTATTTTAAGGTCTTAGACAATTTCTTTCCTCGGAGTATATGAATTAATCACTTCATTCTGGCTTTAAAACAATGACAAAACATTGCTTTGCTACAGGCAGCGGCTGGCACGCACTAAATAACCCATCAACCCAGAAATATCCCTCAGTGATATCCCTCTGTGTTGACTCAGCTCTGCTTCTTGGACAAAGACTTCTTCTTCTGACTATTGTTAAAAAAGCAGTTTGGATCCCTGCAAATATGAACATTTGGTCTGTAAAGCATCACATAGATCACATTTACATCCAGAATATTTCAAGCATCTACTTTACATCTGTGACAGTTCTGCAGAATCGTAAGTTCGGTCATTTTTGGCTGCTGCAGACCGTTTTGAACATCTGAAGCTCAGCGGTTGAATTTGTCCCTCTTGGCAGAAACACAGGTTCTGTGTGTCACACAATCGTGCTTTAAATGAGCTCTGCCGAAATTGAGATTTAATGAGACTGTGATCGGGCACATGAGGGGACTGTCTCCAGGCTCATTGTGCAGCTCAGGTCAGCAGAGTTAAAATACCCACTTGTGCATGAATGTTAGACTGTTAACAACAAAAATGACTGGCTACTTAAAATGAATTAATCTGGTTCCAGACAAGTGAGATAAGGCACCAGTGATGTTTCAGTCTGCAGAGTTGTGCTGCATGTATTAAAGGGACTGATGGTGCAGGACTAACTGGATGCATCAGGATGGACAGAAAACAATGTAATGGCAGATTGGATAGATGCAATGCACAACTCAATGGTAATGTCTCAATTTGAAGAAAAATAAAAAAAAGCTATCAGTGTCTTTGTGCCCAAAGTTGCTTTTATGGTAACAGCAACTTAGAAATAACACTGTCAGTTATTCAGCCACACAAATATCAAACTCAAAATGACACACTTTTCCTCTCTTGTATGTTACAGAAATATATCTGAATACAACATGTTTACTCTGTGTTATTAGTGTTATATAGTCCCACTTATGAGCCTTTCAGAAATCCATTAAACAATGAAATAGGTTCAAACCAAGCGACCCCCGATGAAAGCAAAGAGAAAAAGTAAAAGCACAGATGGTCTTTGAAAAGTCCTTCACAAAAGTCCTGCTTTGATGATACAATCCAGATGCTACAAGATGCTTTTAATCCTGATTAAAATTCATGTTTTGAATTGCATTGATATCTGACTGGAAGCAGACAATTAAGGTAAGAAGCGGAGAAGCGCCGTGAGTGGCAGGCGAGCGGCTATTACTTCTGTGGTGAAGTAAAGGTCGAATCTAACGGAGAAATAATGTGACCTGATTTCTCCTGCTCATATCGAGGGCCACAAGTTGCTATGGTAACTATAGTATGGTCCATAGAATTAAAGCTGTTGGTAAAGATGCTTGAAAAAAAAACCAAAACCCTTCATCCTGTAAAAACTGCTGTCAGAGAAATGTGATAGTGTTGTGACAGAGAGGAGCATTTTTACCATGTGGTCACTTTTTTTTTTTTTTTTTTTTCGCAGCTGAAAAATAGAGCACAACAGCCACTGAAATGTAGCTGTGAGTTTCATGTCACATCCTCATTCCCAGAGCAATCGTGTCCGCTCCCATGACGCACATGTGGCAATGATATATTGATTTAATTCATCCTCAATTTATTTGAATGTGATCTCCAGCGTTCGGCTCCCCAGGTGATCAAGTGCCTTCATCTCCTCCACGGAGATCCCATAATGCTGCTGGCTGGTTAACGTGAACTGGAGATTTCCATTTCATGTCATTTCTATAATCCACACTCATTTATTGTAATGAACAGATTATAGGTAGTCGTTGAGATAAATTTGATTATGCTGCACCGATAATTATGTGAGTAATGAAAATAAAAAAAAAAACTGATATTCAAAAATGAGATGAAAAGGCAACATAATCCACGAGGCTTGAAGAAATGATCTCTTCTTCTGGCTGTTTTCACAACAGCTTGTAAGGATTTTGTCTGCTGTGACTTTAAATCACCTATTATAACAGTGCAGTCTGTAGCCAAAGGATATAATTTGTGTGTGTGAACTAAGAAATGATATTTTAGCACAGTTAATAAAATATAATCTACCGTGTTACTATTCTAATCCTTAACATAAATGTCAGTTTCTCATAATCAGTCATAAATTAATTGTGCACATTCATAACCTGAAACATGACGGCAGCACCACCAACTGTGCTGTCCCGACTTTTTATGCAAATGAGAGGTTGGATTAAAGGTAGCTGGTGTTAGTGGGGCGAGTCGTGAGGAAAGGTCATTATATTTACACCCATATGTCTTTTGTCATGGTCCCAGCTGTGCCTCCCTCTCTTAACCCTGCCTTGTGTTTCATCTTGCTCACCTGTGTGTGTGTTCTCTCTCTCTCTCTCTCTCTCTGACCATGTGTGTTTATGTGGGTGTGGCACCTGCACACCTGCGACACACTATACACAAAGCATCCACTGACTCCAGACTTCACCAGTTCTCCATCACGGCATTGATGCTGCAGCCAAACTCAAGCTGTATTTCTCTCGTGTTCGTGTGAACCCAGTTTAACTCTGCGTCTACCTGCGCCTCAGGTTCATTACCCTCCCGTGGTCTCTGTCCGCCTGCCTCGCCAGCGCCTCGCCGGTCTGCCTCCCGGCCGACAGCTCATCTGCCTGCCCCGCTCCGCCGTGAAGTCTGCCTCGCCTCTCCAAACCCCCCGTCCCCGTCTCACCTACTTCTGCATAAAACTGCATTTGATCTATCGCAATCCTTTTTGTCCGAGTCACGCTTCTGGGTCAAAAACTCAACACAAGCAAATGTGTTTATTTACCAGAAAAGTCCACAGGGCCCCTTTAACTGTAATACAGTCGACTCTCCGGACTCTTCCATCTCCACTGTCCGGGCTTATTCACCCATTTTATTTTCATATCATTCTAATATAAACTGAAATGGCGAACTTGATGGTAAGTAAAACTCAGTCAAATAAGGTCAAGTCTTTTAAACTGATATGTGTCTGTAAGTCACTGATTACAAATCTCCAGTTGAGAAGAAGCAGTAGAAGCAGCTCACATAAGAATTGAACACTTGTATTGTTAAGTGTAATATTTTGAAACATTTTTAAACAGGCAATGGTTTAAATGGTTTCAGTCATTCAAATATTTTTCAATTTACATATCTGCTCATAATATTATTCTGTCATCCCTTCTGTCACATCTCCCCTGATATTAACTATTACATGTATTGATCTGCTGGATGAGACACTTCAGTATCCTCTCACCTTTTTCTCTCAGGTTGCTTATCTAATCATTTTATTGAGAGCTAATCATTTTGAGAGACTTTACAAGGAAGGCTGAACTTTGACTCGTGAATTAAAATGTCAACTATGTGAATAATTTACTGAAACGAGAGAAACACTAACACCTCACAAACAAACCAATGTTTTTTATCTAATTCGTATTTTTTTTTTTTTCGGGGAGACTTGCTAAATCTCTGCAGCCATGACTCTACCCACACCAAGCTGACAGCTGATATCAAGAAAACGTGTCAAACCAAACATCAGCTATCACACTCAACAGTAGCTTTGAATGAAAGCTTCACAGAGCGGCTTCCTTTCCTTTATTTCCTGCAAAATACATCAGCGCTTCTGTCTTATCCCGATGCCTAATGAAGCTTCACATCAATATCTGGAGGACGTTTTACCCGTATTAAAAGGATGCATTATGTATACTGATGTATTCATGTAGAATAAATGTGCAGTTTCCTGGCTGATGTCGCCAGGTCACGTTTAAGTTTGTCATTCCGTTTGTGCATCGTTAATGTGTCAGATCAAGATTTTCATCAAAAAGGGTAGAAAACATGAAATCACTAAACATTAAACGTCGGAATATAACTGAATGATATTGAGGAAATTGTGCAACATCTGCTTCACTTGAGTAGCAAAAATCCAGTGTAGTCACAAGACAATGAGCAGGAAGGTGCTGCACAAGTACAGCTAAGCACAGCAGCCCTGTTAGTTGTATTCTGACAGATACCTCCATACACATTTCATCTCTCGGGAGAAAGGAGGCATGAGAGTGGAACGCAGCAACTCATCATGATTCTGCAGGATGCATGACTTAGTACTGTAAGAAAGGTGACCCTAAAACACTCCTCCTCCTCTTTTAATGAACAGCATTGCTGCCTTCGTCTCAGAGATGCCCACTGGGTTGCAAGAGATGTCGGTGTCCATCCTCACCGTGAGTTAGTGGACACGAAAAAGGCCTTGACTGAAAAAATATCTGAACAGCATTTTGACCACAGGGGTTACTTACGGGTTCAAAAACTGTTTTAGTTTGGAAAGACCTGCATTATACTCGTGTATTGTGAGCCAAACAAAATCTTACTCAGGATGCTTCCACACATACAATCCATAAAAAAAGGACATATAAGACAAAAATCTATGTCAGGTGAAAATGAAAATAAGAAGGATGCAACAACAGGATTTAAGACCCAATTAATTATTGAAAACATAATCTGCACGAATGTTGCAGGTTACACACGCTTTTACAAGAAGCTGAGAAACAATTCCACATTAATGAGCTGGCAAACAGGAATGCTAACCAACTGGGCCTGAAGACATTTTCATTAGGGTTAAAGATCAAAATGTAAAAAGGTAATTCTACATAATTAGACATAATAACAAATGTTACATGAGAATTTATCGAGCTCTGGAGGAGCAGTTGTTCTCTGTCACCGCTGTTGATGCCCAGAGTTATTCTCTGTGTCTTTGGAGGTTTGACTTATTAAGACAGCACAGAAATTGAGAAAGACTTGTAAAGAAAGGTTCGGGCTCCAATGAATTTTAAACGGGTAAGAAAAAAAATGGCCCCAACTAATTATGGATCAATGCTCTGTCTGAGGTAATGAGAAAAAGAAATAACAGAAGAGACAGAGCGAGACGAACTCTTATGCGACTGCAGTGAAAACAAACAAAGTGATTTTTGAATAAAGTCACTGGTTGTAGATTAGGAGACAAGAACATGTGGCTCCAACATGTCATCCCCTTCTACTGCCATGCACAGTATTACTAACAAACATCAGGCCACAGGATGAATCATATTTTCACTCTCAATCACAAATCAGATGTTCTGACGTTCTTGAACCTGAAGGTCAAAAGTGCGTCAGTAATTTCAGCTAATCTTCCATTTTGTACTATCAGCATAATGCAGATGTAGCCTCAGACCCTGTATTTGGCTGTATTTGACTCCCCCCGCCCCGAAACCTCACAGCCCATTTTTACACCTTCATCTCACTAATCTGTCTCGGGCATGAGATTGTTAGACGTTTGGAAGATAAAAAATCAAAGAGTGTTGTGCTTCATCGTGGCCCTGGAAGATAAGGGCCTTTACTGTCACATAAAATCAGGAGCTGCCTACTGGAAAACACACCGTCCTCGGGCTATTCCCCACCATCATCGCCACTCGCTCCATACCATCTCCACGAATACTTGACATTCACTTCACTGACAAACTATTTCCAAAGACAAATCAAACCTACTACCACCTATTTCAGCACGTGAGGAATGTGCCTGAAGTAGAAATCATTTGTGTAAAGCGTGCGAGTGTGCGGGGAAATGTTTGCTTTGTTCCTCTAATAACTGCCACATCTTAATACCTTAACAAGAAAGTGCCACATATTGCTTTTTCTCGCTTCAAATAGTACTCAGAAACTCGCCACCTCGTTCCATACGTGCAGCGAATAACCTTTAACATCTTCACACCCATGCGAAGCGGTGGCCTGCAGGTATCGGCAGGTGGCTTCCTCAAAGTTAACACAATGAGGACAGCACAAAGACAAACAGATAAAGAGACTGCATAATTAACCAACCCGAGGCTGTGGGACATATTCACCAACCAAAACAAGTTATTTCAGCCATTAAATCAGCTGCAAACTACCACAGGAAGTGCAGACTGCAAATTCAAGAGAGGCCACACATGGATGTTGTCATGTCACTCATGTTAATTACATTACTGCTTAACATATGTACACATTTGTCATGGTGCAAGGATTTATTGTATTATCTGCCGGCTGCATCACAGGAGCCCGATCAGAGCACAAAAAAAAAAAACGCGAGATGACGATATGAGGCTGGAGCTGTTTTCCATAAGGAGGCTGCAGCAGTGTAATCAAATTAACAGTGCTTGTTTTGTAGTTCACACATGCTTCAGTATGACAACATCAGCGCGCTGTAAGATTGTCTGTTTGACTCATTGGACATCAAATCCCAGTCATTCATAACACTGACAAGTGGAAGAGGATGCTGAAAGTCAGTCTTTCTTACACAGATGCTTCGAAGCAATTACATAAATTAAGTTGTCAGATGGGTCCTGAGGGACGTTTGTCTTCCAGACTCTGCAAGACCAGTGGGCCTCGCTCCCAAACAAAGTGCTAGATAGGAAGGCGGCCAAGGAAGGGTTCGCCACTGTCAACAGTACCAACACTTCTCATATCAAATAATTCCTTTAATCTAACAAATGCACGTCATCTCACATCTTCCCAAGGAAAGATGCCCCATTCTTAGTCACTGTTGTGTTTGGAGAATGAATTTACGCTGCTGCATTTTCTGGACGGTGAAAACATGTTGTTTACAGATTTCAGGATGCCCGGCGCAACACACACACACACACACACACACACACACACACTTCTTTCTTATCACCATAGAGGAATAAACACACAGTGCTCCATATACTGACTCTGTGCTCTTCATACAGCCTGTGCAGTGTGATATCACATCACTGCCTCTGAATATATTTGCTTGCATTATATATTAGAAAAACCAGATAACAGAGACGTGTTGAGCACAAAGTGTGATCTGCAAGACGTTTTTGTCCCTTTTCACTTTATTAGTCTCTGATTTATCGGTGAAAATACGACTCCCTTGGGTGCCATTGTCTTGGTTTCTATCTCTAGCTTCTCTCTTGTAACTGCTGGTATGCAGTTTTTTTTTCAAGTGTCTCCGGGGCTCGCCTGCACCACAGTTGTCATTTTCAATTAGCTATAGCCTAAATACATGTCTGTTGGTCCACGTCAATAATCATTTCATCTAAGAGGATGGGACAGCTGCAACTTCAAGACATATTCCATTTCCATCAAGGTTAGCCCATCAACTAATTTACATTTCATCTCACACCTGCCCCCAAGCGGACTGACAAACATATTCAAGCATGTACTGCAAGCAAATAAGCGATTTACATCCGATAAGGATAAGAGTAACCTCTAATTTGTGCCAAGTGAAACAGGCGCAGCTGCTCGTTCCCTCCATCGATTCCCCTGATGTGCAGGTGAAGCGTTGTTTGATTTGGACTCTGTTTGGCGACTTTGACTGCGCATCCCTCGGTGAGATGATCCATTTCCAGACGATCTCAGGAAATTAAACTAAGCGGTGGAGTGGGCTGACATGACCATCGTTTAAGCACATTAGGTCTCATGAAATATATATGCAGATTAGCATTACGGCAAATTACAGCCCATTTGAAATCACAAGCATGACTTCAAGTTAGGCTGCCATCATTAAGTCTTAATGGAGGCTGTGTAACACTAACAGAAAACCACGGCGGCGTGAGACTGTGACGTAGGTTACATGATTTCAGCACTGATTTACAGATGAGATTCAAAAGTACATTGCTGTAAATTTGAACAATAATTTACTATTTTGCACATATGCAAAGCACCCTGGAGTCAAACAGGCTCCGATTCGTTGACTTAAGTTTAACACAGCCTGCCTTTACAGCGCAATGATTCACTTGTTGACATCAGTTAAAAAGAAAAGTGAAAAAACTCCAGAGAGCAGTTTGTGTAAGAAAACAAATGATTTTGCTGAATCGGCCAGAATTTCTTTACATCGCAGCAAAAATTGAATATTGATCGTGTCCATGTTGCAAATGATGCAACACAACTACAGACCAGCCGATGTGACATGGCAGTCGAAGATAGATGTGCTCAACTCGCCATCCATCAGAGAATGTGAATGAAATTGTGCTTGAAGCAAAAACAGAGGGAGCAGGCTACTCTTCCCTGTGTACATCCCATTTACACACACACACACACACACCATACATTGAATGTAACTCAATCAGAGGTTGAGACCCACTGCATGCATCACAAGGAAGATTTTGAGCATCACGATTCACAGGATAGCAAAACACACATTTCCTCTACAGAGAATTTTTTTCCCCTTTATTGTTGACTCTTGTAAAAGCCTCTGAGCCACATGTTGGATCATCTGTCATGTTCTCTGATGCTGTTTACATCAATAACATTTCTATCAGCATCTGTTTCCAAAGTACCGACTTATCTGAACAAATTCTGGAGTGATTGAAAAAAAAAATAGTTCCTGTATTTTTAGAAAGGGAAACTGGTCCAAAGGTTCACGGTTGAAATCTTGAGTCTTGAATACTGTCGTGACATACTTAGTGATGTTAAATTAGAAAGTGGCCTTAAAATAGTCTGATGTTTCTTCGTTTCTGTGAATAGACCTGCATTAAAAATGAAGAAAAGCCAAAGCAGCAGGGGGATTCACTGACGGCAGACACACTTCAAAAGGTTGTATTTTCCTCTGGCAGACTCACTTCTGTCTGTCAACATTTGACTAATTGCTGTCATTGAAAAGAAAGTCACACAAACTCCCCCCCAAAAAAACAAAAAGGAAATAATACTCCTAATTTAATAACGTCTTCATAATACGCCTTCCTCATCCCCCAAACAATCAATAAGATCAAACAGGACCGTGTGCAGCCTGGAGCCACAATCCAGGACCCAGCTGTCAGCAGCACAGTCACATCACAGCATCACACCAGCCTTAAACATCCAACCGCAGCCAAGCAGCAAAATTAGAGTTTGGGAAATTTGCATATCTCTGATTAGATAATTCCTGTGGGTCTACTTGTGTGGTAAGTGTTGTGTTAGAAGCCTCCTGCTCTGCTAACCTGAAGATGCACTCCACACAAACAGGGCTGACCTGCCTGTGCTCCTGCAGCTCAGCCTCCTCTTCCTCCACCAAATATTTCCACCGGTCCTGTTTGAGCTCCTGTCAGCAGCAGCCAGCACCTCAAACCCACTCCAGTGATTCAAAGCATCTCTGCGTTCAAGGCTGCTGAGGGTTCACTGCAGGACAATCTGAGCTCCAGCCTGGAAACATCACCTCAACTTCAAGCAGCCAGAACAACACCAGGAGTGTTTGCATCATACTTTGTGTTTGTGCATCCTGACACTCATCACACACACACACGTTTCATTTTCATGCACTGTTTAGGAAAAGAGGAAGTTATTCCAACAACATGAGGAGAAATAAACTCAGGATTATCACCAGCATCAACAGAACTTGAACATTTCATTCATGCAGCTGCAGCCACATTTCAACCTCAGCAAAAAAAACAAAAAAAACACGAGATGCTTGAGGAAAAATAGTTGAACCTACTCACAGAAATACAAAAAAAAAGTCGTCCCTCGTCTCACTTTTTCTTTCCTCCCCGGATCAGATCTCGGATCCCGGTCTGATCTCTCTGAGCTCAGGTCCAGGCTCCTCGGCTCTTATCTGCTAAACCAGCGTGAACGCAACATCCTCCAGAAGCCAAAAAGAAAAAAAAGAGAAATGAGGAGCTTTGTGTCCAGCTCGGTCCCCCTGCAGCGACCAGCCTCCGCCTCTGCTCCGGGTCTCCGTGCGTCGCGGTGCCGGGCTCTGGCTCTCGGTCGGCGGCTGCAGCTGGAGGCTCCGCAGCGCAGCGTCGAGTGTGTGCGGAGCTCAGGAGGAGCCGCGGTGGCCCCCGGTCAGCTGAAGGAGTGGCATCAGTGTGTGACACACCAGCCTGCACGGAGCTTCGTCTGCAGCCTGCTGCCTCCCTCACATGCACAATGTTCAGGGAGTTGAGCTCAGAGACCTGTCACCTGGGTTTGTGCAGATTCATGTGAATGTGTTTGCAGCTGCAGGATGATGGAACAGAACAGTTTTCATGGGATGAGTTAGGTTTGCAGAGACATGCAGCTAAAAATGATTTATTAATTACTTAATTACATGCAGGTGTCCTCTGCAGCGTGGTTCATTTCTGTTGAGCATTTTTTGGTATTTAAATTTCTTATTATTTATTATTATTACATTCAACATATAGCAGTAATGATAATAATAATAATAATAATAATAATAATAAAGCTTTTTAGCTAGAATTAACTAAATGTTTGCAAGTGTGTAATGACTTTTCAGTGCCATCTAATGGCCACACTCTGTAACTACACCTACCGTTTTAGAATTTTTTTGAAGATGTTGAATGTAGAAATTGATGTTGAAATTAGAGCATGAATCTTGACTTTACAGCGACATGTGTTGTAACGGATTTGATTTGAATGTAAAAAAAACAAAGTTAGCATTAATGCAGTTTACTCACAATGACCACAGGAGGGCAGTAATCCTCATACATAAACAGTCCACAATTTGTAGGCTACTTTCTGGTATCGTGTTTGTTCGGCTTAACGTTACTTAGATTCAAACCTGTGATCAGTGCAAGTGAAAAAGCTTTTCTACCCTCATCTGTCACATGAACCTCGTCTTTGCATTTTGCAGCAGTTCAGTGTCTCTGGGTGTTTTATTGAATTCATTCGATGGTGCACGGCTTCACGCTGTTTGATAACAAATACTGTACATTTCTACATTGATGCTGTTTACATTAGTGCTACGATTACCTCAACAAAATACTAATAATCGCTATGAATATTTGCGTTTTTCCCACTGAAGAACGTGACAATGTCAATGCTAACATGCGAACATCATCTAAATTTCTTAGTTTGCCTCTGATTGTTTGAACTTTATTTTGAAATTTGGAAGTTTTGCTATGATTTCATTTTTGCATTGACTCCGACTTAATGTAGTTCATCGCATGCTGACTAGTTAAAATTAACTAGTTAATGTTAAAATTTTGTTGCAGTGGAGACGTTTGTTTGTACAGACACAGTAGCATGTGATACTTCCCTAATACATAGATTACATGATAATAAAAACATTGATAATCAACTTTCAAATTTTAACTTTATAAATAGACAGAGGTGTAGTTGCACTCTGTGGCCACTGGAGGGCACTGAACATACATTTTGTCTTGGTGTCCTATTAAATTGTCTGTTCACCGCGAACAGGCGTTTATTAGTCAGGTGGGCGACAGGTGAGGCTTTAATGCTTTGCCCAAGGATTTTTTGACAGAACAAAAATCTATTGATGGTCAAACACCGGCTGAAGATTCACTTCACTAATCAATAGGCCACTTTACTACATCACTGAGTTTCAAAGTCGGATTGTGGGGGTCCTTTGATGGAAACGACTTTTGTTTGAAGCTCGAGGCAAATGTTTGTTTGTATTTGTTTTTCCATTTTCATTGTGCATATGAAATTATTTTGAATTATTTTGTTTTAAAGCAGTTCTTTTGGGAGAGAAACTTCATTTATAAACTAGTAACATAAGAAGGTTACTAGAAGAAAGGTGAATATAAAAGTGAAGCACAACATTCGGATAAATGAACATGCAGAAATATAATCGTTCTAATATTTACATTTGTTGGAGAACTTGTTTGTACTGTAAAATGACATTTTGAAGAGTTATGTCTGGCTTTAAAGGTTGAATGTTTTTTCACAACCAAAGCAGCACTAAAATCAACAATTAAAAAAAAAATATATATTAAACTTTCTCTCCATATTTCATTATTGTGTATTTATTAATTTTGTCTGCATTGAGAAGAGATGAAAAAGCGTGTGTGTGTGTCACTCCGCAGCACGTCGGCCCTCTTAACACAACATCAATGGTACTAGACTGGAGAGTATGGATTAGTTCCTTCTGTTTCACGTATCCATTACATAGCTCATATTGCCACCCTCTGCTGTGAGTGTTTGACTGACAATATGGAGCTAACAGCCTATCTCTACCCCCCATCATTAATTAAACAGTACCCATGAGTGAGTGCTCTTCCTATTGCACGATTGATCCATTCCAATGCTTGTAGCTCTTATCAGCTCTCAGATGCCATCTTTTTAAAAGCAGTATTTTAAGGGTCCTTTTTACAGCTTCGCTTGTTGGCACTGATACCGTGTGCAGAGCTGTGCTTATAGCATACGCTGTGAAATATATTTCAGAGGACAGCATATTATTTCTCATGTCTGTTAGCGTAAGCTAAGTAGTTTAGGTCTCTGCCTCGCAGTCTTGAATAATGTCTCAGATTCAAAGGATATGGAGTATTCAATTTGTCTTGTACTTTAAAACTACAAGGCAGTAAACTGTTCAGTGTTAGTGTTTCAACACAGTGAATATATACTGTACTGTTATCTTTAATGCATGCGTCGATTCAGCAGAGCAGTCATGAGGCAAAGATCACAAGCAGTCAAAATACTAATAATCAGCCTCAGTCATGAACACAGACACTGCATGGTTTGAATCTTCAGTACGATTTTGAGGTGGTGCACATCGATGTGATTGAAGTCTTGGTCCAGTCTGCGCACATTCAGGAACCGGATTCAGAGGATGGATTTTTTTTCCCTGCAGTTCTACCCAAGGTGCAAATAAGATAAGCAAGGTTTAATTAACCTGGAGATAAAGCAGAAACATGCCCTCCAAAGCTGCATGTTAAAAGCACTACTAATCACATGAGTTTGTTGAACGGGCAACAGGAACTAGACGGCAGTGCACGTGCACACTTGCAGGATCTCTTTTCAAATGCAAATCTGCCATATTGCCTGTGGGAACACACCGACTTTGGTTTTGTTGTGATTATACTGCGGCTTTAGACTGTCACTGTGACACTTATTGCTGAGAGCATCAAATATTTGGAACAAAAGTGAAGCTATTATCACAGTGAACAAGATCTGGATGGTCTGTAGGTGCCGCTGCAACTCATTAACAGATAGTTGGACCATTGGGCTCAGCACACAACACAACACTGTAAACATGTCAGGCTATATGGCAAATACACAATGACAGTATGAAGTGGAGTAAAGGACACATTTCACCCAAACTGGTTTTATACAATTTTATTATTCTTTGTCAGACGTGGCCTTTCTGTCTTCTCCTGATCATTTCTGGACACTTGTAACCAACTGCAAACACATAATTTTCAGGAAACATAATTACAGCTAAGGATGACAGTAAATAGGAAAGCTTCAAATTGCAATGTCATAGTTTGCTGAAGTCTACACTCGATGCTCCATAAAACTGTCCTCCCCTCTGCAGTAAATGACAACATGTTGTTGGTGGTAAGAACACAGCATCACATAATTAGAGAGGTGGATCCAAGAAAAGGATTAGAAATTAGGGCCTGACAATAAATGGCAGGGGTGGGTTGAGTCGTGTGGCAGGATGCAGGACTTTCTGAGCTTGTTGAGCCAAACTTTTTATCATATTGGCGGGTGAAATCTGTGAGCTGCTGGCAGAACGAAGGACATGATCAGAAACAAATTTCCTCCCTGTCCCCAACACAACCCATGATTTAAATTGCATGTGGGCATGTTGGAAAAAACTCGTGAAGCCGACTGAATGGTGGACTTGATTCCTGAATGGTACTATGAGGGATTCAATGGTTCTATTTAGAATAATGAAGATGTGGGCAAATGGAAGAACTGTGCTGACAGCAGTCAGTCCCATGAGTTAGTGTAGTGTCTTATAGGAATCAACAGCATGGCTCAAACACCTGTCTGATCAGTCATATCGCTTGGCAGAACCTGTTCTTTACATAATCTTCCTTCACTCACGTCTGTCTCTTTCTCTGTCAGTGTGGGAATGAACACTTTCACACTTCTAACGATGCAAGTATCTGACATCTGCGGTTTGCAAGGTGGTGTGTGATGTTGCAGCTGACTGAATCCTAATTTCCCAAGAAAAGGCTAAGGAGATGGCAATCCTCAGCATTTGAGCTCACACAGCACTATCCGTGAACAAAACGTCTTAATTTATCTTCATTACACACTCGGAGAGCCGAGTTGTGCTACACTGCTTTTCACTTCGCTTCACTACAGCTCAGACTACTGCACCAACTTCTGATTCAGACATGGAAGACAGCCTGTATTTTTGGTGCAATCTAATGACGTGTATCATTATACATGATATTTCTGCTGAATGAAAAAGGTGATGATATTTGGAAAAACTGTTAGAGACAGGAGGGCTCATTATTTTCACATATTATTCTGTTCGTGCGCATGTGTGTCTGCTAACATGCATGTGTGTGTTTGATTTGCTGAGTGTAAGTCTCCTGCAATATAAACGTCAGGAAGGCATAAAGGTATACTAGTACAGATGGTGAGTTACATTAACATGCTTAGCAAATTTAAGCAATTTATATTTATTGCTCAGCAGATGCTGACTAGATAGAGGTGGTAAATTATAATTTGGTTGGTAGACTGATTCTTTTCAATATTGGTTGCACCAACATCTGCTGGGTGGAGTGTTTATGCATGCAAGTGGCTGCATAAAATCACAGTGACGGATGAAATATTTAAAGTCTATTCAAAGTAAAAACAAAACAGAATTCACAGCATAGTCTGAATTAAAGATATTAAACCTGTCAGAGAGTTAAAGACATAGTCGCAATAGCCGAAAAACTAAAGGATGCTTTGTTTTCATCGGGAAATTCTTTAGTAGCACATTAAGCTGGAAAACATTGATGTTTTTGGGAACAACCAGTATGTCTGAAAGCCGGTTTTCCTCCAACGCCACAGAGCAAAGACATAATTTGTAGAATACATGTACGTACAGTGCTCAACACAGAAAAACATAATATGGTATTTGAGCATGGAATTTCATTCTGGACCCTGTGTGGATCACCACATCTGGGAAATTTCAAGGACTGGACAAGAAACTGAATGAAGACCGGAAACAGACAACATCAGCCGTCTGTGAAGACCAGATCAAAACGCTCACAGCACAGATAGAGGGACGGGTCAAAGGTCATCGACCAGGAGTCAGCGGACGGCCGGAGGAAGGCCAAGCAGGATGTTTACATCAAAGGCCAGACAGCGTCTTTGAAAAGAGACAGAGGTTATGATCTATCGACATATAGACATTTCATACTTGGGTCACACAATGACAACTGAGCCGGCTCTGCCCAGAGGCTGAAAGCTTCAAAAAAGCTGGACCTTGAGTTAAGATTATATTGTCACATAATAGAGTATATTTCTTTTCATGAAACTATATTGTCATTATTGTCCAATTTTTCTCTTGGCAGGATGGAAAACAGTTTTATTAATGTACTGTGGGACAAACTGTGGGTTTCATATGTGTTGGTTGGATCACTCTTAATTAGAAGGAACAGCAGGACGGAGACAGATAACTCTCTTAAGCAGCTTTTACAGTTCCCCACACTTCATCAGCTTCACAGCAACAATACTTCCCTTCCTGTCTCACATGTGGCTGAGTTAACCAATCAAACACCACAAAGACAAGACTAAAGTCAACGCGGGGAAAAGAAGAAGCATAGATTCGGCCGAACTGTATAAAAGCTGCTGTTACGACGAACATATAAAATGCACACGGATTGCATTCAATTATTTTTTATTTCATTTCCAGACTGCTTGAATATTGTCATTTTCAGTCACAACAAGCAGCTGTTTTCAGTAGAAAAACTCTTCAAAGCAACTGTTCAATACCTGCTCAGCAGATAACAGGCGCACACAGGTAGCGATTAACTGGTGAACATAGCCGAGCATGAAGCAGCTAAAGAGACAGATATTTCCCTCAGGAGCTGGTAGAGACTCAAAACAGAGCGAAAAGAGAGAATATTGAACTTCCATTCGCCTGGTCGTCAGAAACATGATTACAAATGAATGCTAATGTCGCTGTCTATCTGCTGGATGTGTAAACAGGCCAGGAAACCTACAAGCTAATACAGCATGTCTGTGTTGTATAAGAAATCTGTTTTTAAATAGTTTAATATCTGACCATAGTTAATATTGGATTATGGAAAGCTTGGTCTAATCCTACATCATAGCATTATATATTTCTTGATCATGCTTGAAATTACACTAATTTATCTGAGCATCAATCTATTCCATTTCTCACAGTTATGAATTATTAAAGAAACATTTTAAAATATGTTGTAGATGTTTAATAAATGGTAACATCTCTTCAGAATCTATTTAGGTTTCCACATACAAGAAATTTGACTTAAACACATAAGCAGAAAAATACAATGAAATGTTCAAATCAGAAGTGTGAATAGAAAATAGGAAATTGATGCTAAAATATGGAATAACTATGATAAAAATATGCACAATATGTTATTTAAATGAAAGAGCCTTTCAGAGCTGTACAGTTTGTGCAGGAATGTGCAAAGTATTCACCAGGGAACGTGCAAAGGTTCACAGCAGTATAGGAATATTTGAAATATACAAGATGGTAATGCAGAAAAAAAAAGATGTATCAAAAAACAAAATATGCATTTTGGCCACAGAATCACAGAATGAGCCTTAAAGTTTCATGTTTATGTTGAATATAAGCCCACACTCTGCTCCTCGATGAAATGTTGTCGAAGCCATCCAGCTGCCTCAGCGACCAGTCGATCCACCTGCAGAGAATGTGAGATTGTCTGCCGTCTCCCTGCAGAAATACAGAATGCATTTGTCAGTGCTTGTGCCAGCAGAACGCTTGTATCTCAAATCGCCCCCATCAGAATCATCTAGTGCAGATAGTCACTCTGGTGCTGTCTACGCTGCTGAAATAACACACTCCGACTCCATTCAGCTGTGATTGGAAATAACAATCATAATTACCACGGCGTAATCATATCCCTCAGCAATGACTGTCACCAGAGAAATACCATTACTCTAATGTCATAACAAATCAGCTGGTTTCAAGAACAGGAGCCAGAAAAAGAGGGAGAAAGGAGGATGGACCCGGATAATTGGAAAGGTTCAGTATCATGTATCATATAATTTCATTCAATTCTGGAAAAGCTGTGTCAGACTCCCTCTGGTTGGTTCTGCTCGGGTTTGTAATGTCAAAGTCGACTGGAGGATTTGTTTGTGTCTTTGTCTCTAGCCGTTCACACCCTCCACCATTCACTGATTCCTAGTCAATTTAGCAAAACTAACATATATACACACAGCAGTGGAGTTGAGACAGAAGAGCGGATGCTGCCATTCACCCTCTGCCTCCGCTCTTTGTGGGAAGATTCCTCATCTCCCATGTGGCGGCCCATTTGTCCTGGAGTAATTCATTACCTGTTCACTCAGTAGTGACAACACCTCAATTCCATCTGGCTCTACTGTCTCCTGGGGCCCCAGTAGCCCCAGAATAATAAGGACAGTCACCAGGAAACATATTTGCTCACCTATTACCTCAGTAACTATGTAATGATTGATTCCTTGTTGGATTATCCATGTGTCACAGCACAGCCAAGAGCCTCTTTAATGAGAGCAGCGCCGCTCGCTCTACCTGCGACTCCACTCCAAATCACAGATGATAAACCGAGCAAAGAATATGTGACAGCCGTCGCTGAAGTCATGTGATAGGCAGCGTTTCGCAGAGACGAGTGTACCAGTCAACTTGTCTCATCTCTGTTTTCGAGAGCTGAAATGCAAAATTGGCTCTGAGCCGGAACAATGAAAATTGTCCCTACAGACAAAAAAAAAAAAAAAAAAAAACCATATTCCACCTGCCATCAGTGAGAAATCTGACCACTTTCTCCAGGGGGTGAAGAAAAACACACAAACAAGTAGAATAATTGCTGCTTTGAAATGTCCTTATCCAAAAAGAGCTGTTTTCACCTCCTCCAAATTTATTCATTCAGTTTTGTCGGAGCTGCGTGCAATTTTACACCAAATAAGACAGATTCCTTCAGAAGAAGAAAATAGTGAAGCCATAATGTTTCTATTATGTAAGATCAATAATAGCAGCACAGCAGCACAAACCCAAGGACACTTTGATATTTAACAGGGTTGCAGCACTGTCATAACCCAATTGATGGGACCACCTCAGGAGTTGTGTTGCAACCACTCACTGCAGGCTGCACCCACCCAGGGTATCACTTCAGAGGCCGGCAGCTGTGCCTGACAGCTGGACACATGTTGTCATCCTCTCCCTGCAGGAACGCTCAGGAAAGGCTTTCTGTATCCTAGAGCTACTCTTTGAATCCACGCTTGATCACAGTAATATCGTTCCACAGCTGAAAAAAAAAAAAAAAACATAAATTGCGAGGCATGGCTCTTCCTATGGTGCCAATCACTTCACATTTAGCCAGCTTAGTTAGGCGTGCAACTAATGCTTTCATCTGGTGTGATTGCCAGTGGAGGCAACAGTAGAATGAGCTCCTGATCACCAATATGAAAATAATTATTTCAGATACGAGGGAGCGCAGGCATCGGGGAGTCTTTGAGGTAAACATCGAGCCAAATTTCTGTCTGATTGTTCTACAGTATCTATCGATCAATCTGCTGTTATCATGGCGCATTTGTGGTTCACAAAGCATCATTAGTATTTGAATTCGGCCCACCCCCTCTCCTTCACACATCGACACACACACACACACAACATACATGCAGCACATTTCTCAGTCTTTTACCCTTACGATCACGCATCTGGGATCTGTTCCAGCTCGGCTAAAATTGATTAATAGTGGCTTTAATTCCACAGAATGCTGACTGCAGACTCGGCAACTGTGTGTCTTGAAACATGCTCCTTCCAGTCTCATCATCAAGATGTGTGTTTTGGAGAAGTTAATGAATAAGTCATTAGGAGGTGACTATGATTGATGTGTTAGAAACAAAACAAGCTACGATCGGCTGCTGCTGGAATCAGTGCGGCGGCCAGACAAACTGCAGGTGAAGCGACTGCTGAAGCAAGCAGACGGCACATTCATTCCACCATATGTGCATTGTCTTCCTGATGGCAGACGATTCATATGTGGTTTGCTCTTTAAACACGCTTTTCTTCCGTGCACCCGGTGGGATCTCTCATTGGATGAGTCTCAGCGTCCTTTCGCAGAGAGTTGATGTTTCGCTTTCCAAAATCTCAAACACTTGGACTTGAGAGGAAGTTGTGATTAACGCTCTGATGGGAAGAAAAAGTCTCATTATTCGTGACGAGGCCTTACTGCGATCAGCAATTAAAATATAAAGGCAGAGTGTTGTCCTGCTGGCTCAGTTGGTTAAAGGTCACACAAGCAGGGAGTTCTTCTGTATCTTTATTTTTGGCAGCATGGAAAAGCCTCCGAAAAAGCTCCTGATGACGGCTTTAACCTTCCCCTGAAACATTTACTAATGAAAATCTTTCTGCTGGGTTTGCAGCTCTCCAGGTCAGGGTGGTGAGGGGAACATGCATACTTTATTGCCTCAATCTCCTAAGTTTAGATCTGACTTGGGATCAGGTCCTGTTTCGCCTGTGGACGCTATCAAACAACACTGCACAAGAGAAGAGGAAGTGAAGAGGAAGAGGACACAAATCTTGCGTCGGTATATTTGTGCATGTATGAAAATATTTTATATCCGGCGTCACTCTGCATGATTTGCTATTGTATTTGTCTATTCAAACGACACTTTGGTGATTTAAAATACCCACTAGACTGTAGGGGATCTAGAAACCTATAGTAATGCAAGCTCAACATTCTGCCCTCCCCGGCTTATAATACAGCAGCGAAAAGTAATAAGCTGCTTTAAAGACGAGAATTCATGCAGAGACAAGCTGTTGAAATAGCTCTAAGTTGCATTACCACCCAACCCTTCAGCAAAACAATTTCAAATGAATAACTGCTGTGTAAAATATAAACTCATATAATTCCACCCCTGCTTTTTGAACTGCCGTATAAAAAGGATGCAGAAACAGGAAAAGGAGAGCACTGCACTCATTACAGATGATTACGTTGTACCTGGCTGATGTGAGCTAAACATAAGGACTTTAAAGGCTGCTGGTTGAAATCCCAAAACAAATTCCTTTAGCACAAACCACTGGTGTGTCCTTAAAATGGTTCCCTGGATTCCTGAATGCTAATCTCAGCACACACGCTGTGGTTGTACTGGGCAGCGTCGAGATGTAACTGCATGTGCAGCTGGTGGAGTGTGAAATAAGTATTAGAGAAAAAGTGCTCGCATGATCAGAAGAATTTTTTTCTGTATGCGTAAAGGTTTATTCAAAGCTGCATTCAAAATAGATTCATGACTAGTTGTCCGTGTTCGGATAGTGGACACACATGTATGGTACATGTTCATATGACTGATAATGATAATTAAACTCATTTCCTTATCTTGAACTTGAATCTTGAACATCGTAGTAGAAAGCTCTTCATATTACAAGAGTATGAAAGTGTTAATTGTGTTAAGCAAACAGGAGGGGGGCAGCTGCACCAGACTGCACTGTTTCAGAGGAGCTGGCCCTTTCTAACAATGAGGGTCAGTCAGTAATGGAGCCGATCCAACAGGGTGTCCAGTCTGATCCTGCTACACTGTTTGTCCAGAGTGTGTGTAAGTGGTTCAATGGTAAAGTACTGAATGCATATTTGCAGTACCCATCAGGTCTTTGTGTAATTTACACTTTAAGGAGACATTATGGTTTTGATCACCAGAGTTGACTGTCAAAGGAAGTTGTCATGTACTTTAGCAATGTGTGGAGATCATTATTATCATTATTTCATTTATTTCTGTTGCTCTATGAAAAATATTCTGTGATGCCTGTGCCATTAGATAAGCTGATAAAATAGCAATGCTACAAGGCTCAGTCATGAATCATAACAAAATGCTAATTGCAGTTCATCTGTGCTACTCACGAAAAACAAAAATTATACAAATGCATGACTAAAAAAAAAATAAAAATTATACAAATGCATGACTACAAAAGAAGCTAGGTAGGTCAGCAGGGTGAACAGACTGTGGCTGTGGTGGATATTGTCTTTTAGTACCCTTTGGACTCGTGCAAAGGTACGTCACAGATATCACTGTTGCTCAGGAGAGGGATAACAATGATGTTCTAGTGGTTTTAATCCTGAGTCCTGAGTCGTCCACACACCAGCTTTCTATTGCTCCTCTGTAAAAGCTAACAAGAGCTTGGTAAGTTTCCTTAAACAGTGCAGCCTTTTCTTTCTTTTCCATGTGTGACGCTGATTCCCAGGTGCCTGAAAATGTTCACCTGCTCCACCTCAGCTCCACTGATGTAGACAAAGGAGTTTAGGATCACATGAGCGTCCACATTACCACACACTCAACCCACTGTGGACGGTTTAATTACAGCACTTGTCTGAGGGGCAGAGTCATGGCTCTGCAGCCCGGCGGAGATCCAGGGTGACTTTCAGGCCTCTGCACAGAGACCAGAGGAGCTTCAGTCTCCATCAGCATCAACACGTCACTGTATTAATGAATAAGAAATAAATACTGCTGGAGATGCCGACATTGTGTGAAGGTGTTTATGTCTTTATGAGCTTCAGATCAGCTGCAGTCACACAAGCTATTCACTAATAGGTGTTAATTTTACTATGTTTACTGTTAGGTGAGTGGTAAAGTCTGTAAATATCGGCACATCTCTGGCACAGCTTGGTGGCCTTTAATTGTCACAAATAAGGAAATCGCACTTTCTGAATAGAGGAGGGAAATTAGCTAATTACAGCAGAGATACAACAGATCTCGAGATTTGAATCTGTCTGGGCTCAATTTTCACACCACGTCCCGTCACGTAAGACTAAACACAAAATATTAAAAACAGAATAATGATAATGTTATTAAAATGTGCAAATTGGACTATATTATTTCCTCAACTGCAGCCTGGATGTGCACCTGTAAACATCACAACATGTCATACAGGACTTTCTCTTTTCTTTTCCACCTTCTTGCAGCAGGTTGAGGTCGACTCTGGTCAAAGCAGAATACTTAGATAGTTTAAATGTTTGCGACTGCCTGACACCGCGACGTCCAAACAGGTGCCTTGATTCAGGTTTGTGGTTTGCTCAGATTATCGAGCAGCTCCCGGTCTTACCTTTCACACCCTCACATATTGTTCAGCTTCCTCCTCTCCTGCTCAACAAGCTACCTTTACTCTTCTCCTCCTGCCATGGAAACCTTCTTTATGGGGCTCAAAGGGAATTATTCACAGTCTCCTCAGGGCTCTGACAAGGTCGTGGGCTTTCTGTCTCCCCTCTGTCTTGGCTTCTGTTCTGAACCATAATTGATTAGGTTAAGCAGAAAGAGAGGGAAGGTCACGCCTGCAGCGGGTGATCTGGAGCACTCAACAGCACGCGTGGCCACAGACACATGCTCTCCATCACCCAGAGACAACCGCGGCGTGGACAGAATGAACCACACCTTTGAAATGGGTTCACTCCCAACAAGATCGTTTAGCTGCAACGAAGCTGCTCGGATTCTACGTGCTCAACACCATCGGATCATATATGAGAGGCCAAGTGAGAGCTGCTATTTTATTCCTCTGTAATAAAGATTTTGATTTAAAAAAAAATGCAAACATATTCATTTTGGCATGAGGAACCTGTCGGGAAGAGCATCCAGTCACACATTAGTGCACAAAGAAAATCTCAAAGTAAATTTTAACAAGAACATTGTTCCTGGAAGGAGACGGAATAAAAAGGATGCTGTGCTCAATTTGTGCAGCCCGGGTGCCTCTGAATCAGCTCGGCTTCATTAGTCAGACTAGAATTGTTCTTGAAGGACATAAAACTCAGTGAATCAGGAGGCGGGCATGATGTGGGTAAGTAAAATCAAGGGGAAGATCTGGGTGGGTTTTTTTTCTGTATTGGATTCAGTCAGCCAACACAGCAAATCCAAAAAGCAGCAGCTGCTGGCCCAGGTTGATACCATTCAGCCTGAAATATAAAAAAGTGACAATGCTCACACTGAGGCATGCAGGCACAAAATGGGAGAATTCAGTCTTCAAATACAAAGTAAATCGTTCCCCATTGTTCGACATGTTTATTTCTGCTCTCTGATGATATTCATGAGGCGATTTTGTGACAGTATGGAGATTCACAGACATATAAGATTTGTTTGAAAATGAGATGATAGCAAAAATAAAATAAAATAAAAAACATTTTGATGTGTAGCTATGGGGGTTCATCCTGGGGAGAGATTGTATTTCACCTCAATCCCAATGACTCGTCTCATCACGTAGCAGATGAAAACCTAGTGGGAAAGGTAAATAAAGGATGGCAGTGGTCTCAGCCCACTGGTTGCTTGACATTCCTCTGTTGTCTCATGTGCATAGTGAAGAGGAGTAAAGCCAGGGTATTTGTCTGCGGTGCAACTGTTGTTCGACATATAACGCCCGACTTTATTCACAAACACTTTTTCAAACACGTCGTTATATGGTGTATGGAAAGTCCACTGCAGCTGCAAATAACAAATTGAAAGCAGACAGAAGATTGATTGATTCAGACACATTTTGATTTTCCTACAAAACAAACAATTTGAAGGGTCAGTTCACGCAAATTACAACCAAACAAAACCAAACACATCTTCTCACTTACTACTCGCAGTATGCAGCCATGCAGATATTTCTGCTTTTGAAAAACCGGCCTCAAACTTCACCTTCCACCCAGGTACAATGAGGGTGAAGGGAATTTCATTTGCGGCGTTCACAGAAATAAAAAATATTATTTAAAAAAAAAATCAGAAAAAACAACCAAAACTGCTCATAGACATCTTTTCAATATTATGATAGAAGCATCACTTTAGATGTCGTCCCAAAAGCACAATCATTAGATGACATCCAGGATGATCGAGAACGGATTTGATATTCCACTCGACTGCAGGCGTTTAACACTTTGGTATCATTTAAATTATTAATTGCCCATTCATCTGGATGCAGCTGCTGTTTTTAATTTACGCTGACTGACCAGGGATCGGTGTGACGGAGAGTCAAGACGTATGAAATACAGTAGGAACAGCTGCATACGAATGAGCAGCAGGACTCTGTTATCCCTATGCAGAGCGCGGCTTGGAGAGAGGCAGGCCAGAGCGATGATGAGTCCATCCCTCGCGAATAAATTGGGGTTGACTTTGTGAGGGCCTTGAAGGAAGGGAAAGGGAATGGAATGAGAATGTGCTGTTGCTATGCTGCAGGATAATATTCATAGAAGATGAGAGGCAATGGTAATGTTAGGTGAGGGAGGCGGCCAGGCTTCGTGAAACCTTTGTAGGGGTGAAGGGCGGACGACCCCGGCCACTGGCATCGCCCGTGAAAGAAGAGGAAGATCTAATTCAAACGGCGACGTCAAACTGACACGACAGTGCGGAAAAACAACAGCTTTGCAGGCCCTTGCTTCATGTCATCGTCTTTTCAAGATGCAAAACAGAAGCCAGACAATGAGAGGGAGTCAAAAAAAAAAAAAAAAAAGGAGCGTGTAGGCCTTGTTCTCAAATTCCTGGAGAAATCTCTTTTTTTTTTCCTTGACAGCACATCACTAAAGGCTGTGCCATTTTTTTTATTATTATTAAAGGGCAAAGCCTGATTTGAATATTCATAAACAGCTCGTTCTGTAGACCTCTGTGTTTGAATGCATTAATAAAACACAAAATGTTTTTTTAAATGAATGCAGCAGTAAAAATGCAATAAAAGTGTATGACTTTCTGAAGGAGGTCATTAAAATTTCAGGGAATAATAAATCCTTTTAGAGGAATAGCACTCCGAATGCAGCCAGAAGTTGAGCAATTAAATTATTTAGACCTCCCACAGCGAGAAATGGTGCTAATTAGCATCAGACTACTTCGGCATGATGAGATGAGCCAGTATCACACAGGTGCAATTGTCACTTTGTTTGTTGAATAATGAAGGAGCTGACACTTGTTTCAAGGGCTTGTTACTTCTTGTACCCAGATCTGTGCAGCAAAGTCAGACCCTCGCTCCGAAAGGTCACATGTGCACATATCAGACGTGTGTGTGTGTGTGTGTGTGTGTGTGTGTGTGTAATCTTCACGGGGCTGCGTTTTCAGGTGGAACGACGAGATCCTTTTTTGAAACCAATCATTCAATTATGTCCAACGATGACAAACATTAACTAAAACAAATTAGCTGACAAATAGAGCATTCTGTTAATGAATGGCGAATTAAAGCGCTGTTTGATGGGCTATGACAGGAGGTATTCGTCCGCACATATCTGCCGCTGCCATATTTCCGAACCTCGCGTGTTGTGAGTAATCCTGTCATGGTGCGTCTCTGGGTGTAGGAGTGTGACAGTGAAGCCGGGGGGGTGGAGGGGTCTGAGCAGAGCACACAGCTTGTTACCCAGACATGAGGATGAGTGGCCGGCTACGCAGGGAGGAAGAGAAGCTCCCTACCGGGGAGTGATGGCGGCGTGCACAGGGACAGCATGATGAATGAGGGGGGAAAGCTGCAGGAGGCCATAAATCAATATCTCTTCTTTCCTGCTCTCTTTTAAAGGTGGACACTCCCATACACATCTTCGTGTCCTGTCTCATTTTAAAGATGATGGAGGAACACACTGAGCTAACACAGTGATATCCCTGACCTAACCTCTGGGCGGCTGTTAACCATTCCCCTCCCTAAGTAGCTTTGAATATCATAGCTTTTCCTGCAAAAGCAAACGAAACAAATGAATTCAGCCTCGGGGGGGTCTTAAAGGACTGAGTGCTCTACCGCTAAATGCAATGGTCTGACTCCATGAATGATTCATCAAATGGTTCGTAGCTCATTTTAGAGCTGTTGTGTCTCCTGAGCAAAGACTTGAGAGCATTAATCCCGTCCTCGTTCAGTGTTCTTCTTTACAATAGCAGATTGCTGAATAAATACACCGTCTGCCGTTACTCATACAACATAACATACATATTTATTGGGAGGGACTGCTTTAGAATGAAAAATACTGGGGAGCTATAATAAAGAGGTATTTAAATGAAAAGTTAGAGAGCTGCTTCATCCCAAACACTAAAAAACATTCTTTCACTTCACAGTTCACAGGCTGTGTTTTCCCTCATTGGTCATTGGAAGCTGCATGTAATCAATAGTTTGTGTTAAAAATAAACATATGCCATCTTCATAACTTTGATCAACTAGAATTATTTTACATTTGTAATGCAATGTGTAAATATCACAGTCTGTCATCAAACACTTCATTTCCTGCATTCTGGTCAATGTTTATGCACCAATTTGTTCCTTTTCCTTTTTCAATTTAAGGTGGAAATGTCTTTATTTATGTAAAGGAAAACACTAAATTCAGGCACCAGGTGACAATTTAAAATGTAATGGAATATAATGCAGTGAGGCTCTCAGGCATCTGCATGGTGCTCAAATATTTACTCTCCCGTAGATCAACCTTTCTCGTTTAATGTCGTCCGAGTCAACACACATGTCGTCATGATTTACTCTTCTGTCCTCTTTTGTATCTTTTGTTTGGGGAAGTTTAAATGTGCATGTGAATTCATCTAAACTGATTTATAATCCCCTGAGCTTTAATAACTTTTTAGTGTATTTCAGAAAAAAAAAAAAATCTGCTCATGTTCAAAACTTTCTGCACATTCAAAACATAACCCACATATCTGTCTTTTCAGGATGATTCCCAGACATCTGAGACAGAAAACAGAATACAGCACATTTCGGTCATAACCGACTGAACATGAATCAAATCTATCTGAGACTTTGTTAAAGCCTCTAAATAATTCTGGAAAACAAAACTAGGACGTTTAGCTCCAAAGTTTAAATCTACAGACAAACCATGACAGTTGAAACCACATCTTTAACATAAAGGATTACCAAAGGTTTTATACTGAGCAAAACTGTTTTATTCTTGTGCTTTTGAAAATAGATCAATGCTCCATGTTAACAGTGTGAAATTGCCATCAGCTAAAATCACTGTGCAGAAAGGGAATGAGAAGCTTTACTCGGTTCTGAGACTTACTGGAAAAAAAAAAAGTCCTAATATCAGACCTGCTCTTCCCTTTCACTTCTGACTCCTCCGTCATTATCAACCGTGCATAGTTGCTTCTTCTTCTTCTCCTCTCTGTTTTATGGCAGATTACAACCGCTGCTTTTGAGGTTGCAAACTGCCTCCACCTACACACTTCACCAGAGGCATTGTTGCGTCTATGAGTCACGTTCCAGCGGTTCATCTAAAATAAAAGTCCTCTGCCACTTTCATGTCTTTATTGTTGCCGTAACTAAGTAGCTGTGGCAAGAGTTCATACACATCTACATGATAATGTTAGGCAGCTAAAAAGCAGGGCACTTTATATTAACAAGCACTTTTTTTTTCACATAATTGTAATCAAAGTGTAAATGAGGCTCTAACAGTCTGAGTTAGTCAAATTAAAATGTTGCAAGGTTAAAGTCTTTTAGGACAAAACTCCCTTAATTTTCTTAAAAGGTAAAAGATGTGAATAAAAAATAGTTGGGGTGAAATTAAGAACATTTTTTTGAAGGATACCTTGAGTATTAAACTCTACAAAATGGCACAAATAAACTGCAGACAAACTCGCTGTGCACATTGTGATCAATCTATGCATTGTATTAGGTTGTTGTGAAGAGAAGGCACACAAAGGGTTAACACGCACATGCAGCAGGGATGGGAGCCTGATTGATTGACAGCTCATAACGGGAGGTAAAGCTCAGGTGTGCATCCTTTTCTCTGACCAGCAGCCACAGCAGCAGCAGCAGCACACTGAGCCTCTCTGGTGATTTGTGATGTTTGACTGTGTGGAAATAGAAAACCAGATAACATCATCAACACCATAGTTACACACAGAGTTATTCAAACCGTTTCAAATGAACGGATCCTCTTCTTGTGCTTATTGTGCATGACCAGCACACACACACACACACACACACACACACACACACACACAGTGTTTGCGCTCATTGCAGAAATCATTCAGCAGCCCTGCAGCATTTTACAGAGGGCAGAAGCTCAGATACAGCTCATCTCAATTAAAACCGCATGAGAATATATTTTATTTAATTTGGGTGACATTAGAATATATATTTGTCAATTTGGGTGACAGTGTTTTAAGACTAGCTGGAAACACTTTTAAGCGCCGCTTCCAGAAACACATTTGGCCCGGCCAGCCCCGTTCTCGGAGCAGACATCTGCTTTGGCGCTTCCTCCATTATTGACTCGTGTGTATCAGGACTTCCCATGAGTATCGAGCAAACAGAGTGGCCTGCAGAGAGCCGTCTCTCATCATCTCCTGGCTCTTCGCTCCCCTTGACAGCATCTACGGGCAAATATTTGAGTTGAGATAAGTTTCACATTACCAGAGGATCTAAATTTGCTGGCACGGCCGCCCTCTCCATTTGAGGGTTGAAATTGAGCTGAAACATCCAGGCATCACTGGCCGAGCACTCGCCGTGACATGTGACTGACCGGTTTTCATTTTGGTGCGTACTCTTCTGGCATCATAGCAAATCGGATGGTGAGAATTAAAGTAATGTAGTTGATTTATTGATTCATCTCCTAATTTTAAATGATCGTTGTGTCAGCATGTGAATTAAACACTCTCATGACAGTTAAAATGGCATCAATATATTTCACCGTGTTCGAACACCATGTGCAAACGGCGTAACTGATGAGTCAATAACATGTGACAAGCTGTATTTTTTGCAGCGTAGGTTATTATGCTTCATAAATAATCATCAGAGCAGAACTATTTTTGCTGCACCTGTTGGGAAAAACTGCAAACTTCAGTCCGGCTCTCGGTGGATAGTCGTCTCACTGAAGCTCAAAAAGGGACGAAAATAAAAGTTTGAGCCGGCGCCGAAGGAGAGAGCCAATGAAGCGCGACGAAAACATACCCGAGGTTCAAAATGTTAATGAAGTCCAAGGTTGTTCGGGGAAGAGAAGTTTAAGATCTGACAAGGCTTAATAACTTATTAATGTGAGTTTGACATGAAAAATAACTTGACGAAAAAAAGCCCTCCTCAGTGGAATAAGCAGGGCCCGAAAACATCAAACAAGCGTCGACAGCAAATTGATGATATCCAAATTGTAAAAAACACAGAAAACCACGTTCGCTCCTCCATCTATTTATATTTGGGGAACAAAGTGCTTTCAAAATCTTCAAGAAAACAAAATTCGCCGTCAGAAACGGCTTTTCATTCAGCTGTTAAAAGCATGTCTTTGCTATTTGTAGCTCAGACTGTTTATATCTAATATATCAATATCGAGATTAAGCTCGGAAAAGAAAGAAAGGGAAAGAAACACAGAACAGCAGGGGGTGTGCTTGTGGTTCGCAGCAATCAATATACGTATCAGTGGGCTACTTCCAGCTGCTGGCTCACATCAAAGAGGTCGACTGTAGGGGGCTTCCAGCCTCACGCAATGCTAAGTGTGCAGTGAAGGCTGCTGGGAAAGAAGCGGAGACGTGTGAGTAACAGAGCATTGTTCGACATTATGTTCATGTGTTTGTACGTCGCCCTAAAGAATGTGTATATTTTTGCATTTGTGCACATACGACTCTGAGAATTCACTATATTCTAATATTTGCTTCCCTGTTTTTTTGGGTGAGATGATTCAGTGGGAGTTGAGCAAAAGTTGGATTTTTGGTTTGGCCCAAGCGGCTCTGTAAATCTAATACCCCGGGGGGCTTGCAGATTATTTCTTAGCATAATAACCCGCAGCTCTGAGGATAAGTCTTCACCTTCACTGGAGGCACAGATCTCCTTTCTCCTCTAAAGAAAGCAATAGCCCAGACTTGCAGAATGTATCTCGCTAATGCTACTTTCCGAATGTCAATCAATTTTATGCACAACAGAACCAAACACTGCTCTAATTGCGTTTGTATAAGATCTGTTTGGTATTACATTGGCAAACAGTGCTGAACCACCCACTTCCACTTCACTGAACAAGAAAATAGGGCCTCAGTTATGTTGGCAGGGAAGGATAAATCTGCCACTCCTTGGGAACCATCACACCTCTATTGGATTGCAAATGTTACCACTCATGCACTTAGCAAAAGAGCATTTTATGATTAATAACGACTTTGCAAGAGCTGTTAGCTGGAAAAACAATTGTCATAATATTCACCTTATGCTCATCGACACACACGCAGCCCTTTTCAGCTCGTGCTGCAGAGAAGCAGGCGAGCCTTTTGTTTGGACCGGCTGCCAAAATTGAGTTGTCAAAAAAAAGAAGAGTAATACTTCAAGCCCGAGCAAAGCATCTGGGCTATACAGCGTGTGTTACGACCTCAATAAAGCGTGGCTCAAACAGGAGGTCAGCAACTTACAAAACTCCAGACGGAGCCAAAAGTAATCATTTATTTTATAAGAAAATGATAACAAAAAGTGATGGAAGACGGAGCCAGAAGAACAGAAGAATAAGAAGGTGCTTCTGCCAATTATTCAGTGTGTTATTAGACTGAGAGCCTCTGAACACCAAAGAGAAATTAAGAAAGAACAGAGTGACTTACATAACCAAAGAAAGCGAAGAGAACTGTTCCTGAATGTAAGTGGACACTTTCTGCCGTCAGCCTCCAAACAGCCTCAGACATGATGCATGCAAAAGATGTTCCCCAATCAAACAGAAATGACCCATTTTGTTATCATCCTCCCGGGAGGCTTGACATTTGTGCACCAACAGTGTGCCCACAATAAAATGTCAGTCAGGATTTGGTGAAGAGAGAGAACAGATTAAATAAAACAGGACACCCTAAATATTAGCGTTTGAATTTCCAGCTCTTCCTACCTGAATAAACTGGAATATCATTTTGTGGATGTTTTCTTATGAAGGGCCTCTTCTTGAGAAAACCTTCAACTTGTCCTTTTTTCATTATCGTTGCCTTCAACTGCTGTATTTCATGTCCTGGACTTTTATAAAGAGCTTCTACAAAATTCAAATGAACT
Source organism: Holacanthus passer (assembly GCA_025331565.1). Lineage (NCBI taxonomy): Eukaryota > Metazoa > Chordata > Actinopteri > Pomacanthidae > Holacanthus > Holacanthus passer. The sequence continues at coordinate 2,911,647 of JAFREQ010000017.1, forward strand.
GGATCAAAAATGTTACAAACCTACAGTATCAGAAAAAGTTTCATTTGGCAGTGTTTTTTTTTTTTTTTAATTAATACAATATTCAGGTTTCATCTGAGTGTATGAATGTTCTGTTTTGTTTTATCTGTTCTTGCAACATATGTTTTTGCTTTGGACAATCTGACCGAAGAGCCATAAAAAAAGATATGATGGGACATAATGTTTGATTGTTTACTATAATATAAAATGATGTTCAATGTGTCATTAGTGGTGTTAAATAAATGTTTGTAATATTCATTGAGACGTTCGGTTTCTTGATGTTTAATTATCAATTGATGCAGCAACACAGTTTTTTTTTATCTTACAAGCTGGTAACTTTTCATTTTTCTTTGAGTTCTGTTTTCTGGAGATATTTAATGAATCATTTGCATGAACTCTAACGCGGCGGTGGCAGATTTGGAAAACAGAGAAGAGTGGTGCTACACTGCGAACAAATGGATGAATCATACCTCTGAAAATATAATAACAACAAAACTCTTCTCATCCAGTTATGCAACATCTTGACCAATGCAGAAATATTAAGCATTAAGCAGCGTTGTTGGGTCAAAGCTGATGAAGTGCTGTGAAATTAAAAATGTTCTCTGCTCATTCTGAATTCATTGACTGTTAAAACAGGCCATTATGATTGCTAATATGTACAGTCAAATGGATTTCTTAATGTTGTGAATTCTCTCGGCTCGTGTTCGACGCCGCTGCTCTGTGGTTACTTTAAAGTGTGTTTAAACTGTGCAGACTCCCTGGTGTTGTAAGTCCTTTTTTAGAAAATAATTAATCACGCCGGACTCCCACTATCTCAATATTGCAATTAAGGAAACAAATGCCTGCGTGTAAACCAATAATGGCCAACATAAGCAGCATCAGATTCAATAACACCAGCAGTCACATCCATCACATCACAGTACTGGTACCATTTTCCTTAGATTGGTTTTAATCTTTCTTTTAACTGACAATAGTTAGATCAGGAGCCACGTGCTGCATCTCCCTTCCTACATTTGCTGGAGAAGGAAACAGACATTAACTTTAAATTAATTCCACAACAACTTATGAGCTCTTTTAGCTTATTAAACTCTACAAACCTGTGGCACCGTTATCACAAACACATGTTGTTCATAAGGACATGTAACATAGAGCATTGATGAAATGTTGGAACTGTACGTGTTGAGGAAAAAGCATTTGAAAAAGATACTATGGAGAGACGTAAGAGAGAGGCCATGTATCCGACAGACATTTTCACTTGTCATAGCAGGACGAGCACAGGTGGAACTAATAACCTTAATTAAGCTTCTCCTCTATTCAGAAGTCCCAGTTAGGCAGCAGACAAAATAGCAGGACCTTGACACTGATGTGCGACACGGCCGGTAATGATATTCGGTGCACCTGTGGTTGGCAGGTCAAAATGTCCTCCATGAGAAAGACCCACGGGGTCACTTCCATTACTGATGTTACCTTTCAAATGATGCTGTGAGAATATTGTGTCAAAGAGAAAAAAAAAACTACTCTAACCTTTGTTAGGTTCACTGGGTAGAATTTCATCCACTGAACTATCGTTTCACTTTATTATTTACAAAATGAAGGTCTTACAAAACCATGAGGCAGACAAGGGTCAAAACCAGAGAGGGCAAATAATTAAAGGGGACAGACAGAAAATCCAAAGAGGCAACACAAACAGGCAGATAACAGATGACAAATTACAGAGATAAGAATAGGAAGGTGTAAAGCACATGGGGACTTTGATGATGTGGCAGGGAGCGAGTGGAAAAGGGCTGGTTGAATATCTGCAGGGCTGATGAGGTAAATGGGAACAGGTGTGTAGGTGGGTGGGGCTGTCAGGTGATCAGGAGGGGAGGGAACGTCTGAGGAAAATTGCAATGAAGGGAGAAATATGGAATGAGGCTTTAGAGGAGAGACAACAAGACAGACTGCACTAATCAAAATCAAACACAAAGCACAGCTGAGTTTTGCAGGTATTTATTCATCGACATCAGACAGATTCTAATCTTGACCTGATAACAGCAAATGAAGAGTTAAGGGAGCAACAGAGTTATTACAAATCATCCTGAGGGAAACGTGAATGTCTGAAATAAATGTCAACTCATCCTGTAGAACATGTCACTCCCAAACATGAATGTGAGGCTCATGGTGGCAGTTAACATCAGAGGATCGTTGAAGTCATCAGGACACATCATCTGAGCGCGATCTTTTGCCAGTCCGTTCTGTAGATGCTGAGATGTTTCACAGAAAAAGTGGAGGATGACCACTTGCTATAAACCTTTATATTGTTACAAACTCCTCAGCAACATGCTGATACTGTACTGTCCACTATATCTATATGCTGAACCACTTGTATTCTGGCTTCAAAGGCGGCCTGCCATGTGCACGCAGCTGGGGTCCGTGGAGTCGACGCGTTGTTTCTTACAGACGAACCTTGAGGCTCTCGCACCTTTCCACATCAGCGTCTGCAGCCGGACACTGGAGGCGGCTGAGGAGTTGAAAGCCCGGCAGCAGAGAGCGGGAGTCCTATGTGGGTGTTAGTTTTGACACTTATTAACGCATTGTCTTCTCTTAGCTTGGATAGAGAGGGAGCCCACGGTCCTCGCAGAGGAGAACGTATATAGACCTTGGCAGCACATGTGAGGAAAGCCTCAGGGCCTGATGGAGGCTCACCTGACATCCTCACTGCACCAATCAGCTGAGACATGAAGTGCTTAAAGTCAGCTACTGTACTGTGGTGCCTCCCTCACTTCATCGTGAACTGAATGCTTCTTCCTCATAAAACATTTGCAAGATAGATAAAGAATAAATTGAAACCTGCCTCATTTACAGCCGCCTTTTATTTACTTTTTCTTCTCTACCTTTGCTGGTGCATCACTGCATTTCTTTACCGCCACCTGCAACTAAGTGGAATAGAGTGAAACCACCGGCACGAATGTGTATTGCATCCTTGTGTGAATGCATGAGAACAAATAACACTAAAAAAAATATTGTTGCAAAGTGATACTGGTGTCAGTCAACTTGCTACTTTCAACACATCATTCCCAGACCTGCTGAAACAGTGACTCTTCTGCAGCTCAGTTCTGTTTCATTAATCTGCTCATGAGTTTGGTCGACTTTGTGTCCCAAGACTTGACTATAAGATAAGATAAGATATTCCTTTATTAGTGCCACAACAGGGACATTTGCAGTGTTACAGCACCAAAGATAGATAGATAAATGTCTGAGGAGCCAAAGCTGCAACGATGCTAACATGAATGTGTAAAACTTGTTTGCTACCTGCAAAATGGTTCATGCAATATCTGATGTTATTGTATCCTGTGTGTTGATATAGTCCTCAAGACAAGCTCTTGTGCATTTTTGGTAAATTATAAATAATCTATATTACATTTAGACTCTTTATGTGATTCTGAGAAGGATCAGCGTTGCATGTTGAGACTGAAAGGAAAAGCAGAGAAAGTTGCTCTTCTAAGTTTGAAGGTAAAAGTGAATTAAATTCCACACAAATGTATTTTTTCATAAATCCTATGTTTCTGTGAGGAGGCCTATGAATAAATGTATACTAAAACAACAGCTGCATGTGGCTCACACTGTAATGGGAAAGCACATTACCCCAAAACTTTGGGACCACACTTGCCTCTTCCCTTTTCCCTATAGGACTTCAGATTGAACCCTCCACATCTTCTCTGCAGCTCCGTCCATTAGTCTGCAGTGGATTGCTTTTCTCCGTCTCAATCAAAAGTGGAGCTGTTGCTCAGAAAGAGGAGCGAAACAGATGCTTGTGGCACGTCAGCAAATCCCTGCTTAAACAGCGATCACTCGTGACAACATCACAGCTTTGTGGTTTTTTTTTTTTTTAAAGTCACTGGCGATAAATGTAGCTTGAAATTGCAATGTTTTTTTTCCCCCAATGGAACAAGTGTTTGAAAACCGTGCAACCGTGAAAGTAGACGCAGACATATTATCCAGTAATGACTGACAGGCTTCATGATATATTGTTGCGTCCACATTTCAACATTTCAACAAAATCTGAGAGCAGAGGGCTTTTTTTTTTTTTTTTACGATGATACAGATTCATCTGCACTAAAATACTATATGGTCTGTTTTGATGTCTAGTGATGATGATATCACCTGTGTCAAGGAGTTTACAGTAACCTTTGATTTTCTGATTGTGTGAGATCTCAAAAAAAAAAAAAATCCTGCAGACGTAAATGACATTTGGTTGAGTGGGCAAGTGTGTTTTGATGTCATCAATTTTTGGTGCAGATCCGGCATTTTCCAAAAATTATTCTCTAACATGTTGAAAGCCATTTAAAACATTTCAGTATGTTTCCATTCAGAAGAGGAGCTATTGATTAGGAATCAGATACAGATTTAATGTTAACATGCTGATGTTAATGCTAATGTTCAGTAACTTCTCTCTTTAACATGCTAACATTTGCATTAAACACGATGTACAGCTGGGGCTGATGGGAATGGCATTAGTTTGCAGGTATTCAATCAAAAAAGTGTTGAACAACTTCAAGTTTTGATCTGATAGACACACGATCATCCCAGTCAGGAGGATTCATCCTGTGGGGACTATGAATATCTGTGCAACATTTTATGGCAATCAATCCAGCAGACATTTCACAAATGTCGACCTCATGGTAGCACTAGATAATATAAGAGATGGAGCCTATCTGGAAATATGCTTTATAAGTGCTTTATATTATTGCTGCTGAGTCTGAGGAGCACGACACAAAATACAGAAATTGCATTCAGCAGATATGTGTGGTTGAAAGATCCCTTTAACAGCGACAGCTCGTAGAGATGTTACAGTGAACCAGTGATCTCCCAACAACTCTTCATGCGTGACACGAAACAAAGGCTCATGTTTCACTCCAGTTTGAAGAACACACACACAATCTCACTGCATCTCTGTGCTACGAGTGTAAAATGGTCTCATTTTACGATATACTGCCTTTGATGCTCATTTTTTGATTGACTCTCACTTGGTAATTCTATTGATGTTTCGTAGCCTCTTCTCGCACAGTTCAGTTGACTGAATTTCACAGCACCATAATGAGAAAAGCATCATTTAGATTTATCGACTGAAAATGCTCATGTGATTGCACATCGCCGTGAAAACCGAGGCACATAATTGGTTTGGTGTAAACACTGAGGTCTAGACACGCGTCCTTCCAGGAGTTCTTTAAACCCCGCGGGACATTCAAGAGCACTGGAAGAGCATATGCTGCCCACAGCATGTATAATGACCCCCATCAAAGCCATCAATAACCATAATGGTCACCCAGACATTTATGTTACAGTTACTGGGATGAAGAATGAGGCATTTAAGTCAGAGGGCAACCTCTGTACACACTGATTTTAAAACGGGTCCCGTTCACTTCCCGTGATTCTGTTATCAAACATCAAATGACGGCCAAAAATAGCTTAAACGATCTTTTGCAAATAACCGCAATTTTGTGAAAATTACAGGAGTAAATTTAAAGATAAATTCCTTCTCAGGCAGATAGTCACAAAATTGCAGGCTAACGCAGTTAACAACAGCAGCTCCTCGGTTCTGACTCCAGGCTTTCTAACTATGCTCCAAACCAACATGATTGGAAAGATTTCAGTCATTCTTTAGCAGAGAAAACCAGAAAAGATTATTTTTTAATCATGCAATACTAAAACAGCCGAAAGCGTATCCCAGCTTGACTTTCACTTCCTCAGCCGAATCAAACTTTTATTTCTACATTGACCATCTTTGATTATATATGTATGCACATAAATGCAGTAGAGTTTTGCGTTTTCATTTTTTCAAGATTTCTGAATATTCAGTTTGCTGCTTTGAACATAAATTTTCATTCCCCCAAACATTTATTTTATGTTACACCCTTAAATTGCGAAACAACTCATCGCAGATTCATCACACTCATTTAAAAATTAACATGTATCTAATTTGTTCACTCAGTTATTATTTGTCACTGTCTGTTCATTAATTTTCTCAAGCCAGTTTAACGTCCTCATATCACGGATGCATTTATCTCTTTTCTGCCTGTGAGATAATTAATGTGAATAACAGAGTACGCAGCGATACATGAATATTGATCAACTTAAGAAACCGAAGTGTACGTTCTCATCGATTATTCTTCAAGAACTCACGCTGAATAAAACATGGCGATAAAAATATGATGTATGGGTGAAAAAGGTTTGTGAATCTCAAACTGCAAGTCATTTTTTCAACATCAAACACTTTAAGTCTGAGCTGATTCATTAATATCGGCTGTTTTATCTTTGCACAATCAAACGGTGCTTTTTTGTTCATTATCTTTAGGAAACAACTCAACATCAAACTCATTTTTATAATTGCTGAACATACGGCAATTAATGGAAATGTGGAAATCAGATGACCACAGTCAGCCACCAAACACTGTATAACTTCTCACTCAGAGGTAAAAACATTATTTTCTGCACAGTGGGACATAAACATAATGAGTGTTGTTAATAAAAATGTCAAACATGGAAGAAAAGCTCTGGCTGTAAACATCACCTCTGTGCTGCTTCTCATTTATTTCTTCTTGCTTGTGACTTTTCTGTCAAATATACGTGTTTCTTAAAAGAAAATCATTTTCAGCATTTTTTTTTTTCCCCCATTTTTCTTCTCCTCAAAACTCTTTTGTTTGGGACTGAGCCTGTTAAGGTTTCTAAGAAATGCCACATTCAGCAGCCGTGTCCCTGTAATTCACCATGAAATAATGTTTGTGCCTGTAAAATTCTTGCTGTTTAAAGAAACTTCTGCTGCTCTGAACACTGTTTCAGCCTTCAGGTTTTAGGGTGAGAGCTTCCACGTGACGTCAGGCTCAGCTCAGTCCAATCTGCAGGTTAAATGTTTCCACCTGCTGCCCAAGGTGTTCACAGTCAGTCTCTGATTGGATGAGCAGAGATTAAAACTCTCCTGAGTTGCAGCAAACAGCGTCACACCTCTGAACTGAAGTGATGTTTAATGAGAAACGTCATGTACATGATGCATCTCTCAGCTTCTGAACAGATATAAAAAAAAAAAACACACCTCTTGTCGGATGCTTTCATTTAGATTTAGAATTTCTGTGCCCAAGCATGTGATTTCCAGGGAGGTTACCACACGCCTGACAATGGAGCTTCCAACAATGAGGGCTGTCATTTCTTTCCCCCACCGCAGAGGCTTCAGCAGGTACGAGCCTGTCAGATTTGGACCACGGCGCCTCAGCGGTGGGAGCTGGAAACCTGATACTGGGCACACGGTGTAAACACATGTCGAGCTCGCGTGCGTTCTCTTTTACCTTTTGTTGCGGGATGTCTCCGAGCTGGGACAGTTGTTCATATATTAGCTGAGATAGGACGTGTCTCAAATACTACAAACCCGTCGGTGGAGCGTTGCCATCGGCTCTTCGGAGCAGAGTGACCGCAGCAGCTCTGCGTGGACAGATACGAGCTCCTGTTAGATACAAGACTACCTGAGGTCTCTGCTGCATCTCCTGATGTTCCAACTGTGGACAATACAGCATCAGAGCATTTGTCTTTTGAAGGTCTCTGAAATGTTTTTAGAGTCATTTATCTTCAGTTGGATGCCTGATCAGGTGGAAGTGTTATGGTTTCTCATGCTGATCTATCAGAGACATTCTCCCAAGTCAAAAAAAAGTTAAAATGGCAAACACATAAATCACAGGCATGTTCCAAATTGAGAATCTGCTCCATAACGTTCATGCCCTGATATCAATTAAGAGTTAAGAATATTATCTCCAAAGCTAAATTAGAAGATATCACACAAAGTGAGAATAATCTGTATTTTAGGAATTAACACTATTTCACCATCAGATATTTTTATTTTTTTCAAAGAGTAGAGTCTCGGTGTCCTTTTCCTTTGTGCTACACAATTGTTTCTATCAATGCCACACTCAGAAATCAAGTGATTTTGATATCCATCCCAGCATTTTGACATATTTCCAACCTGGATGCACAATGAATTACAAACACAGTTAAAATAATGAACATACAGTACAGTAGCCTTTACACAAAGAATGTGTAGTAAGTATTCTGCTTAAAGCTGCACTGTGTGTGTTTTTCAGTTACATGTTTTATACATTATATCTTAAGAAAAGTTTGTGTTCACGTTACCTGGTCGGACATTTTTACTGCATAATCATGAAAACTTGACTCTTTGTGTTGTTTGAAAGAATCAACACTGAAGGTGCACGTGGGGACGTACATGGCGACGGGACACACTTCCTACCTCTAACCGTGTGTGACGGCTTCCTCTCTGAGCCGCCGTGGCTCACACTCGTCTGGCGTTCACACTGCTGCTGCCAGACCCATCTTTCTACATGCGTTCATCTTTATAGCCATCAATATTCAATTTATTTCATTATGACTTTCATTTATATTTAATTTACACAGAAAAAAGACAGAATACAGGAAGTGTATTTTACGGACACAGACACTGAAGCTGCATTGAAAGGCGAATATGATCAACAGACTACTTTCACTCTGTGTGTTTGCTGAGACAACACATGGAAAAAATTAAAGTCAAATCTCTCAAAAGGAAAAAGGAAGAGGTTCCAACACACACAGTAAGGAGAGAGTTGAGCAAAAATATATACCGTGAGAATGATGGGTTGATAGTCTTATCGACATCCTCAGGAACGTCACACCTTTCACTGCAGTTTCAGTGTCTATATCTGTGGAGTACAATACATCACAGGCATGAAACAAAATACTCAATACTTCCTGTTTCCAGAGTTCTATAAATGAAATTCGTAATGACATGAAATGAAACATTCTGTTGTTTATGACCGTTATCGGAGAGCGTCAGCAGGAAGTTGGGTCTGGCCGTAGCGGCGACTGTCTGTTATGTGAGAGCTGCAGTTGAGCGAGGCGGCCGTCACGCACAGGCAGAGGGAGGCAGCGAGTCCCAGGCGTCAGGTCTGTGCCAGCGTTTGGCCGTGGAGCAGCAGCGTGGACGAGCAGAGAGGTGGAGAGAGAGGTGTAGTGCACTTCCCTTTAATTGTGGTTTCATGCCTAAAGCCTCGGTGGCGGTAGCTGTTCGGGGGCTGATGAGGACGCCGGTGGGGTTTTCTGTCTGCAGCCACTCCTGAGCGGCGTGTGGAGCCTGTGGCGAAGAACTGACTGTGACCTGCACTGGTTCCAACATCCAGCAGATGAGAGTCATAAACCTGGATTTCCCTCATCCTTCAGAGGTTAAGGAGACAGATTTTCTTCTTACGTCCACTTTTCCGTTCTGATGCGATTGTTCCTCTCGCTATAAATAAACTTTACTTTTGAGACCTTAAACTGACTCGACGTGTCTTTGTATTTGGGACACCAGGGATGAAAAGCATCTGGAGAATCTTTTGTTCCTTATGTTTGAGGTCTGAAGCTTAGATGACACAGTGGCTGTTCTTGGAATGATCCCACAAGACGCCGGCACGAGCTGAACTGTAAACACGGCCGAGCTGCAGCGAGTAAAGCTTTCTGGCCACCTGGCTGGATGTGGAATGAGTGAAAGAGCAAACACAGAGCAACCAAAGACGATCTGCAGATGACTGAATTAGCTAATAAAAAGCTGCCATTGTGATTAGTGGCTTTGGCTGGAATCCATGACTTTCTTTAAAGAGGAGGTTCGATCGTGTTGGACGACTTTTCAGCTTCAGTTTAATAAAACAGCATTAGTGCTAAATAGTTGTAGGAACAGTTGCGAGTGGCAGCCATCTTTCAGACTGTCTTCACACCTTTTCTGTTTTCACCGAAGTCCACATAGTTGCATCTAATATTCCCAAGTTCTCAGTTTTCAGTCTGTATTTCTTGGAGCCACCTTTTTCCTCAGTCTGTCTGAATGGAGCGATTCTGCTAAGTGAGATCATGGCGGCTTTGTTTTCAGGGGCTGAGTTGCCATTGTCAAATCTCACAGATGATGATGGCACTAATGTCCATAATAATCCTCTCTGTTGGGGCTGGAAAACTGCTTGGAAGTTAATAAGGCTCATCCTGTTTACCAGCACTAATGTTACCTCTGCAAAGCATAAATCTTGTATCAAGTCAGGGATTTGTTGGTATGAGTCAGATCAGGTAAACTAGCAAAAAGTTTTAATTTATAAAGACTAATGATCCAACAAAATTCATGCTTTCATTAGTCAGTCGGTGCAGGGAAATGTCGGAGGCTCAGGTAGAAGCTGCAGGTCATTTAATTCTTCACCACCGGATGTTTTCTGCCCATGTCCTCTCTAATGAACCCTGGTACATGCATTTTGTAATATAAAGCTATTTATGATTATAATCGCTATGTTTAGCAGTGGAGAGTGAGTTTATGTTATGATGCTGATGTTTGTCCTCAGCTTGGTTCTGCAAGTTCTGCATCCATATTATTATTATTATCAATTTCCCCTTTGAAAATAATCAGCTGATTTCTAGTATCTTATCTTTATAGTAAAATTAAGAGGCAAAGTATTTTTTTTCTCTGTTATGGAAATATCTTTTTCATTTTTGCGAACACAGACAAACTGGGCCCAGATGCTGTTTCACATCAGATGGCATTTAACTTCAGGCTCCTTGTTGTTCACACATATTGTATACGAGATGTGAGCTAGCCTTTGATAGCCTCGCCAAACTTGAAAAAGCTCCCTGGCATCAGTAAAGTGAGGAATGGAAATGTCTTGAATCGCAGTATCTATTTTTAGTTGTGAGGCTTTGGATCAGGCTCTTGATGTTCAGTGGAACATGAATGATCTCTTTCCAGAAGACAGTTTAACCTCATTTGGCATTTAGCCTGAAAGACACACAGTTAGTAGAATGAAACTGAAGCTTTGGGCGTGTGAGGATGTTTATGCCTCTTTTTTCTGTGTGCGTGTATCTGGAAGCCTCTGTTAGTGTGCGTGTGTGTGTGTGCATGTATGTGCGTCTGCATACATTCTAGCCTTGGGTCAGGTTTGGCTGTGAGCCAGTAACATCTGCAGGGGTCTTGTGAGAGTGCTGCATGAAGGAGCAGCTGAAGATACCTGATCAGGGTGATGGATGCCTGTGAGCCTCGTGCGCACACCGACATGCACACCTGCCGCCTGTGCCCCACTTATTGAATCCATGAATCAATTTAATGAGCGAAGGACGGGGTCAGGACTTCAATAAACACCCCACCAAGCTTTCAAATTTAATGTCTGCCCAATGAATGATACTGTATGTTCAACAAACGGCCGCTGCAAACACTGGAAATGGGTTTGGAAGCAATCGCCAATGTACAATACATGATGTCAGCTGGACAAGTTCAACAGCTTGTGCATAAACATTTCCAACAATCAAATGGGTTCAGACTAAGAGCAAAGCACAATTTGGTTGTGTGCCTGCATGTGTGTGTGTGTGAGTGTGTGTTGTGGTGAAAGAGTGAGACTTGAGAAAGAGAAGCAGACATCTTCCATTGGTAATCAATACTGCAGTAGTGACCTGAGCGTTTGCTCTGTGATTCATCCCATTACAGGGTTGGCTGTCTGACAGAGACAACTCCATGATTTCCCTCTGGATTTAGCCGTGGCAAATCCAGCCGTTTTACGTGGCCACTTTTCGTCTACATAGTGATTCCTAATGCCGTCATCCCGCATCCTGCAGCAAATCCTCCAAAACCTTGTCTGAAAGTCATTCTGGTGCTTTGTTGTAGAAATCAGCTTGATACGCTGGAGAATCGCTGCACCTCTTTAGCCACTTATGTTTGCATGAAATAACCCACACTTCATCTTTCAGCACCATTTCAGGGTAAAACAATCACCGTCAACCTCTTGATCTTCGCATGCTGTGATTATAAACTTACTTTCCCCTTCGCTGATTCAACCGCGAGCGCGCCTCCAGTCACGAGGTCGTCCGGAGCGCAGAGGACGCGGCAGGAAGGACGAACGGTTGCTATTTAGATATCTGTGGCAGCAGCATCCCAGTAGTGAATACATTTTTCTTCATCCACTGGGGACGCAGGGGCTAATGGAGCATGAGAGTGGCAGTTCCCCCGGAGTTGTGTAGCTGAGTCACGCCCCCGTTTGGAGAGGAGCCGCAGGCAGCAGTTGTGTGAGACCCAGACCAAGAGGGCATGCTGTGAGAGTCTGGGCCAATTCAGGGGTAAACATCAGTGGTAGTAATTGGAGAACAACACAGCAGGGAATTTCATACATTCCTGATCCGTGCGGCTGTGTCGAGAATATCCTGACTGCAGACTTTCTGAGTTGAAAAGGAGAGATTGTCCGTAAGAGCATTTCAGTTCCTCTGCAGAATTTGCTGAACTCACCATGAGACATAGTCTGCATGTATTTTATAGGACAAGGCCTAATTGATTAAATAAGCACAAAACTCAGCAGCTCAGAAGAATCTCTTTGGATCACGATGCTGATTCAGTTTGTCTGTGTGTGTTCAGACGTCCTGTAGATTGCTGCTAAGACACCAAGCTGTTGCTGTCCATCACTTTTTCTAATTTAGTGGAGCTCCAGTGGAGCTATTAGTCCTGTATTTGTAATTAGATCGGATCAATACCATTAGTCATCCATTACAGGTGTTTAAGGAAGTCCTTTTCAATCCATCCGTCTGTCCTCGCCCTCTTCTTGTTGCATTAGTTCTGTGTGTTTGGGCTGTAAAGACATCATAGGAAAATACAGGCACCTTTAAAATATAACACAATACAATAAGATACTATGGTGGCCCTGAGAGCTCAATACACTGCAGCTTAAGAAAGCACATGCAAACAGGCAAAACACGAGTAAGTTTACTGTGCAGGTTCTTCAATTTGGCATCACATGTACATCATTTAGAAAATACAGCTAACAAGAGAGTCACACGCACATCAACAGACACTGTTTCCAGGGGACAGTAAAAAGTGATGCACACGGCTGAGACACGCTTGTTGTTGCCAAGTTTTTCTGGCGAGGTATCAAGCATGTCCCAGCCGTGTCTGGGCTTGTTCATCGCTTTTTACTGTCACCTGGAAACACTTTCCATTGTCGTCTCTGCTGCTCGCTGTCTTTCTCTATTTGGTTGAGTTTAGTTTGTTTGCAGCATTTTTTTTTTTTTTTTTTAAATGCTGCTCATGTCTAGTCAAAATTGTGAGGTTATTTTCTTAATTTGTTTGTGTTTTGTCTATTTGCATGTTGTCTTAAGTTGCTGTGCATCGAGCTCTCGGGGTCACTTTAAGACAGTGAATAGGACATTTGTGAAAATCATAATGTTCAGTCTTTGTTGAGGCGCTTTCACAGAGATGTGCCTTCTTTATGGTAATTTCCAGCCATAGTTTGAGCCATTATCGTCTTTTTCGTGTGATGTGTTGGAGCTGCTGTGGAGTTGGAGGTGGGAGCCACACTAACACAGAAACCTGACGGTGCAATGCATGTGCACTGCAGGGACCGACACGGAAAAGCTGCAAACTCCACACATGTATCATGTGTGCTTCCAGTATGATAACATCAAAACATGCACATGTGAGCACACACACACGCACACACACACACACACATCTCTGAGGGGCATTGCTAAACTTGTTGGGAAAGTAAAGGGGTTAGCGGTGGGAGTGACATCCTGTGGTTCCGCTGAGGTCTCTTATCAGTGTCTGCTCCTTATCACTCAGCCGCACAACAGCAGAAACACACAGAGACTATTTTAGCTGCACCACATGACAAGAAATTATCTTTATCAATGTCTGTTGCATGACATTCTGCTGTGCTTCTTTTTTTTTTTTCTGTGGGTCCCAGATAAAATTATGCATTACAGATGAGCAGCAGAAACTGAGAGAAAGGAAGTGGAAAACGATTTGTGTACAGATACTTTTACTGACAGCGCCAAAGTTCAGGAGACGTTTGACCGAGTAACAGCGTCACCATCAGCGTATTTTTATATCTTTCTCATTCTCTAAGATTTATGTTATGCCATGGAAACATTTCTTAGTGCTGGTAAACAGGATGAGCCGTATTAACAGTATGTCATCCAAGTTATTTTCCAGAGAAGGATTATTTGAACAGACGCTAAGACTCTATTTTCACTGCCATGAGACTTTCTAATGCCCTGAAATGTTTGAGATCTGACTGTGGCAACTCTGTCCCCCAGAACAAAATCATTATCGTACTGTCATATACTGCATTTACACTATATTTTCATGATGCAACTTTTCCACTTAATATCGATGCCCCTGTGGTCAGAATAGAATAGAGTCAAACCCAACATGCTCACCAAACAAAACTTCATCAACAAACCTCAGATTTAATTCTAAGAGAAAAAAAAAATTTAGTTTGGTTAAAGTTGACCAAACATCCCGAATATGGTTAAAGAATAAAAGTGTGAATGCTGAATACTGACAACAACTGTGAAGCAGGAATATACATGGTAAAAAACAAACAAAGAAATGAATCAGATCAACAATGAATCAAATGACAACATGTAACGCCGGATTCAGACTATATGATATTTTTGTCTGTTAAGATTTACACGACAGACCACATGTTTGTCCCCGACCAATCACAGCTTGCCACGTTTCACAACATGCATGATGTTATTGGGAACGACGTATTTTGACGTGGAAGTCAACAAAATTTTAACATGTTAATCTTTTTTGTCAGGGCTTTGTTCAGCGTCCCAGATGTGGTGTTGGTTGTCATCTATGATTCATTACACAGGATAAAACGATCACTTCTAACGCCTGATGCCCATTTTTGTGCCCAAGAACCTACATCTGTCAGGTCGGGCTATTATCAGGCTCATACTGTGTAAACTCAGTCTGACATGAGGGTTGTTCATAGAGGGAATTATCACCAAGATCTGCAGCTCCATGGAGATTTTGAGCCTTTTTTAGCTCATTGTTTCAGTATTACAGCTGTAGACCCCGAACCAGAGCTGAAAGGAGAGAGAATATCAGATTTATATTTGTCAGGTGGAGAAACATGACTTGAAATGACAATGACAATACATTTGACTGTTAACTTTATATGTAAATAATATGTCAGCTTGTTGTTGTTGTGCATGTTGCTGAACTCAACAGTAACTCCATGTTATAACAGTAGCTGTGTCTCAGTTCTTGCTGTAGGACACACAGTACATGTGCTCGTATACAAAAACCTACCTGGGTGGAAAACGTTAAAACAAAACAGACGCAAGTTTTCCTCCACAGTTTTTATCTCAGTGCCAGGACAGACTTACGCTCTCCAGACTTTTGCATGGTAGAGATCTGTCAAACCCAGACAGATGCCAACAAATATGAACACACACGTATGCACACACACTCACGTACAACCAGGAAGCTCCCACTGGACATCACGCTGGCAGAGAATCCAAAAATTGTGGAAGTTTGGCGAGGAGTCACAGTTTCGATTTTACAGTTTTCATGTCTGTTTTCACACCTCTGTGCACGTGAGACCACACGACTGTACATGTGAAGGACGACTTTGAACGTGCACATTGCACATATAAAAGTTGCTGCTGCAGGGACGAGACGGAGCTGATAAATGGCTCCGGTGCACTTTATTATTTAACTTGTCTACAACAAGCTTTTTTACTACTTTCATGAATTTTATATGATCTATCATTTATTACGCTGTATATTGGGCATGAAATGACTTGGTGCTGAAACTTCCCCCACACTGTGTCCTCCTTCTCTTACTAGTTATTAGCCCCTGACATTATGGAAACAAGCGGAGTGAAATATCTCATTTACAGTTTTTTGAGATTTTGTCATTCTTCAGCATCTATTAATGATGCAAAATGACACAAAGTACACTGCCCTGGGGGAGGGGGGACCTACGCAGACTTCATTACAAGGTACTTTTAATTAGTCTTTGTAATTAAAAGCAGAATATTGGGTGCAGAAAGGCCGGAAGCTAAATTGATATGCCCATAAACATTTGCATGTTCATTGGTCAGGGTTAGCAAACCGTCTCGCTTTGCTCAGTCAGGTCCGACAAGAGGCTGGAGACTTGAACTACAGAGGGATTTAAAGGAAAATGTGTATGACACCCTCTTAATTAAATGGGAAGGGAGGAGGAGGAGGAGGTGGAGGGGGGTCTGAAGGCCTGTAATGAGAAAGTGAAAACTAGGTGTGAAGTTGGGGATCTACATTTTCTCTCCTATTTTTGGCCGACCATATGCTACAATATGTCGTCCAGAAGGGGCTCGCAGGATAATATCCACCCAAAGGCATATACCAGTAAATGTATCCTACAGCTGTGGGGTAATTTGTAGTGTCAGTTTAAAGAGACTTTAGTGCCTTAAGATGATGGAGATGGTTTATAGTTTTAATGAGCTGAATAGAGCTTTTTCTAACTGAATTAAAAAAAAAAAAAAAGCTTTGCCATATGTAAAACATTGGCAGCCAGAAGAGGAGAAGGAGAGCCAGCCCTTAAAGAAAAGGAGAAAGTGGAAAACATAGCAAAGCCTTTCTGAAAAATTCTCTTGATATACACAAGTCCATTGTTTCCATACGGTTCATATGCAGGATTTAGAGGGATCTATGGGCAGAAATGGAACTGGCTTATTAACACCTGGAGAATCATTACGTTAGAATGAGTTCTTCATGTCCAACATTACAGAGGGAACAGAGCCATGTTTCTACAGGAGCCCAGAAAGGACAAACCAAACACTGGCTTTAAGGAGGGCCTTTGTGTTTTTACCTGAAGGTCACCATAGGTTTTTGAGTGCAATCTTCAACCTCACCAGGGGATGGCGCAAAATCCCACACACTGGTCCTTTAATACGTCACATGGCGAAATGTGAATTTCACATTTTCCCCATGTGTTTGTTTATTTGTTGATTTTGAGCTCTTTCATCCAAAGGCTCATCTCCCAAGACGCACATTTTATTTACTGTACATCTGATCGTTTGCAGTGCACAGTCACATACTTTCACATATATATATATATAAATTGTATACATATACTTTATATGTTTTAGGAGTGGAACCATTATCCTCATTATCAATGAATCTGTCAATTATTTTCTTTTTGTTTTCATTCTTATTTTCTGGAACGGGTGAATTTTGGCCTTTTTTTCCCTTAAAACAACGATTGTTCTGATAACATGCCTTTAAATTTCTGTCAATCATCTAATCATTGCAGCTCTAATATGTTTAATACACAGTAGTTTGTTCATATTAACAACACACTAATAAATAATGTTATGATCTTGAAATAATCATCAAGACTTAAAGAACGTTATCAGAGGCGCATCAAGTCCATTCATGTTATAAATCATGTGTGTTTGATTTGGACCAACACATGCCTTCAGTTTTAAGTGTGCAGTCTCAGCTTAAAAGTTCAGACTCCTACAGTATTTGAGCTCAGCTTTGGGTCGGTACATTTTCATTATACATTTCCGTAGCAGTGTACAGCTTATTTATAGCCCTCTGCCGGGCCGGGCTCCGTAATAAACACAGTACCAACACAGTTTCCTGAGTCTTTGGAAATTCAGCAGTAGCACATTTTTCTCTGTATCGTACCAGTGGTTTGGCCTTTTTAATATGTTTTGCCAGGTATAATAAACTAGATGGAAATCCCAAAATGGGGGCAATCTTTAAGAGGAATGGTAATAAGCAGGAATAAGAATTGGCTGAGATTTATAGGAAGCTCTGCAGGCCATATAAGGATGCACTGGAGTTGGTGTGTTGATAGAAGCTGGCAAACCTTGAATATGAAACTTGAAACCAGTGATGCTTTCATCAGTCCTGCCGTCTGCTGACAGCTTTTCAATGGCTTGAATATTAATCAAGTTTGACTCGTTTTTTTTCTCTGCCATCTAAAGCCGTCCAGTCACATTTCAGAACATTAAATTAGAGTTAAATGACATGGTGCTTGCATGAATCATTAACCCATAGCCTCAGAATTGCTCAAATTCGTGCCACAGAAAATGGACAAGCTGTAATTATGCTCTTTTTGAGCTGCCAGGCTGCATAAGAACTCAAGCTGAGCATCCAAAAGCATTTTATTACATGAGACTTGTATGCTCTGTTAAACATTGTGTTACTTTGCAATCTGTTAGTAAAACTTGAAAATGACTCTTTTATTTTTAGCTGAAAACCATTTATGAACATGGAAGAAAAAGACTTGAGATTTTTATTGATGAAACAATTTTATATCACAAAGTCTGCATATTGGTGAATGTAATTACCAATATTCCAAATTAATTGAGAAGCAAACAATCAGTTTGGTCTTTATTGCTCTATTGTTCTTGGAATAAACCAAAAAGTTGAAACAATACCAACCAATTAAAGTTGCAGTTTATGCTTGAATTTTTTTCTTTTTCATGATATTGTTCCTCTTTTATTTGTGCGGTGAACGGTGGTAACACACTGAAGGAAAAGTTCATTTTGGGAAACATGTTTACTCCCTTCTTGAAGGAGCTACATTGATACCTCGGGTCCATTAAAGATGAAGCTATGACTGGAAGCTGGTTGGTTTAGCTTAACTGTGGAAGGAGAGGTAACGAAATGGACCCAGCAGCTCCTCTAAAGGTCACTGACACATTTAATCTTATTTCTTCAAGCCGTGCAAAAACCAAAGCGTAAAATCCGCACAGGGGAGTTTATGAACTGGGACCAGTAACGTTCCCGGAGTCTCCACTGGTTTACTGGCGACAGTGCAGCGTAAAACTGTGTATGGTTGTTTTCACACTTTGGTTTTTGCTGCATGAAACAAATGGGAATGAGATAATGTGTTAATGAGCTTTAGATGGGTTTGCTACTGAGCAGTGCTGATCAGGATTGTAGGTTGTGCCTGTCCTGCCTGACAATACAGAAAAACAAATAGACTTTAAACCTTCAAACGACAGAACACGGTCAGACTTGGACATTAGAGGCTAATCCCAAACAACAGTGAAGTGAATCAATGAATCAAATCAATCAATCAATCAAAAACAGTTTCAACTTTGAACCAGAGTTAATTGAAAATTAATATTAGTGAATTTACAGTGATTATACAGAGCTAATCTGTTATTCCTACACCTGCTTTAAAGCACTTTTAAAACTAATCTACACTCGACAGCAGGACTCTCGGCTGTGCTGCTGTTCTATAGCAACAAGACACTGAAATAGCAAGTTTTTTTTTTTTTTTCTACACATAAGTCAGTGTCTCTCTCTGTGTCTCAGTGTTGATGAAATGTATGCTGATTGCAGAGCCTATAGAGAGAGAAGCAGCTGCCTCTGATAAGCTCTTCATTGTAATCTGTGCCAGGTGAAAAAAAAAAAAAAAAAAAGTTGCACCAAAGCTCCCAGATGCAGACTGTGGATCCAGCACATTTCACACCGGGTGGAAAATGAGTGTCAGGAGGTGTTGGGGGTGATGTGGAGGAGTGAGCAGGATGATAGTTCAGTCTGTTTTAATGCAAATGCGTGTAATTAGTTAAAGCTAGTTAGACTGGATCAATGCCTGATTATGTTGCATAACTCAACATTTCTGCATGTGAATGAAAGAGGTGACAAGAATGATAAACAACACACCTTCTTCTATATGATGTGTAGTTTGAAATCGTACATACAGTGTAGGAGTCGGCACATATTGAGCGGCTGTGTGCACCGTCAGACTCGAGCAGAGGTTTGTGTTATGACACCACTGAACTGTGATTTAATTAAAAGAGGCAGATATTTGGGCCCGTTCCACAAACGATACGAGGAGTTGAGAAAAAATCAGTTTCTGTATTGAATCAAAACATCACTTGATGAAGATAAGTTTCCCTCCAGCTAATTTCATTAGGAAAAAAAAATTACGCATGGATCCTAGGTTTCAGTTCAAACTGGGACAAAATCAAATGAACAGGCTTGAGATGAATTCAAACGAACCTGTATTGAAGCCATTTTCTCAAAACATCATGAAAATGCCATTTTGATCTTACATTGTAACCCCAAAGAATTTAACTAATCCATGTCATGAATTTGATCTGACAGCACAAACAGCTGCTGGAAAAATGTCGCCTGAGTTTTTGAAAGCGTGCGAGTGACATCTAGTGGAGAACATGAGGAAATACAAGTCTGCAGTATAAAATTATAATATAATAATATAATTTTTGAATTAATAATTAGCTTTTGAGAAATAATCACTTCTGATTTACCATTTAATTTTTCACCTCTTAAAAGCCCCATCTGTAAAATCATGTTAAAGATATATTTCAAAAAGTGCTTTAAAATCAATTTATTATTTTCAAATGTTACTATAATTTTGAAAGATAATGTAAACAAACACTTCCTGGTTATAAAGTATAAAGGGCTACATGTATCCAGACGATATCTTGCACTCGCTGAGACCTTGTTGTTCTCTCACACACGGAAGTTAAACTGTTGAGAAGTTGGATTACCTGCTATTATCACCACCCTCACAGTGAAGCAGAGGTGGGGGCTGTAACTTGACCTTGCCTCTTAATGGCTGTGTGACAATGGTGCCCCGTCCCACTGGCCTGTCTGCCCCTCTGTTGTGTCCATTTATAATGTCCAGACACAGTGCAGAGGTTATTCCGAGGTGCCGGCGAACGCAAGGTGACAGGCTCAGAGGAACAAAGGGTGAGAGACGTCACTGTTATTGTTCAGTTGTTCACTTTCACTATTTAGTCAAAAGTAGATTTCTGTTTTTAAAAAGCCTTTTGTTAAACTGATCATGCAATTCCTCTTTGTATAGCAATGATATTGTATGTACTTTCTTTATCTACTGCATATGTTAAAATTAATCTTTGAAATGAAATTCACCCAATATAAATTGCATTTAAGGTTTCATCATCATCATCTTTGCTTTTCTATACAAAATTGGACTTGTTTGTTACCAATATCTTTCTTGCAAGTAGCTTGTATTTGCAGTATAAACCTGTAAACGTGAAACATTTTAATATGTTCTTTAACAGTGTGTCTGGCTTGAAACTCCTCTCGCATGATCATTGTTTTCATCAGCCACAATGGTAAATATATTTATTTTCACAGTTTGACATCAGCATTTGTTTCAGTGTTGTGTGTGTGGACCTACAAGTGTGCTTTGTTCTGTGTCATTTCCCTTTTAAGGTGAAGAGCAGAAAGACGCCTGCGGGCCATCATGAGCATTGTGACAGGTGTTACAACGTCCACTGTCACGTCCCGGTGCAGATCTCCGTCTCGTGCGTGGTCATCAAGTGTCGTAAAAACTGCGGCGCCGTCCTCCACATGTGCAAACAAGAGGAGCATCAGCTTCTCTGTCCCAATGAGACGGTCCCCTGCCTCAATGTCTCCTACGGCTGTCCCGTCACCATGCTGCGCCACAGGCTGGCCAAGCACCTGGAGGTCTGTCCGGCCAGCGTGGTGTGCTGCTCCCAGGAGTGGAACCGCTGGCCGGTCTCAGAAAGCGACCTGACCTTCTACAAAAATGTTTCAGAAAACCCTCAAAGTGAAGTAAACCTTGATGTTGCTCTGGCTCTCAGGGACCAAGAGCTGCTCTTTCAATCCATCAAAATGAAGAACATATTCCCTGAATTGATGGCGGAGCATCCGGCCCTTCAGGATATTTCTGCTGGGGTCAACAGTCCATTAGAGGAAGCAACCTGTTCTTTAGTTTGTGGTGAACTTGCAGAGAATGGCTGCACAGAGACGGAGGAAAAAGGACTGAGTCAAGAGGAGAGGGATGCCTTGGCAAAGAGCAGGGACATAGATAGCATTCAGAAATACAGCTCCTGGGAGAATATGTTCAAGAAGGAGATGGACGGGTGCAAGCAAACTGTCAAAAACCTGAATAAGACAGAGGGAAAAGGAAAGGAAACCGAAAAGCAGGGATCATCAAACTGTCAGGGGGAGGCGAGATGCTCACACCTGAGCCAAGAGGAAGCTGCTGCTGCTGCTCCAAGTATGCAGGGCGCGACTGGCCTGGCTCCATGGCAAGACGGGGTCCTCGAGAGGTTAGGAAAGGAAGTCAACATCGCAGAATACAACATGTATCTGGTGCACAACGGGGCAATGCTGATTAACTTTGGCCAGCTTGCTGCTTGCACCCCAAGAGACAAGGATTTTGTTTATGGGAATCTGGAGCCCATCGAGGTCAAGACTGTTCGCACCTTCAGCGTTCCAACCAGCTATCGAGCAAAGCGCCGTCACCTCAAGGACCCGGCGCACAAGGCCAACACCAAACACCAGAGTGTCGACACCTCGGATCTGGAGAGGTCAGCCGAGGATCCGAACTGTGATGAGGTTGGCGCCACCCTCCTGTGCTCCCTGGAAAAGGAGCTGAAAGGACACTTCATCTCAGAGAGTGTGGGGATAGACGGCCTTTATGTGGACATAGGGACACAAACATACAACTTCGCCTCTGCTCCGTTCAGATCGGACGCGTCCCTCGCCGACGTCATCGCGGACAAACCTCACAGTCTTTATGTGCATGTCGAAGCAGAATCTGTCACCAGGAGACATAACAAAACAAGTTCAGCCTTCAGCTACATGTGTGGCCACTTCTTCCGCCGTGACGAATACCGCTCTCATTTCAGGAATGTGCACTCTGACATACAGGCCTCGCTGAGCGGCTGGTTCCGACAGCGCTGCCCGTTAGCTTACCTCGGCTGCACTTTCACCCAGACGAGGTTTCACCCCGCGAGTCACCAGGCCGCAATCAAATTCTGCCGAGATGTCAACGCCCTTGTCCTCCAGCCAGACGTCCCTCCATCCCTCTGCGAAGGCGGGAAAAGCTTCAGCCTTCGGCGAAATGGTGAACATGATCTGGATCCCCTGAGCAGCCTGCCCCTGGAGATCCTTCAGCACATTGCTGGTTACCTTGACAGTTTTACATTATCTCAGCTGTCCCAGGTTTCCCATCTGATGAGGGAGGTGTGTGCCACATTGTTGCTGGAGAGAGGGATGGTCTCCCTCAAGTGGGAGAAAAAGACATACTCCCACGGGGGAAGCTCCTGGAAATGTCAGAAGAAAGCAAGTATCCACAAGATTTTTTTTAGATTTTCTTTTTTTAAATTTCCTTGCACAAAATTAAATTACTTATTTTTTATTATTTTAGATTAATTGCACTTTAGAGATTTTTTTTATTGCATCATGATATTTATTTATTTCACTGATTGAGCGCCACCTCTCCATTTCAAATACTCTTTTGATCTCAACCTTGTGCACAGCGAAGGCAAAGTAAACGCAAGGCCAAACTTCTATATCAGTATCTGACACCATTCTGTTAGCTGTCATTAGACAATGTCAGTCTTTCATACACCATGACAGCTGCTGCATTGTAAACACACTCTCCATACTTCTCTCTAACAACATTACAAACTCAATCACAGTCGTGTTGGCAACTGTTTATGGATTCATGCTGAAGCAGCCACCGGAGGTTTTTCTGCGTGCTTATCCAAAACCAGCTGCATGTGGGGTCAGACACCAAGAGGACGTGTCTGGGAAAAAAGACATTTTGTTTGTCCAAGCAATGATCTAGTAACTGGACAGCTGAGCTAAATCATTTGTTGGTGCAACATCCTGATTTGGTTCGACTGTATAAAATAAAAAACATCAAATCATAGCAGCTCTGTAGGAAGCAAAGGTTTACATCTGGATCCGAAAATAAAATACACATAGTTATAGATAACTGGGTGGTAGCTGCAGTGATTCTTTTGCTCGATAGTTGACAGAGATGCAGGAAAAATAAGAGTGAGCAGGGTCTCATGTGATGGCTGGATTCAAACCACTGATCCTGTGTTTACATTAGAGCACTCAGCTCGACCTTAGACCCCCTGGCTCAGACCGCTCGGCCACAGGGACGCCTGGTGGTCTGGTGGTCTGAGCCTCGCGGATGCCCCCAGCTGCCTTGATTTTTGGAGATTATCTAAATCCTGTCTGGAATTATGAGCACTGCAAGAATGAAATTTTAAGTGACTCAGACTCTTGACTGTTGAGCTTCGTCCATTTAAATTCATCATGACGCTGTAGCACAATTTGCACATGAAATTTTATTTTATTGATTGCACATCTCATTTTGGCTGCAACTGCACAATGTATTTAAGGCAGTTTATGTCAAATTATCATTGCAATTGTGTTTTGACAGCTCATGCAAATATTTTATGAAGCAAATTTGGTGAAGATTGGATGAAATTATTATAGAAGGAGTATTGTTGAATAAACAGTAAAACAAAATGACAGACTGTTCTGTTTGAGCAGGTTGTTGAAACAAGGAATTCCTCAAAGATGTTTTTTTTTCTAAGATTCACTGTATTCAGTGAAGAAAAATCGAATTACCACATGATTATGCTAAAATAATCTTTTGCATTTATTCTTTTTCAAATCTGCTAAGTCGTTTTCCAGATATCTTGCTGAAAAACAAACTAACAAACAAACCTACACATGAGAAAACATCTCCACCTCCCTGCTGGAGGCAATAAAGGTGGTATGAATACACAAGTGTGTATTTTTACACTGACTATCTCTGCACTGCAGTGATCATGGGACAAAGAGCGTGCCCATGATATCAGCGATGTGGAATGACCCGAGGCCTCGCTGCCAGTAAACACACAGCTACCATAACAAGTCAGATATGTGATCATTCATGGAAACAAGGTGTTGATGAGATGCTGTGCCGACAGCTGGGTATTTGCTCCCCAATGAAGGGCATAATAATTTGTATAAATTTGTAACGGATAGGTACAGAAATAACATCGTGCCCCGACAGGTGCTAAAATACTCTCTGATCCAGATTCCAGGGACATTAAACATAAATGTGTCCTCGTGGTCGTAGCTGCAGCTCAGTTGATAGATGCCACGACAGCAGCCTTCTGCACCTACTTCAGCTCTGTGTCTGTGTTTTACAGGTTTGGGAGTTCAGCTCTTTGTTTGCCTCTGTGGACAGATGGAGCTTCAGCAACGCTCCTTCCATGTCAGATCACCTGAAGACCTGCTCCTTTTATCAGAGAGAGGAGCGCACCGAGCCCGTGGCGTTGGCCGGCCTGGGAGAGGCCAGAGACAAATGTGCAGAAGTAAAGTATCAAAGATAACGCTCACGGTCCCTGAGCTCAGTGGGCGGACCGCGACACCGGGGAGGCCGTGTTTAGAACCGCTCAGATGTGATATGTATGCACCCACAAAACTGTGAAGAGGATAAAGCCTCTGCATGTACAGCTAGAGAGAGAGAGAAGCAGAGCTGTGTGCTGAAGCCCTGCAGACACATACTGTATATGAGAGGATTCACTCAAAGTGCAGATTCTGGAGGTTTGAAATGATTTACTCAACCTCTGTTTTGTTGTAACATCTCCTCAAATCCTTTTGCTTGTAAATAGGCAAAATGCTTCAAGATGGGTGCAGTGTTTATTGAGAGCAAATGAAACTCAAATGAGTCACAGATTTATTGATATGATGTTTGAGAGGGATCCACATATATCAGATCATAACGAGCTCACTAGTGTTGTTTGTTCCGTCTTATTTCATTGTTGTGGTGAAAATGATTATTTCAATCCTGCTATTGTTGACTGTTTTCAACGTGACGAGACTGACATCTACTGGAGGAAAGCTGAAGTACCTCATCTGTGTGGAACCGTACAAGAAGTTTGGTATTTGAATGCTGAACACGATATCATGTCTTATATGTCATGTTTGATTAAGCCCAGCAGTGCATGTTTCATGATGAGAATACGGCACCTCTGTCTCTAATCTAAGCTGCCTTTGTTGAGGAAAATGAGAGGACTGTCATCTTTGTGTGTCACTGACATTATGCACTGTGCAACAAATGTGACTTGCAGTTGGCCTCAATTATTTTACAGCAGCAGAGTGGAATAAAAAGTACATAAAAAGCTAAAAATGATCTTTTATTGTCCACATGCACGAACAGAAAAGGTGTAAAAGTAACTGTCTATATTAACTCCTGCATCTCAGACTGTGGGTTGCGTAGTTTGTTGATCACCTCTGACAGCATTTTGTTGCACAGGGCTGCGTATGGATTGAGAGCCACAGCCTGTTGTCGAGCAAATTCACTTCCAAGTGCAGCTGCTTTCTCGAAATCTGCTCTGGCTTCATCATCCTGGCAGGCTAATCTACGCAAAAGGCCTCTCTGCACCAGGCCCTGGCAGGCGCTTCGTCCAGCGCCACCGCTCAGAGAGATGGCTCGGTCCAGGTCCTCCAGCGCTCCTGGGAGGACAGAAGAGCACCGTGAGGCACACACATGTCTGGAAAGTTGATTTTCAATTTGTTATGTTAAACAGGCTCCTCAGTCCGGGCTCAGTCAGTCTGCTGCAGTGTTCGCTCTGAGGGAACATTACCTGGTTTTGCCAGCAGGTACTGGAGATTATGCAGTCAAATAAAAAGGTGTTAACATTTTAATATGATCAGACTGATTATGACAATCTGTTGTTTACATGAAAGCAGAAAGTACAACAGTCTCACATGTGTTATGCATATCCTCCACTCGTGCTGTGTTAAACCATGACGTCTTCAGACGAACACGCTATTTTTATACCCTGTAACACAGCAGTGATTCAGCCTCTGCTCACTTCAGTCCACATTTCCTGCGTAGTATTTTAAAGAGACATGTAGGTGTGTTGTTAGAAGATCTTGTTAGTCAGCAGGAACGACAACCTACACCAGGATACACCTACAAATGCAAAAACTCGCAAAAAGATGTTACAATATTGATGGTGTGATGGAGTGAGGGAGGTTAAAAACACCACAGCTTGAGTCACATAAAGAGGGTTAATAATCCAAGAGACCAAAATTACAACATAAGCGTTTGTTATAACCTGCTACGTCTGTTCTTTTTATAAAGCTAGTGCTGTGCTGTAAAATACATTGAATCTATTACAGGGGACATTTGTTTATTTCATTGAAACAAACAAGGTTTTCTTAAACCTTTAGATGTTTAGGATGTGACTAAAATATAAAACCCCTCTAACTCTGTACATTCAGAGTCGACAGCCCGGCCGCCCCTGTGACAGGCAGCAGGTAAAAGTACCTAACACGAAGCTAATTCGGAGCCTGTACTGTTACACTGTTGACAGAGCGTCAGATAGACAAAGGTCTGATGTGGTGTCACGCTGGCCTCAGACTCCACAGTCTGCCGTGTCTGGAAAGGCTTCTTATTGAATTTGTGGCGTGTACCTGCTGTGTTCCCCTGCAGCCGCAGGGCCTGTGCCCGGTTGTTATAGGCTGAGGCTCGGCGAGGCAGGATCTGGATTGCCTGGCTGAACAGCTGAAGTGCAGCCTGCAAATCCCCAGCCTCTGCTGCCGAGACACCCCGCATCTCCAACTCTTTCACTTGCTTCAGCAGCTCTGTGTCAAAGCCACTGTCTGGCAGGGGGAGATAAACAGGTTGAAAAAGCACTCAAACTCAATTGACAGGTACCGTGGCAAGGAAAACACAGAAATGTCACCCAGAACTCAACTTGGATTAAAATGTCATGTTTTTTTTAGTCCGGGAACGGGACGCGTTCAAATAAATTCAATATGCTGTGAAATGATAAACATAAAAAGCTGTGATATGATATGTAGAGACACATGAAGTCAGAAGCACACGCTCACCATCATCAATTAATTCCTCCTCTTGGTTCAGGCCAGGGACGTCTCCGAAAGGGCTGCTGGGGTTGAATATAGCTTGGAGCACAGCTCTGTCATGTGCCGAGGCCATCTTGCCGGTGTCTGTAAAGAAAGCCGGGTAAGACGGCAAAAAAGGAAAATCATGACACCTAAATTACAGCTGGGTGGAGAATTCTTCCTCCCCTAACTTCTGCCGTTTGCACCAGCCAATCAAACGAGGGGGTGGAAGCAGAGGTGGACTTTGAGATCTGCCTGCTCTGAACACATCTGTATTTGGTTAACTCAAAAATGCAGGCCAGAGAAAACAGAGCTGCTGTTACAATGGAACAAGGAGACAGAGTGAAAATGTTCTCAGATTGTTCTGTCAGATGATTTCTGCTCAGTATTAACATTTTAGGGACTGAGCTCACAAATGCATGATGCATTAACATGTGATAAAACTCAACAGAACATAAGATTTGCTCCATGTTGATCAACAGCAACAGTAAAATGTTGCAGTGCTTGAACTGATCATCCAAAAAATTGGGTAAATCATAAAAACAGAATGCAACCATCTGCAAATTCTTCTTGACCTACAGTACAAAGACAAGATATTTAATGTTCAGACAGATATGTTGTAAATATACACTCATTGTGAATTTGATGCAGACTCACAGTGTATAAATAAAGTATTTAGTAGTATAGAAACCCATTTTTAGAAGACAGGCTTGGATAAAGATGTTAAATTATTACCACGTACAGTGAACATTTTTCTCTGATCTTCGCTTCATCTCCCTGTGAAACACTAGATGGCTTTATCTCTTCAGAATCAAAAGATTCTTGAAATGAAACAGTGTGTGTGGGAAAAATCCCTCGTTGGTTAAATTGCTCACATCTCACACTGTGACGAGGGATCTCGTAAAGACTTGGCTTTAATTGAAGAGAAACAGTCGGGTACCGCTGGTGTAAACTGTCGTGTTTTAATAGCTCACAAAGCAAATCTGTGGCATAAGCAACAGTATTTTGACTGTAGACACATTTAATCTTTGGTGCAAACCACAGAAAATCTGTTCAGTACATGTCTAGATTCATATGAACACATGGCATGTTGTGATGTGGTACATTTCTAGTCTAGAGAGTCCACCATCTTGTGTTAACCCAGGTCAGTTTTGGTTCAAATTCAGACAGGCGTTAAGGACACAAATGGTTAATGGTTTTTTTGTAGGACTCCAAATGAAATAAATATTCTCAAAATTGAAAGATAGATGACGGACGACGGGAAAAACATCACAGAATCAGCAGGAAATCAACAACGGATAGTTAAGCTACAGTGGTGAAATGAAGAGCATGGTCTCTGCAGGGATCTCCACAGCCACACACACGACCACAGAGGCAGAAAATAACTGATTCAAAATAAGGGTTTTGTTACATGTAACAAATGACAGATAACAGCGGTGAGGAACAACAGATATTACCAGGAGGAGAAAGTGATAGCAGCCAAAGTAAGTGATCTGAACACAGGTGAGGTTGATTAGAACGGTGCGATCGAACATGGAAGCTTGTCATAGTTCTCACGTAAGTAACTCCAAGTATCACAAAATGAGTGTAAGTGAGTCACATAGATGAAAATGGTTCCAGCTCAGAGCCTTTTTTAGTTGTTTCCAATTACTGTCAGCAGCCATCTGGAACAAGAGACAGCTCATGGAGGTACAGGCTTCTGGGAGTTTTAAATGGATAAGGCAGATCTGATGTGGAAGCACCAGAACGCACAAGTTTGTTAAGAAATGGTCCTCAGCTCACTTATTTTTTGCTCAGGTCTCATTTCTTATAAGTTAGGTTCAGTATTCCTGTTAGACATCGTATAATGCAAACACAGAAATTCAGAAAATGTACATCTCAGGCCTGTAGGGTTTAAACTACAGGAACAGATAAGGTGCATGTATTATTCACTGTGCATCCATTCTTTATAATACGGACATCGGTAAAGATGTGACTGAGTTATGGATGCGGGCTGGTGTGTGGTTTGTACATTGACCCAGCTGCAGTTCAGTCAGTAGTTTTCACCTGCTTTGCAAACACATGAATTTGCAGTCTCACGCTCCTGTTTGGTCGGTTGCCTTGAAGATCAGCAGCAAACGATGGAGTGGGTGAAGTAGATGCCATATGTTCATAAGGAAAGACATATGTAAACAGTATATATTTACTGTAAAGTGATGATTGCACAGTCAGTGTTTATGTAGCAGGATGTGTGAATTTGACACTTTAGCAACTAATCTTGCAAGAACATTATAAGCCTTAATGACACCTGCTTGAATAATGCTGCAGGTTTTAAGCATCTAATTTAAACTTCTACCGCCGTACTGCTGCAATTCTATATTCTCCGGCCATTCCGAGACTTAATTTAGCTGAGAGAAGAAAAGCTGATCTGGACAAATTACTGCAAGGTTTTAAAAAGGCAATTAAAAAACTTAGACAGTATAGTTATTTGCCTGGATGATAAAAATCCGAGGGGATTAAAAAAAAGAGCTTCTTGATTGCAGGGCAGAGAGAAGTTTTCTTTTTTGCCACTTGAGAGAGCTCTTGCTGCTTTTATTTCTGCCGGGCCTCCCGAGTCAGCACAGACGGTTTGATCCTGCAGGACTCCCATTTTCCACAGGGTAATAAGAGTTAAAGAGTGAGGGCTGGCCTATCATGTTCACGGTCACTCGGTAAGCAGCAGATTTTCTGCAGAAGCACAGCGCGCCCCCCACGGCCTCCCCTATAGTGCAAAAGTGGAGAAGCAATTGTGTGAGGATTATCAGTCTCCTATTACTGCAAATGTCACTGCATCAGCACCACTCAACGTGATTATGTCAATAGGAAAACACATTGACAGTGTTTACAGACTCCGAATCCAGGAGCCGAGAGGATGGAGCCGCTTCTGCCGCAGGCCAAGAGGGAAATTAAGAGATAATCAAAAAACACTGACCCTCAGTGGTGGAACTGCTGTAAAACCAACATACAGCAGTGAACACACACTTTCCCTCCAAGCAATTACAGGGACAACAGATAGATTAAATCTGACTGCAACAGCACAGTATAAATAATGGAAGAGCATTTACTTAAGTGCTAATAGTGAATGAGACAACATTATTACTCATTAGCTATTTAGCAGAAACCTGGACATTTCTTTAATGGCTGACATAAATTCTCCCGGCGGACTCTTATAAACACAAAAAAATATGAATAAAACTCTGCAGTATTTTCCCTCCACATGTTCCTTTTCTTCTCCTCTTTCCCGGCGCTCCCGATGCTTCATAACGTCTGCTAAAGAAATGGACTTGGATATCATAATAACCCAGAGAGGCTTTAGCTTTGCTCCACTTCTGTCTGTGAATCTGACATCAAAGCTTGTGCTCCTAATCCCTCTGCCCTATGGAGGTAAACAGGGGCCCGCGTGTCGATACCTGGCCCGTTCTGATGACGAAGGACTATCGCGTGCTGTGTGGGGGCACTCTGAGCTGGATTAAAACAAAGTAATCCGCTGTGTGCAGGGACGGGGAATCGCTGCAGAGGTGCCCGGGGTTAAGCAAATAAACAATGTGCGCCTTTTATGGGAAATCTCAAGCAACACTCTTTGTGCTGCAGCACAATAACTACATACTACTTCCTGTCTCTCTCGCCAAAGACATGAGGGGGAAAAGTTAACCATTCATCCTGATGCCTTTATGTGCAGCTAATAATGGTTGGCTCTGCAGTCCCCGGCTGCAGCACTACTCATATTTTCATCGGCACAAAACACTAAACAGCAGTATGAAAGCAAAGGATATCCAGGGGGAAAACATTTAAACCTTTTTGCTGTAATAGTCCGTGTCCACCTCCTCCACTTTTTGCCCCAAACCCCGAGCTGCAGTTTGTTCTGTATATTGTGTATTTTACGGTGTTTTGTGAATGTGTAAACACGTTTTATGGGCCCCCTGTGAGGGGATGGAGACATGTTTGGCTTATGGTTCAGCCGAGGCTGTCAGGCATCTCCCACACGAGGATGTGGTGAGATCCATCATCATAAATCTCAGTGCATTGCGGATTCGTTCAAGCGCTGCATGTGACTATATTTTAATTCAGAAGTTAAATAATGACAAAGTATTTGGATTTATTTACAAGAATGTGACAGATCACGGGTTATCGCACGTCTCCTGCATGAAGGCTTTGCTAAAAAAGTGACGGTGGACAGGAGCCTTCTGTTGCTCGGTCAGACGTCGGTGTCACACTGAGATTAGAGCATCGTCACGAATATATTTTATGGGTTCTTTGAAAAATGCATAAAATGGTCAAATGGTTGTTGGCATTTACAGTGTTTAATGGACCAGTGTCAAATTCTTTGGCTCACTGTATATTTATCATCTGGTTTATAGTTATGGAGAATGTCGAGGTGAGCTGATGCAGACATATGTTTACTGAGCTTGCTGTAGATTATATCATAAAAGAAATATATTTATAAAAGTAGCTTTAAATGTTAATTTTAGCACTGGAACATCTGAATTAAGTAGCTGTCACTACACTGCCCCCTTCAGGCTGAATGCATGAAACTTAGAAGGTAATATCAGTCACGCTCACTTTTAAACAATCAAAATCAATTCCTTCCTAAAAAAATGTTCCTTCAATTTCAGTGTGTGTAACGATGTGTGGAACAAGATATAAAACAGCCATAAACCCAAACTGGTCAGTGTCTGGAGAGCAGCTCTGCCTCTGAGACTGTGACAACAAAACTCTGAATTGGCTTCAACATGCACAGTTACACACACTCAATCTCTCACTCACTCTTCCAACCAAGCAACCAGGATTAAAACCATGATTGCATCAACTGAGGCACCGAGGAGAAACAAAACAAATAAAACCAAATAGCAATTTTAGGATTTGGGATATCTGGACATGTAAGTGTGATGTTTTCCCAAAGTAAAGTGGTGGAGCGTAGCCGGAAGTGTCATAACGAACCATGGATGATTTATGGTTTACGTGGGCAAAAACAGAGGGATTTAAGTGGAGCGGGCTGCTTTGTTAGAGGTGTTGTGCCGCCGCTCACCGGCTGATAGAAAACAACACTGAGACTTTGGAACTAAAGTAAAACTGGTGAGGTGAGCCGATCGTATAGGTTTCCCCAGGCTAATGTAGGTTTCAGGCCTGCTGGGAATGCTTTGCAGATGTTGGGTGGAATTTGATTGTGGGTTTGGTGGAATAGTGTGTGTGTGTGTGTGTGTGTGTGTGTGTGTGTGTGTGTTGGCTGTGGGAGATGGAGGGTGGCCTTATACCACCGCAGCTGTGCTACTACTTACAATCAGTCTAGTGTTGCCATGCAATTTAAAGGTGCAATCTACAATATGAATGTAAAAGACCACCCTGCCACCAAAACATGCGTGGAGGCTGCTGTCACTCCCACGTTACTGTGACTGACTGACGAACACTGACTGCATGACTTCTATTACACAAATGTATGAGATTTGTAATATAAAATAGCACTGAAACCTGTCGTATCTGCAAGTCATCTATAAGTCAAATCATTGAGTCATGTGTGACTATCAGTCATACAGTTTATACGGTTAAAACAAAAGTAAAAAGAAGCTTGCACATCTCGAATGCTTGAATTCTACACAGCTCATCATAAAACAAAGTCTTGCAAATGTTAGAGAAACATTCATTTTCAGGCCCAGGCAAACAAGGCTAAACCAACAACTGTGTGTTTGGAAAAACAGCACGGCTGAGTCATGGAGCCGCTCCACGATCTGACCACACAGCTCAGTGCCAACACTATTGTGTAAAGCCCCACAGTTGGGGAAACTTCTGACTGCCTCTCTTTTGGTGCAGTAATGCAGCACCTGCGTGCAGCTCAATCTGCTGCTGCTGCAGCTGCTGCTGCGCGACAAGCTGCTCTGCACTGTTCACATGTGACACTCAGTTCAAACTAACACCGGCCCCTCCTGATGAAGCCAGAGCAGCTCAGGGCCAAGTGAAGAAAACCCTCTAAGTTCATCCACTGGGGACCGGAGATATGCCACCATTTGTTCCAAAAGTCGCTGCCCTGTTCAAATCAGCGAGAGAGGCAATACCCAGAGCGGCTGGCTTCAGCTTCTTCTGAGCAGCACAGAGGAGTGTGTTGAGCTCAGCTCTCTCTGGCAACAGTTTCCCTGTTTAAGTTGTTAACATCGATCTCAGAGGATGCACCTGCGCATGGAACCTGCAGGAGATTATACAGTATATCATAGTTAGAGTCAGCGTCTCAAAGAGGAATCTCATTACAATTTGTCCATGAGAAAATAGGGAAAAATGGTAGACGCACAAATAACGCTCGCATTCACTTTCACTCCCCGAATTTGTCCAGAAAAATCCTTTATCTGCCCGTTGTACTGTAATTTTCTCAATATATATTTATGGAGGATTATCTGTTGTATTTTATTAATGTTTTTTGTATTGAGCACTAGAGTTAAAAAACCACCTGCGTCCTATTTATGAGGCAAATGATATTTTGCTATTGAATTTCTGAGTTGCTGGATAAAGCAGGTATTATCCTTCTCCCACCACACTGACAGCACACACACATACAGCTATTCAATCAATGTTATTCCTCCGCTCATCTGACAGCTCTGTCTGGCTTTATAAGAATGAGTAAGAGTCTCCCACTGTGCTGCAAGGACTCGCTGACGTTTTGGATAGTATTCAAGGTATCTGTGGTAGAAAGAGCAACATTTGCTGATGCAGAACTGGAGGCACACTGAAATAAACAGTGTCAGTTTAAACAACTATGGCGCCATTGCATATTCTGTCAGTCCGCGAGATTTTGCACGAGTTCGGTAACAGCCCAGATGTTCGTTATTGTGTCTTTCCTGCACGACAGATCAGCAATAAATAATAATAAGATAAGCACTCAAACGCAAACACCAATTGTTATCAACATTTTTTGCGTCGTGCATCTTCCCACATGCTGGATACTGTCTATCAAAGGGGACTGAGATTTATTACACATTTTAAAGCCCTTGCTCACCATTGCTCTTTATGCTCAGGTTTGATGATCTGCTCTTTCCACACATGGACTGAACCACTGGCATATTCTTATTCATAAGGCTGTTCTTGGTCTGCTTCCATCTTACCTGCGGACCTGTATCCTTCAGAAAATTTATTGTCTTCGCTCCCTGGACTTATTCCCGCTAACTGTCCCCAAAGTCTGTGCTGAACTGGGAAAAAGGGCATTTTAAGTATGCTGCTCCATCTGCTTGGAATCAGCTGCAAAATTACCTGAATCTTCAGGAGCTGGTCTCACTGGATTCATTTAAAGTGATTCTAAATGACTTGGAAGCAACAATATCTGACTGTAGCTGTTTTGAATGCTGATGAATGTTTTCTGATATTTCATGATTCTGTCATTTGTTTGCATTTTAAATTGTTATATATAGCTGTTATATGTTATTATGCCGCGTGTCTCAGACAGGACGAGCTCGAAAAAGAGATTTTTAATCTCGGTGAGACTACACTCGTATCTGCACCGACAGTGAAAGAAAATAAATATAAAATGCTGCCTTGCTACTTGCATTTTTCCTGGAAAGCACGCATCCACCTACCATCACATTTCTCATGCATTTTTTAGTCAACTGTTCTCATGCCAGGATGCACTTGAAAAGGCCTATCTGGTCCTTGTGAGGAGCCATCTGCATGTCTTTAAAGTCCTCTATTAGAAAGTTAAATGAGCACATGAATATCCCTGGAGATCGTTTACCTGCATTGGAGAGAAAATACGATTTTTATGGTGGAGTAGACATTACAGTGCAGCCACAAAGTAGAATGGATAGCCTTGGTCCAAAGCTTATTTAACACTTGATGCCATGCGGCTACATCATTTGTGCAGGCGGGATAACTCATTTGGAAAATGAGAAGTCCCTTGTAGTGATGTGTGAGATCCAATCGGCTGCAATATTGTATAGTTTGTAGATTACTTCTGTCAGCCAGTTCACCGGGTGCAAAAGTGGTCGGTTAATGTGTCAGGCTGGATTGTCTGAAGGACTAAGCACGGCTGTATGAGAGTGTGAAATTTGTTTTGCGTAAAGAAACTTCTCATTACAAATACAAAGTGTTCGCTCGCCATCTATGAAAATGTCACAAAGCGTACGAGATATGCAAAATATGGGAAAAAGCTGCGACCGTGAAACGGACGAGATTCATCGCTGTTCACCACCCAGGCTGCTCGACACCACACAAATCCCCAACAAGCATATTTGTTGTTGCAGTTATGCATATTGACCAAAGGATGGAGCCCAAAGACAGAGCTTCCCATCATGCTCCTGGTCACTTCAAGGGATTCAGTGTGTGAGGCTCATGCATGGAGACTGAATAAAACATGATGCTCCTCTTATGCCTTCAGCAATATACTGTAACAACGTCAAGACTTCATTTCATCGCTGTCTGGCCAAAGTTGCTTTTAATTATTAATTTTTCTCTCCTTTCAGCGTTCAGCTATTTCAAGGACTCGTCACTCAGAGCAAGGTCTTTTGTTGTGAGGATCGAGAGCTCGAGGCAGCTTCATTAATATAGGTCAACAAGGTATTAATAGAGACAACAAGGGGAAAAAAAGTCATTTATGGTGAATTTACTCGTCTCCATCTTCGGTGACTCATCACATTTATATCTGGAGGCAGCGGTGTTTACATCTGGCTCAGGTCTTTCTGGAGCTGTCCGCCCACTCAAAGCTCCCGTGTAAAAACAGTTGTTTGTTATGAGCTCCGGTTCCAGCCAAAGGTTGGAGGCACTGACCTCAGTCCAGCTCTAATTAATCAGCAGAGCGGTGCGACGTCCCACACCATTAACCTTACAGGGAGAGAGGTTCATGAATAGCACAGTCCAGAGCCCACTGATTTCATCAGCTCAGCCTCTGCTGGTGTTTTCAGTTTAACTTTTATGTCAGAACTAATCTCTACATATTAAAACAAACAGCCAGCAATGCACCATTAACTGTTTGTTGAAACGACTCGAATCAACCGATCTTTACGTTTTCTAGAAGCCTCTATGTTGCCAAACAAGAATGTCGATATTGCATGTTTCTGCAAACCTCTGAATTACATTCACTGATTTTCCAGTTCTCATTTTTGATGATATGTTTTTCAAAATTCACACTAAATCGTTACACGCAGCTGAAGGATCAATCTGTTCAATCCACATCGACTCCAACCTCCATTTTGAACATAACTGTCCTCAGAACCAGATTCTCAGAACTACAGCTGGCCAAACTCTCTGAATGATATCAGAAATTCAGTGGAAATGTTTTCAAGCAGGCTCCATCATAATATAGAGAAAGTAGGAGATTTGTGTGATTTGAATAACTTCCCATTGACTTTACGACGTCCTCAAAAAAAAGCATGAAAAATGGAATTGGTTTACGGTCACACGCTCGTCTCTTGGAGTCTTGGTATCTGTGAGAAAGTCGTACAAACGATGGACGTCTAAAATGCTCTAAATAATGTCTAAATGCTTAAAATGCTGGTGGTGTGGACGGCCCTGACGAGAGGAGCTTGTGGTGGATAGTTGGATGTTCTGCCTCCCACCAACACGCAGTGGTGGTTTCACTTAACCATGACAATCTTTCACTAACCATAACCAACATTGGCCATGACCACTATCTTTCCTCAACCCGAGTGATTTGATGTGTCTTATACTGATTCGGGTGCCAGATCAGCAAAATGCTTGAATGAGCCATTTCAGAACACCCTGATAGTTTAGGTGTGAGGGATCGGACGTTGAACAGAATCACATTCATTATCGAGGATGATTCAACGATTAGCTGATCGACAAAAAAAGAATCTGCAAATACTTAATACTGCAGAAATGACAAAAGTATTTATTTCTGCCCCAGAAAGACTTCCTGTTATAATGTGTGTATAAATAGAATATTTTTCAATGGCATTTTGTATATAAACGATTAATCAGGAGAATAATTGTCAGATGAATTGATAATGGTAATAATCATTAGTTGCAGTCGAACCCGTGAGCTGCCGGCGACCGGCTCCACCTGCCGAGGTCGGTGCCGGTCACCTCTCTCCTGAACACTCCTGAACTGTGAGACAATTTCTTATTCACTTTCCAGTCTGCTTCTGAATTCAAACCATAGTCCTTCCAGTCACAAGTCTACTTTTCAAAAGGTCAGAGAATGGCTGGGAGAAATAACCATCTGTTTCACAGTTGTCTTGTGTACTGTGTTTGGGGATGTGGAGAAGGAGAAAATACAACTCGCCATGTGCAGAGCAGAGAAAGGTAAACTGTCAGGCTGGAAAATCACTGAAGCATCAGCTCGTGCTCTACTTCACTTTGTGATCATGAGAAAACCTGGATTTCCATCTTTGGCAGCGTTTGCTTATCAGTCGCCGCTGATTTGAATTTCCTTCACGGAAACACTGTGTTTGTATCAAGCGATCACATGCCATATATCAAAGTTTAGACAAGGTGAGGAAACGTGGAAGCAGATGGTTAAATCTGCTGGAGCTTCTCAGAAATAAATCTGATGACAAATGTTAAACATGATGGCGTTAAAGGTTTAGAAAGGAAACATGGCAGCTTGAGTTTTTTGACTTTTTTTCTTCATTAACTGGAAGTCGATGCCTGTGCAGCAGACCTGATTCAAATTTGATTTAAATCATTGAAAAGCCATCATGTAACTCTCACTGTGTTTTCTAGTTGGATAAATGGTCTTGAATCGACTCCAAGCAAATACACCCACCATGGTTGGTTATAGAGAAAATCAGGTGGAGCTACATCTGAGACTCTGCAGTGTTTTTGCAAAAGGGAAGGTTATAGCATCACTTGTTAAATCACTGGTGCATAATTAAATAGTATATAGTTATATAGATGTGGTAAATAGACACTGTGCATGTGATCACACACATACAGAGACACACCTGCAGAAGTTTGTGCTCATATGCTCAATAAAACAATAAAACAGGCAACACAGCAGAGACAAAGAACTGAAATGTGATGACTGTGAGTCAGTCAGGTCTGTTTCGGGGACAGCATGAAGAAAGTTGTGTGTGTCACCGCTGAGAGTGATATCACTGTACACGTTGTCATGCAGGCTGACCGGGGCCTGTAGGACACCATTTATCTTTAGAAATATGTCACTGAGGCTTAGCTTTATGTTGTTTTTCTCCAGCAGGCTTCATTAAGTTCACCGCTGGAGAAAAGAGGCTGCCGGCAGGTTGATTCGGGGCTGAATTAGCATCCAGATTAGCTTCTGAAGGGGGAAATAGTGAGGGTCATGATGCAGCTATAAGAAGTCACATAATCCAGCCAAACATTACGATATAGACATTGACTGGTGTTCATTAATTCAGATAATTAAGACGGCTACAAAACCAGCAATTATACACATACACAGACACATACGTTGACTCGATGCAGTAACATG
Source organism: Holacanthus passer (assembly GCA_025331565.1). Lineage (NCBI taxonomy): Eukaryota > Metazoa > Chordata > Actinopteri > Pomacanthidae > Holacanthus > Holacanthus passer. The sequence continues at coordinate 2,950,532 of JAFREQ010000017.1, forward strand.
ACTTTGGTGCAACCCCAATTCCAAAAAAGTTGGGACATAAATAAAAGCAGAATGCAATAATTTGCAGATGAACTGTGTTTACTGAGAACAGATTGACAAAGTGTTGCAGCAGTAAAATCCTTTATCCAATCATGTGTTGGACAAAGTGGTGAACCTCGCCCCGTCGCTGCATGTGAACAACTGAGTCTTTCCAGGATTCACACCCAATCATGATACGACCCAATGAAATGTGTTGCAGGCATCAAATTCAGAATAAGCATATATTCATAAAACATTATATAGGTTGTAAAACATTAAATATTTGTACTGTTTTCAATCGAGTATATGTCAAAAAGCAAATGATGACATTCTGTTTTATTTATGTTTGACGCAGCGTCCCAACTTTTTTGGAATCGGGGTTGTAAGAAGCCAAACATCTTCCTGCACTCGTGGCTCGTCCCAGCGTGTTTGGCGCCGTCGCTGTCGAGATGAGATCATCTCTGATGGTCTCCTGCTCCGCTGAGTGGCAGGATTCATCTGCAGGGGATGTCACATAATGTGACAGGGAGTAACACCCTGGAACTAATTTATTCTGCTCTTAAGGGGAATTGCATTTCTGGTCTGCCTGTTGCACACTCAATAGTACATATCATGTAGTTAACAAATTATAGAGACGTCTCGTCGGCTGACCAGCGTGAGAAATGAAGTGTTGCTCTGTATGTATTGAATCGGCCTCGGCGATGTAGCAATTATTTCAGTGCGACAAAAAATCTCGGAGTGATACTTTGAATAAAGCGTGAGGCAGTGAGCTCATTCTCTTAGCGACTGCGAGCGGGGGCTGATGGCAAAACAGGTAAGCACGTGAATAAATGAATGTCACTTTAATAAATGTATCAGACTGTGAAATCAATTATAATTGATCCCCCATTTATGAAACTTGGCAGGGACATTTATTAAGCCTCTGAGGGTTTGGGGTTTGATTAAATGGGCTGAGCGGCTGGCTCTGGTTGTTTTCATGTCAAAACAACACTTAGTTTTGAAAAGTGCTTTAATAGTGTGTCACAGTAACATTTATTTGCCGGTTGTGTCTTGTCAGTTTGCCGACAGGTGTTGTCTCCACACAAGGTGGAAAGCAGCGTTGGCATTCTTCACCATTTGAGATGTGATTCCCGCAGCGTTAAAACACTGTTTCAGCTAATGATGAAAAAAAATGCACAACTGTGAATTCATTGCTTTTAAATACTGTAAATGTCACTAAAACATTGTACACGTGCACATTTTTGCTTTACAACCAGATGCAAGCGCTCGCTGTTTGTTCCGACATCATAGCCCGAAGCTATTCTTTGTCACTTACCTCAGTGTTTTTGCAGCTTGTCTGCTTCGACTCGTTCCTCCGCATGGCTGACATTTTGAATATGCAACAGCCTTCAGTCAGCTCAGCCAATCAGAAGTAACGTATTAACACAACAAAGACGCCAAGTCGCTGCAGCCAATCGCTCATTTTGTTGGAAGCATTATTTATTTGAGATGATGTTAAATCCCAGACTGGATCAAATGCATTTCTGTACTGAAACTTTAAATTAATTAGAGCCAAGATAAGCAATGAATTAGCTTTTAGTGGCATTAGATTTGCATTAGTGCATTAGATTGCATTTGGGTCTCTCTCTCCTCACTCGCTCTCTCTCACACACACAGTCATGTTTGCATCACTTCAGAGGACATTACATTCACTAACATTCATTTCCTAACCAGAACCAGTACTTGCCAAACCCTGACCCTAAGTTTAACCAAGTCTTCACCCTAAAATTAAATGATTTACGTTAAGGGGACTTGTGTTTTGCCACGATAAGGAAGGCGAGTCCCCACAATGTGACTGTGTAATCAGATTTATGTCCCCACAACATGAGCAATACACACACACACACACACACACACACACACACACACACACACTGCCTACAATTCAATTTCGGTAATCAGATTTATTTTCACCATAGACAATGCTGTTTCCGCCAGAAGCCAATGTTGGAAACTTTCATCAACATCCTGACACAATCACAAGTCAGATGTCTAATTTACATCTGGCCACATGCCACTGAGCTAATTAAAGATTTAAATCCGTTTGGATGGTGAACACAAATCAATAATTCTCGTCTTTAGACACTTTGGTGGAGTCATCAGTTGGAAAGTTTTGCACACAAGTTGGTTTAAGGCCCCGTTCTCAGCCTGAAACCTACAGAAACTTTGGCTCCTTCCATTTGAATATTACTTCACCTTTCCCTGTGATTTGCCTGTTATACATTCCCTCTGCATGATGCAATCGAAATGATGAGAAGGGTAATTTATTTCCACTCTCTTTCACTTTAATCGTCGGTGAATGTGCCGTAATGACAACATCTCTGTAATTATGGCATCACTGGCTGTGATATGAAAAATGTCAGATGCAGACTCTCGCAAATTAAAGTAATGAATTTAAGTGGCAGTGTTCTTTCATAAATTCATTCATCACTCGTTTATTCACTTTGCATCTTTCTGCTTCGACTCCGGGTTCGTTCCGTGTCATTTTTGAAATCGGGCGAACGTGATGCAGACGAGCTGTAAACGTCCATAAAATTTTCATCACAATCATTTTGAGGCTGTGAAGTTTTAGGATTTTAAAACAAGCACATCGAGAAATACGCAGGTGCTAAAATTCACTGATTATACAGTAAAAATGCTGCAATATTGGTGAACGCGTGGGTGATTTTTATGAGACTTGCCTTTCAGTTTAAAGCCTGAAAGTCTCCGTGCTGCACCGCAGATCGGTGCCACCTCGTCATTTCATGTCAAGTGTGCGTCCAGCAGTTAGTATGAAAGCTAATGGATTTCATATTGTGGCGCTCACACATGGGAATGGTCTCACTTCAGTGCTGCTCTCAGATATAGCTTTAGTTTCAGCTGTTTGGCCTTTTAGACTCCCAGAGCAGGCCGGCCTTTTTATTTGATCTCTGCACCGCGTTTTGAACAATGACAATGTGAGTGGGATCAGTGCGACCTCAGCACCAGCAGTTATTGCATTGATTTGGATCATGCTGTAGTTGTGCCTTGTACAATTTTTGGAGTGGTGTAATAAATTTATACTTCAACACAGCCAGCAGAAAACTGTAGCCTATAACGTCTGAGTACAATTGGAAATCCTGCTGCTTGGTCCCCAGAATGAATGTTAGTCTTGTCACTAAGATTCATATGGTTTTACCTGCTTTGGATTTTTATCTCAGCGGAGGTTTTCCAAACATAAATACAGTGTTGATTCATTCATCGATGCCTGAAAGCTTGCAGATAAATGTTGCTTTAAATCTGGAAGACGACAAAAAGCAAACTCCATTTTTGCTTCATTATTTTTCACAGTAGCTGAGTAGAAGTATTATTCTTACAGCAGGAGACAACTCTTTAAAAAATGACAATAAAGAAAACATAAAGTCTGTCTAGCTTTGTGTTCATTATGTGCATGATCTCATAATACAGTTTCTGGATGCTTTGTTATATGCTGTGATTTTTGCAGTGTCTAATGTGACACTGTTGAAGCTTCACTGTTTTATTGCATCAAATAAATATTCCCTTATTCCCAGAAACTGCCCTCGGTATTCTTTCAGTCACTTTAAATTTAGTCTCTAATGAGCAGCTCTGCTTTTTAAGCCTGATGGCATCACAGGTTTGAGTCACACAGCAGTTCTCTTGTTTCCTGCTTTGGGAGAAAGTTCTTCATGATTGCAATTAATCTCCGGACTGTTTTAGGCAAAGTGAATAACAGGCAGATTCAGACATCGACTTGACTTTGCTTCCACCGGCTGCACAGACTCTGCTTAAAATAAACTTTCTGTGTGACGGGTTGAGATGACGGCACAAATAAAATCAGCAGATCTTTAACTGCGTGGATAAAAACAGCAACATATTTAAGTGTCAGGATTTTAACCTCTGCTTCACTTTATCATAAGAGATAAGAGTGCAGAGCGAAACAAAATGTGAAATGTGTCACTGTTTAACTACTTCTTAAGTCGACACCAGTGGTTTTATGTCATTTGGACTCGACCCTTTAAAGAATTTAGAGAATAACAGAAAATGGCAAAAAGAGTAATTACGGAGCTCACGCCAACCACAGAGCCATTACTTGTGATAAATGATGTTCATATCACTTACAGGCTCACCCGAGATAACACACACTGTTTAAGGCTGTGAGGAAAAGAGCTTATTAAACCTTCTCTCTCTGGTATTTCAGGGGTTCCCATATTTTTTTTTGTCAAAGACATCCAAGTAGAAACAATCACATTTTGTCGTAACAGGAAGAACAAAAGTCAGCTTTCATCTGTCGTTTGCAGCAACTTATCTTCAAATTATGAACCTCTTATCTGAGACACAGCTTCACGTTCAGGTTTCAGATGATCACCGCTGGATGTGTTGCTGCTCTGTGAGCTCAGCTGCACAGTCTCTCAGTACCTGACCAATCAGGTACGTTGTCCGGACCCGGGGCTTTGCGTGCGTTGATCCTGCTGAGGGATCTTCTCACGCAGTCCGTGGTCAGCGTCAGCACCTGGTCACCTGGAGGGGGTGGCGTCTTGTGTGCAGGGGTGCTGTTGTGTGCCTTCAAGCGAGCGAAGAAGTTGTTTAGCTCATTCAGCAGAGAGGTGGAGCTGTCACAGGTCTGCGGTGAGGGCTTACAGTCCGTGATGGTCTGTATCCCTCGCCACAGACTCCTGGTGTCTTTTGTCTACTGAGTAATATTAAATAGACGTGTGTGTTGCAAGAGATCAAGGCGTCATCTTCTAATTGATTAATTATCGTGATCGTTGTCGATGCATTTTCTGTCAGTTGACTAATCGATTAATTGACTCGTCATTTCAAGGGAATCACAAAACCACAGAACTGTCTCAGAGTGCTTTACATTCTGCACACTTCTGCATCTTCAGTCCCTTGAGTCACAAAAAAACTAAATTAAAATCTAACCTCAAAGACCCCTGAGGGCTGAGCTGCAGTTTGAGGAGCCACTATTTGAAATGGATCAAGGTCAGGTTAACTCTATGCATGGTTTCATCAAATAACAGACCCAGTGTAATTCTTCCCCGGACATTGTAAAATGATGGTAATTATCCTCATGGGACTATAAAAAAGAACAACCTGTGCGAAGAAATCCTTCCGAAGCGAGATGCATATCGACTGAGCTTCTCTCCCTCAGCGAGCTTCCTTTGTCTGGCTCTGCACAACAAAACCCTCCGATGACATTGTTTGCCTTTTTCTACCTCATTATTGCAATTGGAGCGTACAGAAATGCATTCATCTCATTTTCACAGCATTTGCATGTCTGAAAAGGACGCCGTAACCCGAGCGGTGAAACGGCAGAATCCTGAAGATAAGATGTGTTGTTATCTGAGGCCTCTTTAACACTCACAACCAAGCGTGGCTGTTTGCAAGAAAACAGACTTCAGATGAGGCTTTTATAGTCTCAAAATGTTCCTCTCTAGGTCAGAATATGCCCGAGCTTCCAGCATTTAGAATAAGAAAGTCTGACTTCTAAACAGTCCCAGATGTTTCTCTTTTTTTTCATCCTTGGCAGCATCGTATCGATTTAGTTTCACCAACAAAAGTGAGCCGAGGAGCGAAACGTTACCTCGTAGTGCTGCATAAAACAATCAAATTCTCATAGACGCAGCACCAAAACACAGCTTTTATTTAATCACTCGCACTATGCGAAGCTCTTCATGGCACACTTACTAAATGTAGCATTTTATTAGGGCTCACATGTGACATTCTCATCTGTGGCTTCCTGCGGGGTTATATAACTCAAACATCCCTGCAGCCAGTGAGACAGAAAATGTCGTCTTCAGTTCACTGAGGCATACCAGCCCCTGACAACCATTACTGTGGCCCCGTGCTTCCTCTACATTGTGAGCATGAATACATTTCAATGACTCCCACATGCTCAATCTTTCATGACAGGGATGTGTGTGAAATCTTAAGCCAGCCTCCCCACCTATAGTGTAGTGCCAGGTGCACAGCTCGCAGCGGTATCAGGATGCTAAGCTGACTGGCAGAGGAAGAGCCATTTCATTTTTTACACGCCGTCGCAGCTTTCTTCTCTTACGCCCTGCAAGATTGTTTAAAAGGAATAACCCGTCTTTTGTGAGGAGTTGTCAAAAACAACCTTCCAATGAGAAAATGAAGAGTTGGGGATTTGGCTCCACATTAATAAGATCCTTTGTCAGATAATTGATTTTTTTTTTTGGGGGGTTGTAATGGTCAGATAAGAGTGAGAATTCACTGTAAAGAACGGTATCACACTCGGAGCACTAATCATTGCGGTGTGCAGAATCAATGCAATGCTGTCTACAGCCACACGGATGGTGCCAGCACTAAATGTGCGAGGCAGGAGCGGAGGCTAATGATGCTTGCCAATGGGGGCTTGAGTTGATATTATAACAGATTGCACTTCAGTCAGGGTCTAGCCAGTGGGAGAAAGGAGCGGCTTCTTTATTCATGTAGAAAATTGCGAGCACAAAGAGGAGAGGTAAACGTCATGGATGGGAGAGAGTTGTTTACACTCTAAGGGAAATTTTACACTTCAAAGGATTGACTGTGTCTCGGTTTTGACAGTGAAAGATAAAGGTTATTTGAATACATTTTTCCCTTCATAGTTTCCAATCCAAGAAGCCATTATTGGCGCTGTAGTATCTCAGTCGTATATTTTTTTTTTCCCCCAAAAAGCTTATCAGAGTGCTCTTGTGATGAATTTGCAAATTTGAACAATAGTGTGTCTTCATCTGTGAATGTTAACTTCGCCTTTCAATCCTGCCAGTCCCACATATACTGTGTGGTTGTCTGTCAGACAATAAGACAATGTGGACGTCTGATGCTTATTAAAAAGAATGACAAATGTGGAGGGAAGATTAAGTTGTGGGATATACAGTTGCTGGCATGAAATACAGTACGGTGGCAGACAAGGACGAATGAAAGGATCTGGATTCACTATCAGAATGATACATAAAGATCAGAAATTTCTGCAGGACGCAAAAAATAAATGCAGCACTTTCTGCACATTTTCTCTGATGCAACAGACTGCCACTGTAACTTGGGCCAGAAATGTTTCCCTCCTGCCCTCATGTGTAATGCAGGACTGGAAATTCATCAGAATATTACACAAAAAAAGTTTAGGAGACTCAGCTGTTCCCTGTCACAAAGATGAATCTGCCTCAATCTGATGATGTCCACCAGCTACAGAGCTGGAGTCGCTCAGCCGACAGACAAAATCTACTCTTCACATAATCACGGCTCAAGTCTGAAAGCGTGCACGCTTTGTATGCGAGCCACTCTCTCTCAGAAACTCGGCGCGGTTACAAGCTGTTACCTGGATGATTCGTCAAATAAGTTGTCGTTTCCCTCCTTTTGATGTGCACTGTTTTGTCGTCTTTTCCGTGAGAGCCCCTTTCAGATCTCGCTTTCAAAAATTTTTCCATCCGAGCTAATAAGATGAAAAGTGGTTGGAGGCATAGCTAGCATAAACATCCTCTTTGCTGAGATTAAAGCAGTGTTTCTATGATGAAAGTGAGCACCTTGATGTTTTGCTAATTTTCATCTATTTCCTTCTCAGCGCCGTCAGCTCCCATTGTCAGGATTGTGTCGGTGTGGCAACTTTGAGCGTCTGTACGCGACCAAGAAAAACACACACTTGCTACGTCTGCACAAACTTTAAAAGAGGAGTCGTCGCATGACTTAATGTATTGTGCTAATTGAGTTTTTATGACAGACTGCTTCAGGTGTGTGTCTCTGACTTTCATGTTCCAGAGGTGTGAATCTAGTGTTGCTGCCATTTTTCCTGATTTAAAAAAAGCTTCACGAGGAGGCGAATGCAAAAACACTCACCTTCCCCACAGGTACCTGTCAAGTCCAGACCTCTTTGTGCGTTCGACCACTCACAGCAATTTCCTCTGCGTTCTGCTAAAATGTACACGTCTAACTTAATCTATTCCCCCTCGGCGTTTCTTTTTTTGTCTTATATCATCTTGTATATTTGACATAAGCAAACTGAGGAAAAGGGTAATGAGCATGTTACAGTTCAGTGTTTCCTGAGTGTCTACAAGATCTCATTTTTTATCTGGCGCTTTTTTTTTTTTTTTTTTTTTTTTATGTCCTTGAGCAATATCAGCGTGAGGCAATAAAACATCCAGGTCCACCTGAGAGAAGTAAAAAAGAAGAAAAGAAATTGCCTTGTGCTCAGCGGGCCATAGACGGGGAGGAAACAGAAGCACATCGCCGCTGCCTCTTTGTACTAGTAATGTGTGTTTACATGTAGGTCCTCTCATCTTCAGGGGTCAATTCTCTCAACAGCTCGGAAACATATAGACGAGCTCTGACGGCACATTCCCCACATACAGAGGCATCGTCTTGCTCACTTCGACTACATGTTAAACAGACATCTTGACCTTGCAAACACATGCGATTCAGTCTCCGACGCTGAAGCTTCATAGTTAAGAAATTGTGATCATGAAATAACCACAACTGTCTTCTTACAATGAATAGACTAAAACATCTGAAATTCTCACGCTGTTGTTCTCATTCTCCATCTGTAATATTCCTGTAGGAGTGATAGCGTAGCCTGTGGTCATCAATCTAGAATACAGAGGCTTTAAATTAGACATAAAAGCAGTCAGATTTTGGCTGAAGGAAATAAAGCTGAGAATAATTACATCCATCAGTCATCTATCATTGCTTTAAACAACATTTTCAGGTGAATCCTCTCCCACATTTTGAGATATCACCCTGACAGATACACGAACAGATGAAGTCGGAGTTCATTTCCAGGCGAGGTAAACAATATTCCCATAAATCAGTTTGTTCCCAGAAAATCCGTGTCACTAATGTGTCATGTATTTCATTATCACAACATCTAATCAGTGAAGAGCGCATGAAATTAGATTGTAATTGGGTCACTATTTTGCGTGGCTGCTAAAATGTCAGCGATATCAGAGAGAACACGGCGAAGGGCTGTTAAATGTTAGGTGAAAAGAGAGCGAGCGGACTGACGTGTGCGTCCCACAGAGGCTCGCACTCAGCTGTAGTCGGGCAATTATATACAGTAAGCGCACAGGAAGAGCTGGAGTAGAGCTGCCCACGCTCGGTAAACCAAAGGGGGGAACAACATACGTGCAGTGTGTCTTTCAAAGTGGCTTCGGTGTGGAGGGAGTGTGAGAGAAAGCAGCTGCAGACTGGAGGGAAGAAAAGTAAAAGCACTCAGAGAGGTCAGATCTCAGCCAAACACCAACCTCTAAACTGCTTATTTTGATATTAGAAAATATTTGGGATCCCCACCTTGATCTGCATCAAATACAGATAGTGAAAGTCATGTCGAGTGTGTGATTGCTGCCGTTTGAATTCATTACGTTGCTGTAGCAACATGGAGAGCTGGAATGACACGAGGAGCTCGTGTAATCAAACTTGTGTTTGTGTTTAACACTTGTGGCGAAGCACTCACCTCTGACTTTACCATCACACAGGTCGGCTGATATTCGTAGGAGGAGTGAGAGGAAAAATCAAAATGCAGACAATCTGTCAAGGCTCCGATCTGTGAGGCCAATACTGAAAAAAAAAAAAACATCTTGACGAAAGAAATCCAAGGAGAGACTTAAACTTTGGTTCATGAATAAATAGGGATGCAAAAATCCAAACTTATTACGTCCTTCTACATCTTTTCTCACAGACCAAAACAAGCTGTTAAACAAGAAGCTCCTCCAGCGTTGTTTTTAGCTTCAGTTGCAAAATGTTTGTTCTCAATAAGATGCAACATCAGCGTTTGTTACTTGGGCAGATTATTGATTATTATTTTGTTGAACGGGTAATAAAATGCATTACGTCCATGCAAAGTTTCAAAACAACAATATGGAGTTTGGACCTTCAGCACTTCCTGCATGCGCTTCACAATAAATGCATCTTAATGTAACGTATCACTTTTGTTCACGTTAGTTTAGCTGTAAACGGACAGAGAGGAGCATGAAACTGGACGTGGATCTGTGCTGTCCGGACAATGATCGACCTGCTTAAGGTCAGCGTCGACGTCAGTAGTCTGTTGAGGAGTCTTTGAGACATCATACTTCCCACCAGGAGGAGTTAATAAAAAATCTCATCTCTTCGCTGGAACCTGCTGTGATTTGTACCTTAAAGGGACAAACGGAGAGACCAGACGCTTTGTTCATTAATACCACTGTGCTGTTATTATGAGAGATGTGGAATACATTTATTTCACTTTTGGGATTCTTTCACATCAGCACGCAGAAAAATAGATTCTTAGGACGGAGGTGTTCATTTTAATATCCAAGGCCATTTGTAACCATGAAAGCAAGAGCTGCTCATCAGCATTTTGGAAATTATATAAGCTTCCAGGAGAATATGAAGAGGAGCGGCTCTCAGTCTGCGTAGCGCTCTCTGAAACTGGGGCCACGCCGGGTGATACTTTGATTCCTTGATCATTTTCAGTGCTTCTTTAGCAGCAGTTGACCCAGGAGCATTTCAGAGATAGCTACAAAACAATATCTCCATCTTTCCCCTGAGCTCCTCTGAAGTGCATTTAAATTGGCTAGCAGATGTTTTATTTTGCTCTGATTCGCTACATAAAGAAATCCAAACATAACACAGCCAGTTGAATTTACATATCTTACTGAGGCATTTGCACACGTGGAGTTGCAGGAGAACGATCAGATCTGATTTTCAGTTGGTCATTATGTTGTGTCATCAAGCTTCTTCTGGATAACGTGAACTGACTGACACATGTGTAAAGCATCTACATGGAGTGTGATGAACACAGTTGTTTAATACAGGAAACTACAATCATACGAAGACACTTCATTTAAATTTGCAGCTCCTGTCAGTAACTAGTGTCAGTAACCTTTGGATTGTGTAGAAGATTGATTTTGATTTTTGATTTGACAATGTGAACCAATAAGATAAGATATATTTATTCGCCCCACAGTGGGGAAACATTGCACAGCAGCAAAGGTGATAAAGCAGTTAAATAGTAAAAAAGAACAATTTACACAGGCTAAAAAAGATATTAACAAATTTGCATGAGATTATTTACAATTTGCAAACATGAATGGAATATGTAACCAGTATTTACACTATGGGCTGGAATTTTGATGCTATGAAATATTAAATATTAAATGCTAAATACAAAATATTGCACATTGAAATTGACTGAAACGACATATTGCACAGTTACTGAAGTTACTCGTATAATCAGGAAACTCAATGTGCAGGTTTGCTCAAATGTTTAGCCGAGTTTGCTGAATTTAATTGAGATGCATTATGTGGTTGTTCAGTGAGGAATAATTCGCCTCCTCATTCTGTCTCTTCTGTTGAAGTTTTGCACTTCAGCACAAATGATTTAAGTCTCGGCTGCGTGGAGCTTTTAAAGTTTATGTATTTGATGTGCATTTCAGGTAGATTTAATTATTCAACTACAGCAGTGAATAGACAGCTTTGCGCACGGAGCCTTGTTAATGAAAAACCAGACCGGCTGTAGGACGTTCAGACACGTTCTCTGAATGTCAACTCGACGCCTCGTGTGCAGCACAGCAGGCCGCGGTCACCTCGCACAGGTTCTGCAAGGATGAATGTTGTTTTCCATTACGTCCATTGTGCACTGCTTATCCGCGGGAAGCCACTCGTGGTCTGAATAGCATTGACCCGTGATACCAGAACCTGTCATCATGAAATTTCTTTATGAATTTTCAGTGGGATGAAAAGATATTTCAATGTCACAGCGAGCAGTTTGGTGTAAATTCTGTCTGAAGAACAGTTATCATTATCAAACTTTAAAAATTCTGTGTATTGTGAGATCCACTCGCCACAGGGACGAACGCCACTGTGACATGTACATCTCCACCCCATAAACACCGCTTTCCTCTTACCACTATTATTATTACTCAGACAGTCCTCTGCGAGATGATCCAAGGGTATCTCACTCTGCGCTGCCGCTGAGCCTCAGCTCTTTGCTTGCATAGGGTTTATGCAGATTTACATTCACTTAAGATATTTACAGTAGCTCCGTTAGACATTATACAACAGTATGAGCAGAATGTTTATGCTGGTGAGACCCACAGGTTTTCTTAATGACTATGTTTCTATTCAAATAATCCATTATGGCTTATGTAAGGTCTTTACTTCAAGGACCCCACGTACGCTTTAAGTGAATATTGAGTTGTATAATGTTCCTTGTGTTTTAAACCACAGTCAAATCATTAAGCCTTTAACTTATTTTGCTGCTCCTGAAAGCTCCTCAAGGACAATTGAAATCACAGGGTCGTTTTATTTAACAAGCACGGTTGCACTTACCTGAAACTGTCCTCAGTATGTAACTCAGGATAACTATTAGTAAAGTGTGTGGCGAGACAGTAATATGCTCGTCGCTGAGAGCACACACTTCACAGAGTCACCTTTCAGCCGTCCTGCTCAAATGTGCAGAAACTGAAATAAGACTTTAACTGCAGATCTCTTTAAAGCAGTTGGAGCTCAGCTGGGTCTGTTTCTGCTGATGTGCTTCAGATGCACAGTCCACACCTGTGCTGCCTTATTTCTCTTTTACACCCTCCTGCGTGTATGAAAAATAAAATTGGATCATAGACGTTTCTCCCTTTTAGGTATTTCTGCTGACGTCCTGTATTACCTCTGCACACCTACTTTTCAGCTCTGGTTTTGGACACAGAGAACACAGAGAATTGGATTTGCACTGTAAATGCCTCTGGCACATTAATTGGAAAACAGCATAATCAAATCTACAGTACATTAATGCGACATGATTTATGCTGCTCTGCATTTTGGACTGCGAGAAGAAATGCTTTAATATCAGGAACGTGAAAATCTGCTTATTCACGGCAGCAGTTTTGCCAAATGTAAAACTACTGTAGAATGAGGAACATTAGTGGAGGACACGGATCCTTTACTGGCACCAAACTTTCAGTCTTGTACTTTTTTCTGGAGAAACATCAGAGGTCATGTTATGAGGGGAAGGTGCAGTCTGACACTATTTCAAGATTAAAAACAGGAGCAGGATGAATTGTGTTTGCCAACTTGTGCAGAGACTAGAAAGTGAACATCCATTCCAGTTATTCAGAACCAGTCACGCAATGTAATTCATTACATTGATGTCAACAATCAGTCAACAGTTCATAACCTCATGTGTCATTATTGTGCAGGCGTGTCACCAGACCAGTTCAAGACATAACATAAATGACTTCTGTCAAGGTCAGACCTGGTGTGTGGGTCCTGATTTACATATGTGCACCTAAACTTCGTTACTGTAGGCGTCGAGGGCTGAGAGAATGTATGGCGGCACATAAAAACTGAGCTATGGTCGCACATAAAGCTGCACTCTACAGTAGATAAACTTTATATTTATACCTGCTGTAGAAGTCTAAATCACAAAATAGAGCTACAACGGAGAAAAATGTGTCGTCTCTCTTAATTCAGGCCGATTTCCCCACATGAAGTATGAACTCTTCTCCACACACGGTGGGGGAAAAAAAAAAACAGTCCAAACTAAAAAGCGAAATCCAAACTGTTGCCTGGAGCGTTTTATTCCAGACTCTGTAATGTCAGTTCTTCTGCCTCTTGCGTCCGTTTGGTATCTTTTGGTATAAAGTGATCACAGAGCAGCCAGGTTGGCAAACAGGAGCCTGCTGTGTGCAGTTTACTGTCAGGATTTTTGGATATTCAAGTTCAATTTATTCAAATATGCGTTTCCTGTTGCCATTCAGAGCCTGAAAAGTTGCCTAGTGCAGCTCTATGTCAAAGTCTAAATTGGCCCCTTAAGGAAAGAATGAAAGGGACTGTACTTAAATAAGCTATTAAGCAAATGCGCACATGTGGAAATATGAAATGGCATTTTCAAATCCGTACGCCTCATTTTGAGCGGGGAATGCAGTCAGCGAGGACCGTTTGGCCCGCGGGCACAGGTGGCAGAGCCTCCATTACACATTCATTTGTGTTTTTATTCAGGTTTCCAGTTGCATAAAAAAACAGGGAGACAGAACGAAGCAAAACAAAGAGAGATGAGGAAAAGCTGCCTGAGCTGCCATTAGGTGATTGCATGTTGTACAAATGTCAGAAGCCGCTCGCACCATCACCTTTACATGAACACTTAATCCCATCAGATATTCAGACGGGTTGAAAGCGATAATTGCGGCGATCATCTCGGTGTGTTCGGCTCTCAGGTCCAGCAGTAAGTTAAAAAACATCATGTTTTCACACATGACTGACTCCAGGTTGTGAAAAGGCCCAACAATAGCTTGAATCAGAGAGAACTTCCCCTGCCAGTAATTTCAACTCTTTATCTGATCAGTGGGATGCAGGAAATATTTTCTGTTGGTTCTGCCTCATCACGCTCATCTCTCTCATTGTTGCGGAGGCAGAGTCGAGACAGAAGCAGATTAGAGCGTCCTCTGATGAATGCTGAGGAGACACCACCTCACAGGTAACGCTTTACACGGAATTACAAACATGGCAAAGGCAGCGTGTGACGGAGGGCAACAGTGTGGCTGGCGGTGTGCACCCGAGTGAGACAAAATACAGCGAGATAGTAAATCACTGGCTGTGGCTCCTGGGCTGAGAGCACCGGTGGCAGTCACACTGTTGAGCTGCATCGGGGATGAGGCGCTGTATTGGCAGCGAGCTGAGGATGTGTTTGAAGTGATGAATAGTGGAACCCAAACACACAACATATCTGGGCGCATCCTGTCTCGCTTAGTATACAGCCAGGGTTTGCTTTGCTGGATAAAACAGATTCATCTTCTCAGCCCAGAAGCAAAGCCCTTCTGTTTTCTTCACGTCCCGTGTTTCTGCTCGAATGCGAACGCTGTCTGCACCTTTTCAGATTTGAAAATCTCATGTGCCGTAAATTCTGCATAAAAAACGCACTTCTTCAGATGTGACACTTGGAATCATTCTCGAGTGACGCTTTGTACCCATTTTGCAGTTTGGACCACCTCCCCAATTCTTGGCACGATCCGATTTTGTAATCTACATTCAGTAAAACACAAAACAATCAAGAGGCGAAACGAGGATCTGCCTCGTCCGACTCTGCCAAACCGTCCTCCGCCGACTCCTTTTTGTGATGTGACAATGCCGGCACACTGATGACGTTGTTTAGTTGTCACCATCGCTCCACATGGTGACTGTGCCCTTGCAGAGCGGCGTGGAGGAAAATGCTCTTGTAAAATAGCCCAGAAATAGCTTGCACGCCTGAGGTGAGTTAAGCCATCAGCTGAATGTTGTACCAGCCTTGAAGAGTACTCCATCAAATTCTTCCTCGCAGTTTTCCATCAAAAGCTTGCTAGTGTTTTGCTGCTGTCTGGACGGCCATGCACAGGGACTTTCAAAAAGGGTAACACAGCCAAAGGGGAAGGAGGCCGAAACAACAGCGGAGAAAGCCAGTGGGAAGATCTGGCCAACACATCCAAACAAAGACTGAAACATTCCTGCAGATGTAATTTCTGACACCGAAGCCAAAAGGAAAAACAAACCTTAAAATCGGAGGGTTTTTTCCGTCTCTCGGCTGCTTTACAGCGGAGGAATATTGCAGCTATAAATGAATAAAGGCCCACATCTAATGTCAATACATGAGAGTGAGTGCTCCACGCTCCGACTGCGCCTCTTTGAAGAAATAAGAGCCAATGTAAAAAAAGTACATTTTGCAGACCTTGTCACGAGGGATTAAAGAGTATTGGAACATGATACACAAATATGACAAATTTGCGATAACAGTGACAGAATGGAATTGGAAATGTTGTACCCAGTTTTGAAAAATTCCTTTTATATCGCACCGATACCTCCCTGCTGTCAGTGTGATGTGTTCAGACTCTGCTCAGGAATATTAGAAAAGAGCCTTAATTCCTTTTTCCTTATTGTTGTAATTTCTGTTTGCTGGTTGCCAAGTGGAACACTTCTGTCTTCACCTCATCAACTCCACATTTACAATAACATGCAGCTATTATCAAGTCGGTTCTGTAAACCAGCAGCATCATCTGAATTTTAATCACCCAGACAATCAATAATAATCTGCATGTGTTTTCTGTGGTCATGTTACAAAGCTGCCTTTGAATCTTCTCCTATCTACTGAACTTTTCTTTCATATTATTTGCCTGGTTCAGTGTTTTCTTAACCATAATCATCAGTATATTTTTAATCATGGGAAAAGCTAAAGGAAAAAGAAACAAAGATGCTACACAGGACACATTGGGTTGATTAACACCATTTTTAAAAACTTTCTTTAATAAACATCAGCCCTGAATTCACTTTTAATGGGATGATGAATCGTGCACCGGGTTGTTATTTTCACAGCCATATGGCTGTCACTCAGGAATTAATTAATTTCATTTATATCTTTGGAAAGGTGGGTTTACTCTAAATTACATAAATTGACATCAAAATACAGCTCACACGGAGCCTTCACATCCCTCTGCTCTTCTCTTCCTCTGCTGCGGCTTCGCTCGGTGTAAACACATTTACATATATTTTTAAGGTTACACACACACACACACACACAATCACGACTGCAGCTCTGCTTATGGCTTGATACACGATTTCCTCTGCTGCGCAGTGTCCCTCAGGGGGAAGGAGACATGTTTTCATATCCTCTTCACTCAAATATGTGGTTTGTGATTAGTAGAAATCTGAATAATCTGAACTATGTTACATGGATGGAACTGTCAGCAATCAGTGAATATCAGATGGAGTCTCCTTGTTTATTGTTCCCTGATTAAAAAAAAAAAAGAAAAAGTCAAACGCTCTCCACACGGGGCCCATGTGAAGGATGTACATTATCTTACGACGCAGCAGTGTGCTCTCTTGGCTGCCTCATCAAACAATGCCATTATCCCAGATCAGCGTGTGCTACATGGGTAGATAAGAACTACTAAATTATACAGCAGTTCTATACGGCGTGAGGCCGACAGTAAATTCTCCCCCGGCAGCCACATTAAATCAACTCCTCTCAACAGAAAGGTGTCTCCTTTGGTTTGAACTCATGTATAAGTCTTTGCAGCGTGGTGCCTCATCTCCCTTTCAAAACACCTCTCGCTCGTCCTTTGCGGAGGTTTCCGATGTCCTGCAGCACGTATTACTAAACAGTGGAGTGCATGGATGGACTCCTTAGGAGATCCAAATTCTAATTATGCAAATGAACGAGACTTTATTTTAAGATTGAATGCTGATAGTGAACTTTCCATTTTTTGGTAAAACTTCATTCTGCTCGCCTGGAAGGTCAGCCTCTTTTTTTCATTAAATGTCCGGCCTTGAGGTATTGCCGACAAAGTATAATCACTATTCTGCATTAATATGCTGATCAAATGCCGGGTTCCAGGCATAGACGTGGCTTTTCATCCTTGCCATCCTGCCCCCACATTTCCCATCAAATATTTAACATCAAATATGCACGAGCATCATCAATGCAGTTTTGGGCAGCCTGTACCTGCTACAGGGTTCCTTCCCGACATCACACGCAGGATTGTGCATCCTGACTGCCCATTTAAGCATGAAGGGATGGTTCTCGTGGCTACGCCTGGCTGCAGACATCATCTACAATCTGTTTGGGTCGGGGTGTTATGCATTCTAAATGCGTTTTGCAGAAGGGAAATTACCTCCCTCTGAAGACTGCTTAACACACAGTCCCTCATTCATTTCTCCCTGCAAAACATGAAAATTCCATATAATGTCCTTCCATTTCAAACAAAGGAGGCACAGCTCTCTGCAGCGGGGCGGACCACCAGTTGAGTTAATGCAGCCATATGTTATGAGATCATTGCCTGGATACAATGGTAAGCCATTATTTTATGCAGCTCTCTATACGTTACTGTTGTGTCACTTCATTTTTCTGAAGCGACACTGAGAACGTAAGCATGCATCGCTGAGCTTTGCATGAAAAAAATGCGTCTTTGTGGACGTCCCGTTGTGATTCCGATGCAGTCAGACCGAGCACATCCAACCTCGCGGCATCACTGTCATACCCATAATCACAGTAAAGAATGTCCTCTCCGCTATCGTTCCTCATAAGAATCGTTTGAAGAATAGTTTTCCACCCACGCCGAAACGGTTTTACATATGACCTCCGCTCCAACACAAAGAGCTGCTCATCTGTTTGTTTATTTGAAAAACATATTTTAATGCTAGCATTAAAAAAAACATGGCAAAATCCTTATTAATAAGTAGACATGATTAAAACTTGCAAAACAAAGAAATCTCTCACAAAGCCTTTAAAAATAAATAATGCCAGTGGTCATTTTAATAAATCAGGCTTAAGTCAAATAATGTTGATCACAGTTACAAGCCTCAGCAAAGCCTGCAATGTTCCACCATTTGTACTTCACAGACTCACAGCACACACAAATCTCAGAGCAGCGATAACTGTCATCCTGAAGGTCAAGATTTTCAATAGCCCGTCTTCAGAATTTCAGATAGTCAAGGTATGAAGAGATGGAGATAGAATAAGAAAAAAATGATTAGAGTGGAATCTGGCATTTTCTGGATGAATGCACTTTGGCACTCAGAGGCTGATTGTGAGTGACACTCTATGACCAGTCCCAGTCTTTGTGAGCATCTGTGCTGTCAGAGCCCGAGCGGAGAGGTGGGGGGTCCAGGTTCTGTTATCATGTGGCTGTTATTCTGCAGCTGAATAACTTACAGCTAGAAGATTATATTCGACAACAGTATACAGCGAGGATAAAGTAATGTTGGCATTTCTTCCTTTTCAAGCCGAGGTCTGTCAGGTGATTTCACACACCCCCGGCAGCCATGTTGGACGTCCTCAGCTCTCGGCTTCGGCAGCGCTGTTTAACAGCCGATTGTGTTTCCAAACAAAGCCGCAACTTTGTTCATCTCACCTGAATTTATTAGACATGGGAAATTAATTTCCCCTGATAAATGTGATTGATTTTGTGTTGGGATGATGTCGGCTTGTTTGCTCCCGCACCGCAGCGTTGTCTGCTAACATTACTGTCTCAGTCTTAACACATCTGATTTTCACACCAAACAATTAGGGCTGCCAACACTCGGGGCCGGGAACCTGACTCGGTGCCCTGGGAAGGAAAAATAATAATTTTGAGATTCATCAGCCTAAATGAATAAATGGATTGTGGGTTGCCAAACTGCAGATTATTTCGGCAACGGAAGAACCTCGAGTGACTGTACTGAAAAACACAAGTTTAATTTCCTCATTATTCTGTGTGATTCTCTGTGAAAAGAGGATTTTGGTCTTTTGTGGTCACATTGAAATATCAAAGCTACAGTGCTGCAGCTAACACAGCATTATAATGATAATAATTATCATAGTTATAATAGTGATGTTAGCATGCAGGTAATGTGACTGACTGTAGCGTTAACATGTGCTGAACAGCTTCTCGGCTCTTTCAAAAAAACAGCTTTTTCTAACTATTTGTAATTTAGAACATTCCTGAATTACAACCTTCCTGTTGTGTCGATCGTCCATGCAAATATAATTTCATTTTTTTGACCATTAAAAGCTGTATATTTTTGAATACGGAGAGTCGCAACATTCATGTGCAACTTTATACTTTATGGTCAACAGTGATAAACAAACTCAGATACTGAGCTTTAAGAGGCAACGCGACATGTTTCCTCAAACACCTGAGGACGACTCACATACACAGAATAAAAGTACTGTGTGCAAAAACCTCCACAGGTGACTTTCTGAAAAGCTGAAAAATGACGCTGTGCTGCACAAGTTGATTAAATTTGAAAACCATCTCTTTAACAAAGACGATTTTAACATTCAACAACTACAGCTCCCATGAGCCTCAGTGATGCCCTATTGTTCTCCTGCTCTTAGCACTGGCTGTCTCTCATGTCTCTGCAGCTGATAGAAAGAAATTGGACATGACAGCGCTGGTTTTCAGGTATTTCTGTCTGATCTGGCTGTTTGGACAGTTTTCCAGTGGACCTCCATGATGTGTCTGTCTGGAGATTTATGATGCAATTGCACAGCCTCCATAAAAAAAGTATGAGCTCTGTAAACACTGAAGATGTGATTCAAGCTTAAATTTCTGCAACCTTTTGTTCCAAGAAGACAAAGTAATTGCGAAACGTCTGAATATATCGCCCGCTTTGCTCGTCAAAGGAACATCGATGGCCTCGGTCTCGTCATCGCGGTCTGAGGAGAGAACATATTTGAAATCGTGATGTGATTGGAGCGCACATGAGCTGCAATCGTATCCTGCCGCAAGAAACAAAGGTTTTCTGTGGCTGAGCGGTTCGGCTGCTTTTGTTCTCTCTGCAAAGCTCCTGTTGGCTTGACCTAAGTCAGGATGACATGTTCACCTCCTATCCTCAGTACCTATTTCTGGATGACTGTAACTTACTCTGACATTGCTAGGGGCAGCACTTCCTCCGTATTACTCACAATATAAAATCTCACTAATGTATTTTGGCTGTTATTTATCTCAGGCAAAAAAATAAAAGCCATTTCTGAGGAGTAAAAAGGGGTAAAATGTGTTTTTGGACAGTCACAGCCGATAATGTGCATAAGCATTTTATATGAATTTTTGAAAGCTTTAAACAGGAAGCAGGTTAGACAGTAATTCATTGTGTTCACATTCAGCACCAGTTGGACTGAATTAAAGGACATGAGCACAGCAACAAAGCCGGCGCTCTGAAATATGCAGTTTTATATTTCAGGCTACTCGTTGAGCTAAGATTCAATATGTGAGGGGGGAAAAAAATCCATCACAGAAGAGTAAATGTTGTTTCACAGGCACAAACGTACAATAAAAATAGATGAGATTCTACCTCTAACCAACCGCAAGGAATACAGCTCCTGTAGCAAATGCACTGAAGGAGGAACCAGGATTTGTTTACAATATACATGCAAGCTGTTTGCACACACACACACACACACACACACACGCGCGCGCACGCACACAGGGCCATTTGTGATTCGTGTTCAAATGCTCAAGTATCTCTATCAAACACGCTGCTCTGAAACAATACGAACACTTCAGGTCAACCGATTTCATAGGATTACAAGCTTTTGCTCTCTCGGCTTACTGAAGCGTTTTATTCTGGTGATATGAAAACACTGTATGGCATCAGGTCCCAGAGAGAACACTGCATTTCAAGTACGAATACATTTCACAAAAATGATTACAAATTTCTTTTGACATTTCACAACATTAGTGTCATTTTCACTTGAAATGCATCTGTAAATCAATAATTTCCAAGAACCACCCAGAAGGAAAGGCAAAGTGTTCGTATGATCGATGGAGTCGTACATACTTCAATCACTGTGCTGTTTAGTGAATAATCCAGAAATACAAAGTGTGTCTTTGCTGCTCCAACAAGTCTGAGGAGACCTTGGAGCGTCAGGTTAGAAAGAAGGAAGCAGAGTCAACTCGAAACTCATTATAATCAACCTTTTCTCGCCACACATAATAGGCTACATTTTGATATCTAGTCCATCAGGATAATCACCTTTGCTTCCTCATGGTGCAATCAGTTTGACTCTGTATCAAAATTTAAATCGCAGAACGCAGCACAAAGAAGTCTTTCAGAGGTCTGATAGGGAAAGAGGGTCCTGGCGACGCGACCGCTTTCAATAAAATATGCCTGAAGATTAAAACCAGCTTTTGCCATTTAAAGGGAAACAGGGTGGAATTTCAATAATCAAAGGTGCTCTTATGAATGGCTTTGGATTTGAATCTTTCTCTTTTTTCTGCAGCAGAGGAAAATTAGAGAGATGCAGATAACTTGCATCAAAGACAGTCACTTATACTCTGAAGCTGTAGCGTTCACCGCCTGCTTCACTGCCAACAGCATCCAGGGCGATTTCATTTTTTTAATGCTCTCACATCGACAACTCGAGAAAATATTGCCATCAAAGTAGCTGAAACGTAAACACTGAGTCAATAAATGTGCCTTTAACTGCGAGCAAAGCAAACATGATTTCAGGCTGTGCATCTTTCAGCATGTTGTCCAACACTGACTCAGCTGTGAGAACGTATAGCTATCGAATCGTCAAATCAAGTGTAATTTCCCCGAGACTAAAAGCGAACAAAACTCATCCTATCATTTTTTATAAAGCCATGATTCTGTGCTCACAGTATTGCTGCATTTCAAACCTGTAGCGAGCGGCGAGATGCAGTCGGATCCTGAGAGCGGCTGAGAGCTCTGTTCTATTTATAATGCACGCTGCACTCGCCTGTCCTCATGAATAAACCTTACTGGGATGAATGCTTCCCACTGGGATTACAATATGGGAGCGAATGGGAGGGTAATGTCCGCACTTCCATCACACCGAGGCAGAATACATCAACAACTTCAGCAAGTAGGAAATTAACAGATTCAATCACAAGTGGATCCTGTCAGGTTTTATAATATCCAGCAGGGGTGGAGGACGTCCGGCCTCCGGGCAGCCGAGAGACGGTTTGATCCGACCCTCGAGGCTTTTTATTATTATGAAAAAAGCAACTCAGAAATACAAAAAAAAAAATAGTGTGATAGCAATTATTTTTTCTGTAATAATAGAAAATAACACAAGATGGTAGATGAACATGTCCTTCTGGGTGGTTCCCTTCCAGCTGCAGGCCGGTCAGAGCTGTGATGTGTCATCGATGACGTGAATTATGGCGACTGTCAAGAAAAGAAAAGCAGATGCAGACTTCTTGAAGTAAGAACAATAGCCAGTGTGTCTGGTTTGTGGGGATGAAAAAGGATAATATCGAGCTTCAGTACAGCTCAAAACACACAAACACCGGACGAGTTGCAAGGTCAATTGCAGTTGGATAAAGTTACATGGATTCTCAACAAGCAGTTTTCAAAAGACCACATTCTCACAGAGACAGTGTTACGCAAGCAAGTTCTGTGGTGAGCCAGCGAATAGCTGAGATGCTGAAACCTCAGAAGGAGAATTTGAGAATGAGAGTCTTTGTTGCTGCAACAAAGTAAAAGTGTCAGTTTGTCCCAAAGAATTAATGGAGATGAAGAGAAAACATGTCAAGGAACTCATTGATAAGTGACTGTGTGATCTGGCCTCATAGTGGACGCTACCTCTCAGAGCTGAACGTCAGGAGCCAAGGTCCCAACCAGCTTCTCAACTTTCTGCTTCTGAATGTTAAATCATTGGAAGCAAAATTAAAGCTGTGTTAAGTTGCAACTGGAAACACTCTTCATTTTCTGCCTGCTGTGCCGTCTGAACGTGCTGGTGAGTGTGCAAAACTCCTTCAGGCATTTGGTTAAAGGATTCAGGACATGAAAAGTCAACAGAAGGAACTGAACATACTTCCCGTGTTTAATGTGGAAGCAACTGATGTACCTGACAACACAAAACCATCGAGCTGCAAAGCAACAAAGAGCTCAAAGCTCGGTGCAACATCCTCCGTCTGCTCGGCTTCTGTGAACTGTACTGTACGTCCTGAGGATTTTCCCGTTCTGAGGAGACGCGCTCTGGAGTTTGCATCGAGTGTTTGGGACGACCCACTACTGTTCAAAACACCGACTTGGCTTTGCATCAGACGCTGCGCCAAAAGAAAAGCAGCTCCAGCCTTCGCGTTCGAGGTTAGTGTGATATATGTGAGCAATAATTTAGTAGGATGTGTTCAAAATTAGGGAAAAGGTTCCACACCCATTATTTGCTGTTGAGCAATATTCTGAGGGCTTTTTCTCTCAATAACCTGCTGAGTTATGAAAAAGCACGAAAACATTATGACAATCACAGATTCCAGTACATTACTTTATTTTGGAGCAACAACAACCAAAGAAACCAAAACTAAGAACAGTAACAAATAATAACCAAAATGCTATTAAACTTTTTACAATTCTTCTAACCTGAACAATGCTGTTCGTGATCGTGGGTTATTATTGAAAACACATGCTGTATCATGGATTTAATGTGCAGCGTGATTTAAATCAGTGACTTCCAGCCAGAGCCACCAAAGCTGCAATGGTTGGCTAAAATAGTTAATTCAACAGTTACATGGTTTGAAATGTTTCAGTAGAAATGCAAAATTGACCAATGCAGTTTAAAACATGGACAATCAAATCAAATGAAATGATTACTGAAACAAAATCCATATTTATCCTCTAAGATCTATATGAATGAACTGTGTTGTGAACTGAGCGAAGGACACAGTTGCGTATTGTTTGTGATGATTCATAATCTCGGCGACCTCTGGATGACGCTGAGGCAGCAAAGCGATGACTCGAGCACGTGAGCGCCGTGAATCAGGAGGATACTGTGACTCCACTGTGAACTGAATATCCTGTTTTTGCATTGTTCCTTCGTGATACGGGACTTTCTTCGTGACATCTTGTAAATTGCTGACCATCAAACCGGTATCCTGCTTAAACTGCACAGATTACATGTGTGAAAACACTCTTCAGTAACTCAGCAATGGATCCTGCTCGTCTCCTGAATGTCTTTTAAAACAGTCCGACATTATTGATTGATCCCAATGCAGCGCCGCTTGTTGTCCGGGCCAAGAAAACGGCAGTCAGATTTCACAGACGCGTCACCTCCACTTCATATTTAATACCCCGACAGCAGCCCCAATTTACTTTTTAATTCCCATCTCCAACAAAGAACAGAGCAGGCGGCTGCATTTGTAAACAACTGTCTCTGTTTTTTCCAACTCGCTGCTTTGATGTGACCCTAAGGTGATGCCAATGGGATTGACAGCGCGCTCCTGCAGGGCTTTTGGATTTGGAATAAATCAGCGAGATAGGCCCTACCCTCTCGGTGCTGCGCTCCTGGACACTAATATATCTCCCATATAGCCGGCTGCCCCAGTCACCGCGTTCAGATGAGAAAAACGACAAGGTGCCTTGGGGGAAATGAATCGCATGCATGCAATTTACTAATACATGGGAGAAATAACAGCTCATAAACGTCGGTAGGTGAGAGGAAGACTGTGTAGATCTGACAGCGATTAATTTATTCCAAACAACTCACTGCTTATAAGACAGAAGAAAGGTGCGAGTCATCCCGAGCTCAAATCAAAGCGTATCAGCGTGAGAGACACAACAAAGAGAGAAGACGTCTAATGTCATACAGTCAGATCAAAAGACCACGGAGTGTAAATGCAGATAATAAGGTCAACAGTAGGTGAAACTCACACTGGGTTCTTCATGTAGCCTGAATGAAAGAAAAGCAGCAGCTGTAATTTTTTATCATTTTAAATGTGTCTCTTTAAAACAAGTGTGTAATTTAACGGCGTTCATTCAAACATTTGAAACCAGGCGTTCTTCAGCAGAGGTGAAATCTGTTGTCATTTTACTTGCCATGCATAAATAAATGAAGTCTTAATTTCTGTTTTTGGTGTTTGATTAGGTTTTGGCAGAAACGGTCGCAGCAGGGGATTGCATATTGCATTACACCCAGATTAATGCAAAAACCAGTTGGCAGATTATCCTATGGCTGCATCACATCTTATTTCACGGGTAAATAAAGGATCAAGAACACATTAGAGACTACTCTCGTATTTAATCAAGTTACAGCTGAACATTATTTGCAGACATGACATAATAAAATGTTTCATTTCAAGTGGGTTGTTAAGTATTTATGCCACAAATCACATGACCTCTCAAAATATCTCTGCCTTTTTCATATTTTATGCCTCCTGCCTAATTTAAAGGAAAGAATTAGAGCATAAAATTACTTAGCTGTCTATGGGGGAGGAGCAGTGGACACACACATGACATTAAGCGCTATCCTTTTCCTCACCCCGAGCTCAAGCCAACAAAAGAGATATTTCCTTTATTGCAGGATGTGAAAACGTTCGATTTAAAGCCTCACTTACATCAGTGGAAGTCCAGTTTGTCCCAGACAGATGTGGCAGTTCACTTTCATGCGCTAAGCTATTCAGCAGCAGCCCAAACATGCAGAGCCGGAGGGTGAAGGATTACATGTTGCAGAATTATAATAACCTGATTAATTCAGATGTAATCTGTTGCCAAAAATGGAGTCAATCACACTCACAGTGGAATATCAAATTCATCATTCAGGTCACTTTAAATGCAGAAGTGGAATTTTTAATTACGCAACTTTGAACACAAATAACACCGTTCACGCTTCGCACTGTAATAAATTGTAATAAGTTGTCCATCATATCTCAAATGAAATTGGCAACTAGTTGACCCGAAAGAGACAGAAATCAAATTAAATGGAGACGTCGAGTTGTCCGGTGAATTATGTATATCAATTGAAAGAAGCTGCGCCGCCTAAAAGCAGATTAACTGCATCTGTGAGTCATTTTTTAATTTGGATTATATCCAGTCTTGCAAACACAATTAACAAAAAAAAAAACTAAACCATCAAAAACTGTGCTGACTTTAATATTTAATGGCAATAACACGGCTGCACAGACGCTTGTTTTCTACTGAAACACTGTGTATGTTGCCAGAACAGCGTGTTGTTGTTGGTCAGAAAATGGTTCAAAGTTGAAACCCGGAGCGAAGCCTCCTGGTGACCGCTCGGACTGGAGACGTTATCTAACCCCAGCCAGTGCACACCAGGGATGAGCAGCTCCGGGGATCTTCTGCATTAGTTCAGGCAGTCCTGACATCGCTTGTGTATAAAAATAAAAAAAAGTCTATGACACACAACCTACATTTGCTTCAGAAGCACTGGAAACAAGCTACGCTGGGCTGCATCATTTCATTCACAACAAATATCAATCATGTGTTGATGTTTTCCATCCAGGCTTCACAATGTGTTAAAAATGTAATACAGATTATAAAGGTTACAATAATAAACGTGTTTCCATCAGCTATAATTAATTTTCAGAATAAAGGATCTAACTCTGTGGATCGTCACATCGTTGCACATTTAATATCGTTGTGTTTTGTAACGTTTTTTTAAGCAGACGAGTTAAATGAGGACACTTCCCTCCACAGCGCCGGGGCAGTGGCTGAAGGGAGATACATTTGCACAGACAGACCACCGAGCCGGGCGCACACACACACACACACACACACACACACACACACACACACAGTATACACACTGTGCAATGACAGCCTTATATTCCCAATGACAAATGATGTGTTTGCTGCCTGATATGTTGGAGCCCTGTAATCTTAATCCAGCCCTCTCTCCTGGAAATTACATTTATATGCAACAGCAAATGTGTTTTTGAATGAAGACCAAGTTACATTTTCTATTAACATAATGAGGAAATGTTGGTAAGTAACCTACCTGACAGGTTGCAAACATGTTGATACTGAACAGTAAAAAGGTTTTTATGTTTAGGTTCAATCACTGGCAGCACTTTTGGTTCAGGTTATGGAAAGATGGTTTAACACAGAAACGTCTGCAAAGAGTCGGCACGTAAGATTCTTTACTAACGTTTAATCATGTTTCCCAAACCTTAACCAAAGTGCTTTTGATGTCTGAACCGCTGATGTGTGGTTTTCATTCAGTCAAAGAAACGTTGCACATAATCTATGCAGCGATCACGTTTGTCACACCGACGTCGTTATGAAAACAATTCCTGACGATACAATACGAACGAAGCATTTATTATGTGTATAGGAAGAAAAATATCACCTCATATCTACCTCCTTGTTCAGATTCAGTATTTCTTTCTGTGTCTTTTTCTTTCTCTGGCTCAGTATTTGAAGATAAAGCTAGCTACATGTGCCGACACACACACACACACATACACACACACGCGCGCCAACAAACAAGTTATCTTACACACTGTATCATTTATATGTTAAAAAGTGGAGCAAAGGCATTGACCTCGACATGAGGAGTCACTTCTCAGCCTCCTGAGGTTCTATAGCCCAATCTCACAGCAGCATAACAGGATGTAAAACATGCATGAGTAGCTTGTAGCATCATGGGGAGCGTTAGCTAAGCCAGCCTTGACATCTCTTATATAATGCTAATAGGGAATGCAGCGTTGGGATCGAGCCGTCTCGTGGTGATTCCACCGCAGCTTTTTCAACAAAGAATATTCCATTTCGCTTCCCCTGTAATTCTGCCTCGTCTGTACTTCTTTTATTATTCTTTTTTTTTTTTTGTGGTTGCATAAATAAAATGAACGACCTGTGTGCCTCAAATGGACTTAAATGCACTGCCTCGCTCACAACTGATGCACATAGTGCTCATTGCTCAGTCAGTCATTTCAAATGTAGGAAATTCATTACACATGCATCATTGATTTTAAGCTGCATTTGCATTGTGTGGAGCCTTAGGTGTTGACCGTGTTGGAAGAGGAGCTGTGTTTTTACTGGCAAACAAAACTCCAGCTAAAGCAGACACTTTGTTTTTAGCTTTCATTTGGGGTTTCATTACAATATCTTTCATGAGCTAATAAAAGAAGGTGCAGATGAAAAATGACTTTCACACTATCGAGGCTTTGATTTTCTCAGACCAGCGCGCTGAGGATTATTTGGTTCAGTTCCAGAGCTGGAACATTACTGGCACAGTGATTACAATTTCTGAAACATTTAAGAAGCAAATTTTGGCAGATTCCCAGATCAGGTCTTATGCAGGGTCTTTCTTTTGAGCACTGCAGTTTGTGTTGCGTTCATGCACTGCAGGATCAGCTCGGTGTCAGGTTGTGGGATGTAATGCGTTCATTTTGAAGTCAAATGCGGCACAGCCTACAGCTGCACGACTCAGCCTGTCTGGCTTGAATCCTCCAAAATCAAAGTGACAACCAGCACTTTGCTGCTTTAGAGTGAATTAATTTTCTCCAAACAAGCTATTTTATTTGAAGACACACTAAAAAAAAAAAAAAAAATCTTAGGTTTTTGGTTTGTTTAATAAAAAAGAACTTTCAGCACAAAGACGCTGCTGAGTTTACACAGTATTTTATCGCCCCGTTTGTGACATCACATCAATCGTGTCCCAACACCTCATTTAAGAATCTGCAATCTTAAACTTCAAATCCCAAACTTTCTAAAAAGTCTCCACTCTCAAATCAGAGACTTTAAATGTAGCTGAATGTTATTATGTTGCTGATTGTCCCTCCATTGTTCTTTCCATTCTTTCATCAGGACTCGTTTCCTGATTGCATCCACATAACATTTATTTGCATTTTGTTTACAGCCTTGATGATGTGACTCCAGCGACCATGACTTTGCCTCTCAGCAGACTGTTGGGAGACTGTCCTTAAAATAGGTTGGAGCCCCCGTGACAGCGAGCAAGCAACCTATACTGGAGTGCCCTTGAGCAAGGCGCTGGAGCAGCTGCGGGCGAGTTGTTCTGTAGCTGCAGCGACTCTGTGACCTCTGTGGAAAGATTCGTTCAGGAATCTGCAGCCTCTCGAACACTGACAGCTGAATGAAAGACAAACTACACTGAGACGTTTGAGCTCAGTTCACGGAGAAGAATCTTCCTCAGATAAGAAAAGGTTTCAGTAAAAATCTGGAAATTGAACTCGACTGTTGCAATGATTATTCTAAGTGCTAATCAATGTCAGCCATAATTACTGAATGTTGCAACGTGGCTTGATAAACTGTTTTCCCATCTCCCCCCACACCCATCACATTTTATTTCGTCTGTTGCTTGGAAGGACGTATAAAAAAAAAAAAGAAAACTGGGCTGTTCCCGACCGGAGGGAGAGGACGGTCTCCGGGGAGAGTTTGCGACAGACGTGATTATCATCCATCTGTTCAATTAACTGTCAGCTTTCTCAGAAATGAATGAAAAGGGTACAAAAATAAAGTACATTGATAAAGTCAGAAGGCAAATTGAAACAGTGGCCTCATGCATTTGAAAGCGTGAAATATGAAAATGGACACATAAAATGCGAACTGGAAAAAAAAAAAAAACAGAAGGATTTAGCTAATTTCCGACAAGAGCCTCGCAAAATATGCATAATATCGATATCTGGCGTCTCTGACAAGTGATAAGGATAATGAGCTTTTCTTCCTCCTCTGCTGGATTCAAGGAAATCACATTCTCTATGTTACAGATGTAAGTCTCATTATCTGACCTGAGTTTCTTCACTTCAGTTCCCACAGTCTTTGCTCACTAAGCGCATCAGGCTGATTAAAGAACTTTTCTGGGAGACTAAGCCTGTTTTATGCGTGGGTCCCACGTTATCGCAGCACAAGCACAGCCCTGCGCTCTGATAGCGAGGCCTACACAAGCCAGACCTGGCTGCGACTCAGACAGCAGCTCATCACCTTCGATTGCTCGGGTCCCCTCTCCTTCAAACAGCATCACACACACACACACACACACACACAGAGCCATCAAAGTGTCCATGCAGTGAACTGCTCTGCAAAGCTTTACTGTACCAAAACACAATCACACAGCTTCTTTCTCAATGTTTGCTCATATTTCACATTCACACATCGAACTATATCAGAGGAGTTTTCATCAAACACAAATGAAAACATTCACTGGTTCAAGCTTCTCAAAAATGCTAATTTGCTAATTTATCATTTTAATATCATGGTGAATTTAATATTTTTTTGGGGGGGGGTTGTATATTCATCTGGAGCACTGGGAACTATTGATGACATTTTCCACGGTTTATGGTCATTTCTGACTCCATAGATTAATTAAGAATGAAAACAATCGTTAGTTGCATGAATGAAAAATGGGTTGTATACTGAGCTGCACATGCTGGTTACTCCATAAAGGGGGTCCATATATTACCACAGATTTTTTTCGCCGCAGAAATCAATTTTGAAGGTGTCAATACTGATGCATTTTTAACTTTCATTCACCAACGCGCTTCTGGTACGAGTTGTGTGTCTGTGATGTCTATTTTCACTTGATCTTTTATTTACACGGGAGAAATTCCAGTGACGATCGTTTGCAAGGCAAATGTGTTTACAGGCATCTCAAATGTTTCCTTTGTGTTCGAGCTCGGTTCTCTCTGCTCGAAACATTCGTATTTTTAGTTGAATCGTTGTGTTGTTTGGATTTTTCTCTGAAGTCTGAGTTTTGCTATTACAGAATTACATGAACAGATTCTGTGGATTTCTTTTTAAGTTATAAATATCGAATAAAGGATGCAATGAATTTTGATTTGGTTTCATAAACAAAACAGTGAGTCCTCTTGTAGTCGTCTCTGTGGTTGCAAAGGTCATGTTCACGTGTTCAGATGTGAGTCTGACTTTCAAAGAAGACACTGTTCCTGCCTGAACTGATGTTTGAGATCCTGTGTGATGGCTTCTTCCTACTTCCACAGGGACAGTGAAAATGTTGTCAGGTCGGCTTATCATCAAAAAGAGCCATCAGACCGTCGGCGTCTGGCGGCACCGTGGGATTGGCTATTTGCCGATGTTTCCATGGCAACTACATATATAACCTTAACCCTGTATATATTCATGTATTTGAGGCGTTGTTTAGTTTAAGGGGCTCGTGTTGTGGTCATCGGCACGCGGCTCTGCCTCGCACACAGGCTGCACACAGTCATTTAAGCCCATTAGTTCAGCCTGTTTCAAAGGCTGAGAGTTGTCTGCACCAAAATTACGTCTCCGAAAGTGAAATTCACTTTTTGGAGATGGCTTCTATTCT
Organism: Holacanthus passer; assembly: GCA_025331565.1. Taxonomy (NCBI): domain Eukaryota; kingdom Metazoa; phylum Chordata; class Actinopteri; family Pomacanthidae; genus Holacanthus; species Holacanthus passer. The sequence continues at coordinate 2,982,015 of JAFREQ010000017.1, forward strand.
GTAAATCACGCCAGATCTATTCCAATGCATATCATGGTATTTTAAAAGGAAGGCAAAACGCTGCTGTTTTTCCACATTTCTCCCAAGGACAATATGTTCACCTCACTTCCATCAGGAGACAGTTACACAGCAAACAGACCCAATTTCCTTTTGTTATCCCAATACCAGCCATTCAATATGCATTTCTTCTTAACAAGTTGGAAAAACAGCATGATGCTTTGCACATTATTCAATCAATGCTTGCTGCAGTGGTGGCAGGATGCCTGTATTGATCATGCAGGCACAGAAAGTGTTGTTCTGCCTCACCAGTAGAGTGCATGTTGTCCTACTTTGAAAGGGTTTCAGCCTCTCTCACTGTTTTATCCGTCACCCAACTCTGCATCGTGTTCATTTACGTTTGCACGTGCATACTCTGTCGATCAAGGTGATCAGCGTGCCTGTTATCTCGTGGCTGGTTGAGAGGAATCCCGTACAGTATAGCTATATCCTTTATTTACACAGGTGAAAGATTGAAATCTCTTCTTTTAAGAGAGAAAGCAGCATAAACATTGGTACAATACAGACAAATGCAACTTTCACACATGAGAAAGGAGAAGAGAGAGATTTATATATAAAAGCCAAGCAATGCAAATGCAAAAGTTTGTGGGCATATAGAAAAGGCCAACAGCATAGAGAGAGAGATTTCCAGAGCCAGTAATAAAATGTAAAGCACAATGATATAGAGTATCCAACCTCTTCAGGCAGTGGTCAGCATTCAGAAAGAGCAGATCATTCATAATAAAGGTAAAGTGTTTCCTTGCTTAGAGTAAGAAACAGAATTTATTCCTAATAAAGAAACTTAAGCTTCAGCTTTAGAAACAAGGTTTTCATTGCGTGAGTTGAATGACAAGTTCTGATCAGTGATAGTATCTTATGTGTTGAATGCTGGGAGCGAGCCGTCACCGGTTGTGGGGGCGAATCAGTGAGACAGGCTGGACTTGAGCTGCAGCTGTCTGGGCTGCAGAGGGGGAGGAGTGGGCTGGAGCATCCTGCAACTTTTTAAAGAAGTCGTCTGAGAGGAAGTTAAAGGGAAAGTTTGGTTTATTTCGACCGAGAGTTTCTGACTCCCACCCTGCATATTAATCCATGCGTGCTGGTTTGTTCACATGTGTGAGGTTGACTTTAACTGTGGTTACACCGTCTGCTCAATAATGAACTAATATAAGGACGATCGCATGTCATTTTGATGGCTTCACATTAATGGTTGTATTGTATTGAGATGCTGTGTGTGGCGCTCAGGTCGTCCTCTTCACAGTCTCAGGCCTTAGAAGCTGCGAACGATGTGTTTTGATTGGCTGCAGATCTTCGTCAGCCTCGGGGCTGGAGAGCATCCTGATCGTCACCAGCTCGTACGCTCCCACCGAGGAGGTTAGAAGCCCGAGGGCGGAGCAGCCGGGGATCACGCCTCACTTCTCCTCTCCATACGTGTCAGACATGTGCAAGCAGAGAAACACCATGTTAGAGAAACCTGCTCCAAACCTGCAGTGGGCTCCTCCTGCAATCATAGAACTTGAGTTACATCGTGTAACTATCTTTTTTTTTTTTTTTTTTTTGCTGCAAAGATAAATATTTAGAGTGAGTGTTCAAAGGACTGCAGTGATAACTGGGTTTTATCAGCTGGCCCTCAGCTCCCCATCACGTCCCAAAAGTGGCCCTTGAACTAAGCTATTTGACTATCACAGATACAGGATGTTATAAGTCAAAATCCATTCCTTTCTTCTGTATTGTTCGGTAGATTTTTGTTAGATCAGCAAAATCCACATGCTGAGGAAAACAGGCTGCAATCAATTTTACCATCCTGAAGTCTTATCAGCTCTGGCAGATCCTGTTTTTTTATTTATTTTGTCTATCTCCGTATTTTCAAATGTTGCTACCTCGGCTAAAAAAAAAACACTTTTCACAACAACTTTATAAGACAGGTTGTTACCAGGAGGTGAAAGCTGATAACCCCCTGGCATGCTCGCAGCGTATTATTCAAACTCATGCAGGCAAAAAGGCATCAGAGATAGGCTGGTGGACTGTTGGGGATTCAAACGGGAACACGAGGCCGACATGACAGGATCACATTTTTTCTGATTGAGGGTGTGGATTTATTAATCTGTGGCTTTTGACTGGGTTTTATTTCCTGTTAGACGACTTATATTCCTGCAGCACGCTTGATCTCTCTGAATCAGATTGCACCTTATCAGAAGAAACAGACTGCACAGAGCTATCTTAAGATACTGCAGTGGGCTGAGCTCTCGATCCACGTGTCGTTCGATAGGCACATTAGCCACATCATTATTGCAGGCCCACTGACACTGCCGCTACTTTGAGGTAACCCCCTGTCGTCGGGCTCGCTAAATATCTAATTGAAAACCAGATGTTTCTCTCACACAAGCATTAAAGAGGATTGATCTCGAGCCGGTTCCGCGCCCCCTCTGTGATAATGCGAAAATAAACAAGATGCATCGAGGTTCTCCAGATACAAACATCCTTCTATCTCTCTGTCACACAGAATCGGTTTTTCCTGATCTTTAGGAAAAAAAAAATGTTACACTTAAAACCCTTAAATGCATTGCATCTTCAAGTTTAACTCAGCTTTTACAGAGATGAGAAATCTTACTCCGTGACTTATTTCTCTGATGTTTCAGCCATAATAAAACATATGATAGAACTGGCTCTTGCCCACAGCCAGAATTTATTCAGACAGACAGAGTAATTTTGTCTTGTGTGCACCTCCAGAATGGTCTCTGTGATGAGCCCTGTGTCACTGCCCACCCATTCTGCTGATAGCCCACTGGTCACTCAGCAACTCTCTCATTTTCTCTCTGCAGGCCTTTGAAGCCCAAGACTGGAATTAAAGATCTCCAGATATAATCCTTTCCTTGCAGCACTTGGGTCTTCTTTCTGCATTTTGCTCAGCGGTTTGGCTCCACACACTTTGCTGCACACAGTCGCTGGTGTCTTCGTGCAGCTCGGTAACTGGTCTTTTATTAAATGTTATGGAGATACATAATCCATGAGGAACCATCTGCCACACTGAATGGGAACTTTCTTCTTTTGGAACATTTGGTTTAACAGCTAAATACTCAATGTTTCTTAAGGAAATGATGCTAATGCAATCACAGCTTTGAAATTTGATTATGACGCATTATAAACATGTTGCAGTGTGTAAGTGAGTGGTTAAGTTTTAAATGAATACAGGGTCTGTTGACATGTATTTCTATGGAAAATATATACATGTTGAGATATTTCATCCAACACAAGTTAATTTTTAATGTCTAAAATGAATTGTAATTTGTGGTCAGCTGAGCAAAAAGAATATTTTCATAAAACTTTTTCCATGTGACCAGTTTCTGACTCCAGATAATAATCCCACACGAATGACAGAATAAAATATGTCTCCCGCCTGCAGCACATTTCCTGAAATCTTAACATAAGAGCTATTGATTGAATTTGGATGCACATCTGATGGCTTTTATAATTGTTAATATTGATGGCAGTGCTAGAATATTACATTGAAATTTGCAGGAACACAAGCAGTGAAATTACTTTTCCATCTGCTGCCACGCTGTTAAAAGCATTAAAGTGTATTTATGGAGTGCAGACATTGTCTGTCTTCCTTATTATGTGTATGAATCAGCAGACAGTCTCCTCTAAAAAGTCAAATCATGTATTTCCCTCATATCCTACAGTGATTGATTAAAGGGATGCAACAATCCTACTTTGGTTTTCTTGTTGTAAAATGAGACAAAGCGAAGGAGATTTGACTTTGTTTTGATGATGTCGTGCAGCTGTTGGAGATAATACTGTGTCATAATCTGCATGATCACATCTGAAGACACACACTGACATGATCCATGCAACCGTGCACAAAGAATGAAAAGGTGTAAGTGAACCTCAGAATATGTAAATACAGACAAACAAACAAACTCAGATTCCCTTATGTTTCTATGTGGTCCTGAGTTAATATATATGAAACATTTAGTGATATTATTCCAACACAATACAAACATAATTGCATCATTTATAACATAATGTGCAGTTTAAGTTCTTGTTGTGCAGAGATAGTCCCTGGAAGCTGCTCAGTCTTTGGCCATACAGCCAAATGTGAAAAAAGCAATATAAAGATAAAAAGGTGTAAAGAGTGGTGCATCGTCTAAAAAAAAAAAAAAAAAAAACTACAATATTCTCCAAAGCACTCTTAGAGAAATGGTGGTTAGATCAAAAGAGCACATCTTACAGTATTAAAGCATTAAAGCAGAGGGAAAGAGAAAGTAGAAAACAGGCCATCTGAAGATAATTAAGGAAACTTTTTCCTTGATCTGTCGGAGGAGCAACAAATCTGCTCTCCTCCAAACCCTCTGCTGGAAGTTTATTGATGATACTCTTGTGGTTTTAGGAATATAATATAATACTGTTGTATTCTGGGATATTTATTGTGTCAAAGACAGAACATTTTCGATCCAATTATAGCAGCTGCGGTTTTACTGGATGTACTGCAGATGGAAATGAATCTCATAACTTATTGGGGGGGAAAAAAAAAACATTAAAATGATTTTTGAACTACAACAAAGATGGCAACCGTCCACTGTCCCACAGGCAACATCGTGTCCGACCAATCATTTGCTTTTTTGCTGCAGTAAATAAATGACATGCGGTAACATTGGGATGACATTGACTTTAACTCAAACTTACAGCAACATCAAAACACTTTACAGGCTGCATTCTTTAACTCGTTATGACGTTTTATCGAACTTCACAACATCAAATCTAAGTGTAATCCAGCTTGATCATGTAAAAGAATTGACCATAAATGACCTACTGATCTCAGGTGTACGGTGAATCAGCACCCCGGTAAACGCTGGAGCGTGATGGTGCCTGGATGTAAAGTATATTTTCAGATTCTCTATTTCGAGCTGCCAGCTTATTTAAGTGTTCCTCGCATCAAACCAAGAGTGGCCTTTTGTGTCACTCCTTCCTGATAAATTTATGCTAATAAGTTGCTGGTAAATAAATCATGAAATATAAATAGAAGTTAATAGGCACCGGCAGAAAGCATGTGTCTCTCTGCAAACACTTCTAATGATGTATTCCTTTGAAATAAAGAAATGAAATCACCCGCCTCAGGCAATAGTCTGGAATAGCCTGAGCGCGATGCAGTCAGCATTTCAAAATGTCCAATCTGTTTTTTTGTACATTTACTTTGCATTCATTTACATAGTCCAAGGAAAACAACATTTCCTATAAATCCATTTCCTTTTCTGTCATCACCCAATTTTTTTGTTTGTTTGTTGGTTTATCACGTCTGTTTGCGTATGTGCGTGATCGCTTGCAGTCAAAGACACAGAAATGGCAATCTGTCAAAAATACATGAGGAAACAAAGCCTCTTATTGCAATAAGCGATATTTGTTGTCAAACAGCGCATCGGGTTGATGCAGTGTCCTGGAAGCACTCACTCGACGAGGGGTTGGCTTTAATGGTCGCATTGTAGGTGACACAGCAGATGATGGACAATATAATTACATAAACAGGTAATTTGGTTAACGTAATGCTGAGTCATCGAGCGTCCCGACTGGAGGACTGAGACTCTGATAGTAACATGGTGGCAGAGCAGCTGTGTCACCTTCGGGTGTCCTCCTCACGGTCTGACAGAAGGAGATTTTTTTCTTCTATTATTACTTTGTAAAATTGCTGATGTGTGTGTTGACAACATCGTGGGAGTCTTTTCACATTACTTTTCGACCTTGGAGATATTTGCATCGACTCTCTAGATACCGAGACTAGAGGTGTGGTATGTGGGCGTAGCTGCTTTGAAATTGTCCCGTGGTGTCCTGAGGCCGAGGTGATGGAGAGTCTGCAGTCCTGCGGCACCGCTGGCCTTGTTTTCCTGCGTGGTGAATCCTTGTCATACAGCACCAGGAAGGATGTCAATTATATTAGGCATGTTATCAGACAGGACAGGCCTGGAACATTTTCTGCAAATTTGTGAAGCGCATGTGCTAAACCGCGGCTTTGAGAGCTGGCACAAAAGCCGGATTCAGTTCGTTCTCCATTCAGCAATCAATTCAGCAAAGTGGATATTCTTCAAAATTCAAAAAAATTGAAAAGCTTTTGGCATGAAAAGGTTGTCATAACGAACCAGGAGATATCAGCGTGAATACTCGACCATTAGCAAATGAGGCAGTTTCTATTTACAGTTTTGAATTGATTGGATTGAAAGCGAATCAACCCCGGCTGGCACACACGGACATCAGTGACAGTAACCTGCCTTCCACAGCTGAACAACCAACAGTTATGCTAAACCTTCTCTATTTTTAGCACCGATGAGTGAAATAAATGTGGCTTATTGCCACCAGGAAGGTAGTGATTATGAAGCCATGAGTGATTTAGGGATGGCTGATAGCACCCTCAGAATGATAATTTATTTTTCATGTGGGGGAAGTCTGGTCGCTTCTGTACGAGAGCAGAAACATCCACATTTTAACAAGGCAGCCAGTCAAAGTGAAACAGCCGAGCCAGACTATAGGAGGCTGAAGTGGTTGAAAATGAGCCCGTTGATAGATAGTTAAAACCATGTAACTTAGCAAGTGCTGCCATGCATGTGATCCATCTCATTATCCTCAGAGCAGAGATTCTATCCTGCTGCCGCTGCAAAAGTGCCTCCGTGCTGAGATGTAGCTGGTGGAGCCACAGTTTGCAAAGATAATGCAATCACAACACTTTCTGCACGGTTTCAACCAGGACTGAGAGCCACAGAAATCAAGGGTGAATGGATCTGGATAGTGTTTAATATGGGCTCATATGAAGACACGAGAAATGCAAGGGACTGAATTTGTTCCTGAGAATTTGAAAGATCAGATTCTGGTGGTTTCATAATTTCTGACACTAAAGATGACATTTTAAATCCAGACACTGAATTGGAAAATTAATTCCCACTTTAGTTTGTGGATGTGAAGCTTCTTTCACACGTGCCTTTCCGCCCAGAAATGTTCAGGAACATGTGCTGTGTGAATGTGAGGAGGGATCTTCAGGGAAATCCTACCTCAAGACTGTTTTCATACCAGAATTAGTAGGTTTTTCAAATGCAGGTAAACCCAGTAAAAATAGGCATCTGACTCTGTTCCCATTGACACTAGTTTGCTTTTATACTGGTGTCACATTCGATGTCACGAACACCGACTGAACATTTGTGCACATTGTTCTCAGATTGTAAATTTAAAAAAATTAATCCTGATATTTCAGATATTTCATTACATCCTGACCTTCAGCTCATCATAGCATCCCCTGGAAAAGAGGCAAACATGAGCACGTCCACCCAGATGTCATGTTTCCATCGCTGCTGATCTGCACTAACTGCAGAGTCATTTGACCTGGGAATGAATGCCGACTGTAACCTTTCCCACTATAGACAAAAGCCAGATGTTAGTGGGTGTTGTTCTTTTGTGTGTTCAGTATGAAAGAGGTTTTAGTGTTATTTCAGGGAAAATGTGAGCAAACCTATCATCAGTCATCAATCATCCACTGATGAGGGATTCAAATCTGCAGCTCTCTTTTAATGTTCATTTTAGCACATGAATGCATGTTCCTGATTTAGATCTCCAGAAACATTATGTTGAATATAAAATACATTACAAGAGGATAAAAACAGCTCTTTGCCCACTGTGTTCCCGAAAACAATGAAAGACATCTTCCGCCAAATAGGTCTTAAGTTTTTGGCATCCAAAGTGTTGCTTTACCATCAACGTGTTGGACTTTCCCATCATTGCAACAGCATGTGTGCAAAGACATAAATGTTCCTGAATGCAGCTTCACGTGTGAACAATGAAAACAGTGTCTGAGAGGCTTTATCCCAATAATTCACCGGGAACTATGTGTGAAACAGGCTTGATAGTATTTCACAATTTACTGTTGCTCAGTCAATGAAAAAGCTATTTTCTGTCAGCTTTCTGCCACAATGCTTCTTTCTTTGTTTACTAGCACATAAGCTAAGGCTAATACTCACTCATTAGTGGCGGCCGGCAGCAGACAGAGGTCAATTGTATCCCTGTAGATATAACTGCATGCCAGCGCTGCACACTGTGGCTTCTTATCCACCATTTGTCAGCTACCTAGTTTACTCGTCCACTGTAGGCGAGTAAAAGGATGTGACTTCAGCTGCTTTATTCCAGATTGATTTCCTCTTTAAGTTGGAAACAGTGGCATTTTCCTAAATGCTCCCCGAAGGAAAGAATTATACAAAGTCTTTGTCCAACATTCACGTACATTTGCTACACACACACATACATCATCTTTCCTCGTATTGTAACTGAAACACGTCAAGATTCATGAATAAAAAAAAAAAAAAACAGCCCTGAATGAGGCATATTGCTTTTTGGTTTGACGGAGAAAAATCACCAGGGTTTCTCGCAGCAACAAGGTCTTTTGTTATGATTAGCAGATATTTTCTTTTCATTACAAAATCTGTTTCCTTTCTCATGATAAAAGATGTGGTATCATCGGGGGGTTTTCTTATTATTAAGCACCTTTTTGGATCCTTACATCATCGTCTTATCCTGTAAAACACATCTCAGCTGAAACCACATAAATCAGTTAAATCTTAAATGATCTTCATGTTTGTCAAAGACCTAAATATGATGAAATGGTCAGTTTTAAATCAAAGTTTGTGTTGGTTGATTTATACTAGATCCCTGATTTGTTCGAGGTGTCGAATAGTATCAGTTTCCCCCCTTAAATATTCTCTGTCCCAGATCAGGCACCGAAATGGAGCTGCTCCCGAACACACAGCGGCCTGTTAAAGGTTACATTTACTCCAACTCATTTCACTTTATGACATTATCTATCCCATTTAGGACAGTTCACAGAATCCCATTAAACACGCAACTAACATTAGACACGATGCGTAGAATATATTGTACATTTCACACGACAGAGTCCAGATGTTTCCATATTTGTCCTGTTGAAGTGCTGCACATGGGCAGAAGTCAGGTTGAATGCACATGTATATATATATAAACTACTTGAAGATTGTAAAAGAAACTTCTTAAACCATCTCATTGAAGTTCTCATCCTTGGCCCCAGAGGTATTTTCCCTTTCATTTGTCCAGCACTGAGGTACCACAGGTGAGAGGAACACGAATGACTTGTCTTTTTTTCCTGGGCTTTTCTGCAGAGAGTTCAACTCTCAGATTTCCTTTTCTCCGTCCACTGATTGTGAAGCACGTGCTGTTAATGCCACAGAGCCATTTTATGTCCCTTTGATTGAACATTTGAAGAAAAAGATAATGCGCTGTCAATAAAAACACTGTAAAAGGTTGATAAGACGTTTGTGTTGGGGCTGAAGGAGATTAGCTGCCGCACACAGTGCCGTGCTGGCTTCTCTCTTCTGTGTGTTTTTGGAAACATGACATTTCGTATTTTACCTCCACTGGTTGAAATCATGCCAATATCTCTCAGCTGGTTACGACTGTGGTCCAGTTTGATTGGGAGTCTATTAATGTTACAGCACTTATGATTACAGATGATCTATAATCACCTGTTTCCTCGTCCATCAGCTGCTCAGAGATTGGACAACACTTTATTATTTATCATTCAGCGATTCGAGTGTCGCTTCGACAGCCTTCTCTGTGAAGAATGTAGGATTGAAGACCTTCCCAGCACAAGTCTGTTGGGTGAAATAATTACTATCCGCTGTATCGAGTCATTACTTTAAAATGGTCAGTAATTTGTTTGCAACAATATAATTGCACTGTATTAAATGTTGAGGGGAATGAGCCTGGCAGGAGTGTTTGTTGCTTCCAGATGTTAATATGCTGCGTTCAGGGTGAAGCCTGCTCTGCGCCTGAGGATAATGTTTTGGGAGATTTTCATATATTAAGAGATCAATGTAAATATAATTGAACATTGTAGATCAGCCTTTGTTCAGAACAAACTCAGAGAGCTGGGGACTGTTTCTATAGGATGTATATTTCTCTGTCACATGTTTTTTCGAGCCAGAGAAACTAACGGCTTTGGATCAAAAGAGTTGTCTCCTCTCCAGGGAGGCAGACTTGGGTCAGGCCCAATGCAGATTTCATGCTATTCTGGACGGCTGAAAAACCTGGATTCTGTTTCGCTCATCAGCACTTTGCCAAAGTTCTGCCATAATTTTTGTGCTCACAATTGCAAGTTTGTGACAGCTTACATTAGGTCACCAATAAGACAGATGTCGTGCTTTATAAATCAGTGTTTGCATCACTGCCTGAGGTGATGACAGAACTTTGGGACTGAAGCAGATGAGACTCACACCTTATGTCACAGCCATTGATATATGACATAATGTAAGCGAATGAGGTTGTTTTTCTGCAGGAGTATGTATGTGTCTCATGAGTTTTCTGGGATTATAATGAATTACAACCTCGATTCCAAAAAAGTTGGGACACTGTGTAAAACATGAATAAAAACAGAATGCAATCATTTGCAAATGAGCTGCGCTTACGGCGGTTTTACAAAGTGTCCTGAGTCCACGTACTAATGTCTTTCATGAAATCATGTGTTTCACAAAGTGGTGAACGTCGCCTCATCCTGCCTTGGTAAAACATTCAGTATATTGTCTTTGTACTGTTTTCATTTCAGTATAAATCAGAAAGGATTAGCAAATGATCACATCCTGTTCCCAACATTTTTGCAATCAGGGTTATATTCTTTTTTTTTTTCAAAATAAGAACAAATCAAAATGACGTGAGGTCACTATATAATTAATGTAATAATAATAATAATAAAATATATATAATAATAAAAGATCTCATGATAAATGTGATGATAAATGTTTGAAGCCTGATTCAACATGTCCACGTCTGTGAAACTGAAAAGTGCGCAGCTTGAAAGCAACTATCTTCTAATGTATCACTGCCTCTATATTTCTAAATACATTAGTATTACTGTCAGCAAAATCAGTAAAACATCAATTATTTTCTCTCTGCAATGAAATGCATCACCACCATTTATTTGACATTGATGCATTAATCAGAAACCCCTTCATCTGTTACCTTTATTAGGCCTGCCCTATAATTTAGCCATCACTTCTTCTTCTTATGCATCTCCGAATATTCATTATGCAGAACAGTTCCTAAATCTCCACAGCGGCTCCGGCTTCGCCTCGAGCTCTGGCACAAGCTGTAGTTCACAATGAGTGTATCAAATTTCATCAGCCCGCCTGTAAATCAATCACAACCCTCGGCCGCTCGATGGAGGGGGCAACGGAGTTAATGCACCAAAGGCAAGAGGCAAACCTGGACTTGTGGCTATTATCTGTCACGGGAAGTTGGTGCGAAGCTTTTTCAGGGTGCCGAGATTTCAAACCGCTTCACACACTCACCGCGAGTGGAACCGCTGCTGATTAATGAGCAACCTTTACTGGAGCAGTTATTAGCTCGCTGCCTTGCTCAAGGGCACGTTTAAGGAAGTTGTCCTTGAGTGAGGGGATTTTATGTTCCCCTCCTGCTGTCCAAATTCTCCAACTTTATCAAATTCAAAGCCGTCTCTCGACACCTCCGGGCTGCGGCTGCGCTGACCTTTCAAGGTTTATGAAGTAAAATGATTATCTTCCAAATTGTAAAATGTAGTTTAAAATTGATATTGTTAATTCATACTGTATATTTTATTCACTGCTCTGGAAATACTCCTGCCAACTTGTGTGATACCCAATAGACATTTCAGTGGCGAAGTACAACCAGATGACATGAATCTATTTTGTTAAAACCATTACTTTGAGATAAGCTCACTGAATCTCAAGCAGCAGCCTTTTTTGTTTTTCTCTGCAGTTTTCTTTTTTGACAGAACCAAATATCACATCTTGAGTTTATCCCTGTGCTCCCAGGATGCACCAGGGTTTTATCGTGTTTGACCAACATAGTATCACTGCAGTTTGTGAAGTAGTCACGCAGTTTAATCAATACGATTTCTGTCTATGGGAACAAACCGTCTTTTTCTTCCTGACAGTCAGCAGGACTATCTTCTGTTTGTTTGACTGAATGAAAGACGTTTATGAATTGCACCGGAGTCGCAGGGAGGTGGAGGTGGAGGTGGTGGTTGTGGTGGGCGGCAGAAGCTCAGTGTGCAGAAATGTGAGTGTTTAGATTTCGGCAACAAAAGCACTTTGGTGAAGGTTAAGAAAAAAAAAGATGCTTTCAGCTTGTGAAATACTCAAAGGACTCACTTCGGTTAAAAAATAGATTGTGAAATAGTTGGAATTTAATCTAAAGGATTTGTGCACATGGACACAAATCCTTTAGATTACATCCTGTGACTATTTCCATTTGACTGTGTTGATGCAACAGGACTGTAGCCGTGTTTGTTATCTGCACATCCTTCACTTAGAAAGGACAGTGTATACATGCTGCATGTGCTTACAGTCTGATTTATGTCGCCGTGCCCCAAACACCACGCTGACATTAATAACCAATAGGTCCCGTCCTGTTTTGTCTCACCCGGTCATTCCTCTTTGCTGCTCATAGTAAATCACGACCGAACGCGGGATCTTGACCACAAACTCCAAACAACAAAATCGATTGCGCAATATTAAGAATGTTGGTCCTGGTCTGTTGTAATTATCTGGAGAACGACTGTCCACAAGAGGGAAGTGTTATCACATTCATCCTCCCCTTCATTTGCAGGTACTTCCTTCCTTCACAGGCCTGATCCTGTTTGGAGAGATGCACGAGCAAAACACTCAGAACGTCGTCATTTTTTCCCCCTCCCTCTGAGATCATCATAAGAAAATTCCTCCTCCAGTGTCACTTCCTCTGGAGGAAGGATGACTTTAAGGATGACTATTGGATCATATTTCTGCTTTCACTTCCCCACCCTGGCTTATTTGTGAGACTTGTGCTTCACATGAGGTTTGGTCTGCTGCAGGGGCCATCGAGGGGATCGCTCATTGGTGCCCTTATTATTATTAGGCTCTCAAAATGTGATTTGCAGCTCTTGAACATCTAATAGAAACTCTTATGACTTTATGGTTACGCACTGTTATACTTTCATCTGGCTCAGTGCACAGATCTGCTTCTCCTGTGAAACTATCGGTTTCCAATAGATGTGAAACTATCGATGGCGAAGCTGTGCGGTGTGGGATTCAGTCTTCAGCTCTTTCTCAGCAGCAGAGGAAAAATTATTCAGAGCTATGAATGAATAAGAGCAACTGTGTATTCATTAAAAGACAACTGTGAAGGTGACAAATGTGATGAAGATGATTGTTGAACCCAAACAGCTCAGAGGTCCATTTGCAAATGATTGACTGAACATCACATTCAACTTTTGAGAAATCCATCTCCATTATGGAAAAGACAAACAATAATGAGATTCATTTTCATTTTCATTTGTTTTGGCAGAAATGACAAATCAAAATCTGGAATATTTCGTCTTTCATTTCTGTGATTATGAAAGTGGTTCAGTTCCCCTTCAGTTTTCCCATCAGTCTCATGTCAGTATCGGTTGTGATTCTCACGTCCTTCGTGGGTTTTCATCACATGGCTGACATTTCCACTTCAGCATGACTCTACATGTTTGTGTCCACATCCATCTGTCTCTGTCCCCTTGAAACATCACCAACCCACCACCTCCTGATCCTCATTGTAAAAGCGAGGCAGGAGAAGTTGGGCTCTCTTCCTGGGGGGCCACCAGGCTGCAGGAGCTGTGCTTTTTTTTTTTTTTTTTTTTTTTCCTTTTTGCAGGACGATCCAGGCTCCTCCCTGCTCAACGTCACCGGCTCCGGCTCCCTCTCAGCCCGGCGGAGCGTCACTGGTGTCGGATCAGCGGGACAAAGCTACACTGTATCTCCTCCAGGAAACAAGTCCACCGGCCTGCTGCTGCTCTGCGGCGGATCCAGCCCGCACACCGGGACCCGAGGACTTAAACCAGGGACGGCTCCGTGCATGTGATCCCAAAACCAAAAAAAGGCGACGTTTCTCTCCAAGTGTTGGAAACTTCCCAGCATCGACCGAGGACCTCCCGCCCACTTTACCCCCGATCCACGAGCCTGGGAGGGGGGGAGAGAGAGTCCTGCAGCCGCGGCCGCTGGATGGAGCAACACAAGGCTGGATGGTTCAACTAGAAGAGCCGCTTTGATCACAGCTCACTCGCTTCATCTCACATCTGCAGGATCTCGTCTCCTGGTTTGTGCAAACTCCCGCGGCAGAAATTGATGCTTTGGCACCAGAGATCCTCCAGTCGTGCAAAAGTGTCCTGCTGCTCAGAGCTGGACTAGTTTGGGGCCGAAGTGGGATTTGCAGAAGTTGCATGTTTGGCGTCGAGTGAGTTCATCGCAGTCTCAGGTTCAGATCAGAAGATCCGGATAGTTTGAGGAGCCATGGCGCTGTGTGCGGGGGTTTGGATACTGGTGCTGGCGCTGCACGTCCGAGGTAAGAGCCGCAGAAAGCAGCCCTCAGCTGGGGGTGGGGGGGACCATCCACACCTCACCTCCCTGCTGCCGGGGCTGGCGTGGTGCTTTTGCAATCACTCGATTCGTGCATGAGCATCGATCTGGTGTTTTGCAAGATGTGCACATGAGAGAAAATTGGAAAGTGTTTTCAGTGTCAGCCCTCAGCCAAACGGCTGCAGAATACTTATTTTGGCTGCACGAGAGTGAAGTTAGCCGAGCAGCAGGCAGGTGGCGCTGTGTGCAGGCCAGCAAGCCTCCAAGTTTTCCAGTATCTCATTGCAATGGCAACTCTGAGCCACAGAGAGCTCCTGAATGATAATTGAAACCTGTGGCCTGTCATCCTCATCCTGCCTGCTGCCTCAGTGTTGTAGAATATCAGAATCTGAGGAGCCGTCGTGTCCAAATCTGTCATTTTCATCTGCGAGTGAAATCCACAGGCCTTTGCTGTTTTCACAGTCAATCATGATGTTTTCTGAGGAGGAGTGACTCAGGATGTGGTGACATTTGTCTTTGGATCTAGTCATAGTCTGAGAAATTGTCCTGAATACATAATAGATTTTAGAACACACACACACACACACATACACAGAGATAGGAGTGTGTGTGTGTGTGTGTGTGTGTGTTGTTTTGGGCGGAGTGTGAGATGTTGGTTTGATAAATGTAGTGATAATTTGACATTGATCATCCTGACATTAAAGCTTCCCAAAGTGAGCCTAATTATTTAAACACGTGCTAAATAAAGTGTATTTGACTGATATTGAGAGGAGCATCATTATTCTGCTGATATTGACAAGCGTATAATTGGGAAACAAAGCAGGCCGACGATGAAGCAGCCTGTGTGTGTGTGTGTGTGTGTGTGTGTGTGTGTGTGTGAACTGTTATTCAGATGAAGGTTTTTAAAGCTTAAGAGAAAGTTTTTGCAGGTTTGTTTACATCTTGGAGGAGTGAACTCGGTCTGGCGCCCATATTTTAAGAAAGGGATTGAAGGGTCAAGTGTGGTCAAGAAATGTCAGGTCGCGTTTTGATCCTCATCCTCGTTTTCTCTGACAGACTGCAGCCATACATCCTAATGTGCTGCTTTACTGATCCTATTCTAGTCTAATGAGTGTAAAAAGTCTCATCCTGCTTTGTCACATCTGGGCTGTTATTTTTTTTTTTTTCCACACAACCAAGACGTTAACCTTGTTCGCTGCGAGGCCCCTTATGGCGTCATGTGTTTAAGACTGATTGAATACTTTGATCAAAAGCCCTGTCTGATTTACATTGAGATGATCCCTTTGCTTGTGGAGAAGATCAGGATTAACTGGTTCCCTTGGGATTCACGGTGGAAATCTTTTGAAGCTGTTCAATCAAGGGAGTGGAAAATGTCTCAAAAATTGCACTTAAAGCCTCCTGGAAATGTGTCATTTGAGCAAAAGCAGGAGGTGTTTTCTAAGTCTAATTAGACGTCGCACGAATGCACTTTGCTCTTCCTTCTTTTTAAAAAAAAACTGCTGTAGTTTATTTAAAACCAAAGTGACTGCATAATTCATACTTGCAGACATGTTCATGAAGGGACGGGCTTGGAAATGTTTTATTTCAGCTGTTGTTTGCGCTCATTTCTTTTGACATGCAAAAACAAGAACTCGCTCTTTCACCCTGAGGTTAAAGGGCGTCGCCATAAATGCCCGCGGTCTTTGATGGCCTAATTGATATACAACATGCTCCAGACTCTTCCCTCATTACCCGAGCACAAACAAGTGTGGGAATGGTCCTGACAGATGCAAGTAGCAGCAAACCCTGTTGCAGTTGTCCATTAGGGAAAAGCCATTTGTGCTTGTCATTGTAATAACCATTTGTAGAAAACACAAGAGTGCCAAATTCATAAACAGAAAAATATTCCGAGGCGCTCGCCAAACAGATTATCAACAAGGAACACTGAGAATAATGGATCTGTGAATAATAACAGCAGCTCTGCTCCTGCTTTCTTATATTAGCACTTGGTCTCTCCAGGATTCCAGACTGATATTTAATTGAGTGTGAATTGAGTTAGCAACCAGGTGGTTGTTTATGGCTTGGCTCCTTCCTCGGGTCCTGGTGCTGTACGAGCCCATACAGATATCACTCTCAGCGGTGGGATAAGGAGATTTTCCAGCTCTAATTCCTCATCTTAGTTGGATTAAACATTTGGGAAATGAATGCATAATGGTGGACAAGCATCAACTTTGAATGTGCTATTATTCAGGAGGGGGAATTGTGTAGCTGTGAACCATAATCTTTGTAATAACTTGGCAGCGTGCAAGCTAAAATCATTCTGCCTCAGACCCCCGTCGTTCGGTTCTGTCAGTCATTTCACGCTGTCTCTCATATGAGTTTTCCTCGAATGTTTGGCACTTCTAATAGAACACATTAGGTTGTGTGTCACTGCCCTTTAACTGTGTTCATTTGCTGTTTGATTCTCACGTGACGTCCCCCGAGAGGCGTGAACCGCGGGCGATATTTCCTGTTTTGTTTTGATAGACAGCTTTATTGTTTCAACTCTTTAGGGTTAATTGTGCAGCTAACTGCCTGATTTCTATGCACCAAAGCTTGTCACCGACGCCTGACACACAACACTTCATTTTGACTCATGGCAAACGGTCACACGCTGCGCTGCTGCAGTGTGTATTTATTTTTCACACTCATTTGAAGCACACTGAAGTCTACCTTTGTGCATGAAATGTCACATACTTCAGCTGGATTGATTGATTGGCTGAACAGTCGGGGGGGGCGAGGACAATTGCAGGCATGTTCATAAATAGCGTCGGAATAGGTGTTTGATATGGAGCAGTGAAACAGGCAGGGAAGCGTTGCCTCTGATGGCTCGTGGAACAAACACTGCAGCCCCTTTGGAACATTGTAATTAGCATTTTGACTCTGCTAATTTCTTCTCTCTTTTGAAGAAAACTGTAATTGCCGGTCTGTGGCATTTTGCATTTCACTGGAATGACAGTTGTGATATAGTGAAATGGAGAGAGTCACTATGGGATTGTTGGGCCTTGATGGTTTGAGTGTGAATGCAAATTGCTCTGATCCTCATTCCTTTGGGGAGTCTCCCTTTGGTCCCTGCTGAGGTGATGGATGGGAGAGAGCGCTCCGAGTCCTGGGAGACCAGCATGAAGCGAGCTGACAGCAGATTAAGCTTCGCTTTGCCATCGGAGCTAATGGAGGCACTTGGCCACTCAAACTTCATCTCTTTGAGCGTTTAGCTCATTGTGGTTCTGCTGTCAGCTCTTTAGCAAATCCTTCTCAAAACACTGCGTGAAATGTCTTTTTTTCGTCTGCGATGGTTCTGGAAATGGAGTGGCCCTTCATTAATTTCAGGAGCTGCTCTCAAACAACTGATTTTTCTTTTCTTTGGCGAAATATTTGAACGAGCAAAGTTCGCTTCCAGAGCAGTTGATCCAAGAAGCACGTTCTGAGTTTTCTTTGCACGTTTCCGACGTGCATCTCCAGCCCCTGTGGTCTCTGCATAAAGGCTGCGTAGCACAAAATAGATGAATTAAACATGACAATAAGACGAGAGCCTA